>CM056568.1:206199-806199 GCA_029721515.1 Synanceia verrucosa
CATGATTTACGTATGGGAAAGCTGATTTGCCTCTAGTCTTCATTCAAAAGCATTTTTTCTTCAAAATATTGCTTATTCTTGTTAGAATTGAGTCGGAACATGATCTTTCAACACGATATAATGAGTTTTGGTTATGTTCTGTAGATTCACAATGTATCTGTTTTCTGTGTCTTTTTGGGCTTTTCAAGGCGAGAAAAGGCGTTTGAGGCAGTTTCAGCATGATTTACGCATGGGAAAGCTGATTTACCTGTTTTCTTCAATTTGAAGCAATTTTTCCACAAAATATTGCTTATTCTTGTTAGAATTGAGTCGGAACATGATGTTTCAACACGATATAATGAGTTTTGGTTATGTTCTGTAGATTCACAATGTATCTGTTTTCTGTGTCTTTTTGGGCTTTTCAAGGCGAGAAAAGGCGTTTGGGGCAGTTTCAGCATGATTTACGTATGGGAAAGCTGATTTGCCTGTTTTCTTCAATTTGGAGCATTTTTTCTTCAAAATATTGCTTATTCTTGTTAGAATTGAGTCGGAACATGATGTTTCAACACGATATAATGAGTTTTGGTTATGTTCTGTAGATTCACAATGTATCTGTTTTCTGTGTCTTTTTGGGCTTTTCAAGGTGAGAAAAGGCGTTTGGGGCAGTTTCAGCATGATTTACGTATGGGAAAGCTGATTTACCTCTATTCTTCATTCAAAAGCATTTTTTCTTCAAAATATTGCTTATTCTTGTTAGAATTGAGTCGGAACATGATGTTTCAACACGATATAATGAGTTTTGGTTATGTTCTGTAGATTCACAATGTATCTGTTTTCTGTGTCTTTTTGGGCTTTTCAAGGCGAGAAAAGGCGTTTGGGCAGTTTCAGGATGATTTACGTATGGGAAAGCTGATTTGCCTCTAGTCTTCATTCAAAAGCATTTTTTCTTCAAAATATTGCTTATTCTTGTTAGAATTGAGTCGGAACATGATCTTTCAACACGATATAATGAGTTTTGGTTATGTTCTGTAGATTCACAATGTATCTGTTTTCTGTGTCTTTTTGGGCTTTTCAAGGCGAGAAAAGGCGTTTGAGGCAGTTTCAGCATGATTTACGCATGGGAAAGCTGATTTACCTCTCTTGTCCATTCAGAAGCATTTTTTCTTCAAAATATTGCTTATTCTTGTTAGAATTGAGTCGGACCATGATGTTTCAACACGATATAATGAGTTTTGGTTATGTTCTGTAGATTCACAATGTATCTGTTTTCTGTGTCTTTTTGGGCTTTTCAAGGCGAGAAAAGGCGTTTGGGGCAGTTTCAGCATGATTTACGCATGGGAAAGCTGATTTACCTGATTTCTTCAATTTGAAGCAATTTTTCCACAAAATATTGCTTATTATTGTTAGAATTGAGTCGGAACATGATGTTTCAAGACGATATAATGAGTTTTGGTTATGTTCTGTAGATTCACAATGTATCTGTTTTCTGTGTCTTTTTGGGCTTTTCAAGGCGAGAAAAGGCGTTTGGGGCAGTTTCAGCATGATTTACGCATGGGAAAGCTGATTTACCTGATTTCTTCAATTAGGATCATTAATTCTTCAAAATATTGCTTATTATTGTTAGAGTTGAGTCGAAACATGATGTTTCAAGACGATATAATGAGTTTTGGTTATGTTCTGTAGATTCACAATGTATCTGTTTTCTGTGTCTTTTTGGCTTTTCAAGGCGAGAAAAGGCGTTTGGGGCAGTTTCAGCATGATTTACGCATGGGAAAGCTGATTTACCTGATTTCTTCAATTTGAAGCAATTTTTCCACAAAATATTGCTTATTATTGTTAGAGTTGAGTCGAAACATGATGTTTCAAGACGATATAATGAGTTTTGGTTATGTTCTGTAGATTCACAATGTATCTGTTTTCTGTGTCTTTTTGGGCTTTTCAAGGCGAGAAAAGGCGTTTGGGGCAGTTTCAGCATGATTTACGTATGGGAAAGCTGATTTGCCTCTAGTCTTCATTCAAAAGCATTTTTTCTTCAAAATATTGCTTATTCTTGTTAGAATTGAGTCGGAACATGATCTTTCAACACGATATAATGAGTTTTGGTTATGTTCTGTAGATTCACAATGTATCTGTTTTCTGTGTCTTTTTGGGCTTTTCAAGGCGAGAAAAGGCGTTTGAGGCAGTTTCAGCATGATTTACGCATGGGAAAGCTGATTTACCTCTCTTGTCCATTCAGAAGCATTTTTTCTTCAAAATATTGCTTATTCTTGTTAGAACTGAGTCGGAACATGATGTTTCAACACGATATAATGAGTTTTGGTTATGTTCTGTAGATTCACAATGTATCTGTTTTCTGTGTCTTTTTGGGCTTTTCAAGGCGAGAAAAGGCGTTTGGGGCAGTTTCAGGATGATTTACGTATTGGAAAGCTGATTTGCCTCTAGTCTTCATTCAAAAGCATTTTTTCTTCAAAATATTGCTTATTCTTGTTAGAATTGAGTCGGAACATGATGTTTCAACACGATATAATGAGTTTTGGTTATGTTCTGTAGATTCACAATGTATCTGTTTTCTGTGTCTTTTTGGGCTTTTCAAGGCGAGAAAAGGCGTTTGGGGCAGTTTCAGCATGATTTACGCATGGGAAAGCTGATTTACCTGTTTTCTTCAATTTGGAGCATTTTTTCTTCAAAATATTGCTTATTCTTGTTAGAACTGAGTCCGAACATGATGTTTCAACACGATATAATGAGTTTTGGTGATCTTCTGTAGATTCACAATGTATCTGTTTTCTGTGTCTTTTTGGGCTTTTCAAGGCGAGAAAAGGCGTTTGGGGCAGTTTCAGCATGATTTACGCGTGGGAAAGCTGATTTGCCTCTAGTCTTCATTCAAAAGCATTTTTTCTTCAAAATATTGCTTATTCTTGTTAGAATTGAGTCGGAACATGATGTTTCAACACGATATAATGAGTTTTGGTTATGTTCTGTAGATTCACAATGTATCTGTTTTCTGTGTCTTTTTGGGCTTTTCAAGGCGAGAAAAGGCGTTTGAGGCAGTTTCAGCATGATTTACGCATGGGAAAGCTGATTTACCTGTTTTCTTCAATTTGAAGCAATTTTTCCACAAAATATTGCTTATTCTTGTTAGAATTGAGTCGGAACATGATGTTTCAACACGATATAATGAGTTTTGGTTATGTTCTGTAGATTCACAATGTATCTGTTTTCTGTGTCTTTTTGGGCTTTTCAAGGCGAGAAAAGGCGTTTGGGGCAGTTTCAGCATGATTTACGCATGGGAAAGCTGATTTACCTCTCGTGTCCATTCAGAAGCATTTTTTCTTCAAAATATTGCTTATTCTTGTTAGAATTGAGTCGGAACATGATGTTTCAACACGATATAATGAGTTTTGGTTATGTTCTGTAGATTCACAATGTATCTGTTTTCTGTGTCTTTTTGGGCTTTTCAAGGCGAGAAAAGGCGTTTGGGGCAGTTTCAGCATGATTTACGCATGTGAAAGCTGATTTACCTCTCTTCTTCATTTTGAATTATTTTTTCCACACAATATTGCTTATTATTGTTAGAGTTGAGTCGAAACATGATGTTTCAAGACGATATAATGAGTTTTGGTTATGTTCTGTAGATTCACAATGTATCTGTTTGCTGTGTCTTTTCGGGCTTTTCAAGGCAAAAAAAGGCGTTTGGGACAGTTTCAGCATGATTTACGCATGGGAAAACTGATTTACCTCTCTTGTCCATTCAGAAGCATTTTTTTCTTCAAAATATTGCTTATTCTTGTTAGAATTGAGTCGGAACATGATGTTTCAACACGATATAATGAGTTTTGGTTATGTTCTGTAGATTCACAATGTATCTGTTTTCTGTGTCTTTTTGGGCTTTTCAAGGCGAGAAAAGGCGTTTGGGGCAGTTTCAGCATGATTTACACATGGGAAAGCTGATTTACCTCTCTTGTCCATTCAGAAACATTTTTTCTTCAAAATATTGCTTATTCTTGTTAGAATTGAGTCGGAACATGATGTTTCAACACGATATAATGAGTTTTGGTTATGTTCTGTAGATTCACAATGTATCTGTTTTCTGTGTCTTTTTGGGCTTTTCAAGGCGAGAAAAGGCGTTTGAGGCAGTTTCAGCATGATTTACGCATGGGAAAGCTGATATACCTGTTTTCTTCAATTTGAAGCAATTTTTCCACAAAATATTGCTTATTCTTGTTAGAATTGAGTCGGAACATGATGTTTCAACACGATATAATGAGTTTTGGTTATGTTCTGTAGATTCACAATGTATCTGTTTTCTGTGTCTTTTTGGGCTTTTCAAGGCGAGAAAAGGCGTTTGGGGCAGTTTCAGCATGATTTACGCATGGGAAAGCTGATTTACCTCTATTGTCCATTCAGAAGCATTTTTTCTTCAAAATATTGCTTATTCTTGTTAGAATTGAGTCGGAACATGATGTTTCAACACGATATAATGAGTTTTGGTTATGTTCTGTAGATTCACAATGTATCTGTTTTCTGTGTCTTTTTGGGCTTTTCAAGGCGAGAAAAGGCGTTTGGGGCAGTTTCAGCATGATTTACGCGTGGGAAAGCTGATTTACCTGTTTTCTTCAATTTGGAGCAATTTTTCCACAAAATATTGCTTATTCTTGTTAGAACTGAGTCCGAACATGATGTTTCAACACGATATAATGAGTTTTGGTTATGTTCTGTAGATTCACAATGTATCTGTTTTCTGTGTCTTTTTGGGCTTTTCAAGGCGAGAAAAGGCGTTTGGGGCAGTTTCAGCATGATTTACGCGTGGGAAAGCTGATTTGCCTCTAGTCTTCATTCAAAAGCATTTTTTCTTCAAAATATTGCTTATTCTTGTTAGAATTGAGTCGGAACATGATGTTTCAACACGATATAATGAGTTTTGGTTATGTTCTGTAGATTCACAATGTATCTGTTTTCTGTGTCTTTTTGGGCTTTTCAAGGCGAGAAAAGGCGTTTGAGGCAGTTTCAGCATGATTTACGCATGGGAAAGCTGATATACCTGTTTTCTTCAATTTGAAGCAATTTTTCCACAAAATATTGCTTATTCTTGTTAGAATTGAGTCGGAACATGATGTTTCAACACGATATAATGAGTTTTGGTTATGTTCTGTAGATTCACAATGTATCTGTTTTCTGTGTCTTTTTGGGCTTTTCAAGGCGAGAAAAGGCGTTTGGGGCAGTTTCAGCATGATTTACGCATGGGAAAGCTGATTTACCTCTCTTGTCCATTCAGAAGCATTTTTTCTTCAAAATATTGCTTATTCTTGTTAGAATTGAGTCGGAACATGATGTTTCAACACGATATAATGAGTTTTGGTTATGTTCTGTAGATTCACAATGTATCTGTTTTCTGTGTCTTTTTGGGCTTTTCAAGGCGAGAAAAGGCGTTTGGGGCAGTTTAAGCATGATTTACGCGTGGGAAAGCTGATTTACCTGTTTTCTTCAATTTGGAGCATTTTTTCTTCAAAATATTGCTTATTCTTGTTAGAATTGAGTCGGAACATGATGTTTCAACACGATATAATGAGTTTTGGTCATGTTCTGTAGATTCACAGTGTATCTGTTTTCTGTGTCTTTTTGGGCTTTTCAAGGCGAGAAAAGGCGTTTGGGGCAGTTTCAGCATGATTTACGCGTGGGAAAGCTGATTTACCTGTTTTCTTCAATTTGGAGCAATTTTTCCACAAAATATTGCTTATTCTTGTTAGAACTGAGTCCGAACATGATGTTTCAAGACGATATAATGAGTTTTGGTTATGTTCTGTAGATTCACAATGTATCTGTTTGCTGTGTCTTTTCGGGCTTTTCAAGGCAAAAAAAGGCGTTTGGGGCAGTTTCAGCATGATTTACGCATGGGAAAGCTGATTTACCTCTCTTGTCCATTCAGAAGCATTTTTTCTTCAAAATATTGCTTATTCTTGTTAGAATTGAGTCGGAACATGATGTTTCAACACGATATAATGAGTTTTGGTTATGTTCTGTAGATTCACAATGTATCTGTTTTCTGTGTCTTTTTGGTCTTTTCAAGGCGAGAAAAGGCGTTTGGGGCAGTTTCAGCATGATTTACGCGTGGGAAAGCTGATTTACCTGTTTTCTTCAATTTGGAGCATTTTTTCTTCAAAATATTGCTTATTCTTGTTAGAATTGAGTCGGAACATGATGTTTCAACACGATATAATGAGTTTTGGTTATGTTCTGTAGATTCACAATGTATCTGTTTTCTGTGTCTTTTTGGGCTTTTCAAGGCGAGAAAAGGCGTTTGGGGCAGTTTCAGCATGATTTATGTATGGGAAAGCTGATTTACCTCTCTTGTCCATTCAGAAGCATTTTTTCTTGAAAATATTGCTTATTCTTGTTAGAATTGAGTCGGAACATGATGTTTCAACACGATATAATGAGTTTTGGTTATGTTCTGTAGATTCACAATGTATCTGTTTTCTGTGTCTTTTTGGGCTTTTCAAGGCGAGAAAAGGCGTTTGGGGCAGTTTCAGCATGATTTATGTATGGGAAAGCTGATTTACCTCTCTTGTCCATTCAGAAGCATTTTTTCTTCAAAATATTGCTTATTCTTGTTAGAATTGAGTCGGAACATGATGTTTCAACACGATATAATGAGTTTTGGTTATGTTCTGTAGATTCACTATGTATCTGTTTTCTGTGTCTTTTGGGGCTTTTCAAGGCGTGCAAAGGCGTTTGGGGCAGTTTCAGCATGATTTACGCGTGGGAAAGCTGATTTACCTCTTTTCTACAATTTGAAGCAATTTTTCCACAAAATATTGCTTATTCTTGTTAGAATTGAGTGGGAACATGATGTTTCAACACGATATAATGAGTTTTAGTTATGTTCTGTAGATTCACAATGTATCTGTTTTCTGTGTCTTTTGAGCTTTTCAAGGCGAGAAAAGGCGTTTGGGGCAGTTTCAGCATGATTTACGTATGGGAAAGCTGATTTACCGCTAGTCTTCATTCAAAAGCATTTTTTCTTCAAAATATTGCTTATTCTTGTTAGAATTGAGTCGGAACATGATGTTTCAACACGATATAATGAGTTTTGGTTATGTTCTGTAGATTCACTATGTATCTGTTTTCTGTGTCTTTTTGGGCTTTTCAAGGCGAGAAAAGGCGTTTGGGGCAGTTTCAGCATGATTTACGCACGGCAAAGCTGATTTACCTGATTTCTTCAATTTGAAGCAATTTTTCCACAAAATATTGCTTATTATTGTTAGAGTTGAGTCGAAACATGATGTTTCAAGACGATATAATGAGTTTTGGTTATGTTCTGTAGATTCACAATGTATCTGTTTTCTGTGTCTTTTTGACTTTTCAAGGCGAGAAAAGGCGTTTGGGGCAGTTTCAGCATGATTTATGTATGGGAAAGCTGATTTACCTCTCGTGTCCATTCAGAATTATTTTTTCTTCAAAATATTGCTTATTCTTGTTAGAATTGAGTCGGAACATGATGTTTCAACACGATATAATGAGTTTTGGTTATGTTCTGTAGATTCACAATGTATCTGTTTTCTGTGTCTCTTTGGGCTTTTCAAGGCGAGAAAAGGCGTTTGGGGCAGTTTCAGCATGATTTACGCATGGGAAAGCTGATTTGCCTCTAGTCTTCATTCAAAAGCATTTTTTCTTCAAAATATTGCTTATTCTTGTTAGAATTGAGTCGGAACATGATCTTTCAACACGATATAATGAGTTTTGGTTATGTTCTGTAGATACACAATGTATCTGTTTTCTGTGTCTTTTTGGGCTTTTCAAGGTGAGAAAAGGCGTTTGGGGCAGTTTCCGCATGATTTACGCACGGCAAAGCTGATTTACCTGATTTCTTCAATTTGAAGCAATTTTTCCACAAAATATTGCTTATTATTGTTAGAATTGAGTCGAAACATGATGTTTCAAGACGATATAATGAGTTTTGGTTATGTTCTGTAGATTCACAATGTATCTGTTTTCTGTGTCTTTTTGGGCTTTTCAAGGCGAGAAAAGGCGTTTGGGGCAGTTTCAGCATGATTTACGCATGGGAAAGCTGATTTACCTCTCTTGTCCATTCAGAATTATTTTTTCTTCAAAATATTGCTTATTCTTGTTAGAATTGAGTCGGAACATGATGTTTCAACACGATATAATGAGTTTTGGTTATGTTCTGTAGATTCACAATGTATCTGTTTTCTGTGTCTTTTTGGGCTTTTCAAGACGAGAAAAGGCGTTTGGGGCAGTTTCAGCATGATTTACGCACGGCAAAGCTGATTTACCTGATTTCTTCAATTTGAAGCATTTTTTCTTCAAAATATTGCTTATTCTTGTTAGAATTGAGTCGGAACATGATGTTTCAACCCGATATAATGAGTTTTGGTTATGTTCTGTAGATTCACAATGTATCTGTTTGCTGTGTCTTTTCGGGCTTTTCAAGGCAAAAAAACGCGTTTGAGGCAGTTTCAGCATGATTTACGCATGGGAAAGCTGATATACCTGTTTTCTTCAATTTGAAGCAATTTTTCCACAAAATATTGCTTATTCTTGTTAGAATTGAGTCGGAACATGATGTTTCAACACGATATAATGAGTTTTGGTTATGTTCTGTAGATTCACAATGTATCTGTTTTCTGTGTCTTTTTGGGCTTTTCAAGGCGAGAAAAGGCGTTTGGGGCAGTTTCAGCATGATTTACGCATGGGAAAGCTGATTTACCTCTCTTGTCCATTCAGAAGCATTTTTTCTTCAAAATATTGCTTATTCTTGTTAGAATTGAGTCCGAACATGATGTTTCAACACGATATAATGAGTTTTGGTTATGTTCTGTAGATTCACAATGTATCTGTTTTCTGTGTCTTTTTGGGCTTTTCAAGGCGAGAAAAGGCGTTTGGGGCAGTTTCAGCATGATTTACGCATGGGAAAGCTGATTTACCCCTCTTTTCAATCACGAAGCATTCATTACTTCAATATATTTCTTATTCTTGTTAGAATTGAGTCGGAACATGATGTTTCAACACGATATAATGAGTTTTGGTTATGTTCTGTAGATTCACAATGTATCTGTTTTCTGTGTCTTTTTGGGCTTTTCAAGGCGAGAAACGGCGTTTGGGGCAGTTTCAGCATGATTTACGCATGGGAAAGCCGATATACCTGTTTTCTTCAATTTGAAGCAATTTTTCCACAAAATATTGCTTATTCTTGTTAGAATTGATTCGGAACATGATGTTTCAACACGATATAATGAGTTTTGGTTATGTTCTGTAGATTCACAATGTATCTGTTTTCTGTGTCTTTTGGGCTTTTCAAGGCGAGAAAAGGCGTTTGGGGCAGTTTCAGCATGATTTACGCATGGGAAAGCTGATTTACCTCTCTTGTCCATTCAGAAGCATTTTTTCTTCAAAATATTGCTTATTCTTGTTAGAATTGAGTCGGAACATGATGTTTCAACACGATATAATGAGTTTTGGTTATGTTCTGTAGATTCACAATGTATCTGTTTTCTGTGTCTTTTGGGCTTTTCAAGGCGAGAAAAGGCGTTTGGGGCAGTTTCAGCATGATTTACGCGTGGGAAAGCTGATTTACCTGTTTTCTTCAATTTGGAGCAATTTTTCCACAAAATATTGCTTATTCTTGTTAGAATTGAGTCGGAACATGATGTTTCAACACGATATAATGAGTTTTGGTTATGTTCTGTAGATTCACAATGTATCTGTTTTCTGTGTCTTTTTGGGCTTTTCAAGGCGAGAAAAGGCGTTTGGGGCAGTTTCAGCATGATTTACGCATGGGAAAGCTGATTTACCTCTCTTGTCCATTCAGAAGCATTTTTTCTTCAAAATATTGCTTATTCTTGTTAGAATTGAGTCGGAACATGATGTTTCAACACGATATAATGAGTTTTGGTTATGTTCTGTAGATTCACAATGTATCTGTTTTCTGTGTCTTTTTGGGCTTTTCAAGGCGAGAAAAGGCGTTTGGGGCAGTTTAAGCATGATTTACGCGTGGGAAAGCTGATTTACCTGTTTTCTTCAATTTGGAGCATTTTTTCTTCAAAATATTGCTTATTCTTGTTAGAATTGAGTCGGAACATGATGTTTCAACACGATATAATGAGTTTTGGTTATGTTCTGTAGATTCACAATGTATCTGTTTTCTGTGTCTTTTTGGGCTTTTCAAGGCGAGAAAAGGCGTTTGGGGCAGTTTCAGCATGATTTACGCGTGGGAAAGCTGATTTACCTGTTTTCTTCAATTTGGAGCAATTTTTCCACAAAATATTGCTTATTCTTGTTAGAATTGAGTCGGAACATGATGTTTCAACACGATATAATGAGTTTTGGTCATGTTCTGTAGATTCACAACGTATCTGTTTTCTGTGTCTTTTTGGGCTTTTCAAGGCGAAAAAAAGGCGTTGGGGCAGTTTCAGCATGATTTACGCATGGGAAAGCTGATTTACCTCTCTTGTCCATTCAGAAGCATTTTTCTTCAAAATATTGCTTATTCTTGTTAGAATTGAGTCGGAACATGATGTTTCAACACGATATAATGAGTTTTGGTTATGTTCTGTAGATTCACAATGTATCTGTTTTCTGTGTCTTTTTGGCTTTTCAAGGCGAGAAAAGGCGTTTGGGGCAGTTTCAGCATGATTTACGTATGGGAAAGCTGATTTGCCTCTAGTCTTCATTCAAAAGCATTTTTTCTTCAAAATATTGCTTATTCTTGTTAGAATTGAGTCGGAACATGATGTTTCAACACGATATAATGAGTTTTGGTTATGTTCTGTAGATTCACAATGTATCTGTTTTCTGTGTCTTTTGGGCATTTCAGGGCAACAAAGGCGTTTGGGGCAGTTTCAGCATGATTTACGCATGGGAAAGCTGATATACCTGTTTTCTTCAATTTGAAGCAATTTTCCACAAAATATTGCTTATTCTTGTTAGAATTGAGTCGGAACATGATGTTTCAACACGATATAATGAGTTTTGGTTATGTTCTGTAGATTCACAATGTATCTGTTTTCTGTGTCTTTTTGGGCTTTTCAAGGCGATAAAAGGCGTTTGGGGCAGTTTCAGCATGATTTACGCATGGGAAAGCTGATTTACCTCTCTTGTCCATTCAGAAGCAATTTTTCCACAAAATATTGCTTATTCCTGTTAGAAT
The DNA here is from genome assembly GCA_029721515.1 of Synanceia verrucosa. Taxonomy (NCBI): domain Eukaryota; kingdom Metazoa; phylum Chordata; class Actinopteri; order Perciformes; family Synanceiidae; genus Synanceia; species Synanceia verrucosa. The sequence goes on from CM056568.1 coordinate 217,346, forward strand.
TGAGTCGGACCATGATGTTTCAACACGATATAATGAGTTTTGGTTATGTTCTGTAGATTCACAATGTATCTGTTTTCTGTGTCTCTTTGGGCTTTTCAAGGCGAGAAAAGGCGTTTGGGGCAGTTTCAGCATGATTTACGCATGGGAAAGCTGATTTACCTCTCTTGTCCATTCAGAAGCATTTTTTCTTCAAAATATTGCTTATTCTTGTTAGAATTGAGTCGGAACATGATGTTTCAACACGATATAATGAGTTTTGGTTATGTTCTGTAGATTCACAATGTATCTGTTTTCTGTGTCTTGTTGGGCTTTTCAAGGCGAGAAAAGGCGTTTGGGGCAGTTTCAGCATGATTTATGTATGGGAAAGCTGATTTACCTCTAGTCTTCATTCAAAAGCATTTTTTATTCAAAATATTGCTTTTTCTTGTTAGAATTGAGTCGGAACATGATGTTTCAACACGATATAATGAGTTTTGGTTATGTTCTGTAGATTCACAATGTATCTGTTTTCTGTGTCTTTTTGGGCTTTTCAAGGCGAGAAAAGGCGTTTGGGGCAGTTTCAGCATGATTTATGTATGGGAAAGCTGATTTACCTCTCGTGTCCATTCAGAAGCATTTTTTCTTCAAAATATTGCTTATTCTTGTTAGAATTGAGTCGGAACATGATGTTTCAACACGATATAATGAGTTTTGGTTATGTTCTGTAGATTCACTATGTATCTGTTTTCTGTGTCTTTTTGGGCTTTTCAAGGCGAGAAAAGGCGTTTGGGGCAGTTTCAGCATGATTTACGCATGGGAAAGCTGATTTACCTCTTTTCTTCAATTTGAAGCAATTTTTCCACAAAATATTGCTTATTCTTGTTAGAATTGAGTCGGAACATGATGTTTCAACACGATATAATGAGTTTTAGTTATGTTCTGTAGATTCACAATGTATCTGTTTTCTGTGTCTTTTTGGGCTTTTCAAGGCGAGAAAAGGCGTTTGGGGCAGTTTCAGCATGATTTACGTATGGGAAAGCTGATTTACCTCTATTCTTCATTCAAAAGCATTTTTTCTTCAAAATATTGCTTATTCTTGTTAGAATTGAGTCGGAACATGATGTTTCAACACGATATAATGAGTTTTGGTTATGTTCTGTAGATTCACAATGTATCTGTTTTCTGTGTCTTTTTGGGCTTTTCAAGGCGAGAAAAGGCGTTTGGGGCAGTTTCAGCATGATTTACGCATGGGAAAGCTGATTTACCTGATTTCTTCAATTTGAAGCAATTTTTCCACAAAATATTGCTTATTCTTGTTAGAATTGAGTCGAAACATGATGTTTCAACACGATATAATGAGTTTTGGTTATGTTCTGTAGATTCACAATGTATCTGTTTTCTGTGTCTTTTTGGGCTTTTCAAGGCGAGAAAAGGCGTTTGGGGCAGTTTCAGCATGATTTATGTATGGGAAAGCTGATTTACCTCTCTTGTCCATTCAGAATTATTTTTTCTTCAAAATATTGCTTATTCTTGTTAGAATTGAGTCGGAACATGATGTTTCAACACGATATAATGAGTTTTGGTTATGTTCTGTAGATTCACAATGTATCTGTTTTCTGTGTCTTTTTGGGCTTTTCAAGGCGAGAAAAGGCGTTTGGGGCAGTTTCAGCATGATTTACGCATGGGAAAGCTGATTTGCCTCTAGTCTTCATTCAAAAGCATTTTTTCTTCAAAATATTGCTTATTCTTGTTAGAATTGAGTCGAAACATGATCTTTCAACACGATATAATGAGTTTTGGTTATGTTCTGCAGATTCACAATGTATCTGTTTTCTGTGTCTTTTTGGGCTTTTCAAGGCGAGAAAAGGCGTTTGGGGCAGTTTCCGCATGATTTACGCATGGGAAAGCTGATTTACCTCTCTAGTCCATTCAGAAGCATTTTTTCTTCAAAATATTGCTTATTCTTGTTAGAATTGAGTCGGAACATGATGTTTCAACACGATATAATGAGTTTTGGTTATGTTCTGTAGATTCACAATGTATCTGTTTTCTGTTTCTTTTTGGGCTTTTCAAGACGAGAAAAGGCGTTTGGGGCAGTTTCAGCATGATTTACGCACGGCAAAGCTGATTTACCTGATTTCTTCAATTTGAAGCATTTTTTCTTCAAAATATTGCTTATTCTTGTTAGAATTGAGTCGGAACATGATGTTTCAACCCGATATAATGAGTTTTGGTTATGTTCTGTAGATTCACAATCTATCCGTTTTCTGTGTCTTTTTGGGCTTTTCAAGGCGAGAAAAGGCGTTTGGGGCACTTTCAGCATGATTTACGCATGGGAAAGCTGATTTACCTCTCTTGTCCATTCAGAATTATTTTTTCTTCAAGATATTGCTTATTCTTGTTAGAATTGAGTCGGAACATGATGTTTCAACACGATATAATGAGTTTTGGTTATGTTTTGTAGATTCACTATGTATCTGTTTTCTGTGTCTTATTGGGCTTTTCAAGGCGAGAAAAGGCGTTTGGGGCAGTTTCAGCATGATTTACGCATTGGAAAGCTGATTTACCTCTCTTGTCCACTCAGAAGCATTTTTTTTCTTCAAAATATTGCTTATTCTTGTTAGAATTGAGTCGGAACATGATGTTTCAACACGATATAATGAGTTTTGGTTATGTTCTGTAGATTCACAATGTATCTGTTTTCTGTGTCTTATTGGGCTTTTCAAGGCGAGAAAAGGCGTTTGGGGCAGTTTCAGCATGATTTACGCATGGGAAAGCTGATTTACCTCTTTACTACAATTTGAAGCAATTTTTCCACAAAATATTGCTTATTCTTGTTAGAACTGAGTCGGAACATGATGTTTCAAGACGATATAATGAGTTTTGGTTATGTTCTGTAGATTCACAATGTATCTGTTTTCTTTGTCTTTTTGGGCTTTTCAAGACGAGAAAAGGCGTTTGGGGCAGTTTCAGCATGATTTACGCACGGCAAAGCTGATTTACCTGATTTCTTCAATTTGAAGCATTTTTTCTTCAAAATATTGCTTATTCTTGTTAGAATTGAGTCGGAACATGATGTTTCAACCCGATATAATGAGTTTTGGTTATGTTCTGTAGATTCACAATGTATCTGTCTTCTGTGTCTTTTTGGGCTTTTCAAGGCGAGAAAAGGCGTTTGGGGCAGTTTCAGCATGATTTACGCATGGGAAAGCTGATTTACCTCTCTTGTGCATTCAGAAGCATCTTTTCCACAAAATATTGCTTATTCTTGTTAGAATTGAGTCGAAACATGATGTTTCAAGACGATATAATGAGTTTTGGTTATGTTCTGTAGATTCACAATGTATCTGTTTTCTTTGTCTTTTTGGGCTTTTCAAGGCGAGAAAAGGCGTTTGGGGCAGTTTCAGCATGATTTACGCATGGGAAAGCTGATTTACCTGTTTTCTTCAATTTGAAGCAATTTTTCCACAAAATATTGCTTATTCTTGTTAGAATTGAGTCGAAACATGATGTTTCAACACGATATAATGAGTTTTGGTTATGTTGTGTAGATTCACAATGTATCTGTTTTCTGTGTCTTCTTGGGCTTTTCAAGGCGAGAAAAGAAGTTTGGGGCAGTTTCAGCATGATTTACGCATGAGAAAGCTGATTTACCTGTTTTGTGCATTCAGAAGAAATTTTTTCACAAAATATTGCTTATTCTTGTTAGAATTGAGTCGAAACATGATGTTTCAACCCGATATAATGAGTTTTGGTTATGTTCTGTAGATTCACAATGTATCTGTTTTCTGTGTCTTTTTGGGCTTTTCAAGGCGAGAAAAGGCGTTTGGGGCAGTTTCAGCATGATTTACGCATGGGGAAGCTGATTTACCAGTATTCTACAATAAGAAAAAATTTTTCTACAAAATATTGCTTATTCTTGTTAGAATTGAGTCGGAACATGGTGTTTCAACCCGATATAATGAGTTTTGGTTATGTTCTGTAGATTCACAATGTATCTGTTTTCTTTGTCTTTTTGGGCTTTTCAAGACGAGAAAAGGCGTTTGGGGCAGTTTCAGCATGATTTACGCACGGCAAAGCTGATTTACCTGTTTTCTTCAATTTGAAGCAATTTTTCCACACAATATTGCTTATTCTTGTTAGAATTGAGTCGGAACATGATGTTTCAACACGATATAATGAGTTTTGGTTATGTTCTGTAGATTCACAATGTATCTGTTTTCTGTGTCTTCTTGGGCTTTTCAAGGCGAGAAAAGGCGTTTTGGGCAGTTTCAGCATGATTTACGCATGGGAAAGCTGATTTACCTCTCTTGTCCATTCAGAAGCATTTTTTCTTCAAAATGTTGCTTATTCTTGTTAGAATTGAGTCGGAACATGATCTTTCAACGCGATATAATGAGTTTTGGTTATGTTCTGTAGATTCACAATGTATCTGTTTTCTTTGTCTTTTTGGGCTTTTCAAGACGAGAAAAGGCGTTTGGGGCAGTTTCAGCATGATTTACGCACGGCAAAGCTGATTTACCTGATTTCTTCAATTTGAAGCAATTTTTCAACAAAATATTGCTTATTATTGTTAGAATTGAGTCGAAAGATCATGTTTCAACCCGATATAATGAGTTTTGGTTATGTTCTGTAGATTCACAATGTATCTGTTTTCTGTGTCTTTTTGGGCTTTTCACGGCGAGAAAAGGCGTTTGGGGCAGTTTCAGCATGATTTACGCACGGCAAAGCTGATTTACCTGATTTCTTCAATTTGAAGCAATTTTTCCACAAAATATTGCTTATTATTGTTAGAATTGAGTCGAAACATGATGTTTCAAGACGATATAATGAGTTTTGGTTATGTTCTGTAGATTCACAATGTATCTGTTTTCTTTGTCTTTTTGGGCTTTTCAAGACGAGAAAAGGCGTTTGGGGCAGTTTCAGCATGATTTATGTATGGGAAAGCTGATTTACCTCTCGTGTCCATTCAGAAGCATTTTTTCTTCAAAATATTGCTTATTCTTGTTAGAATTGAGTCGGAACATGACGTTTCAACACGATATAATGAGTTTTGGTTATGTTCTGTAGATTCATAATATATCTGTTTTCTATTTCTTTTTGGGCTTTTCAAGTCGAGAAAAGGCGTTTGGGGCATTTTCAGGATGGTTTACGTGTGGAAAAGCTGATTTACCTCTATTGTCCATTCAGAAGCATTTTTCCACAAAATATTGCTTATTCTTGTTAGAATTGAGTCGGAACATGATGTTTCAACCCGATATAATGAGTTTTGGTTATGTTCTGTAGATTCACAATGTATCTGTTTTCTGTCTTTTTGGGCTTTTCAAGGCAAAAAAAGGCGTTTGGGGCAGTTTCAGCATGATTTACGCATGGGAAAGCTGATTTACCTCTCTTGTCCGTTCAGAAGCATTTTTTCTTCAAAATATTGCTTATTCTTGTTAGAATTGAGTCGGAACATGGTGTTTCAACCCGATATAATGAGTTTTGGTTATGTTCTGTAGATTCACAATGTATCTGTTTGCTGTGTCTTTTCGGGCTTTTCAAGGCAAAAAAACGCGTTTGGGGCAGTTTCAGCATGATTTACGCCGGGCAAAGCTGATTTACCTGTTTTCTTCAATTTGAAGCAGTTTTTCCACACAACATTGCTTATTCTTGTTAGAATTGAGTCGGAACATGATGTTTCAACACGATATAATGAGTTTTGGTTATGTTCTGTAGATTCACAATGTATCTGTTTTCTGTGTCTTCTTGGGCTTTTCAAGGCGAGAAAAGGCGTTTGGGGCAGTTTCAGCATGATTTACGCATGGGAAAGCTGATTTACCTCTCTTGTGCATTCAGAAGCAATTTTTCCACAAAATATTGTTATTCTTGTTAGAATTGAGTCGAAAGATCATGTTTCAACCCGATATAATGAGTTTTGGTTATGTTCTGTAGATTCACAATGTATCTGTTTTCTGTGTCTTTTTGGGCTTTTCAAGGCGAGAAAAGGCGTTTGGGGCAGTTTCAGCATGATTTACGCACGGCAAAGCTGATTTAGCTGATTTCTTCAATTTGAAGCAATTTTTCCACAAAATATTGCTTATTATTGTTAGAATTGAGTCGAAACATGATGTTTCAAGACGATATAATGAGTTTTGGTTATGTTCTGTAGATTCACAATGTATCTGTTTTCTTTGTCTTTTTGGGCTTTTCAAGACGAGAAAAGGCGTTTGGGGCAGTTTCAGCATGATTTACGCACGGCAAAGCTGATTTACCTGATTTCTTCAATTTGAAGCAATTTTTCAACAAAATATTGCTTATTATTGTTAGAATTGAGTCGAAAGATCATGTTTCAACCCGATATAATGAGTTTTGGTTATGTTCTGTAGATTCACAATGTATCTGTTTTCTGTGTCTTTTTGGGCTTTTCACGGCGAGAAAAGGCGTTTGGGGCAGTTTCAGCATGATTTACGCACGGCAAAGCTGATTTACCTGATTTCTTCAATTTGAAGCAATTTTTCCACAAAATATTGCTTATTATTGTTAGAATTGAGTCGAAACATGATGTTTCAAGACGATATAATGAGTTTTGGTTATGTTCTGTAGATTCACAATGTATCTGTTTTCTTTGTCTTTTTGGGCTTTTCAAGACGAGAAAAGGCGTTTGGGGCAGTTTCAGCATGATTTACGTATGGGAAAGCTGATTTACCTCTCGTGTCCATTCAGAAGCATTTTTTCTTCAAAATATTGCTTATTCTTGTTAGAATTGAGTCGGAACATGACGTTTCAACACGATATAATGAGTTTTGGTTATGTTCTGTAGATTCATAATATATCTGTTTTCTATTTCTTTTTGGGCTTTTCAAGTCGAGAAAAGGCGTTTGGGGCATTTTCAGGATGGTTTACGTGTGGAAAAGCTGATTTACCTCTATTGTCCATTCAGAAGCATTTTTCCACAAAATATTGCTTATTCTTGTTAGATTTGAGTAGAAACATCATGTTTCAAAACGATATAATGAGTTTTGGGTATGTTCTGTAAATACAGAATGTATCTGTTTTCTATGTCTTTTTGGGATTTTCAAGGCGAGAAAAGGCGTTTGGGGCATTTTCAGCATGATTTACACATGGGAAAGCTGATTTACCTGTATTCTTCATTTTGGAGCATTTTTTCCACAAAATATTGCTTCTTCTTGTTAGATTTGAGTAGAAACATCATGTTTCAACACGATATAATGAGTTTTGGGTATGTTCTGTAGATTCACAATGTATCTGTTTTCTATGTCTTTTTGGGATTTTCAAGGCGAGAAAAGGCGTTTGGGGCATTTTCAGCATGATTTACGCATGGGAAAGCTGATTTACCTGTATTCTTCATTTTGGAGCATTTTTTTTCCACAAAATATTGCTTATTCTTGTTAGATTTGAGTAGAAACATCATGTTTCAACACGATATAATGAGTTTTGGTTGTGTTCTGTAGATTCACAGTGTTATGTGTCTGCAGGAATAAACAGACCTGCAGAGGATGTTCTCCTCCCCCCTCCCTCTTGTGTTGCAGGAGCTGCCACCTATCACCAGCTGATTGGAGTCTACCTGACAGTCTGAGCAGCTGATTGGTGTCTCTGCTCTCCAGCCAATTGCTGTGGAGTGCCATCCTTTAAAAGGATGCAGTCCATGGGCCGTGGCTCTCTCTCTCTCTCTCTGCTTCAGTCTGCGGACTGTGTCTTTTAGACAGACATGATCCTATGTTGGTAACATTGGTGGTGAGTAGTGGACACAGTTTAGTTTGGGGGTACCCTGTACATTTCACTCACATAGTTTTGTTGCTGTATAGAAACACTAGGTTTAGGAGTTGTACCACCCTTGTATAGTTTTAACACAGCCCATTTTGTAGTTTAGTTAGTCAGCCTTTTGTTTGTCTTAATTTCCAGAGAAGATAATAGTATTTAGGCCTGGTTTTGTTTATTTGATTTCATTTCTTTGGTACACCTCTGAGTCCCTATCACCACCTCAATTTGTGTTGTTAAACTCCTTTGTTATAAATTAAACTTGGTTATGGCACATTTTCACCCTTACTCAATCTGACTCTTGTTTTTTGGTTTGTTCAGTTACCGGTTCACATGCTGGAAGGTAACAAGTTGGGGCTCGTCCGGGATCTAATTCCTTTGAACAAACCAATTTACAAGTTGATGAGATGAATCGTGGTGATAATTTGTACTTTGGGAGAAATGGCATTTAATGTTAAAGATTTTGTGGATGGTCCTAGTTTGGACAAATTGGATGTATGTCGTAAAGATGATCTACTTGACATTTTGACATTTCAGTGTCTAAATATAGCATTAAAAGGGAAATAAAAGCTCAGGTAATTGAAAAGTTAATTGAGTTAAATATTTTACAGGTTCCTGGTAACCCTAACTCTACTGGTGATGATGGTCCCGTTGATGCTGATTCTCTCGTAGAACAAAGGACTTCCAGGGAGGAACAGGTTGACCCTACTACTCCTCCAAGGAGTTTACTTGAACCTGATCCTCTTCCTGCCACACTACCTCGTTTTGAGCCTTTCTCCCCAGATACTCAACGTTCTAGCCTTGATGTTAAGCTTAAGGTTCGCTTGGCTCGTCTTCAGTTGGAAGCACAGGAGAAAGAGGCGACACGCAAGGCAGAATTTGACCATCGATTGCAGGTTCGTAAATTAGAAATAGAGACAGAGGTTAGATTAAGAGAGCTTGATGTGGAAGCCATGAGAATCAGTGCCGAGCAGGCCAAGAAACGCTTGTCTGAGGAGAGTGCACCAATCCATAGCATCCAGAAACCAACTTTTGATGTAAGTAAACATATTGCTCTTGTACCAACATTTCGTGAATCAGAAGTTGATTGTTATTTTTGTGCATTTGAGCGCATTGCCACTGCACTAGATTGGCCCAAGGACATGTGGCCTATATTATTACATTGTAAATTGGTAGGTAAAGCACAGGAGGTTGTGTCTTCTCTCTCACTGGCAGATGGTTTGAGCTATGATGTTCTTAAAGAGTCAATTTTGCGTGCCTATGAGCTTGTGCCAGAGGCTTATAGGCAGAAGTTTCGAAAGTATCGGAAGCTTGCAGGACAGACTTTCGTTGAGTTTGTACGTGAGAAGAGTGCCCTCTTTGATAAGTGGTGTGTAGCCACCATTGTTAAAGATAACTATGAGTCACTCCGTCAGTTGATTCTTTTGGAGGATTTTAAGAATTCTCTTTCAGAGAAAATAGTGATGTTCTTGAATGAACAGAAGGTGACCTCAATGAGTAATGCAGCAGTTCTAGCAGACAAATTTGTTCTTACTCACAATAATGTGTTTGTGTCTGATAAGGGTACTGGGTCACGTCCTGTGGGACCTGATCCATCACTGGATAAAACAAGGGGGCCACGATCTCCACCACGTGGTGATCGTGAGTGCTTTTACTGTCATAAAACAGGCCATGTTATTGCTGACTGTTTTGCCTTGAGGCGAAAACAACAAAATCCTTCCAACTTGACACAACCAAAAGGTGTGGGTCTGGTGAAGACTGTGCCTCCCCTACCTGCAACAAATAGTGAGTTGAACAGAGAAGCTGAACCTGACCCATGTTTCAAACCTTTCATTTCAAAGGAATTTGTTTCTCTTACTGGTGATCCAAAAGGTCAGCATCCTGTAACGTTTCTGAGAGACACAGGAGGCTCGCAATCAATTATTAGAGAGGGAGTTTTACCATTGTCATTGCTCTCATCATGTAACTCAAGTGCAATTGTACAGGGTGTTGGAATGAGTTACATAGCAGCACCTCTACATAATGTACATGTTCACCATTCTCTGGTAAATGGACCATTTAAAGTTGCGGTTCTATCTGCCTTACCCATTAAGGGCGTTGACTTTATCCTGAGCAATGATCTGGCTGGTGGTAAGGTAATGCCAGTTCCTGAAGTGGTTGATACTCCTACCACTACTGAGTCTGATCCACTAGGACAAAGGCTCGCCAGTGTTTTTCCGGCATGTGTTGTTACCAAAGCCCAGACAAAGAAGTATGGTATTGTTTTGTCTGACACTATCTTTGTGAATGACCAGATTCCTGAAGTTCCTGAGACCCAATCTGAAAGTCAGCCTACTGGCACCATGTTGCCCTCTACTGGAGGAGCTATTGAACTTCCAGCTAGCTGTGCTGAGTTCATTGCTGCACAAAGGGCTGATCCCACACTTTCCAAGAGTCTGTCTTCCGTCCTTAGTCAGCAGGAGGCTAGGAAAAGGAAAATGGCGTACCTGTTAATAGATGACTTGTTGATGCGTCGTTGGACAAGTGATGTTCCAGAAGAGGCAGCTGGGGACTGTAACGCAACTTATCAAGTTGTCGTCCCCACTGTATATTGTTCGCAGATTCTGTCTTTAGCCCATGATCATCACTGGTCAGGACATATGGGGGTTAGAAAAACATATGATAGAGTCCTTAGACATTTTTTCTGGCCTGGTCTCAAGTCTGATGTTGTACGTTACAGTCGTACCTGCCATGTGTGTCAGATTTCAGGTAAACCTAATCAGATGATTGCTCCTGCTCCACTTTGTCCAATTCCAGTGATGGGGGAGCCATTTACAAAGGTTATTGTTGATTGTGTTGGACCGTTGCCAAAGACTAAAACTGGTAATCAGTTTTTGCTCACAGTCATGTGTTCTTCCACCAGATTCCCAGAAGCCATTCCACTGCGAAAAATTACAGCTCCAGTTGTTACCAAGGCTCTTGTGAAATTTTTCACTATGTTTGGTCTTCCTCGTGAGGTTCAAACTGATCAAGGAACCAACTTCAAGTCCAGAGTCTTTGCCCAGGCCCTGAAGGCCTTAGGAATTAAACATGTCACCTCTAGCCCTTACCATCCTGAAAGCCAGGGTGCACTAGAGCGTTTCACCAGACTTTGAAATCTATGATGCGTAAGCATTGCCATGACTCACAGAGAGATTGGGATGATGGTATTCCCTTTTTGATGTTTGCTGCCCGTGAGGCTGTGCAGGAGTCACTTGGCTTCAGTCCCATGCAGTTGGTGTTTGGACATGAAGTACGGGGCCCTTTAAAAGTTCTCAAAGAACAGCTAGTGGCTCCTACAAAAAAGGTAGTTAGTGTTCCTGAGTATGTTAATAAACTTAAAGATCGTCTTCAGCGTGCTTGCTCCTTGGCTAAGGAGGCTCTTGCATCCACCCAGGTAAAGATGAAACAACACTATGACCAGAAGGCAGTCGCCCATTCATTCCAACCAGGTGACCAAGTTTTGCTCCTTTTGCCTGTGTCTGGTTCTGCCCTCTCTGCCAAGTTTTCAGGTCCCTATGCTGTAGAGAAGAAGCTCAGTGAGACAAACTACATTATCCGGACACCTGACCGCAGGCGACAAACCCGAGTCTGTCACGTAAATATGATGAAACTGTATAATTCTCGAGATAACCAGAGTGAGTCAACTCCCCTTCCTGAGGTGAAGGCTGTTTCAACTGTTGTCTCATTTTCAGAAGTGGACAGTGGTGGTGGTGATGATGATGATGATGATGGGTTGGTGATGAGGAACACCATACCACAAGGGGCAAGGTTGAGTAACTCAGAGGTTTTGTCCAACTTGCCCCAGTACTTAGCTCATCTCCCGAGTGATCAGTTCAAAGACATTGAACAGCTGATGGGTAAGTTTCCTACGTTGTTTTGGGATGTACCCTCCCAAACCTCTGTCATCAGTCACGACATTGTCTTGAGCTGCAGTCGGCCAATAAAACAGAATGCTTATCTGTTAAATCCAGCAAAAAGGGAGGTGATGAAAAAGGAGGTTAGCTACCTTCTTGAGAATGGACTTGCAGTGCCAAGCTCTAGTCCATGGAGCTCCCCGTGTCTCCTGGACACAAAGCCAGATGGGACTCCTAGATTTTGCACAGATTTCCGCAAGGTAAATGCTGTTACTGTTCCTGACGCATATCCTTTGCCTTTAATGGATGTCTGTATTGACGAGATTGGTCCCGCAAAATTTGTCACAAAGCTTGATATGTTGAAAGGGTATTGGCAAGTCCCTCCACGCGCTTCAGAGATTTTGGCTTTTGTGACCCCTGACAATTTCCTGCAGTACACAGTGATGCCCTTTGGCATGTGTAATGCTCCTGCTACCTTTCAGAGGCTTATAAACAAGGTACTGGGAGATGTGTCACACTGCAGAGCATATTTAGATGACATTGTTGTCTACTCAGATGATTGGGAGAACCACAGGGCCACATTACGAGAAGTTTTCTGCCGTCTCTCGGCTGCATCCTTAACCCTTAACCTCTCCAAGTGCGACTTTGGTCGAGGCACTGTCCTTTATCTTGGTCACCAGGTCGGGCAAGGTCGAGTGTGTCCTGCCAATGTAAAGGTAGCTGCCATCGCTGCATTCCCTGTGCCCACCACCAGGAGGGAGCTGTGGCGTTTTCTGGGGATGACCGGGTTCTTTCGCCGGTACTGTAAAAACTTTTCCACCGTGGCAGCCCCACTGACCGCTTTGACCAGTCCCACCCATCTCTTTGTTTGGACAGATGAGTGCCAAAAATCATTTGAGAGTCTGAAAGCCCTATTGTGTTGTGGTCCTGTTTTGTCTGCCCCAAATTTTTCTTTGCCCTTCAAGGTCGAGGTTGATGCAAGTGCTGTTGGGGCTGGTGCAGTACTTCTGCAGGAGGACGCCCAGGGTATTGACCACCCCGTGAGTTATTTTTCACGCAAGTTTAACAGGCATCAGTTAAACTACTCGACTATAGAGAAGGAGGCCCTTGCTTTGGTGTTGGCCTTGCAACATTTTGAAGTGTACCTGGCATCCAGTGTTGAACCCATTAGAGTTTACACTGACCATAATCCTCTATTGTTTCTCTCGAGGATGCAAAACCACAACCAGCGGCTAATGCGATGGTCACTGATGCTTCAGGGGTTCCATCTGGAGATTGTTTATAATAAAGGGTCTGAAAATGTTGTAGCTGACGCCTTGTCTCGTAGCTCCTAGGTTTGTAGTGCATTTTAGTATGGTGTAGAATTTCAACATTAGTTGAATTCTTATGGGTGGGGGTGTTATGTGTCTGCAGGAATAAACAGACCTGCAGAGGATGTTCTCCTCCCCCCTCCCTCTTGTGTTGCAGGAGCTGCCACCTATCACCAGCTGATTGGAGTCTACCTGACAGTCTGAGCAGCTGATTGGAGTCTCTGCTCTCCAGCCAATTGCTGTGGAGTGCCATCCTTTAAAGGATGCAGTCCATGGGCCGTGGCTCTCTCTCTCTCTCTCTGCTTCAGTCTGCGGACTGTGTCTTTTAGACAGACATGATCCTATGTTGGTAAAATTGGTGGTGAGTAGTGGACACAGTTTAGTTTGGGGGTACCCTGTACATTTCACACACACAGTTTTGTTGCTGTATAGAAACACTAGGTTTAGGAGTTGTACCACCCTTGTAGAGTTTTAACACAGCCCATTTTGTAGTTTAGTTAGTCAGCCTTTTCTTTGTCTTAATTTCCAGAGAAGATAATAGTATTTAGGCCCGGTTTTGTTTATTTGATTTCATTTCTTTGGTACACCTCTGAGTCCCTGTCACCACCTCAATTTGTGTTGTTAAACTCCTTTGTTATAAATTAAACTTGGTTATGGCACATTTTCACCCTTACTCAATCTGACTCTTGTTTTTTGGTTTGTTCAGTTACCGGTTCACATGCTGGAAGGTAACACACAGTGGATCTGTTTTCTATGTCTTTTTGGGCTTTTCAAGGCGAGAAAAGGCGTTTGGGGCATTTTCAGCATGATTTACACATGGGAAAGATGATTAACCTGTATTCTTCATTTTGGAGCATTTTTTTCCACAAAATATTGCTTATTCTTGTTAGATTTGAGTAGAAACATCATGTTTCACCACGAATTAATGAGTTTTGGTTATGTTCTGTAGATTCACAATGTACCAGTTTTCTATGCCTTTTTGGGCTTTTTACGGCGAGTTTTGGTTATTTTCTGTAGATTCACAATGTATCTCTTTTCTGTGTCTTTTTGGGCTTTTCAAGGCGAGAAAAGGCGTTTGGGGCAGTTTCAGCATGATTTACGCGTGGGAAAGCTGATTTACCTGTTTTCTTCAATTTGGAGCAATTTTTCCACAAAATATTGCTTATTCTTGTTAGAATTGAGTCGGAACATGATGTTTCAACACGATATAATGAGTTTTGGTTATGTTCTGTAGATTCACACTGTATGAGTTTTCTGTGTCTTTTTGGGCTTTTCAAGGCGAGAAAAGGCGTTTGGGGCATTTTCAGCATGATTTATGCATGGGAAAGCTGATTGACCTGTATTCTTCATTTTGGAGCATTTTTTTCCACAAAATATTGCTTATTCTTGTTATATTTGAGTAGAAACATCATCATTCAACAGGATATAATGAGTTTTGGGTATGTTCTGTGGATTCACAATGTACCTGTTTTCTATGTCTTTTTGGGCTTTTCAAGGCGAGAAAAGGAGTTTGGGGCATTTTCAGCATGATTTACGCATGGTAAAGCTGATTTACCGATATTCTCCACTCAGAAGCATTTTTTACCACACAATTTTGCTTATTATTGTTAGATTTGAGTAGAAACATCATGATTCAACACAATATAATGAGTTTTGGGTATGTTCTGTAAATTCACAATGTACCTGTTTTCTATGTCTGGCGGCCACGCCCTTTGACCTAATTACGCGCAGAGCACAACTTCTGCTCAGTTACGTCTGGAGATCAATTGTACCAAATTTCAAGTCGATCGGACGAAATCCCTAGGACGAGTTCATTTTCATCAGAAAATAGAAAATGCAAAATGGCTGACTTCCTGTTTGAATTTCAACTTCCTGCCAAGAGAAAATTTTGTTCGTACATGTATGCTTAACATCTCTACCAATTTTTGTTGAGGTACAACAAAGTTGGCGAATTTCCCTATGGGGATTTTTCAACTTTGTAGGGGGCGCCATTCAGCCATTTTGCGTGCAACGTGTGTGAACGCCCAAAAATATCGAATTTCAGGGCGGGCCGCAGGAATGTGCAAATTTATACAACTTTTTGACAATGGAAAAGGGGTGAAGTTTGGGAAAACATATGTACAGGAATAATAAGACTAGAAAACCGCAAGCGGTTATGTAGGGCCCTCGCGGTATGTTGCGGTCGGGTATCAGATGGGTACGGCAGTGCGAGCAGGGAGCAATAAACGTCAAGCGATTTGGCCAATAAACAAAGGAGTTACGGCCATCCGATGGTTCAATGTGGAAATCCAGCCAAAATGAAGAGTGGAAACAAAATGGCCGACTTCCTGTTTGGAATAGACAGTTGGTGCAAGAGACTTTTTTGTGCGTCTGGTCACGGTTTTGAAAATTTTTGAAAATTTCAAGGGGGCGCTATTGGGCCATTTTGCCCCGCCCATTAGTGTGGACCACATCAGATGTTAGAGGTCGCCACCCTTGACCTGGGTATGAACTTTCATGATGATACAAGTTTCTTCAAACCATCAAAAAGCCAAAGAACTGGTCACCTCCTATTGCCACTGGGGGGCGCCATGTGTCAGGCGTAACATTAATACATCAGAACGTTCAAGGCTGAGTCCCCATCATGCTCAGAAAATTTGAAGCTGCTTGGATAGAGTATGTGAACGTGAGAGTTGTTCGAATTTAGACGGCGAATTCGCCAAAGTTTCTCAAGCCCTAGTGGCCACGCCCTTTGACCTAGTTACGTGCAGAGCACAACTTTTGCTCAGCTAGGTCTGGAGATAAAGAGTACCAAATTTCAAGTAGATCGGACGAAATCCCTAGGACAAGTTCGTTTTCATCAGAAAATCCAAAATTAAAAATAGCCGACTTCCTGTTTGGAGTAGACAATTGGTGAAAGAGACTTTTTTGTGCGTCTGCTCTACTTGCACATGTGTACCGATTTTCATGTTCCAACTCCATAAAAACCCCTATGGGTAGGGGTTTTTGAAAGTTTCAAGGGGGCGCTATGGAGCCATTTTGACCGCTCATGGATGTGGCCCCCATCAGATGTTAAAGGTCGTCACCCTTGACCTGTGTATCAAATTTCATGATGATACGACTTTTTTAAAGCCATCAAAAAGCCAAACGTATTTTCTTGGCGAAAAATCGGAAGACGCGGCGCAGCCATACGGACGCCGTTTATCGTAGCTTCACGGTGTTCGTAATGTAGCTTCACCAATGTGTTGTGGATGTTTTAGAAGTGGAATGAAGTCGATGGGGTCACCTATGTCGTATCAGAACGTGTAAACGTAAAGGGTGGCGCTGTGGAGGCATTTGGCCACGCCCCTGGGCGGGGACCACATCAGATGTTAGAGGACGCCAGCCTTGACCTGTGCATCAATTTTCATGATGATACGAGTTTATTTAAACCGTCAAAAAGGCAAACGTATTTTCTTGAAAAATTGTCAAAAATTGCCGCGCCGCCACACGGGCGCCGTTAGCCGTAGCCTCACAGCGTTCGGACTGTAGCTTCACTGAGTTGTTATTTATGTTTTAGAAGTGTAATGAAGTTGATGAAGTAAATTATGTGAAATCGGTAAAAGTAAAAAGTAAGAACGGGTCACTTCCTGTTACCACCGGGGGGCGCTACGAGTGAGACTTAATATGAATATATCTGAACGTTCAGGGCCGCGTCCCCGTCATGCTCAGAAAATTTGAAGTTGCTAGGATCCACTATGTGAACGTGAGAGCCGTTCGAATTTTGACAGCGAATTCGCCAAAGTTTGTCGAGCCCTAGCGGCTACGCCCTTTGACCTAATTACGCGCAGAGCACAACTTTTGCTCAGCTTGGTCTGGAGATGTTCTGTACCAAATTTCAAGTCGGTCGGACGAAATCACTAGGACGAGTTCGTTTTCATCAGAAAATAGAAAATGCAAAATGGCCGTCTTCCTGTTTGAATTTCAACTTTCTGCCAAGAGAAAATTTTGTTCGTGCATGTATAAGTTGGTGAATTTCCCTATGGGGATTTTTTTGACTTTGTAGGGGGCGCTACTCAGCCATTTCGCAAGCGCCGTGTGCGATCACCCCAAAATATGGAATTTCGGATCGGGCCGCAGAAATATGCAAAGTTACACAACTTTTTAACGATGGGAAAGGGGCGAAATTTGGGAAAACAAAGTGTCAGGAATAATAATAATAATAAACACTACAGTTTCAATAGGTCCCTTCTTATAATCAAGAATAACAGTGAAAGTTTTTATAATGTCATTAATTGATTGTTTTTTTCTTTTGTCTGCCACGTGCTAAGTCCCACCATCGCTCCCAGGCAGCCAAGAGGAGGAAGTCAGTGCGTTGGAGGGAGGCGGAGCGACGGACTGAGGTGCTTCCACCTCAGTTGGTGACTCGTGATCCTGGTGCATATATGTACTCTTCCATGTTTAAAATCAGCATTTAATGTATGTGGTCTATGACAGTGTTAAATTTTTAACAATATGTATGTCCATAACATTGAAGTGTTTACATGTTGTGGCTAAGTACTTGAAATTTAATGTTGATCTTTTTTTCATGTTTATCAATAGGTAGTGGTACAGGGTGGCGCCACAAAGTGTACCAGTGGCCAATTTCTGTGCATACAGGGCGCCAGCACAAATTGGTCGTCCCTGTCGAGGTCCCAGGCAAGAAAGTATGTAGAATTATAAAGAACACATTTATCATTAGAATTGTAAATTATTTTTTTCAGCCTAAAATAATTCTTATTTTTTGTTCCAGTTTGTTCTTCTTGTAGGGGCATCCCATCTGTGCTCCCTTGCAGATGGGATCGTGCCAATGCCAGAGGAGCGCTACACCTTTGGCATCATGTCCACTCCGGGGGCGTGTGCGGACCAGCTCAGGATCAAGGTTGAGCATGCTATTCTTCCTCGGACCCCTGATGCTGTCTGTGTCATTGCTCCTGGAAACAACCTGACGGCCAGCATTAGGCCAGAGCATGGGGGCATAGCCTTTAGCCGGTACCCGGCTACTGTCTGCAGCATCTGGCTGACTGCACAGGTAATGTAATTTATGTTTTTGTCTTTATCATTGAGGCTGCTGAGTACAGGTCAATAGAATTTTGTAATATTAATCATTATTATTTTCTATGTAGGTTTTCGTTGTGGACCTCGTCCCATACTTGACGGTCCTGGGGGATGTCCAAGAGTTTTTCCGTCAGGAATTTCACCGCGTGTCAGCACATCTTGGTATGTTTGTAAATAAAAATGATATGCTATATTTCTGATATTATCCACCTGATGGTATTCTGATATAAAGCTTTTTTGAAATGTGTTTGTCGCAATTCGATTAGGCAGTGTGTTCTTAAATTGTTCTAGAACGACCAACTCGCATAAGCCTTCAAAAGTGGTAATATCAAGCTTAGCCAACCAACATGTTTCAACATATGTTTGGCCACTTCTCTTCTCCCAAGCTCAAAAACGCTGGCGATACGCCTCAGGCACAAGCTCATAAGCCTTTTAACACGGCAGATTTTATTTTGGAGTAACTGGAACTATCAGCTACACTCAAAGACGAATACGCCCCCTGCGCCTTACCTGTGAGGACGCACTGGAGCAATAGAGCACAGTCTGAATCAGACCAGCCCCTTGCGTTGGATACACACTCAAACAATCCAAAAAACGAGTAAGGATCCTTTTCATTAAAAGGTGCTTTTCATTAAACAGTTGCAAATTATTTATATCTAAGGGACGCGTCCCTAACCCCGCATCTTGGTCACCCTGACCGTTAACGTCACTTTTACCGAAAGACAAGCGATAACTCTCTATCTCCAACTTCGCCTTTTCTGTCTGCTGACGGATCACCTCTAGCTCAACTTGTTTTTTAGCTTCCTACTCCCACTTCTGTAACGCCAGTTTCTTGTGCTCCATCTTGAGCTTCTCCTGCTCCATCTGCAGCAAAAGGAGCTCTCTTTGCTGTTCGAATGTCAGCCCCTGCGTCTGGGTAGACGTTACTACAACAGGTGGAGAAGCTGGCAGCGAGCCAGGTGTGAGGACTCTTCCTTACGTTTTTTATCCGCTATGGCCACCTAATAATGATCAGTTAGCAGTTAGCTTCAATAACTGTTCTTTTGTACATCTCTCTAGAGCCTCCTCTGATGGAGCCGCTACAAACGCATCAACCTCAGCCATTTCAATGTTGTTATCTTACCATTAGGACCTAAAGAAATACCAAAATAGGTTATTTTCAAACAGGGCCAGTCAGACAGTGAAGTATCCCCTTGTGCACTAATCAGATCCCAGTTTGGAGTCTCCCCGCAATCTAAACATCCACCCGACTAACTAAACTCCCTCCTAGTCTTCATGCAGTGAGCAGTGGTGGGTATTTATGCACTATAGACTGCTGGCTCGGCGGGTGACTAAACCTACAAGGGAAAACTCTGCACCACAGTTTTATCAGTACGCACACTGAGGATCATACTCACCCGACCTCCTGTTACTAACATAAACCAAAACAACGGTCCTAATGCACAAGCTCTCCTCACCAAAACCAAGGTAAGAAATTACATTTAACTAATACGGGAACAAAAACAACAAAAAAAAAAATCCACCACACACATCATAAACTACTTACCCTGATCCGCCAGCCTAAATGCCCTGTGAACTATCCCTTACTTGCTATAAACACTCACAAAGGAGTGTTATCACCAAAACAAAACAAAAGCAAAACATATTGGCATGCCACATGTGCTCCAGAGCAATTTTACGCACGCGCGCTACCGCCGGCACCGATCAAACTCTGTAGCAAAGAAAAAAAAAACTGCCACTGAAATACTACTAAAACCTGCAGTTCTAACAAATACTTAAGCACAATTTATGTCATTTCCAACTTCTAACTTGAAACTAACCTAAACAAACAAAAGAAAACGAGATGTAAATTTTACCAGGTTCTACACATCTAAACGAAATTACGAAAGCCAACCGGACAAGCCCCCATTTTGTCACGACCAGGCTCAAAGTCAGAGACAAAAATCGGAACAGACACAGTGCAGAATTAAATATAGTACATTTATTTAAATAAAGGTGGAAGACGCAGGCATGCGGTGTGTAAGTCAAGAGCATCAGTCGTGTACATGTGGGTGTAGTGATCGTGTAAAGTGCAGTGTTGTGGAGTGAAAACAAATGACACAAAAAAGGCAAAGTATAGGCGCTGGCGAGCAGAGACCGAGGGCAGGTGACAACTGCCCTTTTATATCCTCCGAACCACTGGGCCCCAGGTGCTCCCGATCAGTTGATCACCTCGGGAAGGAAAAAAACAATTACGTCACCATCATTACAACCACAGCTGAAGTCTCCACGGGCCGTCACAGTTTGAAAATGAAAATGATATGGTATATTTCTGATATTATCCACCTGATGGTATTCTGATATAATGCTTTTTTGAAATGAGTTTGACAGTATAACTTTATTTGTCAAAATATCTAATGTTTTGTTTTGTTTTTTTGTTTGTTTGTTTGTTTATTTGTCATTGTTTTGTTGTTGTAGGTGCACCTCAGTGATGACGTGGGGATGCCCCTCCTCATGGAGTCGCTGTTGGCTGCCACCACACAGCATCTGGAGACACCAGCACCTACGCCACAGGTGCAGCGCCCGGTGTCTCCTTCGCCAAGACCCAGCCGTGTTCCTCATGTGGTTGTGGTGGGGGAGGTCCCTGCTCCACGGCCCCCTCTCCCTAAGTGGACATCAGTGGATTAGGGCAGGAAGGTAAGAGATTGAATACCATAAGTATGCTTTATAGAAAGTAAAAGAAAGTTGTCAGCTGATCTTAATTTTTGTGCCATTTGTCATTACAGCGTCGCCACTCTGGTGCCCAAGGGCCTGGTTCTGGTTCACCTGGGAAGTGGTTCATCATGTGGTATGTACACTATACTGCCAAAAGTATTCGCTCACCCATCCAAATAATCACAATCAGGTGTTCCAATCACTTCCATGGCCACAGGTGCAGACTGCTTTTACAAACATTTGTGAAAGAATGGGTCACTCTCAGGAGCTCAGTGAATTCCAGCGTGGAACTGTGATAGGATGCCACCTGTGCAACAAATCCAGTCATGAAATTTCCTCGCTCCTAAATATTCCACAGTCAACTGTCAGCTGTATTATAAGAATGTGGAAGTGTTTGGGAACGACAGCAACTCAGCCATGAAATGGTAGACCACATAAACTGACGGAGCGGGGTCAGCGGATGCTGAGGCACATAGTGCGAAGAGGTCGCCAACTTTCAATCACTACAGGCCTCCAAACTTCATGTGGCCTTTAGATTAGCTCAAGAACAGTGCATAGAGAGCTTCATGGAATGGGTTTCCATGGACGAGCAGCGAATCAAGACAGGTGAGCGAATACTTTTGGCAATATAGTGTATTTAACTTTTATCTACACGATAGTGTTAGTTTGTGTTTGCTTCATGTCAGAAAATGACAAGCTTTATAAAGAATCTCCATGTCTCTCATCAGTCTGTCCATCACTACCAAAAAGCATTAAGGGAATGTGAAGCAGCATTTTATACAAGTAGAAAACGTAGAGATTTCACATAACCTTAATAAACACTTAGGATGTCCCTAGAAAGTGTAACAAAAAACCTAAACATTTTTCTTTTTATTTCCTTCTTCCTTTCCTTAGGTCGTGACCTCAACATCCGTGTTGATTGTCCATCCTGAAGCCTGTGTCCTGGAGCAGGAGGCAAGTAAAGTTATTTGAAGGATCCTTGCAAAGCTCTCTGGTGTTGTGGTGTATGTGTTAGTATGGTAGTTGAATGATCATATCAATGTGTTTATTGTTATTGTGTTTTGTTTTTCTCCTTTTGATGTAGGAGGCGACACCAGACCCTGTGTCGACCTGTGCTGTCCTGGGTGAGGCAGATCGTCCTGCGGCTGTCCATCCTCGTCCTGCGGCTGTCCCTCCTTCCCCTCCGACTGTCCAGCCTCAAGGTGAACGTATTAACACCTTGCCTTGCAGGTTTATAGAGAAGCAGCCTCATGCAGTAGTGTTAGGGAGTAGTGTTTGTACAGCATCGGCACGTTTTAATGTCAATGCTTATGTGTCATGCAGTGCTGTTGCGGCAGTCAGACATAGTATTTCTCCGGTCTGTACCTGGTGCGCAGCAAACATTGATGATATTTGTGTAGAGGAGTGGAAGTTGGCAACTCAGGTGGGAAAGAAAAGGTTTGGTCAGCAGCAGGTTGGGCTTTTTGAGCAGAAGTGGAGGGTGGGTGTTGGTCAAGCTTTGTACAAATACTTTGTGGCATCTGACGATGGGACTGAGTTGGGTGAAGAGCTGCAGCACCATTTGTTGAGAGATGGCATGTGTATCTTGGATGTCTACTGAGCCGTAATCTTGATCATCCAACATGGGGACTACTTTGTAGTGGTGGATTGTGGGGAACGCAATGCTTCAGGGTTTGTGTCAGAAGTTGATCGATCTGCTGTTGTTTTTAACACGTGCTGGAATGATTTGATGATTCACTTACTGAATCTGAAGGAGTTGTTAGGTGCAGAGTGGTTTGGGGTCAGCAGTATTTCTGTTGAGGGGTGTGTTGCTGAGGCAGAGGGCTGCAGTGCTCCTGTGGTGGCAGATCCACAGATTCCCATTCAGTCCCAGGGTTGTGCTTCTATTAGAGGAAGTTTCCATCAAGGTGACCCAAAGTTTAAATATGGTGGACTTCAGTGTATGGCTGTTAGTTTGGTGGCTCTTGTGTAACACATCACAGAGAGTGTGATGAGCTGTACACATCCTTGAGGGATCGCAACTTGATCAGTGGTGAGTCTGAGCTCCTTTGTGTTCCAGATTTACCTCAGCAGTATAACCTAGATGGACAAATGTTTGATCCTTAATTTGTAGGTGGAGATGCTGATGTTATGGAGGGACTGCTGATCAATACAGGTGTGAACACCACTCTCTCTAATCGATTGAGTAGGAAGTGCACAGAATTCGACACCTGTTTGTTCACACTGAGTGGTAATACCTGTGCTATTATTAGTGAAGGTAACCAGTATGCTATGGTTGACTCCCATGCATCACAGTGCAGATGGGATGGTTGATAGTGCAGGGCAGAGTGTTGTGCTCTATTTCAGTTCTCTTCAGCATTTGTGTATGCACTTTTCAACTTTTGCAGCATCTCTTCAGCAAACACCCAAGCTCCTTGAGATCTCTGGTGTTCATATGGCATTGCAAGCTTTGTCCTTGGATGCCAGTGCAGCTGTTGACTGCACAGAGGGACAGGTTAGCGCTCTCACTGAGGAGTGCCCTATCCCACCAGTGGTTTGTGCAGCCACGAAGAGAGGTGAGAAGCATGAGCTCCCTCTCAGAAGTAGCACATTTAAGAAAGTCAAAAGCAGTGATAATGCTGCTGTTAATTCTGATGTTGTTTTTGTTGGGGATGTAGCTTGTAAAAATTTACAGTTCAGTCCCCTCTAATGATGTTGCTCTTGCTCTGTGTAGACAGCTTAACATAGAGTCAGAGAGAGCGGTTTCTGCATCTCCTGCTGTCGGTCCTTTAGAGACTCCTTGTAGGACAGAGAAGATTCTTGGCGATGGTAAGTGTATTTTTAGGGCAGTTAGTCAGGCCATCAGTGGTACTCAGAAGCACCACTTGAAGTTGAGACGTGCAGTTGTGAAACACTTGAGGAGCAATCCTTCAGCATAATGACGGTATTTTGAGAAGTGAGTATTCCTCCGTGTCAGAATACCTGAATTTCTCAAGGATGGGCTTTGTTGGCAGTTGGGCCACTGAAATAGAGATTCAAGCCACAGCCGATTATTTAGGTGTCAGTGTTTTCACCTTTTATAATCGCTGGCTTGAATATAGCTGCAAAACTCTGTGTGTCAAACGAGGCTGTGTATGTAGAGAATGTTTGTAGTAATCATTACGATACAGTTGTCTGTGTATGTCAGCCTCAAACACAGAGCTGTTATTGTAAGGATAATGCACCTGTTTCAGGAGGATATACCTTTAGAGAGCGTAGGACAGTTGAAAGTGATGTTTCAGGTGTTGGTAGCATGCATCGGATTAGATCCGATGCATGTCATTGTAAAGTCAAACTAGAGGAAAAAAAAAAAAAAAAACTAAATGGGAAAATAAACGGCCACAAATCTGCCTGGAACCGGAAGGAACCATCGCGACCAGGGCGTGTGATCGCACGCACTATTAAAAGCGGCACACAGCGGCCGCGTCGGCTGAGCAATGAACATGAGTCCATGTCCGTTGTAAAGGAAACTACCAGCTCAACCTGCTCGTGGCAAGCCTGTGTGGAATCGGAGACTTCTGTGGACAAGCAGAGAGGCAGCCGGTAAGACGGCGGACATTTAAATCACAGACCGCCCACAAATGTTTGCACTATCAATGCTAACGGTTAACGTTAGCTTAGCCACTGGGTCAGCTGCCGGAGTTACATGTGGCGTAGATCATTTACTTACCTTGTTTGCTGTTGGGTTCAATTCAAATGTTAATTGCTGATGTATATGGTGAATTACTTTATTTATTATATTAAAGCCATCAGTAGAATCATATATAGTATGTAAAAGTAGGCAAGTTAAAAAGTCAATTCGTGATTTCATGTATTTTGATTTTCGTTTAAATAAGAAATAGAGGAAGAAAAAAAAGCTAAAATGCAGATGTTAAAGACTGATTGGATTGGATTTTAAACAGTAAGTTAAAATGGTGTGTCATTACAGCATGGGACATATATGGGTTATTATATATATTATTATATTACATATATTACATATATTACATATATTATTTAGTGGCCCGTCTGTTTGCCCATAAAGTATTTATAGTAGTAGTATAAGTAGTAGTATTAGTATAAGTAGTATTTATTTAAGCACATTGGTTTTTATGTGTTTATCTCTGTCCTTTTGTGTTGAAAAAGTGAATTTATTTACATGTACAGTAATATTTCTTCTCATTTGTGGGTTTGTTATTTCAGGTTTTCACCTGCTCATGACCAAGTCTGTCAACCATTAATCTGGAAATAAATGGAAGAGAGAAAAGCAGGAATACTATGTGATCTATTGAGTGGAATCCAGTTTGAACTCTGCAGAGAAGTGTCCATCCCTTTCAAGTGGAGAAACTGCACATTAAGGTAGAACTTGACAGTGAAAACCGGGTCTAGAAGAGCTGAACCAGGAGAAGGGAATCTGGGAGCTTCGGACTGGATGACCTAACTGAGTCCAAAGATGGCGGACCAAGTGGCTAGGAAATCAGTGGAGCAACTGAAGGGGGAAAGAACGACGGCAAAGAGATCATTCTCTCGCTTGGCTAACAGTATATCCCGAACATATAAAGACATGACTGAAGAGGAACTAAAGATGAGTCTTGATAAACTCATGCTGGAAGCTGGGCAAGTCACAGCAGCAAATGATGACATGGAGGCGTGCATCATCGCAGATCTGGAGACGGAGCTGGGCAAAGATGAGGAGGTTGTGTTAACCCAACAGCAACAAGCCGATCAAGAGAAGACTGCCAGGGAGAGTGAAGACAAGCTGTGTCGTCTGTGGCGATGGAAAGCACAGGAGGAAGCTCTATTTTTGCAGGCAGTTCCCGACGCTGACATTAGTGGAGAGGAAAGCTGCTGTGAAAAAGTTGGAAGCATGAAAAAGATGTCTGGAGGTCCACGACGACAGTTCACATTGCAAACCTGACTACCTATGCAGAAATCAAGACTGTGGGGAGGGGAACGGTCCTGAGCACCACTACTCTCTATGCCCAAATGCCGATGCAAAAAAGGGGAGGACAGTGCAGAGGAGGAGCAGGGTTTGTCCAGAAGAGGAGAACAGCAGGAGGAAGTACACAGAGGACCAGGAGGAATTTCTTCGGAAGCTCCCGTCTGAACTGGCAAAACAGAGCAAGGACGCATTTTCAAATATTGCCTCCAGAACCTTCACCACTGTGAAAGACCAGCCAAGCCTCTTAGTGGAGAGTGGACTGAAGGAACTGCCAGTGCTGATGATGCTTCTTGAAGTTACAGCTAATGCTGGCCAAAAGGTTGGGACTTTGATTGATTTGGCCTCGGACACAAATTACATCACCCATAAAGCTGCAAGCAGGCTTAACCTCAGAAGTGAGGACATCACACTTGTTGTTCATGGAATTGGAGGGATGAAAGTTTGTGTGAAAACAAGACGATACCTCCTGAAGATCCGAGTGAGAACATCCAAGGGCACTCTTAAGCCCCATCAAATGGTTTGTTATGGACTTGACACCATTGCAGACATTCACAAACATGTCACGGCAAAGCAGCTCCAGAAGATTTTTCCTGATGTACCACTGGATGAGCTTCAGAGACCCAGAGATATTAGCCTTCTCATAGGCCACAGAGAAGGGCAGCTGACCCCGCAAAGAATCAGAGCTGTGGGAGACCTTGTGCTGTGGGATGGCCCATTGGGAAAAGTAGTTGGAGGAACACATCCAGAACTCTTTGAGGAACTTACCGTGTCAGCCCACATGACCAAGACACACTTTGCAAGGTCAATGAGAGCAGCTGCTGAAAGGTATGAAGAGCTCACCCACAACATCCTGGGGCACCCACCCGCAGGCATGCAAGTCACATTCCAGGAAAAGTTGTCCAGCACTGCAGTCACAAATAGAGACTTCCTGCAGTGGTGGAAGTGGGACAGCATCGGCAAAGCCTGTGAGCCAGAATGCGGAGGGTGCCGGTGTGGGAACTGTCAGCCGGGCGGCAAGGAGATGACTCTTGATGAGGAGCGAGAGCTTGAGGTAATAAGAGAGGGCCTCACTTACATCACAGAGGACAGCCACACAGCAGAACCAAATTGGCACGCCAGGTACCCGTGGTTGGCTGAACCAGCCACCCTGCCAAACAACAGGAAAGCAGTTGAAGCCACGTTCCTCAGAACTGAGAAACAACTAGCCAAAGAACCTGAGTGGAAAGCTGCCTACAGTGCACAAGTTCATGACATGCTAGAACGAGGAGCTGCGATGAAGTTATCCAGAGACTCAGTCACTAAATGGAATGGGCCAGTATGGTATGTGAGTCACCTAATTGCCCCCAACCCACATTCAGTGACAACACCAGTGAGACCGGTGTGGAACAGCAGCCAAAAATATAGAGGTATAAGCATGAATGATCTACTAATGAAAGGCCCAGATGTCCTTAACCCAATCCGCGCTGTCCTCCTCAGATTCGGGGGGGGACACATGCTGCGCTGGGAGACATCAAGAAAATGTATGACTCAGTTTGGCTGGAAGACAGGGAGGTACACCTGCATCGCTTTCTGTGGAGTGATTCAGAGGACGAAGATATAACAGACTATGCAATCACAAGAGTTAATATTGGAGATAAGCCAGCAGGGTGCATCGCACAGATAGCAATGCGAGAAACTGCAAACCTACCTCCTTTCACTCACCTCGAAGAGGAGCGACAGGTTCTCCAACATGACAGCTATGTGGATGACATTCTCACGTCCCACAATGACCCTAACCGTCTGAAAACCATCACAGCAAATATTGAATGCATCCTGAAAGCTGGATGATTTAAGTTCAAACCTTGGGTCTTCTCCAGGCAAAGTGGGAGGAAAGAGTGCAGTAATGAGCCGGAGAGAGGAAAAATAAAGACATCATCCTTCCAAACCAAATGCGTGAGGAGGATAACAAAGCACTTGGCCTCAGCTACATTGTGGAGGAGGACAAACTTCACGTCATGGTCGCAATCAACTTTTCGAAGAGGAAGAAAAAAATGTGACTCGGCCAAGACCTTTTACTAGAGCAAATCAGAGCCCTGACGCCAGGTCCCTTGATGTGACGAGAGCTTCTCAGTCAGGTTTCAGGACTGTATGACCCAGTTGGCCTGGTAACTCCAGCAAAGCAGAAGGGAGCTATTCTGGTGCGAAGAGCATTCCAGGAAGCCAAGAACACAAGTAGCCAGGTAAGGGACACCTGGGATACAGCACTCTCAGGCAGCCTCAGGGAGTACACTCAACTCGGTAAGATCAAGTTTTCAAGGGCACTGACTCCCTTTCATAGCAGTGGTGGTCATTTGGCAATCACGTTCTCAGACGGGAGTGAGCATGCTTATGGAGCAGTGCTGTACCTGAGATGGGAATCAGACCAGTGCCCAATCATCAGACTGGTAGAATCCAATGCCAGACTGACTCCTTTGGATCAAAAGGGTGATGCAGTAAAAGTAGAGACATGTGGAGCAGTGGTTTCATCTTGTTTGAAGAAGTACTTTGAGCTGCACAACCGGATCCAAGTGGAAAGATGGTGCCATCTAATCGATAGCCAGACTGTCCTTGGAGCAATCCA
The DNA here is from genome assembly GCA_029721515.1 of Synanceia verrucosa. Taxonomy (NCBI): domain Eukaryota; kingdom Metazoa; phylum Chordata; class Actinopteri; order Perciformes; family Synanceiidae; genus Synanceia; species Synanceia verrucosa. Next base: position 245,558 of record CM056568.1, read on the forward strand.
ACGGGAGTGTTATGGCTTTCAAACATTCTTTGCCAGAGGGTCCATTGTTTCTGAAATCACCAGTGGGAGAATGGCCAATCAAATCAGCCAAAGAACTTGCAGCTATAGCGAGAGAAAATATCAGCAAATTACAAAAGAAAGCATTTGTTGCTGTGGTGACAAGGGCAAAGGCAAAGGATCTAAAGATGAAACAAGAACCATTGCAAGGTCAAATCCGGGTCTCAGCAGAGCCACAAAGACCACCCATAGCTATCCATAATCTTGTGGAGGTCAGGCGGTTCAGTGTTCTAGCGCGGCTGGTCAGAACAGTTGCTTGGATGTGGAGAGCAGCCAAGAGGTTTAACAGCCCAAGTCAAGCTGTAAACAATCCAAAGTGGGAGGCTGTCTGCTCTACAGGAGTCATCTCAGTGAGAGAACGGGAGGATGCGGGAAGACACATCTTCCTTACTGCGCAAGAGGGCGTGACCTTCCCAGGTACCATCATGGATAGGTTGGTGGTCTATCGGGACAGAGAGACTGGATTGGTGTGCAGAGGCAGAGTGCAAATCTTCAGAGAAGATAAAGTGGCAGTCCCCATCTTACCTTATGATGCCTGGGTATCCACATTGTTAGCCTGAGAAGCCCACAATGCTGCACACGATGGAGTTGCTGGAACCTTGCTTAGGATGAGGTGGAAGGCCTGGGTTGTAAGGGGGAGAAAGATAGCCCAAAAGGTTGTTGATGGCTGCATGCACTGTAGGAGAGTTAGAGCCCAGAAGTGTCAGCAAGTCAAGTCAAGTTTATTTGTATAGCCCAATATCACAAATTGGGCTTTACAATCTGTACAGAATATGACACCCTCTGTCCTTTACAAATGACCCTCGCATCGACTAAGGAAAAACTCCCCCAAAAAAACCTTTTAACAGGGAAAAAGAAACGCAAGAAACCTCAGGAAGAGCAACAGAGGAGGGATCCCTCTTCCAGGATGGACAGACGTGCAATAGATGCCATGTGTACGGAATAACACATGTGATGGGAGATTTGCCACCTGAGAGGACTGAACCCGCTGCACCTTTCGAGTTCACATCAGTTGACCTTTTTGGACCTTACCATGTGACAGATGACATTAAAAAGAGAGTGACACAGAAGGTATGGGGAGTTGTCTTTTGCTGTATGGCCAGCAGAGCTATTCATACTGAGCTGGCAGCCACTCTGTCATCTGAAAGTCTCCTCATGGCTTACTTAAGGTTTACAGCAATCAGAGGTCACCCAAAGAAAATCTGGTCAGACCCAGGCACCAATTTTATCGGAGCCAAACCAGTTTTGGAAGAACTGTACAAATACGTGGACAGCCAAAATAAAGCAGATCTGGAAGGTGCTACATCAAAAAATGGGACAGAGTGGGTGTGGAAAATCCTTCCTGCTGACTCTCCGCACAGGAATGGGGCCGCCGAAGCTGCTGTTGGTGTTGTGAAGCGAGCATTCCAGAGTCTTGGCCGGGAGCATCCACTCAGTTACAGTGAGTTTCACACAGTCCTCTGCATTGCAGCCAATCTTGCAAACGAGCGCCCAATAGACGCCAAAGTACAGAGTCGAGAGGGCTGCATCCAGTACATCACACCTAACAGTCTGTTACTTGGCAGAGCATCCCAAAGTGGGGACCTGAAGATGTTTGATTTCTCCAGCTATCCTTTCAAACGACTCAGGGCAATGCCGGCAGAGGTGACTAAGTTTAGGAGGAGCTGGAGGCAACTCGCTGGTCCCAATCTATTTGTAAGGAGTAAATGGCACACTACACACAGAAATGTCGCCGTGGGAGATATTGTCTGGTTGAGTGACCAAAATGCGCTGAGAGGACAGTTCAGGCTCGGTAGAGTTGTCACCACTAACCCTGACAGCAAAGGCATTGTGAGGGACGTAAATGTCCAGGTCTTCCCCAGCTATTGTGCTCCTGTGATAAGAACTCTGAGGCAGAAGTCAGCTCGTCCAATTAACAGAGAGAAACTGAAAGCCACCATCCTTCACAGAGACGTCAGGCGGCTCATCGTCCTATTGCCTGTGTAAGAGCAGGTGGAGAGTCAAGCCAGACTGAAGCAAGACTGTTTACGTCAAGTTGGCGATCTTCCAGTGATTCACAGGAAGATCGAGTGGGAGGTGTAAAGTCAAACTGGAGGGAAAAAAAAAAAAACTAAATGGGAAAATAAATGGAAGGAACCATCGCGACCAGGGCGTGTGATCGCACGGACTATTAAAAGCGGCGCACAGCGGCCGGCGTCGGCTGAGCAATGAACATGAGTCCATGTCCGTTGTGAAGGAAACTACCAGCTCAACCCTCCCGTGGCAAGCCTGTGTGGAATCGGAGACTTCTGTGGACAAGCAGAGAGGCAGCCGGTAAGACGGCGGACATTTAAATCACAGACCGTCCACAAATGTTTGCACTATCAATGCTAACAGTTAACGTTAGCTTAGCCACTGGGTCAGCTGCCGGAGTTACATGTGGCGTAGATCATTTACTTACCTTGTTTGCTGTTGGGTTCAATTCAAATGTTAATTGCTGATGAATATGGTGAATTACTTTATTTATTATATTAAAGCCATCAGTAGAACCATATATAGTGTGTTAAAGTAGGCAAGTTAAAAAGTCAATTTGTGAGTTCATGTATTTTGATTTTCGTTTAAATAAGAAATAGAGGAAGAAAAAAAAAGCTAAAATGCAGATGTTAAAGACTGATTGGATTGGATTATAAACAGTAAGTTAAACTGGTGCGTTATTACAGCATGGGACATATATGGGTGTGTAATTTTGTACACATTATTACAACTTATTATTATTTAGTGGCCAGTCTGTTTGCCCATAAAGGTTTATTTAAGCACATTCTTTATGTGTTTATCTCTGTCCTTTTGAGTTGAAAAAGTGAATTTATTTACATGTACAGTAATATTTATTCTCATTTGTGGGTTTGTTATTTAAGGTATTCACCTGCTCATGACCAAGTCTGTCAACCATTAATCTGGAAATAAATGGAAGAGAGAAAAGCAGGAATACTGTGTAGTCTATTGAGTGGAATCCAGTTTAAACTCTGCAGAGAAGTGTCCATCCCTTTCAATTGGGGAAACTGCACATTAAGGTAGAACTTGACAATCATTATGTGAGAAAAAAGGCTGCTTTATTTAGGAAACAAACTGGTTAGTTTCATGAATATATAAAGGCATATGGTAAACAAAAATATCAGCAGAATGTGTTTTTTAAGAACCTGAAGAAGCAGACCAGTGTTGAAAAATACAAAATGAATCCTTCACATAAGATAAGGGTTAAATCCCTCAGTGTACAGAAATATAAAGAGAATCTGGCACATAAGATAAGGGTTAAATCCCTTAGCGTACAGAAATATAAAGAGAATCTGGCACATAAGATAAGGGTTAAATCCCTTAGCGTACAGAAATATAAAGAGAATCTGGCACATAAGATGAGGGTTAAATCACTGAGTGTATTAAAATATCAACATAATGTATTGCATAAAAAAAGAATGATTGAAATGAGTAAAAGTAAATAACATTTAAATAAATCTCACAGAGACAATGTAAAAGCTGCAAGTATCAGGAAATATCGTGAAAATCCTGATCATAGGAGATGTGTTGCAGCTGATATAAAACTGAAGTGGCTTGTCAAAAAGGGGAAGTCAGATCAGTTTGAGTTTGTTAGAGAGCAGCTTTTAGATAAAGTGAAGGATGGGCCTGATTTTGTTTGTTGTGTTTGTTGTAGATTGTTGTTTAAACACCAGGTTCAGCATTGTAAAAAGGAGGACTATAACAGGAGTGAGACAGTAGCCTCAATAGCAGCAAAGTGCATAACAGAGCAGTACTTACATAGGTGTAATGTGGACTGTGCTGTGCCATGTGTGTTGTTAGACACAGCTCAGGGCAAACTGTGGATTTGTCACAGTTGCCATGAGAAGGTTAATAGAGGTGTGATGCCACCAGAGTGTTGGTCAAACAGTCTCACAGTTGATCCTGTTCCTCCTGATTGGCCTGTTTGAATAGTTTGGAGCAACATTTGTTGGCGTAGCACATTCCATTCATGAAGATGTTAGCTTTGCCTAAAGGGGGGCAAAATGGAGTCCATGACCTGTGTTCCAGCTAACATCGTAGAGACCAGTAACCTGTTGCCCCATTCCAATATGGAGGGGTCTTTTTTGGCTGTGAAGCTAAAGCGCAAGTTGACATATAAAGGTCACTATGAGTATCAATTTGTTGATACTCTGCGCATTAAACAGGCTTTGCAATATTTGAATTACATTAATAGTCACCAAAGTGACATTGTGTTCAATGAAGCCTGGATCAATAATTTTTGTCAAGGACAGGAAGCTGAAGTTCCTGTGAGGCTGCTTAGTGATGACACAAATACAGCAAAGTGTTCCCTGTGTTGTTTCCTCAGGGCAGAAACACTTATCATGAGTGTCGGCAGTATCGTTTGACTCTGTCACGATAATTTAACAATAGGATTTTACGTGCAGACGGCAGGTTTGCAAGTAACGTTGAATACATATTTTTTACTCAGTACATGTCTGAGGTTGAACAGGTCAAGTCAAGCGTATCTATAGCTTTAAGTAAAGGTAAAGGGGGTCAAAGGTCCTACAAAGTCTCTGACATTTTAAGAGATGAGGACTCTTTGAAACAGATGCTTGAGTTTGACCATGGTTATCGCTTCCTTAAGCCTTTAGAGGCACTCCAGCATTTTGGCAGGGAGCACAGCGTGACCTTCTGGCCTGTGTGCGTCAGCTCGGTGTTCCTACCTGGTTTTGCTCCTTTAGTTCAGTAGATATGCGTTGGACGAATCTGCTGTACAGTATTCTGAAGCAGGATGGTCGAACAGCCACTGTAGAGGATTTACAGTGGGCTGACAGGTGTGATTTGTTGCGTCGCAATCCTGTCACTGCAGCACGAATGTTTGATTTCAGGTGGCATTATTTCCTCAAGGAGGTTTTGATGTCTTCATCTCACCCAATAGGTAGAATTAAAGACTACTTCTACCGGGTTGAGTTTCAGCAGCGAGGTTCTCCTCATGTCCATTGTTTGTTCTGCTCCGCTGATTGATAAGAACACTGATGAGGAGGTAGTTCAGTGTATTGATAAGTATATGACTTGTGAACTACCATTATCAGATGAGGAGTTGTTGGAGATGGTAACATCTGTGCAGCAACACTCAAAACGACACGCAAAGATGTGTAAAAAGAAAAGCACTGTGTGTCATTTCAATTTTCCCAGGCCTGCTTCTACTAGGACATTTATTAGCCGATGTGAACCTGTTGAGGAGGTTGCACCGTGCACGTCCTCGTGATCTGTCAGCAACTTTAGCACCTTGTGTGTGCGACAAGCATTTAGCCGATAGGAAAACAAAGAAGACAAAGGCCAAAGTAATTTTGACAGCTGTTAGGATGGCTTTGTCTGATGAGTTGTTATGATAGTGTAGAACAACTGTTTGATCATTTGGGGATAACCCAAGAGGCTTTTGAGGAAGCCTATAATAGCACTGTTCGGAGCACTCAGGTGGTTTTGAAAAGGCAGGTTAATGAGTTGTGGATTAACCACTACAGTAAGCCTTTGTTAAAGTGCTGGAATGACAGTATGGACAGCCAGTATGTTGTTGATGCATATGCCTGTGTTGTTTACATCATTTCGTACATTTCCAAGGCTGACCAGGAAATGGGTTTGTTGTTGAGCAATGCTCAGAGAGAGGCGTCTAAAGAAAATAATGTTAGTGCTAGAGAGGCTCTCAAGAAGCTGGGCAGTGTTTATTTACATCATAGGGATGTGTCTGCTCAGGAGGCTGTTTACTGGCTCACTAATATGCATCTTAAAGAGTGCCCCAGGAAGGTCATATTCATTCCACAGGGGAAAATACCGCCAGGATGAGTTTACCTTTAAGTGTGTTAAAACAGACGGCATCCTCTGCGTCATCACATGATCTTAGCTCTGAAGACATGTGGATGACTAGCATTGTTGACAGGTACAAGAACAGATCACAGGATGATGTTTTTGATGACATGTGTCTGGCTCAGTTTGTGTCTGAGTATCGTGTTCTTACTAAAAATGACAAATGTAGGAATCCTGTTAAGTTAAAAGGTAAGTTTGGTTTTGTTGCCAAGAGAACACAGATACAACCAGCTGTCGTGCGTTATGTTCGCTTCTCTGAGACCAAAAGTCCAGAGTTGTTTCATCAGAGCATTTTGCAGTTGTTTTTACTGCATCGTGTTGATGCGCAGCTTAAACCTCCTAACTGTGTAAACTTTGAACAGTTTTACACTCATGGTTATGTGAGGTTTAGCATTGGGTCCAGGCATTCTGTTAAGTCAGTTGTTGATTTAAATAGACGTCAGTTTGAACTTGATGCTGATAAGTTAGATCAAGCACAAGATCAAGTAGACAAGCAGTCAGTATCTTGTGGCAACAGTGGTTGTCCTGTTTAGAAGTTGGTGTCTACCTCTTTTCAAGTGTGGAAAGAGGGTGTACAGTTGGGATGGTTTTTTTCCCCCCCAGGTGTGGTGCCGTTTTGAGTCGTTGTTTGATTCCAGTGGTTTATTACCCCCCCGAACGGGGGCGTCTTACGTTTAATAGTTTAATTATTATTTTATCCTGGTCTGATTTATTTTACCTTTGACCAGCGTCATTAGTTCGGGTCCCTTTAAGTTCGTGTTTTTCTTATAATAAATACTAATTACTGACCCGTTAGCAGATTCTGTCTCCTTCATTTCATCCCGGCAACAATTTTACTTTGTTTTCCTCCCTTCATCCCCTGGTACCATCCTCGGGAGGTAACAGGAACAATGTCATGACCAAAAGTGAGGGCTTGACATTGATAAGATCACTGAATGAGACCCAGATGTCTACTTTCTATCGTGTCCGGCAGTGGTGTTTGGATCGAGTGGCAGGGAAAAAACCAAAGCCACTTCATGTATTTATTACAGGTGGTGCAGGGACTGGGAAAAGCCATTTGATCAAGGCTATTCAGTATGAGGCTGGGAGGCTTTTGTCAACAGTCAGTCATCATCCTGACAGCATGTGTGTGTTGTTGACAGCTCCCACAGGCACTGCTGCATATAATTTGAATGCAGCCACGATACACAACACATTTAGCATAGGGAAGGATGTACGCTTGCCATACACTCCCTTGGGGGAAGAGAAGCTCAACGCTTTGAGAACTAAGTTTAGTGATCTGCAGATTGTGATCATTGATGATATCTCCTGGCATACATCCATGGACGATTGAGGCAGATCAAACAAACGGTGTTCTGTGATTTTTCACCGTTTGGTAATGTGTGCGTACTTGCTGTCGGAGACTTTTATCAGCTGCCTCCTGTTAAAGGGAAATCGTTGTACAATGATGACATCACTGTGAATCTTTGGTCCAGTGTGTTTAAGGTTGTTGAGTTGACAACGATTGTAAGGCAGCAGGATAGTGTTTTTGCTGATGTGTTGAATCGGCTCAGAACTCGTACCAAAGGGACTCCAATGCTGAACTGTGATGTAGAAATATTGAAGAGTCGAGAAACAGGTGAAACCAGCTCGGCTTTACATATATTTTCTACTAACAGTCAGGTTAATGAGCACAATGATGAGCAGCTGTTTACTGTCCAGAGTACGAGACAATCTACGCCCAGGACTTTGTCAATAATAAGAGAACTGGGAAATTGGAGTTGATGCGTGGCCATCACAGCAAAACATCTAACACATGTTTAGATGAAACGTTGCTGTTGGGTAAAGGCGCTTGTGTTATGTTAATCAAAAATGTTGATGTTGCTGACGGTTTGGTCAACAGGGTATGTGGCACTTAACTGATATTGTGTATCAGAGTGATTCTAAGTTTTCTCAGGTGGTTTATGTCAAGTTTAATGATGATAGAGTTGGTGCCCAGAGGAGGAAAAACAGTCCACATACCCCAGTAATTGTAGCTGGCTCTACAGGTATAGAACCTGAAGAAGACAGAGTCACCAGTAAAAGTGGTATGGGCCGGCAATTTCCATTGAAACTTGCCTGGGCTTGTACTGCACATAAAACACAGGGCATCACTGTAGATGAGGCAGTGGTGTCTCTTGAAAAGATATTTGCTCCTGGATAGGCCTATGTAGCTTTGAGTCGGGTTAGAACTTTGTCAGGATTGATCATTCGGGATTATGCAGATAAGGCTATATTCTGTAATGCTAAAATTAAGGATGCACTTGAAAGCATGCCTAAGTTTTTAGTTGACGATGTGGCCAGGCCTAACATGGAGTCAAATACATTCTCTGTGTTTTTGATGAATGTGCAGGGTTTGTCAAATCATGTTACAGATTTGACATCATGTACACAGCATTTGCAGCTGAACTGTATTGCTGTTACAAAGACATGGTTGCCTGCAAATTCTTCCTTTGTATCAATCCAGATTGATGGATATAGTTTTCACAGCCGTCCCCGAAGTTTGTCGTATGACAGCAGTCATCCAGCACTAGTTGAACTTCAGAGCCAACAACATGGTGGTATTGGTTTGTATTGTAGGGATGGTTTAGTGTGGGATGTCATTCAGGCACCAAATGTGAATTTAGTGTTTGGTTTGTGCCTGTGACAGTTATGATTTGTTGTTAGTGGTTATTTATAGACCACCATCCTATCCTTTGACTTTGTTGAAGGATAATTTGAGTAAGTTGCTTGTGATGGGGGATTTTAAGAATGATGTTTTAACATCTTCATCCGTTTGTAAATGTATCATCGAGGAGGGGTTTGTGCAACTTGTGACACAACCCACCGCAGAGAGAGGCACACTTATTGACCATGTCTATGTCAAAACATTGGTTTATGATGTATAGTCAGAAGTGTTGCCTATTTATTTTAATGATCATGAAGGCATTATGTGCAGTTTTAAACTGAACGATGTTACTGATCATGATCGTGTGTGTATAATGTAATATAGTTATCTATAGTATTACAAAGTGGTTATTCATGATTCGTTACCTGTTTTGGTGTTTTTTTGTGCTTGTGTTCCCTGGCTGGCTCTCTGTCTGTTCTGTTTCAGGTGTTTCCTTGACAGCAGAACTCCAGCCACCCTTTCTCTCTCTGGAGTTTGTTTTGTGTGAAATGTTATTAATGTTTACAATAAACATTGTAAAATGTCAAAAAAAAAAAAAAAGTTAATATTGTACCATGAATATTATGTTTAGCATCATCTTGTGTATATAGTTCTGTTCATATTTCTGTTAACCCTTTTCTCCCTGCCCATCTTCAATAATAGTCATGTTAGTTTCCAGAGAAGGCCAGTGATGGTCACACATGCACCAAATATTAATATTAATATAATATCAAATATTTACTTCAAGACTAAAATATGCATAATCTCAAAAGGTTGACACCCTTTTTGTGGTGTTTAACAATGAGAACCAATGCAGACAAAAAAAAGAATAGCTATGTACATTAGTTCCCTCTGTAGCTGTGTCTACATTGTTGCTGTCATTCCTCTCATTTCTCACCCTCCTCCCCATCTCCCTCTTTTTTCAAACAATTGAGGCACATGGCTGCCCACACTTGCGCCTGATTCTGATGGAGGATTCTTCATATTAAAAGGTAGTCTTGCCTCACTATTGTTGCTTAATGCTTGCTTTGTGTAAGAACTGTTGGGTGTTTCTATCTAAGATATTTGAAAATAAATGTTTTATTATAAAACAAAATACAGTGTTGACATTTTATTTGACATTTGTGTCAGTTTGCACCATGTCTTAAATGTATTAGACTAAAGGCCAATTTATAGTACTCCGTAAAGTGCCGTACGTAGAGACGGAGAGCCCTCTCCTTCGCCGGAGAGCCTGACGGAGAGCCTCTCCGTCGTCTCCGGGCGCAGGAATTTTTTTTAACTGTCCGTCAATCCGTCAAGGGAAGACGGAGACCACAAGGGCTGTGATTGGTCCTCTAGCTGCACCCCTGCCGTGAAATGCAGCCTCTCTCCCTACACAGAAACAGACAGGTCATCTCTGCAGCAGCGCGGACAGGACAGGAACTAAAGTATCGATTATCCTTGTGAAAGGCAAATCAAACACACTCAACCTGCTCAAAAAATCTATTTAATTCATTTAGTAATTATGGCTGGGGTATATTTACACAGAACACACCGAAAGTTGTTGGTTTGCGTTCGCTATTATCCGATTTTGTGTTGAAAAGAAAGAGGAAGAGGAGCTTTAAAGAATGAAAGCAATCAATGTGGTTCTCTTCTATCTCCCTCACAAATAATTAAATCATAAAATAGTATTTTCCCCTGCTTTTATCAGCTATATTAAGGCGAATTTCTTCACTTTCCGAGGGGGTGCATTTCAGCGCAGGGCTGCACAACACGCATCATGACGGAGAAGTGCGAGGGCTCGAGGGGTCTCCGTAGCTACGGAGTCGGATGACAGATTACGCAGACGGAGAAGTATATTCCAGCCTTAATTATGATTGTCAAAATGAGCTCAGCTATTTCTACTGAAATGCATTACAACAACTACAGGCATTACACGTTTCAATGAGTTTATTATTGATCCACAGTGTACATATATGCATGAGGGGAAAAAAGAGAAATGTCCTGTTTGTAATCATCAAAGACACACCATGTAAAGTCATGAAAGAAATTTAATATTCAAAATGTTTGCAACAAAGCATCAAGACCTTAAGTACCAAACCAAGTGAGAAGAGGAAGGACTTGCTGTGAGTAATGAATAAAAAACTGAAACAAAGTTGACATTTGTCCATTAAGTAGCAGTGTGAGTTTTTCCCAGATAAAGTTTTTAAATTCATACCATGGTTATGCAGTCATGTCCAGTGTAAAATTGTTATCAAACATGCAAGATGAAAAAACAACAAAGATAATCTTTAATGACCACAGCACAGGGCGGCACGGTGGTGTAGTGGTTAGCACTGTCGCCTCACAGCAAGAAGGTACGGGGTTCAAATTCCGGGCCCGGGGCCTTTCTGTGTGGAGTTTGCATGTTCTCCCTGTGTCTGCGTGAGTTCTCTCCGGGTACTCCGGCTTCCTCCCACCATCCAAAAATTAGGTTAATTAGGGGATTAGGTTAATTGGCTAATTTAAATTGACCGTAGGTGTGAGTGTGAGTGGTTGTCTGTCTCTATGTGTCCTGTGATGAGGTGGCGACTTGTCCAGGGTGTACCCTGCCTTCCGCCCTAAGACAGCTTGGATAGGCTCCAGCCCCCCCGCGACCCTATGAGGATAAGCGGTAGATAATGGATGGATGGATGGATCACAGCAGTCTTACGTAATATAACACAACTAATGACATTTAAATATTTCTGTGTAGCAAAATTATACAAGAAAATGTGTATACAAATAATTCAAATCAAAAGCTGGTTTACTTTCTTTTTCAGTCTAGTGTGACCTGTTTGAGTATCAGAATAATTAGTAAAGAGTTATTCCCTGTTATCACTGCTATCTGTCGATGAACCTGTGGAAAACCCACATTTGAGTGTGTACATGTCTTCTGGGGCTTCCGGGTCCTTATCATAAAAGTACTAGCAGATAATGAAGAACAAATGAAGCTTCAAGAAGCACTTGCAATATTTTGACTCCTCTAGCTGGTGCTCTTGGCTTAACGAAAAAGGCTAGTATAATTGAATTTCCATTACACAGCCGTTTTCTTTAAACCAATATCACAAGTGCTACATGAAGCTTCATTTGTTCACCACTACGAGTAGGGCATGTATTATAGAGTTTATATTCACTGAATTACTGTGTGTCATTGTGAAGAATCAAAATTGCTGGGGCACCACACTCAGTTAAACAGATGAGAACTATCATAAAATATGCAAGAATGTTACCAAATCTCTTAAGTAAGAACCTGCTAAGAGCAATAGAATGTAATGTTTCATTCACCCAGTAGGGAGCATGTTGAGTTTAACCAGAGAAATGTGCATGTAGATCATGGTTCAGAGAGACCATGATCACACAGGGCAAATTATTGCAAATGTGGGCAATCCTCGATAAAGTCATTCATCCACCAGGGGGCAGTAACTAGACATGGAATGGTGCGTTCAGGGGCAACCCCTCATCACACATGTAAAGTTTAAAGAAAATCGAACAGTGTGTGACGGGGTTATGAGTAGTTGAAGTTTCATCCACCAGGGGGCAGTAACAAATGTGAGCTGGTGCATTCAGGGGGAACCTCATTCATGCAAAAGTGGCTTAGCGTTAGCCTAGCATTAGCTTAGCATTAATGAGCATTAGCCTAGCATCAGCTTAGCATTAATGAACACTAGGCTGGCACTATCTTAGCATTACTCAGCATTAGATTATTATATTAGCATTAGCTTAGCATCACCCTAGCATTAGCTTGGCATCACCCTAGCATTAGCTTAGCATCAGGCTAGGATTAGCTAAGCATTACTTAGCATTGCTGGCATTAGCTTAGCATTACTTTAGCATTAGGTTAGCACTAATTTCATATTAGCTTAGAATTAGCTTATCACTAGTTTAACAATACCTTAGCACGAGTTTAGCATTAGCTTAGCACTAGTTTAAAACTAGCTTAACATTAGCTTAGCATCAACCTAATATTACTTAGCATTAAATTAGTACCAGTTTAACATTATCTTAGCATTGTCCTAGCTTTATCTTAACATTACCTTAATATTACTTAGCATTAGCTTAGAACTAGTTTAGCATTAAGTAGCATTAGCCTAGTATTGGCTTAGTATTAAATAGCATTACCCTGGATTAGTTCAGCAACTCATCTTTTTAATAGTTATTCTGTCATAAGTACTACACAAGCACAACAGACTTCATTGGAGACGTCCATTTTGGTTTTCCAACTGCGAAACAAAATGTCCGACTTCCTGTTTGGAAAAGACAATTGGTGCAAGAGACTTATTGTGTCTGGTCAAGATACATATGTGTACAGATTTTCATGGTCCAACTCCATAAAAAACACTATGGGGAGGTGTTTTTGAAAATTTCAAGGGGCAGCGATGGAGCCATTTTGCCCCACCCGTTGGCATGGCCCCCATCAGATGTTAGAGGTTGCCAACCTTGACCTGTGTATCAACTTTCATGATGATATGAGTTTATTAAAGCCATCAAAAAGCTAAAGAATTGGTCACTATCACCAGGGGGCACCATACACAAGCACAACAAACTTTTCATTGGAAGCATCCATTTTGGTTTTGCAACTTAATGGAGGCGTCCATTTTCCAACTTGCATGCTGGAAGGCTATCAACTAGGGTGTTGAAATAAAATGGCCAACTTCCTGTTTGGAGTAGACAGGAAGCTTGGTTATATCCATCAGTGCTCTTAAGTTCCAGGTGGCAGGAAAATGATCTCTCAATGCCTGCCACAGTACTCTTGTGCAGGTGTTCAGGGGTAGGTGTCAGGATGTTTGAGAAGATGGGCAGTCTGAAAGACCTGAGTGCAGGTGTGGGCCCCATCACAGCATGTGATGAGTGCCCTTATATCACTTGAACAGTGCTGCTCCAATCCAGGTACTTGCCCCTCCTGCCAGGGGAGGAAGTGTAGCTACTAAGGCATCCAGGACATGATGGCTTCAAGGCTGATAAACTGGCTGTCCAGCATTTGCCATCCAGAAATAACCTCTGACTGAAGCTCAGCAGATCCATCAGGATCATTCATTAGCCAATAGTCTGTATTGTCTGATGAGCTGTGTTCTTTGATATCCTGTTTGGGTCAGGAAACCCAGGGGATCGTCAGAGTCATGGGTGGTGGACCCACAGAATGTGAGCTCCGCTTCCCGAGCGATCCATATTCTTCTTCCTCACTGTACCCCTGTGCTCCAAATGATCCTGGGCACCTCTGTTTAGAAATTGTCCATTGTGTGGGGACTATTGCAACACCTCCTCCAGTTACCTGAGCCAGTCCTATGTTATTGGAATGCTGGTCTCTCCCTGCATTCTTTATGACTGTCAATTTATGGACAGCTTCTGTCAGGAGTTCCTAAGTGTTTTCTTCCATGTCTCCTGTCACACAGTCACGGTAGACGTTGGTGCATATAATACAGGTGTAATTTAGGAGTAGGAGTCTAGCTGATAGTCCCAAGCTGGGATATATTGTTGTATGTGGAGCAGGTCTTGTTCGCTATTCCACCTCCTCCCTCTTTTGTAAAGGATCTGGTTAATGAAGGCATCAGTTGAGGGATAAGATTGAATGAGCTAGTTGAACACAATCCTGTCCTTTATGGTACTTGGTCCGCGTTGGTCCCAACCATGGCTGTCCAACTTTGTCCCATCCAGTTTTCTTTGCAGCTACATTAACAACTACTATTAGAAGTGTAATTATACTTCTAATAGGCACTAGAATATACTAGGTACACAATGCTATATCTTACTTTCAATGTTATAACACAAGGCACTGATAATGTGATGTCTTAAGCTGTATTTTTATTGTGATATTCTTTCTTCACTGGTTTTAGACTTATTAGGAGTAGTTAACTCAATGGGATTGTTTCTTCAATATCCATATATCAAGCCAAGAAGGCCTTAAAATGTGTTTACTGTTTTTGTTATTTTATTATGCATCTAATCATTACTTACTCATAAATTTTAAATTTTATTTTAATTGCTGTCTGAATCATCCACTGAGAGATTGTAACTGTTAAATTGTGCAATCCATTGCCCTTAATGCAATTCTATAAGTTATCCACCAGATGGAGCCAGAGTGCACTATCCAATGCAATTCCTGACTCTAGCCAGCAGGTAGAGCCAAATTACCTTTCTAATACAGTATAACTTTGAAAACAAACTACCAAATGTAGCCAAAACACCTTTCTAATATTATTCCTACACTAATCATTAGATACAGCCAAACCACCACTCAAAACTTTCTACTTCTTGACTATACATTCCTGCTTTTTCTTTCTTTGTCTTTGTCTAGTCTTTTGTAACAGGGTAGACCTGTATCAGTAATAATTTTGGTTTTTGTTGTGTGACAATAATGGTGGATTTTTTGGTGCATGTGTGGGTGTGGCTTCAAAGAATGAATCATTCATGAATAGTATATGATTTACCCTTGAAAGTGGCCACTTTTGCATTCTTTTCATACAAGATAAAAAGAAGTAGAAGGATATGATCATTCACTGTTGCATGCTTTACATACTAGTTTCATACAAAGGAAATGTCCTTTGTATGTATGTATGTAAAGCATACAACAGTGAATCCGGATATATGATCCTTAGTAAATTTAAACAAAATGAAACTTGTGTGATTTGGGTATTTATCAGAATAGTATATGACAGTAAAGATACACACAATATCCTTATATTTCTTTATATTACCTTGTATGAACAGAAGGCAGTGGCCACTTTCAAGAGTAAATCATATACTATTCATGAATTTCAGTACATAACTTTTAATAAGTTTTTTTTTTCCCTACGGGATTGCCACATTATGTGTGTGTGTGTGTGTGTGTGCTTTCTCATATTTTGTTCCTCCTTCTAATGAAATGTGACCTGTGTTTGCAGGGAAGATGCAAAGCATGAGCCACTGTGGAAAGCTCCAGGTACGATCTGAAGAGAGGTACTTGTCATCGTTCTTCTTTGTTAGCATTATATTATCTTCTTCCTTGTGTGATTCGGTCTTACATAATGGTGAGTACAGCCTTTGGTTCAGAGCTCTTCCCTAATACTCTAGTGTGCTTTTTAGTGAGTAGAGCGGAATGAGATGAAATGTACTAGTTGAGGAATGACTGTCAGAGCTCGGCCTTCTAACTGTGGAGTGGAAAATAAATGTTAAGACTGCATACTATGTCATAGAAGCTACTAGAAAGAGAAAATGCAGATGTATAGTAGATAACATGCAGTGTATACAGTACAATGGCTACTGTGCTGTGCTGAATGTTCCTGCTGCTTTAATTATTAGAAGTTTAATGTTTAATGCTGTTCCCCAAATCAAATGTTAGTTCTTCATATCTGTTGTTACAGTTTATTGAAGTTTGTTCATGTGCAGTACATTTCCATAATTACGGCCCGAGCGGACTGTGAAACAGGTCCGCAAGGGACCTATTGAAATTGTAATGTTTATTATTATTTATTAGGGCCCGAGCGGACTGTGAAACAGGTCCACAAGGGACTTATTGAAACCCTGCTGTTTATTAGGGCCCGAGTGGACTGTGAAACGGATCCGCAAGGGACCTATTGAAATTGTAATGTTTATTTAGGGCCCGAGTGGACTGTGAAACAGGTCCTCAAGGGACCTATTGAAACTGTAGTGTTTATTATGGCCCGAGCGGACTGTGAAACAGGTCCGCTAGGGACCTATTGAAACTGTAATGTTTATTCTTATTAGGGCCCAAGCGGACTGTGAAACAGGTCCGCAAGGGACCTATTGAAACTGTAGTGTTTAACAAAAATCGGTACAGATGAACAAGAGGAAAAAAAGGTTCTTGGCAGGAAGCTGAGATTCCAACAGGAAGTCGGCCATTTTTAATTTTCTATTTTCTGTTGAAAACGAACTCGTCCTAGGGATTTTGTCCGATCAACTTGAAATTTGGTACAAATCATCTCCAAAACTAGCTGAGCAAAAGTTGTGCTCTGCGTGTAATTAGGTCAAAGGGTGTGGCCGCTTGGGCTCGGGAAACTTTGGTGAATTCGCCGTCTAAATTCGAACATCTCTCATGTTCACATACTCTATCCGAGCAGCTTCAAATTTTCTGAGCATGACGGGGACCCAGCCCTGTATGTGCAAATATATTAATTTCACGCCTTACACGTGGCGCCCCCCAGTGGTAATAGGAAGTGACCAGTTCTTTGGCTTTTTGATGGCTTGAATAAACTCGGATCATCATGAAAGTTGATACACAGGGTGGCGACCGCTAACATCTGATGGGGGCCATGCCTACGGGCGGGGTAAAATGGCTCCACAGCGCCCCCTTTAACTCTTCAAAAAACCCTCCCCATAGGGGTTTTTATGGAGTTGGAACAGGAAAAAAGGTACACACGTGTAACTTGACCAGATGCACAAAAAAGTCTCTTGCACCAATTGTCTATTCCAAACAGGAAGTCGGTCATTTTGTTTCCACTCTCCATTTTGCACATTCCTACGGCCCGATCCGAAATTTGATATTTGGGGTGCTCGCACACGGCGCTTGCGAAATGGCTGAGTTAGTGCCCCCTACAAACTAAAAAAAAAAATCCCATAGTGAAAGTCGCCAACTTTGTCGTACCTCAACGAAAATTGGTAGAGATGTTAAGTATACATGTACGAACAAAATTGTCTCTTGACGTGAACCTTAAATTCCAACAGGAAGTCTGCCATTTTGAATTTTTTATTTTCTGATGAAAACGAACTTGTCCTCGGGATTTTGTCCGTTTGGTACAGACCATCTCCATAACTAGCTGAGCAAACATTGTGCTCTGCGCGTAATTAGGTGTATTAATATCATGCCTTAGATGTATTAACGTCATGCCTTACTCATAGCCCCCCGGTGGTAACAGGAAGTGACCCGTTCTTGTTTTTTACATTAACTGATGTCACATAGTAGACTCCATCAACTTCATTCCACTTCTATAACATAGAGAACAACTTGGTGAAGCTGCTTTACGAATGCCGTGAAGATACAACTAATGGCGCACGTTTGGCGGCGCTGTGATTTTTTGATCATTCGCCATGACAATACGTTTGCCTTTTTGACAGCTTTAATAAAGTTGTATCATCATAAAAATTGATCCACAGGTCAAGGCTGGCGTCCTCTGCAATCTGATGTCTGCCACACACCTGGGCGGGGCCAAATGGCTCCACAGCGCCACCCTTTACGTTTACATGTATTGACACCACATAGTTGACTCCATCAACTTCATTCCACTTCTAAAATGTCCAAAACAAGTTGGTGAAGCTCCACAACGAATGCCGTGAGTCTACGAGTAACAGTGTTCGTGTGGCGGTGCCGCGTCTTTCGATTTTTCGCCAAGAAAATACGTTTGGCTTTTAGACAGCTTTAACAAAGTCGTATCATCATGATATTTGACACACGTCAAGGGTGGCAACCTCTAACATCTAACTGGGGCCACGCCAGTGGGTGGGGCAAAATGGCTCCATAGCGCCCCCTTGAAATCGTCAAAAAAACCCTCCACATAGGGGTTTTTATGGAGTAGGAACACAAAAATCAGGACACACGTGTGTCTTGACCAGACAAACAAAAATGTCTCTTGCACCAATTGACATTGTTATATTAACAAGCCCATGGGCAGCGCAAAGAGGCTCCATAGCGCTGTCACGACCCGGCAGTGTTAGGGAACAGTAACATGTAGGTGGGATAGGAAATGAGGTGGAATGTGACATCTGGACTGGCTCAGGGTGAAGTCAGAGTTTAATTAAACAAGAAAAGTGCACTTGGAAACATAACAAACAGAGGCTATATAAATGCTGACAAAAAAAAACGGTTACACGAAATAAAATTGGGTAAATTACATAAAGTTGTCTCTTGCAATTAAAAAAAAGTTAAAGAACAAAAAGAGGTCAGCACCCATAAGCTTACAACGCAGCAGGAGGACAAAACAAACTTGCAGGTACACAGTGATTTAAAAGTCTCAAACAAAAGGGATGGCCAACTCTTGGTACTCACAATTGAAACCAACTGAACACTACAAAGCTACACAACTGACACTGAAAAACACTCAGACAATCAGGAAATTACTAGAGCAATAGCCACATGCAAAATACTCTCTGGAGAAACACAATATTATACAACAGACAAGCTGATCACAGACTAGCAGCCGCCAGGAACTGTGGTCACACAAGCTATTTATGGTGAAGCAGTTTTGATTGCAGACTCTTCATTGGTAAGTTCAGTTGACTCTGAAGTATACTGCCTCAGCTCCAGAAGGACCAATCCTCAACGGGGAATCACACAGCTATATTTACATCCCAACAGAAATCAGCCATGAAAAACATTACAGCCAGCGGTGGCCGTAACAAGCGCCCCCTACAATCTTCCAAAATTCCCATAGGGAATGTCGATGACTTTGTCGTACCTGAACAAAAGTCGGTACAGATGTTAAGCATAACCAGTTGAACAAAATTGTCTCTTGGCAGGAAGCTGAAATTCCAACAGGAATTCGGCCATTTTGAATTTTGAATTTTTTGATGAAAACAAACTTATCCTAGGGATTTCCTCAGATCAACTTGAAATTTGGTACAGGTCATCTCCAGACCTAGCTGAGCTAAAGTTGTGCTCTGCCCTTAATTATGTCAAAGGGCGCGGTTGCTAGGGCTCGCTAAACTTTGGCGAATTCGCCGTCTAAATTCAACCGACTCTAGCGTTCACATTCTCAATCCGAGCAGCTTCAAATATTAGGAGCATGACGGGGGCTCTGCTGTTCCGATGTATTAATGTCACGCCTTACTCATGGCGCCACCCAGTGGTAACAGGAAGTGTCAATTTCTTTGGCTTTTTGATGGCTTTCATAAACTCGTATCATCATGAAAGTTGATGCACACATAAAGGGTGGTGACCTCTAACATATGATGGGGGCCACGTCCACGGGCACGGAAAAAATAGTTCCATAGTGCTCCCTTGAAATTTTCAAAAAACCCTCCCCATAGGGTTTTTTTGGAGTTGCAACATGAAAATCGGTATACACGTGTACGTTGACCAGGCGCACAAAAAACTCTCTTGCACCAATGATCTATTCCAAACGGGAAGTCAGCCATTTTGTTTCAACTCTTCATTTTGGCATGATTTCCACATTGAACCATCGAATGGCCGTAACTCCTTTGTCTATTGTCCAAATCGAGTGACGTTTATTGCCCCCTGCTCGCACCGCCGTCCCCGTCTGATGCCCGACCGCGACATACCGCGAGGGCCCTTCATAACCGCTTGCGCTTTTTTAGTGTTTAATTTAAAATCTATCTGAATTAATGAGACAAAGGCCATACTTGAATAGTTGAATTTACACTTTCTCTAACCTCCGCACCCCCTCATCACTGCCCTGAGGTCAGCCCATTCAAAAAGCATGCAAATGGTGGTTGAGAAAACCATGGGAACAACAAATTGTTCCCCATGCCTTTGCCCACACTCCCCACCTTCAAGCAAAGCAGCCCTGCTTGGCTGTTTGCCTCTCAGATTAATGCCTCATAATGAGCCATTAAAGTGACTCCCACATCGCTACACAACTCTGCGGTGAAATGTCACACTTTTTGATCTGACAGTGGTTGCACAAAATTGAACACTCACATACTTTTGCAATTTAAAGGGGGAGTTATTAATAATTATTGTGAAGGAAATAAGTACACAAATTTAAATATGCGCAGGACTGACTTATGTCACTTACAACGTATAAATGTCTAAATAAGAGAGCGAGCGAGAGAGAGAGTGTAAGAGGGATGCAGCTCTTTAACAGGGGCATTAAGAGGAAAAGACCTACAGTATCTCTCCATGACACACCAGCCTGTCTCCTTTATGCCAATCCTTTATGGATAAATGCATGAGATGAATATAGTTATTATAAAGATATCTTATATGCAGGTGGGATTAACAGTGTCTATGTACAGCACAGTAGTAAGGCTTGTGTTGATCGGTGAGGCAAAACACAAAGAAAGCACAGTACTGAGGCGGCCACCATCTTGGTGCAGCCAGAATGAACCCGCCCTTCTTCACCAGTCTGTTTAGTTATATGAATACACACAATAATACCCTACATCACTGACAAATCCAACCTATACTTTGGTTGTCTTTGTTGTTACACATGGTAGTTATGGTAATGGGCATGGTACATGGCACATGGTAATAGACATTCACAGTATGTACATGTATATAGTAGTTCTAGTTCTGAAAGTACAGACGGAGCCTTCTACCGGACTCTGTGGATAATACACGTTTCAAGTTTATCAAGTGGACAACAATGACAGCAAACAGTTGTTGGCAATGAAAATCTTGTGTATAATGTTCCCTTCAACAACATTTGTATGTGTGGAGGATGGTAATTCTAATGAACAAACAAAATGAACAGGATGTAGCGTAGCACTGTATATGCATGATGAGATGGAAACAGGTATAAAAAGGAATGTTGTATGTATAGAGAAGTATTGTATTTATACATCTGAATATGTTGTAAAATACAATGCAAGAACTGGAGGGCATAACCTAGTGGTAGTGGCCTGTCCACTACATGTAAAACTGAGTTAGAGAGTAAGGTGTGGCATGTGAGAGAAGGAGGACCCAGGAGCGGAAGCGGTTTATTTCACAAAAAAATGCAGGTGAGGGTTTCAAACAGGTCCACAAGTGAGGGGAAGACACGAGGGTGAGTACTGGGCTGTGAGGGCGACAGGAGGCACTGGAAAAAACAGGAGAAGAGGGACACGTGTAAATATGCATTCACTAGAGGGTGCATGGACAAAAAAAAAAAAAAAAAAAAATACGTACAATCGCTGAGGAGAAAAGCCAAGCTGCTACCACAGAGGATAACTGGATACTCTGGTGCTGAGGAGTGTCTCTGCAGGTCCTAAGTAGACGATCTGATGATTCAATCTGATGCAGGTGTGTTCAATTACTCCTCAGCGCTATAGGGGAAGGGAGCCACCGGGAACAAAACCACACAAGTGAGAACAAGACAGCACAACCCCAGGAAATAAACCCACCAAAATAAAAGCACAAAACACACAAACCACCACATAAGGAACCAGCTGTGGAGCAGCAGCTATGATTTTTCATTACAGTGACGTGCACAGACATTTTGGTCTGCAGGTGCTCAAACAAAAAAGCCACCACTCTCATTAATTAATTAATTAAAACAAAAGTTTAGCCTAGAGTAGCCTGGCACATATTTTACTGTGCATCCATCATTTACCACTTATCCTACGCACGGTCACGGGGGCTCAGCCTATCCCGGCTGTTATAGGGTAAAAGACAGAGTATACCCTGGAGGGTACATCATCACAGGGCACAGAGACAGACAACCATTCACACTCACATTCACAGCTTCACATTATCCTTCCCTCTGCATTTCTTTTGGGTGGTGGGAGGAAGCTGGAGCACTGGAAAGAACCCATGCAGAGAATCAACCCTGCTACCTTCTTGCTGTAAAGCAACAGTGCTAACCCCTGAACTACCTTGCTGTCCTCATAGTTTACTTGAGTGTCTTAATTGAAAAAAAATATTGTTAATATCAATTATAAGCAACCCGTTATGGCTTCATCTTGTTTTGCATTTCTTTAATTGTGAACATTGTGGTGATCAATAAATCTTGTAGCGGCAGTAGCTCAGTTTGTGAGGACTTGGGTCAGAAGCCAGAGGGTTGCTGGTGCAGGCACGTGAAAAGCTTTGTGTGTATTCAAACCTGTGTGTGTAAGGTATTAAAAAAAAATTAAGTACCCCTTGGGGATTAAAAACATGTGTGGTCTGAAGGCTGGTCTGATGCTGATGATTTGCACCTTAAAGCTTTGAGTGCCATAGATGTATATATACTGTACAAATATAAGTGTGGGCGATTCCCGTCCCAGGGCCTTTCTGTGTGGAGTTTGCATGTTCTCCCCTGTGTCTGTGTGGGTTCTCTGCGGGTACTCCGGCTTCCCCCACCATTCAAAAACATGCATGGGCTAATTTAAATTGCCCATAGATGTGTGAATGTGAGTGTGTGTGATTGTCTGTCTCTATGTGCCCTGCGATGAACTGACGACTTGCCCAGGGTGTACCCTGCCTCTTGCCCTAAGACAGCTGGGATAGGCTCCAGCCCCCCTGCGACCCTATGTGAGGATAAGAGGTAGAAAATAGATGGATGGAAATATAAGTGTTTTTTCAGTGGCTGGAACAGGGGGGCACTCTCACACAGCCTATGAGTAATATTGGGGCTTCTGGGGTTTCATTCCACAATGAAATAGAGAATCTCTTCTTTCATTTGTGTTTTGTGTTTTTTTTTTTCTAGTAACTAGATACTGAAGATAGTACAGTGTTTAGTATGTTCTGGTTTTCATGTGTCCTGTGTCCTCTGCAGAGCTTCTGGGGAGGAAGCCCAGCAGTAACGATGACCTGGTCTTGGGTGTTGAAGGTAAACAGCTTCCTATTCTATTCCTATTCTCTAGTTTATCTATCTGTGTGTATCTTCCAGCAGTTTGTGTGGGGGGAATTTAAATATTCTATTGGCTGGGTACACCAGAGTCCAGTCCTCTAAATGTATCAAGGATTTCAGTTTTTGTAGTATTGGGCATTGAAACTTTAAGGGCAATCTAATATGATATGCAATGTGCTTCATTATCCTCTCTAAATACAAATTCACGTATTGTAAAAATTGTGTTGAAAATTTCCTTGAGACAATGAACATATTTACATCAATATGCAAAAGTATTGTCCACACAGCACAAAAAATATTAGGAGCAATATGTACAGTATATTTTGTGTTATGTTGTGCCTTACACAACCTGTAATCAGGTGTGGGGTATCTAAAACTGTGAACTGAAAAGTTTGAAAAAAGGCAGAAAACTGCTTCTGCTTATAATTTCATAATTTCACCAGCTGTAAAATAGCCACTGAAAATATGGTCTGTCAGTCTTGGTCTCTTTGGAAAGGCAATTAGCCTAAGATTTGCATCCATGTAAGAAACACATCCATCAGACTAAACTAACTAAACTTGAAACACAAAAAAATATCACACCAAAAATGTGTGAACCATGTGTGTGGGATATTCATATCCAAAAGTGTGAAGTGAAAAGTTTTAAAAAATGAGAAAAGGATGCAACCAAAAACAAATAATAGTGCATAAGTGATACAGCAAGAAAATTCATTGAAATGAAAATATCTAATTCTACTGAGGAATGGCTACAGAATGATTTTTCAACTACAAAGACAATAAGTAGTTATCTGAGTTATCTATCTTTCTTTTTGTGGCTGTACCCTTTATAGGAAACAAATATATGGGTGTTGGAGTCAAAAATAGTGTGTGTATTTAAAAAAAACATAGGAGAGAGAAATATTACTTTGTTCTTGACACCAAGCCAGTGTCAAATGCAGTCCCAGTCTGGGGGGTAGAAGTAACTGCCAAAACCCAAACACCAGCAAGAGGAAAAAAGGAGAGGGGGGAGCGAAAGAGAAACACTTTCCTAATATAGCAAGGAGCCTTGACACCAGCCCTGGACAGGCTGTACTGACTTTTAACAAGCAGGAAGTTGAGGAGACATTCCCTGTGTTCTTTTTTTTTCCTGGTGTTTGCCTCTTTTCCTGTGTCATGTCTGACCAAACATGTCATGTTCACTTGCTCGTCCAGATAATATGACTTTACTCTCATGCAGTGTCTTCAAATGGTATTTGACATGGTATCCAGGGAGTGACGACGGGCCAGGAGTATCTGCGGTAAGCACATCTCACTTCCTCTTGTTCTCATCTCCTGTCACACAGTGCTGTGCTGGGATTTAGTGCTGTACAGTTTCTGATTTTGAATCACTTTAACGTAGGAATTGATAAATTGATTGTTTTCCAGTTTAAACTTTAGCTCAAATTTAGTTGCATTTACACATATTTATGGTCCATTCGTAACTACCTTTTAAACAGGTTTATTTTGCAAAGATGACTGTGTTTCAGAGGTTGTAAGTATATCTTTTAGGTCTTGGCTCAACAAATCTACAGTATGCCTAATCTCAGTTTAATGCATGATTGTTGGTGGTCAATATTCAGAATGCAAAATTTAGTAATCAACTGCATAACAGTGACATCAAAGCAGAAATACTTTGGCTTCAGTTCCATATAACAATACTCAATAATATTCATATAGTCTATGATAGTGGAAAATAAACTATAAAGGAAGGTTATGCACGAAAGCATAGTCCAAATGTCTTGTCAAAATATCAGATGTCTTATGTTAACCCTGTAACGGAACTTCTCCACTGCTGCTAGTTCACTTCACGTTCATCATCATGGTCATCTTCACTCATGCTTTACTCTGACGTGCAATAGAATGACCCCCCTAGCAATTGAACTGCTATGCAATTTAACTCTGACTAATTTAATTGCACTTTACCTAGATGTGAAATACATGGACTTCATATCTTCTTTATTATTTTCCTATAAAGCTGATTCTGATTCTTGTTCCTGTTGCCCATGCCCCCTAGTGGCCAATAACTCTGTTTCATTTTTGTTTTCTTTTGTTGTGTACTCCTAAACTTGGAATTATTTTTCTTGTGTTGTATTTTAAAGTTTTGTATATTCTCCGTTCTGTGCTGTGTTAATTTTACACCTTATCTCATGTATTTTTCCTCTATTCTATGTCTTACAAGCCTACCATGAACCTCCCCAGGGAACACAGATGGAAATTAAACTGTGGCTATAATATGACGTATTTACATATATGTTATATTACAGTGCACTGTCCTGGATTCAATAAAGATTAATATTGTTAATAATAATAATAATAATAACTAGAAAACCGCAAGCGGTTATGTAGGGCCCTCGCGGTATGTCGGGTATCAGATGGAGATGGCGGTGTGAGCAGGGGGCAATAAACGTCAAGCGATCTGGCCAATACACAAAGGAGTTGCGGCCATTCGATGGATCAATGTGGAAATCACGCCAAAATGAAGTGTGGAAACAAAATGGCTGACTTCCTTTTTGGAATATACAAATGGTGTAAAAGACTTTTTTGTTTGTCTGGTCAAGACACACGTGTCCCGATTTTCGTGTTCCTACTCCATAAATACCCTGATGGGAGGGTTTTTTGAAATTTTCAAGGGGGTGCTATGGAGCCATTTTGCCCCGTCTGTGGGCATGGCCCCCGTCAGATATTAGAGGTCGCCACCCTTGACCTGTGTATCAACTTTCATGATGATAGGGGTTTATTAATGCCATCGAAAAGCCAAAGAACTTTACCACCGGGGGGCGCCATGAGTAAGGCCTGATATTAATACATCGGAACGTTCAGGGCTGAGCCCTTGTCATGCTCAGAAAATTTGAACCTGCTCAGATAGAGTATGTCAATGTGAGAGTCGTTCGAATTTAGACAGCGAATTCGCCAATATTTATCGAGCCCTAGCAGCCACGCCCTTTCACCTAATAATGTGCAGAGCACAACTTTTGCTCAGCTACATCTGGAGACGGTCTGTACTAAATTTCCAGTCGATCGGACGAAATCCCTAGGACGCGTTCGTTTTCATCATAAAATCTAAAATTCAAAATGGCCGACTTCCTGTTGGAATTTCAGCTTCGTGCCAAGAGACAATTTTGTTCAACTGGTTATGCTTAACATCTGTAACGATTTTTATCCAGGTAAGACAAAGTCATCAACATTCCCTATGGGAATTTTTCAACAATTTAGAGGGCACTATGGAGCAATTTCGCCCCGCCTGTCAGTGTGGCATCCATCAAATGTTAGAGGTCACCACCCTCAACCTGTGTATCAAGTTTCATGATGATACGAGTTTATTAAAGCCATCAAAAGACCAAAGGTATTTGGAGGCATGACAATGATGAGTGGAAACAAAATGGCCGACTTCCTGTTTGGAATAGAGAATTGGGGCCCAGAGACTTTTTTGTGCCTCTGGTCAACTTGCACATGTGTACCGATTTTCATGTTCCAACTCCATAAAATCCCCTATGGAGAGGGGTTTTTGAAGATTTCAAGGGGGCGCTATGGAGCCATTTTGACCGCTCATGGACGTGGCCCCCATCAGATGTTAGAGGTTGTCACCCTTGACCTGTGTATCAAATTTCATGACAATACGACTTTTTTAAAGCCATCAAAAAGCCAAACAACTGGTCACTTCCTGTTACCACTGGGGGGCGCCACGTGTAAGATGTTAGAGGTCGACACTCTCGATCAATTTTCATGATGATACGACTTTATTAAAGCTGTCAAAAAGGCAAACGTATTTTGATGGCGAGTGATCAAAAAATCGCAGCGTCGCCATACGGACACCGTTAGTCATAGCTTCACGGCGTTCGTAATGTAGCTTTATCGACTTGTTCTTTATGTTTCGGAAATGGAATAAAGTTGATGGAGTCTACTATGCAACATCAGTTAATGTAAAAATTAAGAACAAGTCACTTCCTGTTACCACTGGGGGGCACTATGAGTAACGCATGACATTAATACATCGGAACGTTCAGGGTCGAGCCGCCGTCATGCTCAGAAAATTTGAAGCTGCTTGGATAGAGTATGTGAACGTGAGACTCGTTTGAATTTAGACGGCAAATTCGCCAAAGTTTCTCGAGCCCTAGCGGCCACGCCCTTTGACCTAATTACGCGCAGAGCACAACTTTTGCTCAGCTAGGTCTGGAGATATTCTGTACCAAATTTCATGTCGATCGGACGAAATCCCTAGGACGAGTTTGTTTTCATCAAAAAATCAAAAATTCAAAATGGCCGACTTCCTGTTGGAAATTCAGCTTCCTGCCAAGAGAAAATTTTGTTTGTCTGGGTATGCTTAACATGTGTACCGATTTTCGTTGAGGTACGCCAAAGTTGGCGACTTTCCCTATGGGGATTTTTCAACTTTGTAGGGGGCGCCATTCAGCCATTTTGCGTGCAACGTGTGCAAACACCCAAAAATATCGAATTTCGGGGCGGGCCTGAAAACTACTGAAAACACTACTGTTTCAATAGGTCCCTTGCGGACCTGTTTCACAGTCCACTCGGCCCCTAATAATAAACACTACAGTTTCAATAGGTCCCTTGCGGACCTGTTTCACAGTCCGCTCGGGCCCTAATAAACACTACAGTTTCAATAGGTCCCTTGCGGACCTGTTTCACAGTCCGCTCGGGCCCTAATAATAAACACTACAGTTTCAATAGGTCCCTTAAGGACCTGTTTCACAGTCTGCTCTGGCTCTAATAATAATAAACACTACAGTTTCAATAGGTCCCTTGCGGACCTGTTTCACTGTCCGCTCGGGCCCTAATAAGCATTACACCTCAATCACGTCTCATCGCGGAGTACTGGCCTACAGAAAAAGATAAGATGGGCATAGCAGCAGGTCTGTTGTTTGCGCGTGGCTTAGGAATGTAAAATAATGTTGAATATAAACATTTCAGAAAAGGTCACCAGCCAACTTCATTCACAGCAATGACAAAACGTAGCATTCCCACAATTTGTTGCTACAGCTGAAACATGCTTTGTAATAAGTAGGGATGTCCCGATCAGGGTTTTTTTGCTCCCGATCCGATCCCGATAATTTGAGTTTGAGTATCTGCCGATCCCGATATTTCCCGATCCGATCACTTTTTTAAGCTCCCGATACAATTCCGATCATTTCCGATATTTTTTACTGATCAGATACATTTTGGCAATGCATTAAGGAAAAAAAAAAAGAGGACTAAAACTTAAATTGTCCCAGGTTTCTTTTATTGTCCATTCTCTCCAACATGGACATATACATTACATATACATTTCTTTTCACTGCATCAAAATCAAATTAACTTATCAGCACTGGTGCCATAAAATATATAAACATGTAAACTCAAACAAATAGTGCAGAATAGTGCAATAACAAAAAATAAATAGAATTCACTTCAAAAGAGGTAGTTTACCTACTAGGTTCAAAAGTTGACATTCCATCAAACTCAGAATCACAATCAGTAAGAAAATAAAATATTTTTTGGCTTAACCTTAGTGCAGATTTCTAAAATGAAATGAACAGCAGCAACTTAATGCAACATTAAACGTAAACCACATGGGATATAAAATCTCAAGGCACTCTTTTTTTTAAACAAGGGATGGTCTCACTCCTCGTCTTCACTCTCACTCTCATATTTAGGCAAAATTAAGTGGAGATTTTTCTTAAGGAAAATCAGCATCTCTACATTGTCAGCTGAGAGCCGGTTCCTTTTTTCATCAAGGACATTGGAAACAGAACTAAAGAGTCTCTCACTGTCCACAGAGGTGCAGGGAGCACAGAGAAACTTGGCTGCCACATCAGCCAGAGTGGGGAACCTTGAACCATTCTGTTTCCAGTATTGCAGGGGATTGCTGTTCCTATTGGTGGTTTGCTCTAAAAGATAGGTCTGTATCTGGGCTTCAGCTGAGGTACTCACAGACTGGGCCTCTACCGGATTCTCCTCCAAGATCTCATCCAAGATGTTGCCCAGGCTGCTGCTTCCTTCTTGCCGTTTCTTCTTGCTCATAGGCTCTGCTACTGCTGTCCCTGGTTCTTCACTAGCAGTGGCTGCTCTCTCCTCCATCTTCACTACCCCCTGGATGAGCTTATCCTTGGCAATGCTTAGGTTGTCTGACTGGGTGAAATACCTGAAAATAGATAAATGCAATTACCACAACTAGCCAACTAATGAGCTGAGCATAACAGTCAAGTCAGACAATAACCTTACAGTAGGCTACATCTATAACAAAATATTAACAACACTACAGAGTCCTACATTTAACCTAATTGGCTTGAATAATGAATTACTGCATTCAATAGTACATTCATTTACAGTACTTGCCTGTCTTTGTATCTTGGATCCACCAGAGTGGCGATGCTGTACAGTGTCTCCTCCTCTATCCCAGCAAAACGGGTCTCCAATGCGGCTAGGAGCGTGGTCTTCATTGTTTTAACCCCCTGGTCAGTCGTCTTCTCCTGAGACAGTAGACGTCTGAGGGCTGTTTGAATGAAGATGTCTGAGGGCCTCTGGATACCCATATGGGGTTCAAGTGGTTACGTGTAAGAAATTGATTCGATCGATCAGATGTCCCTTATCGGGACATCCCTAAAATATTCTCTTACAATTGTAGTATTACTTAAAACATGTTCAGCAACTACAATTAATAATTTGATTATAATAAAAAATAAAATAACCTGTTATTGCCGGGATGACATCGGCTGCAGATGCAGTGGCCTTGCTCACATCCTTTGTGAGCTCCTCAAATGGAACCAAGACCTCAGCTGTCTTCTCCATCAGGGGCCACTGGGCAGCTGTTAGTGTGGCTGGGAGGTTATAGGAACCAGCATAAAGCAACAGAGGCTGCTTTTGCTCCAGGATGATCTGCAACATGTATAGGCTACTGTTCCATCTCACTTGCACGTCCTGCTGTAAACGCTTGACATCCATCTTCAGCTCCCGCTGTTTATCTTCCAGACGGGAGTAGGCCAGTGGGGAATGTTTGAAATGGCCGATAATCTTTCTCGCGGTGGCCAGAGTGTCCACGACGCTGCGCTGAGACAGTAGACCCTCGTGCACTGCAAGCTGGAGTGTGTGCCAGACATCCCACACTCTTTACATCCATATCATCCATGGCTTTCTTCATATTCCGCGTGTTGTCCCGCATAATCACATGGACCCTTGATTTCTCTATCCCCCACCTGTTAAGCATTCCCTGGATCGCCTCTCCAATGCGTTCTGCCATGTGAGACCCTCTGAAATCCTGAGTGTGCAATGTCACACGTTGTAAAGTAAAAGTGGGATCGATCCACTGTGCAGTGAAACTAAGGAGTGACATTGGACACACAGAAGAACTCCATATGTCTGTGGTAAATCCAATCGCAGGTACATCTTTTAACATGCCTTGCATGTGGTCGCGTAGCTTTTTGTGAGCGGCAGGCAGAGCTTTCGTTGTAAAGTAGTGATGGGAAGGTAACACATAACGTGGCTCTAAGATCTCCATGAGCCGGCGAAAGCCGACGTTCCCTACCACAGTGAGCGGCTGATCATCCAACGCGATGAATTCAGCTATCCCGGCTGTTATGGTTTTGGCCCTTTCACTCGTCTCCGACAGCTTTTCCTGCTTTTTAAAAATCTCTTTAATTGTCGGTTGTTTCCGTGCAGCCGCCTCAGTTGCTGCGACATACTCACTGTATGTCTCTTTATGTTTGCTCTTCAGGTGTCGAATAAGGTTTGTCGTGTTGAATGACGACCTGTTCATTCCTCCTCGCGGAACGTCCGCCTGGCAAAAGTTGCATCTGCCTGTCGGACTGCCTTCGCTTACAAGTTTAAAATGCTCCCAAACTTTGGACATCGTCTCCGTCCATGTGCAATAACATCTTCCTCATTTATTCTCGTGCCAGCAACACAAAACTTGTCGCACGACAGTGACGTAGGCCAAAAATGCAGATCTGCAAGCTCACAAAGAGCTTCTTTCGCAACGCGCTGAGAGCTTGTAGATTTGCTTTTGGGCGGCGCCTGAAAGCGACGTTTAAGAGGGAGAAAGAAGCGTGGCTAACAATAACAGAAAGCTAACAACAACACTAGATGTTCCGATATTTTTTGGCCGATACCGATATTATGAAAAGGACGTGATCGGTCCCGATCGATCGGGAGGCCGATCGATCGATAGTACACTAGTAATAAGTAGTAAACTATACATCATATACACTCACTGAACAGAGGTTGTGAAAAAAATGCATATTTCTCACAAGAAATGTCATCAAAACACATTTTAATGCAGAAATTAGCTTCAAAAAAGACATTTTAAACTTGAAAGTCATGTGACGTAGGGACGCAGATGGCAACCCCTTTCCGTCAAAATCCGAAGGCAAGGGATTTGCATTCAAGTCTACAGATGACCCTCTTCATCGCCTGGAGAAGAAAGGGGAGTACCCTAGGCGTCAGCTGGGGGACGTTGGGGGCAATGACCAGTATGTGACGATTTGGGATGAGACTGTGTTGGAAAGGAATGTCCGCTGCCAGTGAAAGGAATGTCCGGCATTTTTAAGGCTGTCGCTTCCGTCTCTGTGCCTTACTTTTCGTATGACATCATACGAATATTTCATGAGACTGCATTGACTCAGAACATATATTGCAAAAGAAAAAAGAATAACATTGTATGTTGCCTAGTAAAACGTAATGGTTTATGAATACACTGAAAGCTACATATACACAATATTGCCAAAAGTATTCGCTCATCTGCCTTGACTCTCTTATGAACTTAAGTGACGTCCCATTCGTAATCCATAGGTATCAATATGACATCGGTCCACCCTTTGCAGCTATAACAGCTTCAACTCTTCTGGGAAGAATGTCCACAAGGTTTAGGAGTGTGTTTATGGGAATTATTGACCATTCTTCCAAAAGCGTATTTGTAAGGTCACACACTGATGTTGGACGAGAAGGCGTGGCTCTCAGTCTCCGCTCTAAAGGCTGGAATATACTTCTCCAACTGCATAAACCATTATCTGACTCCGTAGCTACGGACACCCCTCTAGCCCTCGCTCTTCTCCGTCGTGATGCATGTTGTTCAGCCCTGCCGTGAAATACACCCCCTCAGAAAGTGAAGCATTTCGCCTTAATATTGCAGATAAAAGCAGGGGAAACTACAATTTTATGATTTAATTATTTATGAGGGAGACAGAAGAGAAGAACATTGATTGCTTTCAGTCTTTAAAACTCCTCTTCCTCTTCTCAACACAAAATCGGATAATAGTGAATGCAAACCAACACCTTTTGGTATGTTCTGTGGAAATATACCCCAGCCATAATTAATAAATGAATTAAATGGATTTTTTGAGCAAGCTGAATGTATTTGACTTGCGTTTCACAAAGCTAATTATGGCTAACTTTAGTTCCTGTCCTGTCCGCGCTGCTGCAGAGGCGACCTGTCTGTCTGTTTCTGTGTAGGGAGAGAGGCTGCATTTCACAGCAGGGGTGCAACTAGAGGACCAATCACAGCCCTTGCCGTCTCCGTCTTCCCTTGTCGGATTGACGGACAGTTAAAAAAAAATTCCTGAACCCAGAGAGGATGGAGAGGCTCTCCGTCAGGCTCTTTGGTGACACAGAGGGCTCTCCGTCTCTACGTACGGCACTTTACAGAGTACTATAAATTGGCCTTCATTCTTCCCAAAGGTTTCTATGAGGTTGAGGTCAGGACTCTGTGCAGGCCAGTCAAGTTCATCCACACCAAACTCTGTCATCCATGTCTTTATGGACCTTGCTTTGTCCATAAAGTAATGTTGAAAGAGGAAGGGGCCAGCTCCAAACTGTTCCCACAAAGTTGGGAGCATGGAATTGTCCAAAATGTATTCAGAGCATTCAGAGTTCCTTTCACTGGAACTAAGGGGCCAAGCCCAGCTCCTGAAAAACAACCCCACACCATAATCCCCCTTCCACCAAACTTTACACTTGGCACAATGCAGTCTGACAAGTATCGTTCTCCTGGCAACCACCAAACCCAGAATCGTCTGTCAGATTGCCAGATGGAGAAGCATGATTCGTCACTCCAGAGAACGCGTTTCCAGTGCTCTAGAGTCCAGTGGCGGCGTGCTTTACACCACTGCATCCGACGCTTTGCATTGCACTTGGTGATGTATGGCTTGGATGCAGCTGCTCGGCCATGGAAACCCATTCCATGAAGCTCTCCGCTCACTGTTCTTGAGCTAATCCGAAGGCCACATGAAGTTTGGAGGTCTGTAGCGATTGTCTCTGCAGAAAGTTGACGACCTCTTCACACCATATGCCCTCAGCATCCACTGACCGCTTGACAGCCGTACAAAAAAATCAGCTAAGAGCGGAAATGACAGAGGGGTATGAACTATCAAGGACTACAGCTTATACAGCAATGACCTGGAGCAAAATGTGAGTACACAGCAGCTGCTCTTCACCGGACGTATTGCTATGTTTTGAACGATAATTGTAAAGGTTATGTATGATAAGTCAAGTTTATTTGTATAGCCCAGTATCACAAATTATGAATTTGTCCCATTGGGCTTTACAATCTGTACAGGATATGACACCCTTTACACCCTTGACCCTCGCATCGACTATGGAAAAACTCCCAAAAAAAAAACTTTTAACAGGGAAAAAGAAACGGAAGAAATCTCAGGAAGAGCAACAGAAAGGAAGTCCCCCGGCAGTCTAGACCTATAGCAGCATAACTAAGGATTGATCCAAGGCAGCCCAAGTCAGCCTTGGATCAATCCTAACTATAAGCACTATCAAAAAGGAAAATCTTAAGCTTCTCTTGAATCAGGGGATGGTGTCTGCCTCCCGGACTGAAAGAGGGATTGGTTCCACAGAAGAGGAGATTGATAACTGAAAGCTCTAGCTCCCATTCTACTTTAATAAACCCTAAGAACCTCTAATAGTCCTGCATTCTGAGAGCGCAGAGTTCTAGCTGGATTATAAGGCACTATTAGCTCTTTAAGATAAGATGGTGCCTGACCATTCAGTGCCTTGTAGGTGAGGAGGAGGATTTTAAATTCTATTCTAGATTTTACAGGGAACCAGTGCAGAGAGGCTAATACCGGAGAAATATGAGCTGTGTCCCAATTCAGGGTCTGCATCCTTCAGAGGACCCAGCCTTCGCGGTCTACGGAGGATGCAACCTTCGGAGGCACCTCCGAAGACCGCGTCAACCGTCGGTAAATGGGACGGTCTAGCCTTCGGAGCATTTCCTGATTGCATCACGACGTCTTAACATCTGCTCCCCAAGCCCGGGAAAAACACACGCTTGCGACAAAATACACACGAAAAGACAACGGACAGATCACAGGACACATAACGGACAGATCACAGGACACATAACAGACATAACGGACAGAGGACAATTAAAACACGACAACAATGGACCCAGAAATTGATGATTTTGATTTTTGATGTTAGCGTTGTTAACGTCACGTGTTTTAACAATTGTCCCTTAACAACTGTAAGGCCATTTTAACTCTGGCGTTAAGGAAAAACATTTAAAAGTGAACTCCGCGCTAGTGCCGCTGCTGTTGCTGTCGTTAGCCGCTACTGTAGACAAAACAGACGTGCAAAGCATCTTGGGATATGGGAGGCCGCGAAGGATAGTAGCGGTGCATCCTCCGAATTCGGGGGAAAGGAGGACGCATTTGGAGGCTGCATTTGGAGGATCCTTCGAGTTTGAACGAATTGGAACAGCCTTCGCGCAGCGTTGTGACGTAAGTGGCCTTCAAATGCGCACTTCGAAGGATGCAGACCCTGAATTGGGACACAGCTATGGTCTCTTTTCCTGGTTCTGATCAGAACACGTGCTGCAGCATTGTGGACCAGCTGGAGAGTCTTGATAGACTTATTAGGGCAGCCTGATAATACGGAATTGCAATAGTCCAGCCTAGAAGTTACAAATGCATGGACCAATTTTTTTTGCATTGTTTTGAGAGAGAATATGCCTGATTTTTGCAATGTTACGCAGATCGAAAAAAGCAGCTCTAGCTGTTTGTTTCATGTGGACATTGAAGGACATATCTTGGTCAAAAATTACCCCTAGATTCCTAACAGTGGTGCTCGAGGCTGGTGCAAAGCCATCTATAGTAAATAAGTCATTAGATTCTTGAGATTTTCGGGGCCAATTGGAACAACTTCAGTTTTATCTGAATTTAACAACAAGAAATTGTCCATCATCCAAGTTTTTATATCCTTAAGACATGTTTGGAGTTTAGGTAACTGGCTGGATTCGTCTGACTTGAATGACAAATATAGCTGAGTATCATCTGCATAACAGTGAAAGATTATGGCGTGTTTTCTGATAACATTGCCTAAAGGAAGCATATATAAAGTAAATAGAATTGGCCCAAGCACGGAACCTTGAGGAACTCCATAACTGACTTTGGACTGCATGGAGGACTCATCATTAACATGAACAAACTGTGATCGATCCGATAAATAGGATTTAAACCAGCTTAAAGCAGTTCCTCTGATGCCAATTAAATATTTTAATCTCTGCAACAGGATATGGTGGTCAATAGTATCAAAAGCAGCGCTAAGATCTAACAAGACAAGTACTGAGACAAGTCCATTGTCTGATGCAATTAGCAGGTCATTAGTAATTTTCACCAGGGCAGTCTCGGTGCTATGATGTTTTCTAAATCCTGACTGAAAGTCCTCAAATAGATTATTGTTCTGGAGGAAGTCACACAGCTGACTGCACACTGCTTTCTCAAGGATCTTAGAGAGAAAAGGAAGGTTGGATATTGGTCTATAGTTGGCTAAAACTTCAGGATCAAGACCAGGCTTCTTCAGAATAGGTTTGATTACGGCTACTTTAAATGACTGAGGTACATAGCCTGACAGCAAAGATAAGTTGATCATGTTTAATAACTAGTTTTGTTTTCACGTTTTGGACACATCTCTGCTTGCAATGCTTTATTATAAGAATATGGATTGAAAACAGAAGAGAGCTTAAATACATATATTTTCTCACTAACTGTTTTGTATTGAACAGTCTTAATTCAAATTTTTCACCTGTTCAACACAACACACAACACACAAATTGTTGATGTCTTTATTCATGCATCTGGAGATAAATGCACAGAAGAGAGAACACTGCAATATTTGGTGATTGATTTGTGTTGTGTTTTTTTTTTTTTTTTTTTTTTTTTAATCTGCAAGTCAAAATAAGTATAGTGTATTGTACCTGTACAGGTGGTGCACAGTGAGCCCAACTCCCAGTAGGTGGAACAGTTTTAGCTTAGCAACTTCAAGTCACTCAGGGGTGTGTTTATCAAAACGTTCGTTCGTTAGCTACTTCCAACGTTCGAACGATGGATCTACAACGTAGTTGTTTCCCAACAGCCTCGTCCGAAGGACACAACATTAAATTGCATCGGAAAGTTGCATTGTTCAAACGAATAGCATGGAGCTGTCATTGAAGGTTCGTTCAGGTGACGTCATGTCTTCTTCTTTTTGAGGCTTGAAATGTCAGGACTGGGCACCCTGTGATGCATGATCACCCTACAGCATGAATGAAGGATGTCACTTTAACTTTCACCTGACAGTTGAGGTGAAAAGATGCAAATTGTTTTCAAACCAAATGTTTGTGTAGCCCTAGTAGTTTCAAATTACAACTTAAAAAGCCTACTATTAAATAATTGTATTAGATAGATAGACAGACAGACAGACATTAGACCTCTGGTGTTAACAGTACATCTCTGTTGCAAATATCTCTACTGTAAATACTGTATTTATGCTGCATATATTACATTTCTGCTATAACTTATCACATTCTACTGTAAATATCTCCTCTGTGAATATGGGTGCTCTATATTCTATATTTATATTTTTATATTTTATATCTTCATTTTAATTTCCTTATTTATGTGTCCTAAGCTGAGAGACTCTACAAAATTTCGTTATGCATGCATAATGACAATAAAGAATCTTGAATCTTGAAGACAGACAGACAGATAGATAGATAGATAGATACTTTAGTCATCCCACAGAGAAATTCACAATTCCAGCAGCTTGAAAGATGGAAACACACAGGGACATAGGCGTCAGGAGGATAAAAAAATCAAATAAGATATAAAGTACCAAGATGTATACAACAATAGATACATAAAAGGAATGCAAGGTGCAGATTATGATAAAATAAAATCTGAGAGATCAACGTAAGGTGCAAATTGTGATAAAATATGAAGGATCAATGCAAGGTGCAGATTATGATAAAATATGATAATAGATAATAATACAAGGTGCAATTTTTGATAAACTATGAGATGAAAAAGAAAAACAGAAATATAAAAATCTGACAGTTACAGTGCAGTTGCAAATGACAGTGTGTAACATGCAGTTACACATAAGATTTTTAATTGTAAATAAGACATCATTAAAGCAGTCCAATTGAACAAGGTAGTGACCAACCACTGATGAACAAATGATGTTAAATCTTCATAAATATTGCAAAAACACAACTCAGTAATTTATTACAATGTCAGAAATTTTACTAGGCTACATCATATCTGCCAGCGAAAGTAAAATATCTTATTACACTCAGGAGGATTTGAATCCACACCTGACTAAATACCATACCATTTTCCCGTCCAGCTGCCAAATGCATAGAGGACAGGCGGCACATACGGTAATGACAAAAGAAAAAAAGTCGCCGACTGTATAGCCTATTACAGTTTAGTGGCAGTTCATACTTAAAAAGAACAAGGTCAAAGTTCAGTTAACACATTTGAAAATGAACTAGTCCACGTTCATTTGTTGCATTTATTTAAATAACTCAAACACAATGTCACTCAATAGAGCCGTACCAAT
The DNA here is from genome assembly GCA_029721515.1 of Synanceia verrucosa. Classification (NCBI taxonomy): domain Eukaryota; kingdom Metazoa; phylum Chordata; class Actinopteri; order Perciformes; family Synanceiidae; genus Synanceia; species Synanceia verrucosa. The sequence continues at coordinate 283,391 of CM056568.1, forward strand.
AAAGAATCACAGGTGGCACCGTACTGGCTCAGTGCCAGCACCGGACTAGCTCAGTGGTACCGGCTGGTTCCACGGCACCTTTTTTTTTTTTAGATTTTATTTAATCTTTATTTTGCAAGGCAAGTCAGTTGGGAACTAATTCTCATTTACAATACGAGTTAAACAAATACATCAGATTTGAAGCTGCCAAATGCCAGGAGCACAGGCACCTCATACAGTACCAACAAAAGGAAAACATAAATAGCCTATTAAAGCTTACTACAAATGATGATTCTTCCCAAAACGATGAGGATTGTTTAGATATTAGTTGGATATTAGATCGTTTTATTGACTGTTTTCTTCTCCTCCAGAAGGCTACTTCCATTTTTACTCCACTACATATTTTTTCGATGAAATGAGTTTGATACTTTTATTCCGGACGTTTTATTTGCTTTATTTTTATTGACAGTTTGTAAAGCTCCTCTAAAGAATGCAAATAACAGATGCTCTTCTCTACACGGTATGTTCGAAATACACCCCACCCATAATTATTATGCGCCCAGAGAGAATGGAGGGGCTCTCCGAAGGCTCTCCGGCTGCTCATTGTTTTCTAGTGAGAAAATGATTGTTTGTTGACAGTGATCACTGAAACAGTTGAAATCCATCTTCAAATATAGCAGAAGAGACTTTGTTCTAGTGTTTGGAAAACAATATGTTCATATATTCATTAATATTCTCACTCATTTTCACAGTGATACACAGAAAAAAAATGCCGCAGACCTTTTCTTTATCCCACTAGTTTAATAAATGATGTTCTTCAATAAACTTTGTGGAAAAAGTAAAGCTCCTGTCAGCCTCAGAGCCGTTTCAGTGATCACTGTAGACTAGAAAACAATGAGCGGCTCATTTATTAATGAGGAACACTGGACAGCAGTGTGGCAATCTTACACGCCTGCTGAATAGAGAATCCTGTAGTGTGAACACTCCCATCACCGACCAGTCCTCTAGTGTGAACTCCTCAAAACTCTGAAGGAGGAGGAGAGACTCAAGTAGTGTGAACAGCACGGACAGTCAACAACTCTGACAGTCGTAATGTGAACAAGGCATGAGATTGTTACCCACACCAGCTCCGTGGTTACAGGGAGCTCTGTGATTAGTTCTATCAGTGAGTGCACAGGGCTCCGGCAGATCACCATCTGTCCTTAACTAAGTATTGTAAAGTTCAAAAATGATTATTTTTATTGAGAAAACATGAATCTAATCATTTCTAAAATTCAGAGCATGTTTTTACCCAACAAAATTATCTGCTTTGATCCACATTTGCTGGTGTTAAGATTTTCTTTTTTACTTCTCAAAATCACGCATGCCACCCAGTGAGGAACGGTGTTTTATCAGAGCCCGAGCGGACTGTGAAACAGGTCCGCAAGGGACCTGTTGAAAATGTAGTGTTTATTATTATTATTAGGGCCCGAGCGGACTGTGAAACAGGTCCGCAAGGGACCTATTGAAACTGTAGTGTTTATTATTAGGGCCCGAGCGGACTGTGAAACAGGTCCGCAAGGGACCTATTGAAACTGTAATGTTTATTCTTATTCTTATTATTATTATTGGGGCGGCAGTAGCTCAGTCTGTAGTGACTTGGGCTGGGAATCGGTGGGTCGCGAGTTCAAGTCCAGGTCGGACCAAAATGTGGAGAGTGGACTGGTAGCTGGAGAGGTGCCAGTTCCTCCTCCTGGGCACTGCCGAGGTGCCATTGAGCAAGGCACCCCCAACTGCTCGGGGCGCCTGGATAAGGGGCAGCCCCCTCACTCTGACACCTCTCCTCTAATGCATGTGTGTTTCATAACTTCTGTGTGATGTGCAACTGAGAAATATTAACAGAGTGAAAAAAATGTAAAAATGTAATTTCCCCATTGAGGGATCAATAAAGTAAGTCTTCTTCTTCTTCTCCGAGCGGACTGTGAAACAGGTCCGCAAGGGACCTATTGAAACTGTAATGTTTATTCTTCTTCTTCTTATTATTATTATTATTATTAGGGCCCGAGCGGACTGTGAAACAGGTCCGCAAGGGACCTATTGAAACTGTAGTGTTTATTATTATTATTATTATTATTATTATTCCTGACACTTTGTTTTCCCAAATTTCACCCCTTTCCCATCGTTAAAAAGTTGTGTAACTTTGCACATTCCTGCGGCCCGATCCGAAATTCGATATTTTGGGGTGATCGCACACGGCGCTTGCGAAATGGCTGAGTAGCGCCCCCTACAAAGTTGAAAAAATCCCATAGGGAAATTCACCAACTTTGGCGTACCTCAACGAAAATCAGTACACATGTTACGCATACCCAGACAAACAAAATTGTCTCTTGGCAGGAAGCTGAAATTCCAATAGGAAGTCGGCCATTTTGAATTTTGGATTTTGTGATGAAAACGAACTCGTCCTAGGGATTTCGTCCGATCGACTTGAAATTTGGTACAGAATATCTCCAGATCAACCTGAGCAAAAGTTGTGCTCTGCGCGTAATTAGGTCAAAGGGCTTGGCCGCTAGGGGTCAACAAACTTTGGCGTATTCGCCGTCAAAATTCGAACGGCTTTCACGTTCACGTAGTGGATCCTAGCAACTTCAAATTTTGTGAGCATGACGGGGGCGCGGCCCTGAACGTTGCGATGTATTAACATCATGCCTTACTCATAGCGCCCCCCGGTGGTAACAGGAAGTGACCCGTTCTTATTTTTCACATTAACTGATGCCACATAGAAGACTCCATCAACTTCATTACACTTCTAAAACATAAATAACAACTCAGTGAAGCTACAGTCCGAACGCTGTGAGGCTACGCCTAACGGCGCCCGTGTGGCGGCGCGGCAATTTTTGACAATTTTTCAAGAAAATACGTCTGCCTTTTTGACGGTTTAAATAAACTCGGATCATCATGAAAATTGATGCACAGGTCAAGGCTGGCGTCCTCTAACATCTGATGTGGTCCCCGCCCAGGGGCGTGGCCAAATGCCTCCACAGCGCCACCCTTTACGTTTACATGTTCTGATACGACATAGGTGACCCCATCGACTTTATTCCACTTCTAAAACATCCACAACACATTGGTGAAGCTACATTACGAACACCGTGAAGCTACGATAAACGGCGTCCGTATGGCTGCGCCGCGTCTTCCGATTTTTCGCCAAGAAAATACGTTTGGCTTTTTGATGGCTTTAAAAAAGTCGTATCATCATGAAATTTGATACACAGGTCAAGGGTGACGGCCTTTAACATCTGATGGGGGCCACATCCATGAGCGGTCAAAATGGCTCCATAGCGCCCCCTTGAAACTTTCAAAAAGCCCTCCCCATAGGGGTTTTTATGGAGTTGGAACATAAAAATCGGTACACATGTGCAAGTAGAGCAGATGCACAAAAAAGTCTCTTGCACCAATTGTCTACTCCAAACAGGAAGTCGGCTATTTTGAATTTTGGATTTTCTGATGAAAACAAACTCGTCCTAGGGATTTCGTCCGATCTACTTGAAATTTGGTACTCTTCATCTCCAGACCTAGCTGAGCAAAAGTTGTGCTCTGCACGTAATTAGGTCAAAGGGCGTGGCCACTAGGGCTTGAGAAACTTTGGCGACCCATCTGATATCCGACCGCGACATACCGCGAGGGCCCTACATAACCGCTTTGTGGTTTTCTAGTTATTATTATTCCTGTACATCTGTTTTCCCAAAGTTCACCCCTTTCCCATTGTTAAAAAGTTGTATAAATTTGCACATTCCTGCGGCCCGCCCCGAAATTCGATATTTTGGGGTGTTTGCACACGTTGCACGCAAAATGGCTGAATGACGCCCCCTACAAAGTTGAATAATCCCCATAGGGAAATTCGCCAACTTTGTTGTACTTCAACGAAAATTGGTAGAGATGTTAAGCATACATGTACGAACAAAATTGTCTCTTGGCAGGAAGTTGAAATTCCAACAGGAAGTCGGCCATTTTTAATTTTCTATTTTCTGATGAAAACGAACTCGTCCTAGGGATTTCATCCGATCGACTTGAAATTTGGTACAGAACATCTACAGACCTAGCTGAGCAAAAGTTGTGCTCTGCGCGTAATTAGGTCAAATGGCGTGGCCGCTAGGGCTCGACAAACTTTGGCAAATTCGCCGTCAAAATTCGGACGGCTCTCACGTTCACATAGTGGATCTCAGGAGTTTCAAATTTTCTGAGCATGATGGGGACACGGCCCTGAACGTTCCGATATATTCATATCAAGCCTTACTCATGGCGCCCCCCGATGGTAACAGGAAGTGACCCATTCTTACTTTTTACTTTTACCGATTTCACATAATTTGCTCCATCAACTTCGTTCCACTTCTAAAACATAAATAACAACTCAGTGAAGCTACAGTCCGAACGCTGTGAGGCTACGACTAATGGCGTCCTTGTGGTGGCGCGGCAAATTTTGACAATTTTTCAAGAAAATACGTTTGGCTTTTTGACGGCTTAAATAAAGTCGTATCATCATGAAAAGTGATACACAGGTCAAGGCTGGCGTCCTCTAACATCTGATGTGGTCCGCGCCGAGAGGCGTGGCCAAATGCATCCACAGCGCCATCCTTTACGTTTACATGTTCTGATACAACATAGTTGACCCCATCGACTTCTAAAACATCCACAACACATTGGTGAAGCTACATTACGAACACCGTGAAGCTACAGTAAACGGCGTCCGTATGCCGGCGTCGCGTCTTCCGATTTTTTGCCAAGAAAATACGTTTGGCTTTTTGATGGCTTTAAAAAAGTCGTACCGTCATGAAATTTGATACACAGGTCAAGGGTGATGACCTCTAACATCTGATGGGGGCCACGTCCATAAACGGTAAAAATGGCTCCGTAGTGCCCCCTTGAACCTTTCAAAAACCCCTCCCCATAGGGGTTTTTATGGAGTTGGAACATGAAAATCGGTACACATGTGCAAGTAGAGCAGACGCACAAAAAAGTCTCTTGCACCAATTGTCTACTCCAAACAGGAAGTCAGCCATTTTAAATTTTGGATATTCTCATGAAAATGAACTCGTCCTAGGGATTTCGTGTGATTGACTTGAAATTTGGTACAATTGATCTCCAGACCTAACTGAGCAAAAGTTGTGTTCTGCACGTAATTAGGTCAAAGGGTGTGGCTGCTAGGGCTCGAGAAACTTTGGCGAATTCGCTGTCTAAATTCGAACGAGTCTCATGTTCACATACTCTATCCGAGAAGCCTCAAATTTTCTGAGCATGACGGGCACTCAGCCGTGAACGTGCTAATATATTAATGTCATGCCTTACTCATGGCGCCCCCCAGTGGTAATAGCAAGTGACCAGTTTTTTGGCTTTTTGATGGCTTTAATAAACTCGGATCATCATGAAAGTTGATACACAGGTCAAGCGTGTCGACCTCTAACATCTGATGTGGTCCACACCAATGGGCGGGGCAAAATGGCCCCATAGCGCCCCTTTGAAATGTTCAAAAACCCCTCCTTATAGGGATTTTTATGGAGTTGGAACACGAATTCCCCATTGAGGGATCAATAAAGTAAGTCTTCTTCTTCTTCTTTTAAGTGCAACTGTCAATGAAGAAAAGACATGATGCTGATGACGATGTTTTATTGAGGCTATTATTGGCCACATGTCAGGGAAACACATCCCTACTTTGTATGTGACAATAAATATATACAATGAATATGTTTTATGAAGGCTCTGTGGCCACTTGCGCACACATGATCATTGTCTGGAGCAGCTTCAGTGACAGACTGCTGTCACTGTCCTGCTCCACAGACACACTCAGCAGGTCGTTCCTCCTCCACACTGAGCCCTGGACCTCTCCGAGTGCTTCAGTACGACTATTTTGTCACTGTCCGAAGCCCTACGTCGCATCCTGCATCCCTGAGGCATTGAAATCAGAAAGGATGCTGTAAACTCGCACCTCATTTTTCCCCATCAGAAACGATGCATTGTGATCAAAATCTTAAGTTAACTAACAAACAAAAGAAACCTTGTTAGCAGAGCAGACAAGCGCTGTTTCAACCCTCTGCTCATCTGCTCAGCGCAGACCTGATCCCCTCTACACAGTATGGACATGCTATAGTTTAACTGCTACTAAAGCAACTAGCCAGTCATTGCAGATTTCATTTCTACAATTAAAGACACTTCATAGCAAATAAAGTCAGATTTATACTGCTTGATACTGTACTCATGCGTGTCGATGACGTTGTGACGTTTCAGGGACATGCTTTAATGAAATAAATAAAACATACTCCAGTAGGGCTGGATACTGAAAAGCCGTTACTGTGAGCCATGCTCTCAGATGTCACTATAAATCAGAACCCCCTTTAAGTCAGATCTCCAACTCAGAAAGTCGGATAAATCTCACCAACCAGACATAACTATTACATTATTATAATAACAACAAATTACGTGTCTATGTTTTTATCCAGATTTATTTTTAACAATAATAATAATAATAAATCAAAATAAAATGCATGTTCCTCACTGTGTGGCAAAACTCTTAACACCAGCAAATCAGAATCAGCTTTACTGGCCAGGCATGTTTTCACATTCTAGAAATTTAACTCCAGTTTACAGCATAAAAGATACAAGTGACAGGCAGCAGCACACAAGGTAAAGAAATAATAAAATACAGTACGTAAGCGATAAATAACAAATAAACAAGCAGCGGCTCAACTGAACACTATGTGGATCTGAAATGTGGATTAAAGCCGATAATTTCATCAGGTAAAAACATTCTGAATTTTAGAAATTATTACATTCATGTTTTTGTTTTTGTTTTTTTTTAATAAAAATAATTTTTGAACTTTACAATCCTTAGTTAAGGACAGATGGTGATCTGCCGGAGCCCTGGGCACTCACTGATAGAACTAATCACAGAGCTCCCTGTAACCACGGAGCTGGTGTGGGTAACAATCTAATGCCTTGTTCACACTACATGACTGTCAGAGTTGTTGACTCTCCGTGCTGTTCACACTATGTGATTCTCTCCTCCCCCGTCAGAGTTTTGAGGTGTTCACACTATGTGACCCTAACAGCAGGCGTGTCAGACTGCCGCACTGCTCTCCAGTCAGCCGCCTCTCCTTAATTCCTCATTGAAACGGCTCCAAGGCTGACAGGAGCTTTTCTTTTTCCACAAGGTCTATTGAAGCACATCATTTATTAAACTACTGGAATAAAGAAAATGTCTGCAGCATTGCAGCTGGTTTTCACCCAGGCTGTTAAAGGGGCGTTACCAGTCAGGGCTGCATTGACTACGTCATTGCGGGGATACGTTATCTTCACGGACCAGCCATGGGCCTGTCAAGGGCCAGTCATAGAAACATGGGAAAAAAAAACAATGGGCCTCATTCACGAACCGTTCTTAAGAACAAATTTGTTCTTAAGTTCTACTTGTGAAGTTTTTACAAAGATTGTGGCATTCATCAATGTTTTCTTATCCAGGATTTGTTCTTAGATAACAAGAAATTGATCTTAGATAAGAACAAATCCTACGAACACTCAGGAACACTCTTATGCACAAATGTGCTGACATGTTGGCATGGTTGTGTTGTCTTCTTTTATGCAGTTCATTAAAATACAATATTACAGCGATCTTTCTGTCACATGTACTTATTTATTATCCATCCATCCATTATCTACTGCTTATCCTCACATAGGGTTCGCAGGGGGGTTGCAGCCTCTCCCAGCTGTCTTAGGGCGGAAGGTAGGGTACACCCTGGACAAGTCTCCAGTTCATCGCAGGACACATAGAGACAGACAACCACTCACACTCACATTCACACCTACGGTCAATATAAATTAGCCAATTAACCTAATCCCCATGCATGTTTTTGGATGGTGGGAGGAAGCCGGAGAACCTGGAGAGAACCAACGCAGACACGGGGAGAACATGCAAACTCCACACAGAGAAGCCCCAGGCCAGGAATTGAACCCCATACCTTCTTGCTGTGAGGCGACAGTGCTAACCACTACACCACCACCCATTTATTTATTGATTTATTAATTTTATTTTTGGGTAATATACAGAACATTTGTTATTTTAAACAAAATACACGCAATAAATCAACTGGTCATGCAGTACATCAAATTTCCATATACAGAGCAAGTCACAGTCAAGAGGGGGTTCCACAATATCGCTGTTCTCCCTAGGTGTGGGGAGACACGGGACCGAGCAGGCGTACTGCAGGAGGGTTCTGGCTCTGTTTCTTCGCTCTGCAGGACTTCATCTGTGAATAAATAACAAATCAAGCCATTGTTGCGACCCTCAGTCCAATACTAAGACATATTTTGATCTTACACACATTATGGTAAACTGCTGCCTTTAGGACACACGTTTTAAATAAAGGTATTGTTTCAGAAAAACAGGGAGGGGATGAAAGTGTTGCCTCAGGGCCCAGGTCTGTATCGAAACACTCAGTCAATGGTCCTCCTAAAAAGTAAAAAAAAAAATAAAAAATAAACAATTAAATAAATAATAATAATAATAACAAAAAAAACAACTGTGATTTATATTTTTTCCATATAACATACCTGAGGGGGTCTCCCCGATGAGCTGGTCCATCTCAGATAGGTTTTGGGTGGCTGTTCCACCTCCTGTCCGTTGCATCTCCCATTGGCATTTTGCGATGTTTTTTTCTTGGTTTCACTTCTTTTTGACCTCCTCTGTTGTCCACTGCTTGTGTGACCGCCTCCCACGCTTGTTTTTTGTTTGTTTGTGCAGCTCGCACTGAGACTACTAAATATAGTTTTTTCCTGTGGGTTATTTCCTGCAGCAGTACCTCCAGTTCTGAACTGCTAATGAACTGAGGTGCTCCACTTGATTTACCTTTTGCTTTTGGCATTGTTTTTTATTGCTGTTTCTGCTGTGTGACATCTGTGTCTGCTCACAGTCCTGCAGTCTCTTTTATGGGCATTGATGGGTGGTTACCTATGCAAATCCTATGTAAATCCTATGTTAATTAGACTCACGCACCCCTGGACCTCTCAGGTTAGATGCTGCCTCACATACATACAGTATCATATGTGTATTCGAGTACATCAGACACATATACTCAGTTTTGAGCAAGGCTCTCTTGGCTTCCTGTTGACAGTGTGATGGACACACTCAACCTGTGGAATGATGACCCAGAGGAGGTTCTCTTGGACCTGGGCTTTGGCTGTGATGAACCTGACCTCTCCGGACGCATCCCTGCTCGATTCATCAATCATCAATCCCAAGCGAGAGGAATAAACCTCCAGCTGTTTCTGGAGGCCCAGAAGAGCCGTCTGGACCTGGAGAACCCAGATGTCAGCAGTAAGTTAACTCACACAGGCTCTGCCCTCATCCTGTCAGAGTGCAGAAATGGCTCAGATGATCTCAGTCAAGCCCTGATAGGCTGAGGGGAGCTGGACTGTCTGTCCAAGTTGTACAGAGTTTCATTACTGCCTGTTCCCAGGCAAGGTCTTCAGGGTTTGACCACTGCTGTGAGAAAATGAGGGCAGATCCCCTGTTGTGTAGTTGGGTCTCTCCTCATCACTGTGTTTTATGTTGGGATATCCCGATCTGATATTGGATATTGGTGCTGACAAAGTAGCAAGGAGTAAGAGTGATGTCGGCCTTGTGGCAGTCCGAAAAAGACATGGCAGCTGAGTGTAAAGTTCCCATAGTGGCACAGAACTGAGAAGTTTAATATTTCTGAAATGAAATCTAGGGACATTTGCAGCTTGACGACAACAGCAGGTAATACGGCAGCGACAAGCTAGCTGCTGTTCTGTTGTGTTCAGCATGCTCCCCCAGGCTTTCTGCTTCCTACCTGGATACTGGACACTACCATAATAAGTGTTGTGTGCATACAAAATGCTCACTAGTACTTCCTACCCAGCTACCGCAATAACAGTTGTTCTGGTCAACAAGCAACATTTTTTTCTCAATGATACAACACTGAAATCAAAGACATTTTCGTCACTGAAAATGCTATACATTTTCACTGTTTTATAATTTATTTTTCATTTATATTGTTCAATTGCAGAATATTCTTATGTTTAAGGTCAAAATTGATTTAACCCATTGGTTTATAATAAATGGATCAGTTTTTCCTCAGACCTACTGTTGCTGACTATTGTTCTGTTTGAGTAATATCACTTGATCAAGCCTTTTCTAACACTCCACACTACAAAATAAGTAATAAAAGTATGTATGACTCCTGCTGATATTGATATCGGAACAATATTGGTATCGGCCTATACTCAAAATTGCAATATCAGTATCTTATCGGAAGTGAATCGGGATACCCCTAGTTTTATGGCTAAAAGGCTGTCCAAGTGTATGCAACAGCCAGTTTTGCTGACAAACTCTCTATTGGATATGTCTGGCTTCTTTAGGGTCTGTGCTCACTGGAATGATACAGAACTGGTGAAAAAGGTGGCTTGTGTGTCAGTTATGTTGCATCTGACTTTCCTCTGGGCACAATATACATACAGGTTTTTCTGTGCTCCTTGCTGACCTGGGGAATGCTGTGTGTAGGGTGTCTACTGCTTGTTTTGTTGACCCCTACAGAGTTAGACCATGGATTTACCCAGTTGGAATAGAATTGTTTTTATTGAGCTCCCATTACTGCAGCATGAAACAAATTATAAGTAAGAAAAAAAACAAAAAAAACAATAAAACAACAAATAATTAAATAATAGAATGAGTAATAATAATTAGATGATAATTAAGATAATGATTTTGAATGGCAAATAAAATGAAATTAATTACAATATTTATGAATATGACTTATATATTATAAAATATAAACCATAAGATAAACAGTGAAAGTTCAGTTGCATACTACTCGGGATGGCCAGGCAGCCATCTTCTCCACAGTGGTGGCCTAGGTCATATAAAAGTACATGGGCACTCCTGCACCACTGGTGGATGCTGCACTTGAAACTGTGGGGTCTGCGTGCTTGTGATTAGAGGAGAGTATTACCCATGTAGTATAGCTGATACTGAGATATCGCGAGAGCAGCAGAACGAGAATAGAGGTAAAGTGCAGCCACAGCTCCGGTCGGCCGCTTCAACAATGGAGGCACGGAACATGGCCCATTCGGACTCAATGTCCCCCACCTCCCCGGGATGTGGTTGAAGTTCTGCCGGAGGTGGGAGTTCAAACTCCTTCTGACAGGGGACTCTGCCAGACGTTCCTCGCAGACCCTCACAACACGTTTGGGTCTGCCGGTCGGACCAGCATCTTCCCCCACGATCGGAGCCAACACACCACCAGGTGGTGATCGGTTGACAGCTCCGCCCTTCTCTTTACCTGAGTGTCCAAGACATACGGCTGCAAGTCCGGTGACACGATCACAAAGTCGATCATCGAACTGCGGCCTAGGGTGCCCTGGTGCCAAGTGCACATATGGACACCCTTATGCTTGAACATAGTGTTTGTTATGGACAATCCGTGACAAGCACAAAAGTCCAATAACACTACTTGGGTTCCGGTCGGTAGGGTCGTTCCTCCCAATCACAAACCTCCAGGTCTCACTGTCGTTGCCCACGTGAGCATTGAAGTCCCACAGTAGAACGACAGAGTCCCTGGAGGGAGCACTCTCCAGCACACCCTCCAGGGACTCCAAAAAGGGTGGGTACTCTGAACTGCTGTTTGGTGCATAAGCACAAACAACAGTCAGGATCCGTCTCCCCACCCGAAGGTGGAGGGAGGCTACCCTCTCGTCCACTGGGGTAAACCCCAATGTACAGTCACCGAACCGTGGGGCAACAAGTATGCCCACACCTGCCCGGGCGCCTCTCACCGGGGGCAACCCCAGAGTGGAATAGAGTCTAACCCCTCTCAAGAGGACTGGTACCAGAGCCCAAGCCGTCCGTCGAGGTGAGTCCGACTATGTCAAGTCGAAATTTCTCAACCTCGCACACCAGCTCGGGCTCTTTCCCTGCCAGAGAGGTGACATTCCACGTACCTAGAGCAAGCTTCTGCAGCCAGGGATTGGACCGCCTTCGGCTACCACCCAGCTCACATAGCAGCCGACCCCCTTGGCCCCTCTTACGGGTGGTGAGCACATTGGAAGGGGGTCCCACGTTGCCTCTTTGGCCTGTGCCCGGCCGGGTCCCATGGTTACAGGCCCGGTGCTTGTTCTTCATAAGCAGTCCATTGAGCCGTACTTTGTCTGGTCCCTCAGCTAGGACCTGTCTGCCTTGGGTGACCCTACCAGGGGCATAAAGCCCCCGACAGTATAGCTCCTAGGGTCATAAGGACACACAAACCCCTCCACCACAATAAGGTGACTGCTCAAATAGAACAAAACTGAAACCAACCAAAAAGAGAGTTTATGCCTATGCTCACACTAGCAGAATGGGTTTCTAACATCCTGATTGTGCCCAAGAGAGACACAAAAGAAGTGAGGCTATGTGTCGACAGAGTAGTGATCAGGCAAAGACACCCAGTACCAATCGTAGATAGCATCTTAAAGGCAGTGTAGGGAGCAAAAGTGTTTGCTAAGCTAGATGCACGAAAAGGGTTTTGGTTTAGCCCCAGAATCCAGTCCACTTACGACATTCATCACACACAGAGGGTGCTACCGCTTCAGAAAAGTTTCCTTTGGATTATCGAGTGCACCGGATGCCTACCAGAAGGCTATGGACTCAATGTTATGTGGCATGCCTGGTACTATTTGCTACATGGATGATGTGGTGGTATTTGGAGAGAATGAAGAGCAACTTGAACAGAGACTGAGACAAGTCCTCCAGAGATTCAAGGGCAGAGGTCTAACTCTCAACAGTAACAAGTGTATCTCTGGACTAAAACAGATCGAGATACTTGGACATGTAATCATCGCTGAAGGAATCAAACCAGATCCAAGAAATATCGAGGCCGTATGCAAAGCATGCAGACCTAAGAACGTCCAGCTACTCTGTTCATTCCTGGGCACTTGTGGATTTCTGATGAAGTTCATACCAAACTACATAAGCTTATCAGAACCACTATGAAAGCTGACTAGAAAAGAAAAAGTGGGAGTGGACAAGTGAAACAGAGACATCGTTCCAAGCAATGAAAGAAGCATTGGTGAGTGAGCCATGCCTGGCCTACTTTAAACGAGGTGCCCATCAGATACAGAGAGACTTGAAAGAAAAAAGAAAAAAAAAGATTTTTGAAACAGACAGCTTTTGTTCTAAACAAAGGAGGAATATGTAATGTAGTTGATACTGAGATATGAGAGCAGCAGAACGAGAATAGAGGGAAACAGAAGGAAAATGAACATGGCTGCTGAACAGAAATGTGTTAATAAAGTAAAACTGAACTAAAGGACTCTTTATTTTAAACAACACAACAACCCATAACGTCATGCATAGGGATCCACCTCATAGAACTAATGTTAAAAAATTACTATTTATTATTATAATTATCATACACAGATTGGAAGAACATTTATCTAAAATGTCTGTGTATGCAAGAGCATTAATATTTCCCTGCAATTAAACATAACTACATACATGAAGTAATAAGATCGCTCATGCAACATTAAAGTGCAAAAACAAATCTGCTTAAAGTATCTACTTGTTTTATTTTTGCATTTTCATTGTCTTCTCTCTTATCCTTTTTCCTTCAGATCGTTTCAGACAGCTTGAGGTTCTCCAGCAGGTAACCACTGCATTTTCCTCCTTGGTGGGGTCTTCCTCCTCCTCCTCCTCTTCCTCCTCAGAGAAAGCCCTATCATCTGAGGCACAGGAAAGGAGGGCACATGTGAGCATGCTGTTCAGACGAGCATCAAACAAGTCACTCAGCCAAATCCACAATCAAACAACCCAGGATATGACCACATCTGCTGCCACCTCCTCTTCCTGTGCTGCTCCTGAGTCACCACAATATCCACCCCTTTGTCTTGGAGATAACAAAGTCCCATTAAAAAGAGTCAAACTGAGACACAGGCCCCTGATGGAAGGTCAGCCCCTCGAAGCTAACACTTTCTCAGTGAGGAGGAAAAATCCAGGGCCAGCCAGGGAATCGTTTGAAATGGAAGAGGCAAGTCAAAGTGCAACAGTTCAAGGCAACATAAACACTATGATAGCAGAGCGGTATGTCTGTGGGACATGAGGTACTCTAGCAGTAATGAATGTACAGTACATACATACAGTATTACAGCAATTTTTGTGTTTACACCCTTTCTCATTCAACAGAAGGAAGCAGGTCAAGACCAAAGTCACCAGCAGGACTGAACAGATTGCACATTCCACAAAGCTCAGCAATGTCACTTCAGCTGATGAAATCCACTTCTTTCATCATTACACAGCATTTACATAGCTGCACACTCACAATCCTGTCATTTTGCCCCCCTGTATTACACTTTAACAAAACTTGGTATAGACGCTCAGGTTTTAATGGGATGTTCCCCTGAAGTTTGATTTCAATAGCTCAAACATTACTTGAATTTGTCATATTTCTTACATCTAAGCCCCTTCCTTCTCATTTTGATTGACAAAGGCCATTTTTAGGGCCCGAGCGGACTGTGAAACAGGTCCGCAAGGGACCTATTGAAACTGTAGTGTTTATTAGGGCCCGAGCGGACTGTGAAACAGGTCCGCAAGGGACCTATTGAAACGGTAGTGTTTATTATTATTATTATTATTATTATTATTATTCCTGAACATCTGTTTTCCCAATTTTCGCCCCTTTCCCATTGTAAAAAAGTTGTATAAATTTGTACATTCCTGCAGCCCGCCCCGAAATTCGATATTTTGGGGTGTTCGCATACGTTGCATGCAAAATGGCTGATTGGCGCCACCTACAAAGGTGAAAAATCCCCATAGGGAAAATCGCCAACTTTGGCGTACCTCAACGAAAATCGGTACACGTTAACTATACCCAGACAAACAAAATTGTCTCTTGGCAGGAAGCTGAATTTCCAACAGGAAGTCGGCCATTTTGAATTTTTGATTTTCTGATGAAAACAAACTCGTCCTAGGGATTTCGTCCGATCGACTTGAAATTTGGTAATTTGGCTGCGATTTTTTGATCACTCGCCATGGAAATACGTTTGACTTATTGACAGCTTTAATAAAGTTGAAATATTCAAAAACCCCTCCCCATAGGGGTTTTTATGGAGTTGGAAAATGAAAATCAGTACACACGTGTACCTTGACCAGACACACAAAAAAGTCTCTTGCACCAATTGTCTATTCCAAACGGGAAGTCGGCCATTTTGTTTCCACTCTTCATTTTGGCATGATTTCTTCATTGAACCATCGAATGGCCGTAACTCCTTTGTGTATTGGCCAAATCGCTTGACGTTTATTGCCCCCTTCTCGCACCGCCGTCCCCATCTGACACCCGACCGCGACATACTGCGAGGGCCCTACATAACCGCTTGCGGTTTTCTAGTTATTATTATTATTCCTGAACATCTGTTTTCTCAATTTTCGCCCCTTTCCCAATGGTAAAAAGTTGTATAAATTTGCACATTCCTGCAGCACGCCCCGAAATTCGATATTTTGGGGTGTTTGCACATGTTGCACGCAAAATGGCTGAATGGCGCCCCCTACAAAGTTGAAAAATCCCCATAGGGAAAGTCGCCAACTTTGGCATACCTCAACGAAATTCAGTACACATGTTAAGCATACCCAGACAAACAAAATTGTCTCTTGGCAGGAAGCTGAAATTCCAACAGGAAGTCGGCCATTTTGAATTTTGGATTTTGTGATGAATTTCGTCCGATCGACGTGAAATTTGGTACAGAATATCTCCAGACCTAGCTGAGCAAAAGCTGTGCTCTGCGCGTAATTAGGTCAAAGGGCGTGGCCGCTAGGGCTCGACAAACTTTGGCGAATTCGCCGTCAAAATTCGAACGGCTCTCACGATCACATAGTGGATCCTAGCAGCTTCAAATTTTCTGAGCATGACGGGGAGGCGGCCCTAATTTTTCTGATGTATTCATATCAAGCCTTACTCGTAGCGCCCCCCGGTGGTAACAGGAAGTGACCCGTTCTTACTTTTTACTTTTACCGATTTAACATAATTTACTCCATCAACTTCATTACACTTCTAAAACATAAATAACAACTCAGTGAAGCTACAGTCCGAAGGCTACGGCTAACGGCGTCTGTGTGGCGGCGCGGCAACTTTTGACAATTTTTCAAGAAAATATGTTTGGCTTTTTGACGGCTTAAATAAAGTCGTATCATCATGAAAATTGACACACAGGTCAAGGCTGGCGTCCTCTAACATCTGATGTGGTCCCCGCCGAGGGGCGTGGCCAAATGCCTCCACAGCGCCACCCTTTACATTTACATGACTTCATTCCACTTCTAAAACATCCACAACACATTGGTGAAGCTACAGTTCGAACACCGTGACGCTACAATAAACGGCGTCCGTATGGCGGCGCCGCGTCTTATGATTTTTCACCAAGAAAATACGTTTGGCTTTTTGATGGCTTTAAAAAAGTCGTATCATCATGAGATTTGATACACAGGTCAAGGGTGATGACCTCTAATATCTGATGGGGGCCACGTCCATAAACGGTCAAAATGGCTCCATAGCGCCCCCTTGAAACATTCAAAAAACCCTCCCCATAGGGGTTTTTATGGAGTTGGAACACGAAAATCAGTACACACGTGTAACTTGCCCAGACGCAACTGTCTATTCCAAACAGGAAGTCGGCCATTTTGTTTCAACTCTTCATTTTGGCGTGATTTCCACATTGAACCATCGAATGGCCGTAACGCCTTTGTGTATTGTCTGAATCGCTTGACGTTTTTTGCCCCATGCTCGCACCGCCGTCCCCATCTGATGCCCGACCGCGTCATACCGCGAGGGCCCTCCATAACCGCTTGCGGTTTTCTAGTTTATGACTGCTCTTGCTCATTTATTATAAAAAAAAAAAAATGTCTCTCACCGGGCCTGATGCATAATGTAGTGTTTGTAGAGTTGAAATTCAAAATGTTCTATTCACATTAATGCCTTTCAGGTTATGCAAATAAGCAAATAATACATCAAGGTGGCCTTGCAGTCCAAGAAGCTATTTTTAGAGCACATTAACATGTGCTCTAAAACACATGTTAATGAGAGATGTGTGTCAAATTTCGAGTGATTCAAATTCACGGTGTGAGGGTCAGAGTTTTCACTGTTTTGTCTGTCACTAACCTGGTCAATTGTAGTCATATTTCATGGGAAGCATTTTTTTATAATAAGGCACATAATGTTAAATACACCATGCACACCAGCACCAATTACACTTCAGATCATGGCTGGGTGAAATTCTGTGCACCATGTTTTGAGTCAAAATATAATGCTTTGGGGTGATTGGACCAATCATTAATGAGTTACAACTAATTTCCTGCTCCGTCCTGTCCTTTGCTAAGTTTTCTAATCGATAGCAATCATGTTTTTGACCGATCTTGCTGATTTATCAAAGAAATGTGTATCTGAGCCCCAGAGGGCTATATACTGTAGCATAAAATACTCTAGAGCAGATTTAATAAGCAATCATTAATTAATATCAAATTATGTATTCATAAACAATAACTTTTAAGTTATTGGCCATAAACCATGAATGGTCATAAAAGGTGAAGGAAAAACTCAGCTTCAGGTACATTTCACTATTATTTTTTATATTAGAAATTATCAGGGTGCCACCCAGTTTTGCTAAAACAGGGAAAACTTGTGAATTTGACATTAATTAATAGAGTCTCTTAATCTCAGGGTGCTACAGAGTTCTTGACCTCGTGAACAGTGATTCAATTGCTTCATATACACACACAAATCAAATAACCAAGTTCTTTATAAATGAGATGTTTATTTAACAGACTACATGACCAGACTACAAGTAGAAAATAATAAATAATAAATGATTTATTTGACAAACTAAATGACCAGATTACTAACAGAAAATAATAAAATAAATAATAGGAAATAATAGGATAAGGGAAAGTTTGATGGGTGAATACATATCATTGATTTATTGTGACCAGAATGGGATGAATGATTAACACAAGGAAAGTTTGATGGATGGATAAATTAATTCACTGTAACCAGTTAGATTCAGTGGTAGTTATCTATCAACCAAATTACAAATTAGGCTATTGTTATCAAATTTAGTTTAGGTTTTGGTGTACCATTCAGCAGTTGACTTTGAGAAGCATCAGAGAGTACTGTGGAGTAATTTACTGTTCAGAATTTAAGTTTTAGTATTTTACTGTTCAGTATTATTAAGTTTTCTAGATAAAGCTCTAAATTCGGCCATTTAATTTAGTGATTAATCATCAAACTCTTTAATATCTGTAAGATGTACATGCAGTATATCACCATTCCTGGATGGATGGGAGTGAGGAGCGGCTGCAGGTTCTGTCTGGATTTGCTGGATCTCTGCTGGATTTGCTTCATCACCAGTGGCTCTTCGGGCATCTGTGGACATCTGTGGACAAATGTGGACAGCTCTGGACACCTTTGGACATCCCTGGACAGCTCTGGACACCTTTGGTCATCTCTGGACATCTTGAGTTAACATAGCTCCGCTGATATTGTTTCTTCTCTTGGAGGTTTTCTTCATTGAGGCTGGAGTCATTTCTGCAGCCTCTGTCAGGCAGAGGAGCTGTCTTACTTCATTTCAGGTCAGGCAGAGGAGCAGAGCAGAGAGGAGAGATGGTCTCCAGGCAGGATGCAGGATGCAGAGTCGAAGGTTCTCAGTTTTATTTGGAGCATGGTTGAATCTCTAGAGAGGCTTTCCTTTGGCATGAGGCGCTGTGCCCTGAAGAGGTCATCCTAGCACCATGTCTCTGTCTCTGTGTCGTGGTTTCGCCCCCCCAGTCCAGCAACGCAGTCTCATGAAATATTCCTATGATGTCTTACGGAAAGCAAGGCACAGATTTTTGTGCATATCTTACGAATGGCCGGCAACATGACCAATCAGTACATGCGCGAGCCCTGAAGAGAACCCAGAAGCGACAGCCTTAAAAATGCCAGACATTCCTTTCACTGTCAGCTGGAACCGTAACATTACAATACGCATTGAAGTAAGACCAACAACACTTCCAGTGATGGTTAGGTTTAGGGATAGGATTACAGGGTTAGGTTTATGGAAATAAAATGCATATTTCCTGTCGGAAATGTGATCAAAACGCACCCAAAGTCATAAACTACGCCACTGAAAATGTAACGAATGTCTGCTGAGAATGTTAGGAATGTCCAACATGTTTTCACAACATCACATGATGTCTGAATTACGTGGGTTATGTACGAATTTCAGTACAATATTTTTCGTACTAATTTGTATGAATATTTCATGAGACCAGGTTGGGGCCAGAGGGAGAAAGAGATCAGGAGTGAAGTTGCAGGAGGGCAGACCAAACTGCTTGGAGACAGAAGGAGTGGCCAAAACTTGACTAGCCTCAGCCCGCTGAAGCATACTGGTTTATGGTCTTTGTTTAAGGTCCAGTGTGGGTGTGACCACTGGTCAGTGCTGCAAATTAATTGAGAAAAAATTAGATGATATTCTTTTAATTTATTTTATGTGAGTACTACTATGTTTTAAATCTTTTCTATTTGAAAGCTTCTCTTTTTCCTCTATAAAACGACACCACATATCAATATGTTAGGAAACCACTGAACAAACTGATCAGTTAAATTGAAATCAATCCACAGATTAGCCAACACAGGTGAACCATAAACCATAGCATGTTAGGTGTTCTACAACAGGCAAGTCTACGTATAGCTGTTCACAACTATTCTTGCATGTGTCACATTTGGTCTTCAGCAGAAGAGGAGAAGATCTGTGTGTGGATTGACTTTTGACATGATAAAAGTGATACTTATAAGACAGTAGCTGAAGAAAGAAAACATAGTTGACTATTAAAATATTAATGTTCTGTTCCAAGCAGGGAGAAAGGAAGAGGATGTGTGTGTCAGGATGAATTCAGGAATGTAGGGGCAATAAAACCTCCCATCCCCCATGTGTGTTGGGATTCCTTGGGTGAGAGAGGAGGACGGGAACTGGTCTTATCTGTTTATTCTGCCAGTCGTAAAACTTAAGCCTTTAGCAGTTAGGTGCCACGTAGTGTCAGATGGACTTCCTGGGGAGATGAGAAGAGTTAAGTACAATACCAAATTTGGCAGTCACAATCAAAATGTAATACAAAATATAATATACAACAAGTTGTATATTGCAGATGAAACCTTTATTGCTATTAAGCTAATCCTGATTTTGGCGTTAACCTATTATCTTTAACTGTGGTGGAAGAACTTTTTCCTGCATTTAGAACATGAATTAATGCAGTAACTAGGAGACAGAGGTAGCTTTTGTTGAGATTTTACACTTTGATTCCATTAGACTCTAAAATATACAAAGCTGATATCTCAGCTGTGCTCTAATATTTCTTTCTGCTAATTGTCTGACTATTAGTGATGTTTTGTTTCAAATATCATTACAGATTCAAAGTTTCGATGAATGTAGTACCGCAGGAGGAGCAGACCATTTCGGTAGGTCATTTAGCATATCATTATATCGTTTCCTGTCTTGCAATGACTATTTTATCATCAGTTCAAACTCAAACTTGTTCTAGATATGCAATTAATGTACACACATATATGTAAATCAGTGGCCATATGCATATGTAAATCATGTGCTTACAGTTTCAACATAATGGGACAACCACGCCTGATGAAAAAATGCCAAGTTATCAGAGGCTTTGGTCATTTTCACATTTGGATCATTACTAGACATATACTGCACGTGACAGGCTTTCTGTCACTGTAGGTTGTTAGTGTTTCAATGTTTTGCCAGCCCATGTGCCTCAAAACCACCACCATCATCCCTGTCCTGAAGAAGTTCCCTTCCAGTTTGCATATCGGTCCAGCCGCTCGACCAACGATGCCTCCACTGCCCTCCACACAGCCCTCACAAATCTGGGCACAAAAGACTCCTACGTTAGAATGCTGTTCATAGACTTCAGTTCAGCATTCAACACAATCATCCCCCAACAGCTCATTGTAAAACCTGGACCAGCTGGGAACTAACACCTCAATGTGCAACTGGCTGCAGGACTTCTTGACCACAGTCAGATTGGGTCAGCAGGAACACGTCCAGCATCACCACAATGAACAGGGGGCACCTCAAGAATGTGTGCCGAGCCCCCTCCTCTTCACTCTGCTGACCCATGACTGCACACCGTCGTACAGCTCCAACCTCCTCATCAAGTTTGCAGATAACATGTCTGTAGCAGGTTTTATCAGCCACAATGATGAGACACATTACAGGAGCTAGGTAAGTCACCTGGCCTTGTGGTGCGAACACTACAATCTCTCTCTGAACATTGAGAAAATGGAGGAGATTACTGTAGACTTCAGGAGAACCTCTGATCATCAGTGGTGGAGAGGGAGAGCGGCACCAAGTTCCTGGGTGTGCACATCACAGAGGACCTTTCCTGGACCATCAACACCACTTCACTGTCCAAAAAAGCCAACCAGCGCTCCGCTAACTAAGGAAAGCTAGAGCCCTGGCCCCCATCATGTGTACCTTCTACAGAGGCACCATCCTGCAGGAAGAACCATCCAGCACATAATGAGAGCAGGGATTTAGGGATTTATCCACTCTGGGAGGCGGGTTCAAAAGAGAGTGTATATGGGCTCCTGACATGCTGACAACTTTGGAGTTTACTCATAAACCCATCTCCATGTGGACATGGCTTGAGGGACAGCTTCGTCCATCAGGTTGTCAGATTGCTAAACTCACTGCCTTGACCCCCTTACACACACACACACACACACACACACACCCTGGACTCTGGCACACCCACCCCACTACCCCATCAACACTTGAACTTTTGACACCTTGAGGAGCTCAATAAGCACACTCTCACTTTATCCCACTTTAAGCTAACTCAAGCCCCTTTCACACTGCATGAAAATCCTGGGTTGACACGGCATTGTCATGCAGCAGACGCAGCATTTTGACACAGGTCAAATGGCCCTCCAATTGACCCGGGAGTTTATTGGCTCAGCTAGGCTCACTTGCAGTGCGAAAGGCAACCCACGCTAATTTACTCATTGATGCCAGTCACATTCTGATTTCACCGGACAGCCTGTCAGGCTGTCATTGTGAAGCTCCAGAGCTGCAGAGCTGCTCACTCATGAGATCAGTCTTCCTGTTGATCTCCCAGAGACCGATCTCTGAAGGACAGAGATATTTTTCAGTCAAACAAATCAAATGACATTTTCCAATTTGTTTGTACACTTTGCAAAAGAGACAAAATTGCAACGTACTAAACAACAATGTTGACATGGGACTCACTAATGTCCATGCTGTTCATTGTTTATTGGCTAATTGGCAATTGGTTAATTTAAATTGACCGTAGGTGCGAATGTGAGTGTGAGTGGTTGTCTGTCTCTATATGTGCCCTGCAATGAACTGTCGACTTGTTCAGGGTGTAGCCTGCCTTTTGCCCTAAGAGAGCTGGGATTAGGCTCCAGCCCCCTATGACCCTATGTGAGGATAAGTGGTAGAAAATGGATGGATGTTCTGGCACAGTTAAACATGTAATGATAACGTCAACGCAATGAAGCATTGAGCTTGAGGTCAGACCCACGGCTGCTGGCAGTGTGAAAGCTCCCTAATGACCAAGATAGGTTGACCCGGGTTAGAAAATTCTGCGTTGACCCACTAATTTCAGTGTGAAAGAGGTAACAATTCCTTTGCACTATCACCATATCCTGTATATTAGCACGAAATGTACATGTCTTATCTACTGTTCAAGCTTGATTGTACTTGTATTCTTGAGAAGAATGTACCTGCCTCATTTCCTTAAATACAGGCCTGGTGTTTCACAGGATGTTATTCATGATTATGATGATGCTGGGAGTTTGAGGAACTTACTTCATTGTCTGTTTTATGATCACAATTTACTAAAGATACTGAGCTTTTTAAATTAGATTGCATGAGTGTCAGTTTAGAGCCTGATATAAAGTGCCATTATGCGGCTTTGAGATGATTGGACAAATTGTTGATGAGTTCCAGCTAATTTGGGGTCAAATTTCTTGGGAAGTATTTTCATATAATTTCCAGTTAAAACACTGTATCTGTTACCGGCGCGAGACCAAGGAGAAATCTGGACTGGCAGCAAAGGTCACACAGGCAAGGGTGCACTGTGTAGCCTGTGTGGATGAATTATGCCTTGTTCACTCTACACGATTTTCGGCAGCACACACATTGGTGACAGTTTTTTCAAACCCCTCCCCTAGATCAGGGTGAAGCAGTTGTCATCTCGGCAAGCTTTTGTTGTTAAGTGTGAACACCTCAGACGCCAGTCATAAGCTCGCTATTATGACTGTTTGTTGTTGATGAAAACTGAACATCTAGCCTGCCAAATTGACAATAGACTATATGTCAAGTCAAGTCAACTTTATTTGTATAGCCCAATATCACAAATTATGAATTTGCCCCATTGGGCTTTACAATCTGTACAGGATATGACACCCTCTGTCCTTTACAAATAACCCTCGCATCGACTAAGGAAAACTCCCCAAAAAAACCTTTTAACGGGGAAAAAGAAACGGAAGAAACCTCAGGAAGAGCGACAGAGGAGGCATCCCTCTTCCAGGATGGACAGACGTGCAATAGATGCCATGTGTACAGAACAACAACAATGAAAACACATTAACACTACATACAAAATTGTATGGAAATGTCCAAATCAATATAACAACAGCTAATATACAGTGTGTATATATAGAATTATATGAGAGTGTCCAAGGGGATGAAGAGCATCATCAAGCTATCAGCAAAGGATGAGAAGCATGTTGTCCTCTCCACCACGCCAACCAGAAGAAGCCTGGGCAGCACGTCTTCCTCTCTCCACCACGCCAACCAGAAGAAGCCTGGGCAGCACGTCTTCCTCTCCACCACACCAAACAGGAGAAACCTCCACAGGATGACCTCATCACCACCACGTCGCTCAGAACCAGAAGATGAAGCCTGACTGGTCTGCACAACCACTACTCCACCAGGTAGACTGGATCCATGGATACCTGTGAGATGAGAATGCACAGGGACTACGAGGCACAAAACTAATCTGCAGCATGTGTTAAAGGTAGGAAGAGTAAACGCATCCTCTTCTCCACTACCCTAACAGATACAACCTGAGCAGCATCGCCTCTTCTCCATCTCACCACGATCACGACAGACGAAGCCTGGATGACACCACCTCCTTCTCAACAAGTAGCCTCAGCTCATGGACACCTGGGAGCTGAGAGCACAGGGACTCCGGGGAAGAAGATGAGTTAGTGAAATGACTTAATGGAGGCATCGAAATGAAGAAGAAGAGAAGCTCAGTGTGTCAGAGGAATTCCCCCGGCAGTCTAGACCTATAGCAGCATAACTAAGGATTGATCCAAGGCAGCCTGAGTCAACCTTGGATCAGTCCTAACTATAAGCACTATCAAAAAGGAAAGTCTTAAGCCTACTCTTGAATAAGGGGATGGCGTCTGCCTCCCAGAATGAAAGAGGGAGCTGGTTCCACAGAAGAGGAGCTTGATAACTGAAAGCTCTAGCTCCCATTCTACTTTTATAAACCCTAGGAACCGCTAATAGTCCTGCATTCTGACAGCGCAGAGTTCCAGCAGGATTATAAGGCACTATTAGCTCTTTAAGATAAGATGGTGCCTGACCATTCAGTGCCTTGTAGGTGAGGAGGAGGATTTTAAATTCTATTCTAGATTTTACAGGGAGCCAGTGCAGAGAGGCTAACACCGGAGAAATATGGTCTCTTTTCCTGGTTCTGGTCAGAACACGTGCTGCAGCGTTCTGGACCAGCTGGAGAGTCCTGATAGACTTGTTAGGGCAGCCTGATAATAAGGAATTGCAGTAGTCCAGCCTAGAAGTTACAAAAGCATGGACTAATTTTTCTGCATCGTTTTGGGAGAGAATATGCCTTATTTTTGCAATGTTGCGCAGATGCGCAGTTTGTTTCATGTGGACGTTGAAGGACATATCTCGGTCAAAAATTACCCCTAGATTCCTTACAGTGGTGCTCGAGGCTGGTGCAAAGCCACCTCGAGTAAATAAGTCATTAGATATGTTATTTCTGAGATTTTCAGGGCTAATTAGAATAATCTCAGTTTTATCTGAATTTAACAACAAGAAATTGTGCGTCATCCAAGTTTTTATATCCTGAAGACATGTTTGGAGTTTAGCTAACTGGCTGGAATCGTCTGACTTAGATGACAAATATAGCTGAGTATCATCTGCATAACAGTGAAAGTTTATGGAGTGTTTCCTGATAACATTGCCTAAAGGAAGCATGTATAAAGTAAATAGAATAGGCCCAAGCACAGAACCTTGAGGAACTCCATAACTGACTATGGACTGCATGGAGGACTCATCATTAGTGTGAACAAACTGTGATCGATCCGATAAGTAGGATTTGAACCAGGTTAAAGCAGTTCCTCTGATGCCAATTAAATGTTCTAATCTCTGCAACAGGATATGGTGGTCAGTAGTATCAAAAGCAGCGCTAAGATCTAACAAGACAAGTACTGAGACGAGTCCATTGTCTGAAGCAATTAGCAGGTCATTAGTAATTTTCACCAGAGCGGTCTCGGTTCTATGATATTTTCTAAATCCTGACTGAAAGTCCTCAAATAGATTATTGTTCTGGAGGAAGTCACACAGCTGACTGCACACTGCTTTCTCAAGGATCTTAGAGAGAAAAGGAAGGTTGGATATTGGTCTATAGTTGGCTAAAACCTCTGGATCAAGACTGGGCTTCTTCAGAAGAGGTTTGATTACGGCTACTTTAAATGACTGAGGTACATAGCCTGACAGCAAAGATAAGTTGATCATGTTTAATAAAGAGGTGCTCAGTAACAGTAAAACTTCTTTAAGCAGTGAAGTTGGGATGGGATCTAAGAGACAAGTAGAAGGCTTAGATGAGGAAATCAATGAAGTCAGTTTGTGGAGGTCTATGGGAGAAAAGCAGTCCAAGTATACATCAAGTTCTTCAATGAGTCCTATGCTTCCTGTGTTTAAAGACAAAGCAGTTTCAGTTAAAGGCAAAGTGTGACTGATTTTCTCCCTAATAGTTATAATCTTCTCATTAAAGAAGCTCATGAAGTCACTACTACTGAGGGTTATGGGAATAGATGGTTCAATAGAGCTGGGGCTCTCTGTCAGCCTGGCTACAGTGCTGAAAAGAAACATGGGGTTGTTTTTATTTTCCTCTATTAATGATGAATAATAAGCTGCTCTGGCCTTATGGAGAGCCTTCCTATAAGCTTTCAAACTATCATGCCAGTCCAGGCGAGACGCTTGCAGACCGGTTAAACGCCACTTCCTTTCAAATCTTCTTGCTGCTTGCTTTAAACTGCGGGTGTGAGGGTTATACCATGGAGCCAGTTTTCTATGCTTTATTATCTTCTTTTTTAGAGGAGCAACAGAGTCTAGAGATGCTCGCAGAGAGTCTGCAGCACTATCTACCAAATTATCAATTTGAGTAGGACTGAAGTCTGAGCCCTCAAGTATATTGATATTAGGTATTGAATTAAAAGCTAATGGAATTATATTGTTAAACTTGGCTACAGCACTATCAGATAAACATCTAGTGTACATGGATTTACCTGATGGAGCGTAGTACAGAAGAAAAAATTCAAAGGTTAACAAGTAATGGTCTGATAGGAAGGAATTCTGTTGGTGGATTGATAAATGTTCTACTTCAATGCCGTAGGTCAGGACCAGGTCGAGGGTATGGTTAAAACAGTGAGTTGGTTCCTGAACATTCTGACAGAAGCCAATTGAATCTAACAGCGAGATAAAAGCAGTACCAAGGCTGTCACTATCAACGTCCACATGAATATTAAAGTCACCTACAATAATTACTTTATCAGTTCTCAGGACTAAAGTTGATAAAAACTCAGAGAACTCAGATAGAAATTCAGAATATGGACCTGGAGCACGGTATACTATAACAAATAAAACTGGTTTCTCTGTTTTCCATTTAAGATGAGAAAGACTAAGAACCAAGTTTTCAAAAGACGTATAGTTTAATTTAGGTTTAGGTTTGATCGATAGACTAGAATCAAAAATGGCTGCAACTCCTCCTCCACGGCCTGTATCTCTAGGAATATGAGTATTAATATGACTAGGAGGAGTGGATTCATTCAGGCTGACATAATCATCTTGACACAACCAGGTTTCAGTAAGACAAAATAAATCAGCCTGGTTATCAGATATTAATTCGTTTACTAGTAGAGCTTTAGATGATAATGACCTGATATTTAAAAGTCCACATTTAATTCTCCTGTCCTGATTAACTATTTCAGCAGTGGATTTAATTTTTATTAAGTTATTTTGTTCAACTCCCCTTTTGTATACTATGGATTTAACTGATTTCAGTGGTCGTGGGACAGACACCATTTCTATGGGGTTCTGGGTGGGTGACTGCTCTAATGGAAGCACAGAGAAGTGTGTTAAACTACAACTCTGTCTCCTGGTCTCAACCCTGGGCTGTCACGGGTTAGTTCGACTAATAAACTTGGCCATGTTTCTAGAAATGAGAGCTGCTCCTTCCAAAGTAGGATGGGTGCAGTCTCTCCTCATCAGACCAGGTTTTCCCCAGAAACTGCTCCAATTATCGATGAAGCCCACATCATTAACTGGACACCACCTCGACAGCCAGCGGTGGAAGGATGACATGCGACTAAACATGTCATCAGAGGCCAAGCTAGGGAGGGGACCAGAGAAAACTACGGAGTCCGACATTGTTTTAGCGTAAGCACACACCGATTCCACGTTAATTTTTGTGACCTCCGATTGGCATAACCGGGTGTCATTACCGCCAGCGTGAACAACAATAGTCCCATATTTACGCTTATCCTTAGCCAGCAGTTTCAAATAAGATTCAACGTCGCCCGCTCTGGCCCCCGGAATGCATTTGACTATGGTTGCCGGTGTCGCTAATTTCACGTTTTGAAGAATAGAGCTGCCAATAACCAGGGTTGGCTTCTCAGCGGGTGTGTCACTGAGTGGGGAAAACTTGTTAGAAATGTGAAGGGGTTGGTGGTGAGCCGTGGGCTGTTTAAAACTACGCTTCCTTCGGACAGTCACCCACTCTCCCGGCTGCTCGGGAGTTGCCGGGGGACGGCTAGCAGGAGCTACGCTAGGTCGGCTCGCACCGGCTAGGGGCTGGCTAGCTACAGAAGCATAACTAGGACTTTGGATGGTGCGGAGCCGGGCTTCTAACTCGTTAAGCCTCGCCTCCAAAACCGCGAACATGCTACACTTATTACATGTACCATTATCACTAAAGGAGGCAGAGGAATAACTGAGCATGAGACACACTGAGCAAGAGAAAGCAGGAGAAGGAAGAGGAGAAGCCATGGCTATACGCTAAGATAGCTACTAAGCTAGGCTATGGAAGCTAGTTGTTAGCCGAAAAGAGCCGCTGGAAAACACCAACGAGTGACAGGGAAAGTCTAAGGAAGTTTTAGAGTGCTTGATAGGGTTAGTACACTACAAATGTACGGCGGGACGTTAACCGCTGTGGATTAAGACAGTAACAAAACTATTTTTGTGGCAGAGCAGCTCAGAGTGCTGTAGGAAACAACAGAGTAGCGGCTGAGACCGGAAATGATGCAATACGCTTACCGTATAGGAAGGAAGTGGATATAAATAATATAATAATATAAATTATTTTTATTTTATTTTATAAATATATAAAACTTTCTGTCCACATATATTCAAAACAATGTCCACATAAACACAAATTGGCATTTCTAAAACATGAAACTGTACAAAAATAATTCTACCCAAAGCACGTTTACTTACCTCAAATACCTACATTCACTCTTATCTTAACACATACACTTTAATACCACTCATACTAAACTGATATAACATTTACCAACCCTTTGTGCAATATTTAAATAACACTGTCTTAGCTTTGTACTTGACTGTCTGACAAAATGGTGCGACTGTGCCCTGGTAAGGAGCGACTGGAAATGGAACTAATTTGTGTACGGTGACTCATTTACTCACAGCTAACTGGCTTAACTCATAAACTCCTTATGTTACTGGGAGCTTAATGTCTATAACTTAAACCTGCAAAAATACTGTCAACAACAGAAACTCACAAAGGTAACTAGACAAGATGGCAGCCACCCACCAGGTGACCCAGTAACAAAAGAACTCCTCTGTGCTCAAAATACTAAACATAAAACTGTACAGACTGTGTTGTAATACACTTACATTAGATATTAAGCAAAGCTGACCATAGAAAACCAAGTCTCCCTTATTCATCCAGATGTGGATGAATAAGTTCTTTTCAGCTTATGGTAATTTGAGCCATGGTGGAAGACATTCTTCATACTCTTTTTGGGGTTAAAATCCTAAATATATTTAAAATAAGTCTAACTTTGGATTATCAATTCCAAACAGACTTGTTCTTCCTTCCTCAAGGGATACAGTGTCTGTTAATAGATACCAATGGTTACCAAAATGTTTAAACTATCTATTCCTAACCCTTTAACCCTTTATGCAGCGAAACCTAACCCAGTTTCGCTTCATACTTTGTCGTAACAATTTACAAAGAAATACTGAGCTTTTAACATAGGGCTGCATGAGAAAGTTCAGCTGTGTGTCTAATATAAGTAGAGCCACAGCATGACTTTCCCTTCTTCCCTTTGTTTTCCCAGTGTGGGGTGTAATACGGACCAACAGCTGTCAGTCTGACAGCAGTGGTTTTTTAGAGGAGCCCTTCATCCCTCAGGAGGCATCACCAGGACCTGATCACATCAAGGTCTCCTTGCTATAAATCCCTCCTGCTGAATAGATGACAGCATGTGATGCATGATGTGTACAATATAGAACAGCCCATGTCTCTTGTTTGACTGTCTGTGTTGTCTTTTTGTTGTAGGCATTATCAGGCCTATCAGGAGGGAGCAGTAGGGAGCCACCTCAGCTCTCCTCATCTCTCCTCACCTCTTCTGGGGTTCACAAATCTCCCCTTTCCTCACCCAGTTCTTCACCACAGCCTTCATTCACCTTTAGCCCGTCCATATCTCCTGTCTTATTGTGTCCCCCAAAATCTAACCCTCAGAATTCGTTGATGGATTCATTGATGGAGACACCATCAGATCACGTTGGAAGCTCCTTCCCTGCCTCCTGTGGCTTCTCATTACTGCTACCCTCTTTCCCCCACTTTACCCCTCCTGATTTTCATCATCCATCATCTTTGGCCTCTACCCCACTAATTGAGCCACTCCCACAGTGTGCAGAAAACAGTCAAGATACCCTTTTCCTAGAATCAGATAGAAAATGCCTCTCTGATCCACCTACCAATACAAATAATGAAGAGGAAGAAACCACTTCTCTCTCATTTCAGTTGGACAAGGACAATTCTCCCGCTCAATCCTCTCTCACTCTAGACTCCTCTGAATTTCAGAAGCCTTCTCCTAACTCTTCCATTCCAGTTCGTCATCCTGCCTTGTCATCACAATCACATGATTTCAATGGTCTGAAGGATCAGGCAGTTGGAAAAATTTTACACCTTACAAAGATGTCAGAGTACCAACATGACGATACCACAGACCCTGATCAAGCCTCTCCTGTCCAAGATGTTATTCATGTTAAGATAAATCACCTCTCCTTGGACTTTGAGGAAACCCATCTGAGAAATGGGAAGGGAGCAGTAGAATATGAGAGACAAACTGACACTGTACAAGAGCCTGTTGCTTATATCTCAGATACAAACAAGGAAGTATGTAGCCAAACAGTAATAGATCCACAGTTCCCATCCTGTAGTTTACATGATGAGCTTTTAACTGGAACCCAACTGGAAGAGCGTCCAGGGGAAGTTAATGATACAGAAAGTGAATTAATCAGAAATTCTTTATTTTTACATTATGACATGACAGAGACAAACAGTTGGATGGAAGAAGAACCAAAGACTCTCATCAAGATCCAAAGCTTAGATCTCATATTTCAAACCTCAGTGGATGGCTCAGAAAGTGAAACTGAAGATGTGCATACCTTTTTTCAGCAGCTTGAATCTGAAGGGCGAGTCTATTGGGCAGAACCCATCCAGGTTTCCAATCTAACCCCTGTGCTTGAAGAGTCAGTCAGCTTTGGAGCCTCAGTCAGAAATTCTCTGTTGCCTGGAGCTGATCTAGATTCATTTTCATCAATAGACAGAGCAATGACTTTATCTTTGACATCCTCAACGCCAATGGACAATGACCAGATGTCACAAAATGCAACTGCCTCTTCAGCTACACCCTCCTCCTTGACCCTAGAACCATTCCCATCTCTCTCCATAAACCCAGACCTCAAGCCATCAAGCCAATCTGTTTCTGTCCAGATGTCATCATCTCCATCTTCTCATATTGTTCACAGGAAAGATGTTCCCTACATGACTAACTCAAGGCGCACTCTTCCCCCTTGTGTTCTCCATTTGGACACCTCCTCCCCTTTCCATGCTGTCCAGTCATGGACAGATTTGCAGATTCAACGAAACACTCTCACAAAGAATTTCTCACATGGGCCTCTTCATACTGCCCCAGAAGAAGTAACTTTATCTCTATCCACAGAAACACCACAAAGACCTATGCTGAACTTCTTTTTGTCTCCATATGACTCACAGTCACGTGAATGTCTCCCTTTCATGGTTAGACATTACAACACTATATCACTGTCTTTGGATAAAGGGTTGTGGTCTGATGAGGAGAAAGCTGTGAACATGATTGGAAATGAAGATGAGGAGGAACTTTGGGAGGGCAATCAGACAGCCACCATGGCATGCTGCTGCTTCTGTGGCCATCAGTGGACCTGCTGTACTCAGAACAAGAAACATACTCTGCAAAACGTTCCTGTAAGTAATATCACACCCTCCATCGTGTATCTTTATTTCAATGTATGTATCCAATCATACACATTAACGTTGATAGCTTCCTAGTATGCCATAGTCTGTCAGGAAACATTTTGGAATTGGAGAAACATTCATAATATAGTTTTGTTTGGTAGACATTTTTTTTGTTTATAATTGTCACATATATATTGCACATCTACATACAGTACATGCAAACTGGACAACTGCATTATAACCCATTCTTAGGCTTAGCCATTTAAGAGGAGCGGATTGCTCTGTAAAGCTCAGCAGGAGCCAGGGATGGAACCTACAACACTGTGGTTACATAAATACACATTTGCAGTCCAGTTGGATGTGGCAAGAAATGTTATGTGTAATCATCTTCATCTAGACATGCTAAATAGCTACACATTTCCTTCTTAATTGCAGCAAAATGTTTTGGCCTCCACACAGAGTTGACTGTTTTCATTGATACTTGGTGTCACTTTAGGTTGAAGCAACAAAGCCACTTGGGGAAAAAAATCACAAGGCTGAGCTAAGTTTGTAAGTGAAAAGGAAACTGAAGGCAATAAATTATATTTTCAAAAAAAAAAAAAAAATAATCATCTCTGTGGCAGCTGCAGAACTGTAAAAAACTCAGACTCATGTCTCCTCCTGCTCACGCCCCACTTGCATCCATTACACTGCTCTGTAGAAATACAAAGTCAGCAGAAGAATATGTTCTGTAGGGACGGTGTAGTGGTTAACACTATCACCTCAAAGAAAGAACTGGACTTGATCCCCAGCCCCGGGGCTCTCTGTGTGGAGTTTGCATGTTCTCCCCATGTCTGCATGGATTCTCTCTGGGTACCCAATCACCCAAAAAACCCCATGCATGTTTTGGGTGATAGCCCAAAACATGCATGGGGTTTAGATTAATTGGCTAATTTAAATTGCCCATAATTGTGAAAGTGACTGTGAGTGGTTGTCTCTATGTGCCCTGTGATGAACTGGAGACGTGTCCAGAGTGTACCCTACCTTTCACCCTCAAACGGCTGGGATAGGCCTCACAAGCCTATATGAGGATGTGGTAGAAAAGTGGTAGGAAATGGATGGATGGAACAATGGCAGAAAAAAATGCAGCCAAAAATACCACTTCCAATGTTACATTTGACGGCTCACCCTGCTAAACAGATAAAGAGAAGAAACAAGCTCTGGATAAAGCTAGAGTACAAACTAGAGTCAGCATTGGCGCAGCCTTAAGCAAGGTTTATGCTTCTACGGCGTAGACCCGACGCCGTCGTTGAGCATTCAAAGTTCTGCGCCGAGGGAATGCGTTGCTCTGCAATTCACCGCCAAGCCAAGGTGTGACTGTGTCTAAATGTGGTTTCAGGCTCATATCGCATTCCTTGGTTTTCTTCTGGTCAGACAGTAAACAATCGCAACTGAGATAGAGGGGGTGTTTTTGGAGATGGAGCTCGTTGAAACGCTCATGTTACACCCCTTGTAAAGGGGGATTAGAAAGTGAACACACAGACCCAATGTTGCTGTCTTCAAGTTCGGTTTGTAATATACACAAAATACACACATTACTGTGCATTAACTTTGTTTACCTTATAACACTTCTACCACTAACACACATAGCAAACAGTTACAGTTACATAGCTAATAACAATCAACTTCTGTTACATTCATAATTAGTAGCTAACACACTGAACACTGTTAGCATACTGAACACTGCCAAAATGGCTGCTAACGGTGCTAACGGTACGTCTCTGACGCACCGAAAGAGTGACTCTGACTAGAATGTGTGGCATATACTAACACCTCATTTTCATACACAGTCATTTCAATGTGGATTATTGTTACTTTGGTTCGCTCTTTGACTACACAGATGAATACACACACTCAAGATCAATTTAACAACATTCTCACCTGTAAAGGGGAATTAGAAAGTGAACACATACAGACATGATGTTGCTGTCTTTAAGTTCGCCATGTAATGAGCAAACCATCATCAGGCAAGGCAGAAGACAAAAGCAATCGATTCAAAACACATCAATCTCTTAATCCTATTAACATACAGTATAACTCACAAACAAAAAACTACAACCACCATCCCATTTACAGTTTCAATGATTTTAACGATGAATTACCATTGTGCTTTATACAGCTCAGCTTTAGATCCACCACACTTGCACCGCTCCACAAAAACTTCAAAAATGGTGGTTTTGTTGTGCTGTTGACCGGAAAAGCAACTGCCGGAAATGACATTCTGATTGGACCAATCACAGTCCTTACCATTTGTGTCACAATGCGTTGACACAACGTATAGTCATGATTTTTTGGAGGTGCGCATCAGGCTACAGCATAGGGTCCATGTAGGGATCTGCGTCGACGCCATAGCTATGCCATCGCCACAATGCAGAAGTATAAACCATGCTTTAGAGCAGTGTTTCCCAACCCTGGTCCTCAGGGCACACTATCCTGCATGTTTTAGATGTAACCCTGCTCCAACACACCTGATTCAAATCAGTGGGTCGTTATCAGGCTTCAGCAGAGCTTGATGACTCGTTGATCATTTGAATCAGGTGTGTTGCCTTTAATACATGAGGGATAGTTTGGTTTTGAAGTTAGAATTAGTTAGTCTCAATAGGCTGTACATGTATATTGTCCTCTTCCAGCAATTCAAAACACTTTTACATTGCTTATCATACACTGAAGAGATAGCCATCAGAAGAAAACATCCATCCATCCATTTTCTACCACTTATCCTCACATAGGGTCGCGGGGGGGCTGGAGCCTATCAGAGCTGTCTTAGAGTGAAACGCAGGGTACACCCTGGACAAGTCTCCAGTTCATCACAGGACACATAGAGACAGACAACCACTCACACCTACGGTCAATTTAAATTAACCAATTAACCTAATCCCCATGCATGTTTTTGGATGGTGGGAGGAAGCGAGAGTACACGGAGAGAACCCACGCAGACACGGGGAGAACATGCAAACTCCACACAGAAAGGCCCCTGGGAATCGAACCCGGTACCTTCTTGCTGTGAGGCAACAGTGCTAACCACTCCACCACCGTGCCACCCAGAAGAAAACACACATTTCCAGTGCAAGGACATAAGCATGAGCTAGGGAGTCAAACCTCCAACCTTCTGATTGGTGGCCGACCTGCTCTACCACTGAGCCACAGCCACCATATATTCAACAATACAACACAATACTACAAACAAACAAAGTGATCAGTTTTACTTCATTTTTTCTTGTCAGAAGCAGATATAGCTGTGCCGTGGCAAGGTAAACCTGGAAAAATATTCTTAAGCTAGCGTACACTTAAACCATTGTTGTTTTTTAGTTGAGTCTTCCTTTCAGCTCTTTCCATGAAAGCCCCATTTGAGAAAATTTAATGGGAGCTTTTAGGGTAACATTATTTCTGAATTTCAGAGACAAAACCAGTGGATCAGAGCAGAGATGTAATAAACAGTAAAGTTGTCAGCTCGTAGTAAATGTACAGTACAGGTTTCTGTTTGTCCATAAAAAACACTGCAGCTCCTCAACACCTATATTTGAGGCTGTGATCATGTTCATAATGTTCTCGAATGCAGCAAGCTGTTTAATAAGGCAACATTAGTATAACACTTTACAGTAATGTATCATTAAATTAAAGCAGTGCTCACTTATTTGACTCAAGCACACTCATGTTACCATAGTTCTTGTGATGGAGGCCCTCCAAAACTACATTAACATATCAATGTCTCATTTGTATGTGGAGTTTGTGGACAGCAGAGGTCTGTTTGTTCCAGGTACAGATTGTGAGACAGAGAAGCTGATTACTGTCCCACTAGGTACAGTAAGAACACACTGTCCAAGACCACCAGGTCTGTATGTTTACAAGCTGATCAGAGACATTTTAATATTCTATAATCCAATAGCAGTATTCTCAAATTAATTTAAATTGAGAAACATGAAATTGCACTGAGTAAGGGATGAAAAAAGGAGTCGTGACACATGGAAAGCTGTAATGCTATCATGCCTTTTTCAACACTAATAACATGATTTATAAAAACACACAATGGGACGTGATGTGGCTCATGGACTCACTGAGTGCCAGCTGTTTTACAAATCAGAAAGTGCCTTGTAACAGCATTTTGGCCCATTTTGAATCATATTTCAATACCCACAGAATATTTTGTACGATGAATCTGAAAACACAGAAGAGCTCAAATGAAAGCAGAGACTCTCTATTTCATCATGAAAAAAAGGTAGAGGCCACTTTCACCAAAACGTCAATTTTTGACCAGATTTTTGCTCTCTAATTGTATAGCATATACTGTCTCTTTATGCTCCAACTTTATCTCCCAGAAGACCCAACATTACTCACAGGATGCAGGAGACCACGATCGGTGACCTGCTGCCAAAAAAGCCTTTGAGAGCCTTTGAGATATACGTATATATACATATACTGTATATATATGTATATATACGTATATATGTGTGTATATATATACACACATATATACGTATATATGTGTGTATATATATACACACACACACACACACACGTTAGTGGCATTCAGTGAGTTAATAAGCCTTTTAAATGCTAATTTAAATTATGTATTTTGATCTGCCTGCAGTCAGCTTTCATGATATGATCTAAAACACAACAAAATAACACAGAGCATGGAAGTGTAGCCACAATTTAATAAAGGAAAAAAGTCGCTGAGACGCTGAGTGGGGTTGAGGATCTCTGACGTGCTACCTTACAAAACCAGCAAGATCAGATATGGTAGTTTGGTAGTTTTATTGTAACACAAAGAACCAACTTATATCAAATCATATCATAC
Organism: Synanceia verrucosa; assembly: GCA_029721515.1. Lineage (NCBI taxonomy): Eukaryota > Metazoa > Chordata > Actinopteri > Perciformes > Synanceiidae > Synanceia > Synanceia verrucosa. The sequence goes on from CM056568.1 coordinate 320,062, forward strand.
TAAGAAACAAATATGATTAACAACATACAAAAGGCCAACAAAACCTCCTAAGGTGCACAGGTCCTCTTATTAAATTAGCATCACCCATATCCCATGTGACCAAATCATCAATCAATCAATCCATCGCCATGACAAACATGACAGCAATAATACAAAACTCAAAATAAATCTATTCATGGCTTGAACAACAAGTGAGAATGCATATTATGTCTTAAAATACATTTTTAAAGTTTAAACTCCAGTCAAGTTGCCAATGCAATACACAAACTGTCTTCAAGAAGATTTATACTGTATGTCAGTTGGAACTTTTTCATATGTTTGAATTAGATGCTTGGAAATTTCCTTTACTGCAAGTTCTTGAAAATTTGTGGTCAAGCTCTAAGCTGTCAGGGAGGACAGACGCAGTCCTGTGAGATGTTCACATTTACAACACTGCTCACACAGGTACATGCGACCAAACATACACAACATTCATGCGCAGATACAGCAGCAAAATAATAATGGATGTGGATATAAAACAAATCTGATGGTCATATTTAAATAAGTATTAGTTTACATAGCCTGAAAAATGTATATCATTGTTGGTTTTCCATATCTATGCTTGAAAAGTAACTCTTGCTCTCCACAGTACTGTTTGGATGAGTTGGAAGAGATAGTGCTGTGTCTGCAACAGTTTCGCTCTGTACTCGGCAACATGGAGGAACATCTCTCTGAAGACCAAGCTGCAGTTTACAGTGCTCTCTCTGACCAGGACAGGTACACTGGATAGTTTTGAAAGCACTGTTTGGACCCTGACATATTCCAACCCAGTCGCCAGAAAAAAAAAAAAAAAAAAAAAAAAATCTGCAAGCAACGTTTACATTAAATGCTACATAGTTAATGCTGTGAAACAATTAGTTTGCCAATAAAACTACTTAATTATGCTCAGAGAAAAGATTGCGGTACGTGTTTAACTCATTGAGTGTCAGTCCTTTTGTAAAACGTGGCGGAGCCGCGTAGGGGCTCCTGATTAAGTCTTATTACTTTAAGTGTTTAAAATGTAAGACCCATTTAAAGGCCACAGATCAAGAAAGCAGTACCAGTGAAGGTAAAATGATGGCCAAAGACAAAGTGCTTCCCCCAAGATCACAAACTTTATTACAAAATCATCACAATGAAAACAAATAAAAATGCTCACGAACCAAACCCAGGTAAAGTGTAGGCAGGGGCACTACAGGATGGCTCGGCGTGGCTGCAGCCGGGGAGGAAGAAGGGGGGCAGAGTACGTACCATGCTTCGTACCAAACACGCACATAAATTTAACCAAACTGCCAGGAAAAACTATAAAGTGTGAGGGACGTGCAAAATTACCACAGCACACGCACAAACTTAAAGGGGGTGTGAAGCTGGGATGAGAAGCTCCAAACACCGATCCCTCCACCGTCGGGGCAGCCACGCTATCACCCGTCCTGCAGTACTCGTGCAAAGAAAAAAAAGAAAACAGGATATGTATTAAAACCACACTGGACTGCTGCAATGGGGTCCGTTTCACAAAGCAGGTTCAACAAACTCTGAGTGTGACCCTAAACTCTGAGTTGATCTACTCTGAGATAGGAAACTCTGAGTTTCCGGTTCCAGAACAGCTGATTTGAGTTGGTTTAATGAACTCGGAGTAGTTTCACCTGGAGTTAAGCGTGTAGACCACAGCGATAAAAAGCCAGCATCAATGGAGCCCCGATTCGACGAGTCACCATGGCAACAGGGAAGCAGAGGGCTGTGTTTTTTTCCCCATTTGAATTTGAAATTTTAATGCGCTCATATGGCGAGTTTGAACACGTTTTTAGAAAGAAGTGCAACACCGCTGCAGCTGCAAAAGAGAGGGAGACAGCGTGGGAAAACATTGCTGCACGGGTCAGTGCTTAAAGTTTAAATGTAGTCCTTTGCAATCACAATAACATTACGGGGGAAGAACTGTTTGAATGGTAGCCTGTTAACACATCTCTGACTCAATGGTCACTAAAATTTTTTCTAAGCTCACAATGTCCAATATTTACAATTAAATATTCACAAAATATTTTTTGCCAAGCAGAGCCAGTCAATCTCGTGCCCGTATGCAAATTAGCCATGTGCAATTTGCACCTTAGGCATGTCTTTGTCCCCTACTGTCATGGAAACCATAATCCTTGACAAGTGCACTGCTGCGTGTCGATACCTGACATTTATTCAGTGCATAGGTCACTGCATGTTGAGAAAATGTATATCTGTATTGCGCAACAAATGGAACCCCCCTGAATATTGACGGGTATTTCGCACACAGCCTTAATGTCTTCATCCATATCATGTTCTGTTAAATAATTCTATTTAAACTAACACAGACTTCTACTCAGCCAACAGATGCCCGTAAATCGGGTGGTGGCCCAGCATCGCCAACCTCTAACGGAGGCAGAGGAGCTGGCCCTAAGCCAGAAATTCGCACACATGATGGGATGTGAGATCATGCCTGCGGTTGGTAATGTTGCAAATGTAAGGATGGATTAGGTTGTGTCTGTAGATTATGGACTGTGACGTGAAACGGTACCGCTCAGAAATACAAGAACATCTATGCGCAGTCTGATAGCAATCTGCCGACAAATATTAAATTGTCTGCGCAGTAATTCTGCTCCTTCACCCAACGGATCATTTATGAAAGGACATGTCATTTTGACAGATGCCAAAATTGGTCTGCTGACTGACTGAATGAATGAGGAAATCAAACAGCGTGTGTGGCTGAAAGAAGGTGGAGACAGAGAGAAACTTGAGGTTCATTGAGGAAAAACCTGGTCCCGACCAGGTTAGGTTCATAGAGTCTGTTACTACGGTAACTGACCGAGAGCTTCAGTTACCTTTCTCTGTGAAACAGGCTAGAGTTACCCCTCTGTCTCTGGTTTGAGTTACCCCCCTTTCTGAAACGGAAAACTCAGAATTTCCCTCATTTCAGGGTTAACAAACTCAGAGTTTTCACTAAACCTGCTTTGTGAAAAGGACCCATGGTCCATTAAAATATCTTGGGGGAAGAAACAGACCACCTAGTATACAAAGAAAATTAACACTAAAATAATGATAAACTTATTTACTTCCGGTATATTGATACATATATTGACTTCCGGTGACGCCATGTTGGAAGCAGCAGCTTAAAACTAGGCTCCGTCAGTTCAATTGTTAACTTCCTAACAAAACTATTTAAAACTCGGCAACTTCTTTGAGAGGCAAAGGTTCGAAGCAAGAACACACGAAGGACAAAAATGACAATTTGAAGCAGCTAACTTTATTGCAGACGTCGAGTGGTGCGCCAGAAGCTAGCACAAGTGACTCTGAGTCCAAAATACTAGCTGAACTAGAGAAGCTACGAAGAGAAAACCTAGACGGACACACGCAGACCAGACTGTCGCTGACAAAGCTGGAAACCTCCATGCAAGAACTTAAAGACCAAATGACTAAACCTGAAAAAAGAACTACGGAGGCAGAAGGACGTATCAGCGCTGCGGAGGATATTGGGTTGTGACACCAGAGAGCTATACGGTACCTGCTACATAGAGAGATGGACCTGACGGCCAGGCGCGAAGACCTGCAGAACAGGTCAAGACGGAACAACTTAAGGATTTACCGGGTGCCCGAAGGGAGTGAGGGAAAGGATGCGAAGACTTTTGTGAAGGAGTTAATTCAATCAGTCCTGCAACCGATGCCAGAGGTGAATATACAAATAGAGAGAGCCCACCGATCCTTAACAGCTAAACCAAAGAACCCCACTGCCGCTCCGAGATCACTGATTGTGAAGTTTCTGGATTACTCAGTGAAGGACGCTATTTTAAGACAAGCCTGGAAACAAAGACAGATCCTCTACAAAGCAGAGCCGATATTCTTCGATCATGACTACTCTCCGGAGTTGCAAAAGAAGAGAACGCAGGCAGAGGAGCAGTCACCCTCCTCAGCCCAGGGGGACTGGTTCATGCTCAGGTTTGAAATAGTTAACCAACAAAGTAATATTGAAAAGCCCAGTTGGGTATTTGGAAGTTCACTTTATTTTGTTTCAATGATGTTATTTGTTCTGTCCTGCCTTGAGAATGTTTTTGGGTCACTGTCATCATGCATTATTTCAGTTGGTCTTGCTTTTGTTTGTATTTTGAAAACGGGTGAAGGGAGTATGCTAACAGGCACAAACCAATAGTACATGCATAGTTTAAATTGTATTAGTTATAATGTAAAGGGTATAAGTAGCCCAATTAAGAGGAAAAAAATATTTAACCAACTTAAAAATTACACTGCTCCATAGAAATGATACAGGAGACTCATCTGTCAGAAAAAGAGCATTTAAAATTAAGGAGAGAATGGGTGGATCAGATATATAGCTCCTCTTTCAAAAATGGGAGGAAAAGAGGAGTTGCTATTCTGTTAAATAGATCAGTTTATTTTGGCCATGAAAAAAGAATTGAGGATAAAGAGGGTAGATATGTGATAGTGATAGGCACTATTGGAGGTACTAAAATCACACTGGTTAATTTATATGCCCCGAACAAGGACTGTCCAAAGTTCTTTAAGATGATAGCATCTCTATTAGCAGACAAAGCAGAGGGAATTATTTTGATAGATGGAGACTTCAACTGCGTTTTGAAGCAGATTGTAGATAGGCTTCCAGCAGGAGTAGGCCCTATGTCCAAAAAATCAATAACTCTCCATGCAATGGTGGATGAACTGGGCCTAGTGGATTTATGGCGCCACCTACACCCTAGAGAAAAGGACTACACCTTCATGTCACAGGTGCATGGCAGCCACTCTAGACTGGATATGTTCTTAATATCAGGAACAGGTATCTACAGAACTAGTGAATGTACTATAGAACCAATAACCATATCGAACCATGCGCCAGTTACGGTAAAGTTACATATAGGACTAAACAAACAGTTTAAATACTGGAGAAATGTATCATTACTAAACAATGAAGCGATTCAACAGGAAAATCCGTGAAAACTTAACAGACTATCTGAAATCTAATGATAATGACACCGTCTCCCCCTCCACACTCTGGGAGGCAGCCAAGGTAGTGATGAGGGGTAACATTATCGCTATATCGTCCAGAGTAAAAAAGCAAAGACTTGCTCAACAAGTTCAATTAGAGAGGGAAATTAAGAAATTGGAGACACAGTACCAACAATCAAAACAACATCAAGTTTTGGTACTATTAAAAGAGAAAAGACAGAAACTGGATGATCTGTTGACCTCTAAGGCAGAGGGAGCACTACGATTTATAAATAGGAAGTACTACGAGTTTGGTAATAGAGCAAGCCGCTTGTTGGCCTTTCAGCTGCGTAAAGTCCAATCTAACAGAGTAGTGCATAAAATAAAATGTCCAAATACTAACCAGATGTTAACCCAACCTAAAGATATTTCAGAGGCATTTGCTACTTACTACCAAAAGTTATATACAGAGGAAGACCAGCTTCATAAAAAAGAAAAGATTGAATCCTTCCTTGACTCAGTTAATTTAACAAGATTATCAGCAGAAGAGGCAGATAGAATGACGAGTCCAATTACAGAAGAAGAAATCAAAGAAAATATTCTCAGACTTAAAAATAATAAATCTCCAGGGGTAGATGGCCTTCCTGGAGAATACTATAAAACCATGGTACATGAATTAACTCCAGTTTTGTGTAGAGTTTATAATTACGCTTTGACGGAGGGACACCCCCCTGGGTGTTGGTCAGATGCAGTGATAAGTGTTATCCATAAAGATAATAAAGACCCGACTCAATGTGCATCTTACCGCCCAATCAGTCTCCTATGTCTAGATCTTAAAATCCTGACCTCCATTTTAGCCAGTAGAATACAAAAATACATTAGGAAACTAATAAACCCAGACCAGACGAGCTTTATTAACAACAGACATGGAACTGATAATGTAAGAAAAGCCTTGAACCTACAATCACTTGCAGCCAGGAGGGACGTCCCATCAATGTTCCTCAGCTTAGATGCCGAGAAGGCATTTGACAGGGTTGACTGGGCCTTCTTAGAACAGATTCTTAACAAAATGGGCTTCAATGATATCTTTGTGAAGTGGATTAAAACTTTTTATAAGAATCCTAGATCCAGAGTCAGAGTAAATGGGCACTGCTCAGAATTTTTCCCGCTGAGACGTGGTATGCGTCAAGGAGATGCTCTGTCACCCTCTTTGTTTGCTCTTAGTATTGAACCACTAGCTGAACTGATAAGATCAGATCCCTGTATACACGGAATACCTGATGAAGGAAATAAGCAGCACAAGCTGGCCCTTTTTGCAGATGATATATCAATATTCTTGGAGAACCCTATTATCTCTGTCCCTGCTCTTTTGCACAATCTTAATGAGTACAGTAAAGTGTCGGGCTATAAGGTTAACACAAATAAATCTGAAGCCATGATGATTGTTGGGGACTGGCCCTCCCAGTTGGATGATCTGGTCTCCTTCAGAAGAGCTAATCGGGGATTCAGATATCTTGGTGTCTTTATTACACCTAAAACTACACAATTATTTCCCTCTAACTATGATAAATTGATCAAAAAAATTAAAAAGGATCTAAATAGATGGGATGTGCTCCCTCTGTCACTGTTTGGCAGAATAGAGTCGGTAAGAATGAATATTTTACCAAGACTGTTATTTTTATTTCAATCCCTCCCTGTTTTAGTACCACAATCTATATTTATGTTATTAGAAAAATTAATATCAAAATTTATCTGGCAAAACCAAAGACCGAGAATAAGGTTGAAAGTACTGATGTCAGCGAAAGAGAAAGGAGGTTTAAATCTACCTAACCTAAAATTTTACTACTGGGCAGCACAACTGCGAGCAGTGGTGTCATGGGTTGTTAGGGACTTAGAGACCGGATGGATCTGTATTGAACAGGATGCCATACCAGGGATACCCCTGTCTAGTCTTCCATTTCTTAACTCAAAGACCAGTTTGCCCTGCCTTCAAGTGATTTATATATCCATCCATCCATTATCTACCGCTTATCCTCATAGGGTCGCGGGGGGGCTGGAGCCTATCCCAGCTGTCTTAGGGCGGAAGGCAGGGTACACCCTGGACAAGTTGCCACCTCATCGCAGGGCGTGATTTATATAGATATTTACAAATCAGACATTATGTTACAAAACATACAGATTACAAAATGTACGAAAAGAACCTACAAATTTATAAAGCCACTTTATACATCTGTTTAAACACCGTTCCTCAATCAAAAATCAGGTTCTTCAGGACGCCACTAACAACTTTTGTTTCGAAAAACAATCCCAGCAACAAATGCTGGAGGAACTGTGGTATGGTTGGTGACCATGCTCATATATTTTGGGACTGTCCGAAAATACAAATATTTTGGAAAAATGTCAAAGAGGAACTAAGAAAAATTTTTGCAATTGACCTCCCCATGGACTCCCTGTTATTTTTACTAGATGTGTTTCCTGACCACCTGTTTACCACAGAACAAGGCTATATACTACATGTTTTGCTGATGATTGCAAGAAAAATGATTACTATTAATTGGATGAAATCTAATCCTCCCACGATTGCTCAATGGATGCAGAAAGTAAAACATGTCTATGTGATGGAATATATGACTGCCCAGCTACAGCTAAAAGTACCTGTCTTTACTAGAAGATGGACCCCAGTTATTGACTATCTTGCTTAAGGCGCTTATACCCCAAAATTGAAATTTTATTGAAAGATCTATTGTTATTATGATCATTTGACTTGTTTTTATTTTTTATTCAATTATTGGTTCTGTATACTTTATCTATTGTTTGAAATATCCCTTCTTTTAAGATATATGTGCTCTATTACCATACAGCTCTATCTTTAGGTGTCAGATGAGACCCATCTCAAGATGATTTTTCTTTTTTTCTTTTTTTTTGTGCTGGTTGGTTTGTTTATTTTTGGTGTGTTTGTTTGTCTTTATCGTGATGTTAATTGCCTGTCATTGTGCATTTAAGGCAATAAAGTTAAAAAAAAATAATGATAAAGTAGAATTACAAACTGAGATAACCATTAGAAACAAAACAGCAGTGGCAGTCAATCTACAATAAATGAAAAAAAAACCAAGTTAAATAAGTAACATTCAAAAGAAAGAAAAATGTAATTTAGTTAAATAAAGGAAGTTGACATTTTTACCTTTCCAGAAACATTATATCCTACGTGGAATTCAACATGTGGGAGCAGGAGAACAACCAGGAAGTAAAACCTAAAACATATGAAAGGGAAAAAAGTAAGCAAACACACAGGCATAAAACATACTGATATGAAACCCACGCCTTACCACAACACATGTGGAGACCTATCACTCTCAAGGAGTGTAACAGCGATGGCAGTAAAGGGAAGGGCAACACCTTGTCTGCCAGCTTACTGTATATAACTTACTGGTTAATTAGTGGGAGGAGCTGGCTGCTATTGAACCCTGCAGTGACCCAGGAGGGACATTTACCACCAGTCATATATTTTATATATATATATATATATATATATATATATATATATATATATATATATATATATAAAGCCAATACTGTGTGGCAGTAAATGTAGACCATTTTCATGTATTTTGGCTCTGCCCTAAAATTGTAGTACAGAAAATTGTACATGGAAATATGATAGGTAATATTGTGTTGAAAGAATTCAGATATTGACTGAAAATCTTGTTAGTAGCTTATGTATAAAACATAATCAAAGAGATGGCAAAAACCACATCCAACAATACAAGATGAATGGATGAAAACTGTGAGTGAAATAAATGTTATGGAGCAGTTAGCATACAGTTGTGGTCAAAAGTTTGCATACACTTGTAAAGAACAGAATGTCATGGCTGATAGAGTGATTGGAACAGATACTTCAAGACATTCATGAAGTTTGGTTCTTTTATGACTTTATTATGGGTCAACTGAAAATGTGACCAAATCTGCTAGGTCAAAAATATACATACAACAATGCTAATATTTGGTTACATGTCCCTTGGTCATTTTCACTTCAATTAGGAGCTTTTGGTAGCCATCCACAAGCTTCTGGTTGAATCTTTGACCACTCCTCTTGTCAGAATTGGTGCAGTTCAGTTAAATTTGTTGGCTTTCTGACATGGACTTGTTTCTTCAGCATTGTCCACATGTTTTCAATGGGGTTTAAGTCAGGACTTTGGGAAGGCCATTCTTAAACCTTAATTCTAGCCTGATTTAGCCATTCCATTACCACTTTTGATGTGTGTTTGGGGTCATTGTCCTGTTGGAACGCTCAGCTGGTCCCAAGACCCAACCTTCAGGCTGATGATTTTAGGTTATCTTGAAGAATTTGAAGGTAATCCTCCTTCTTCATTATCCCATTTACTCTCTGTAAAGCACCAGTTCCATTGGCAGCAAAACAGCCCCACAGCATAATACTGCCACCACCGTGCTTGACGGTAGACATGGTGTTAAAGGCCTCACCTTTTCTCCTCCAAACATATTGCTGGGCATTGTGGCCAAACAGCTGGATTTTTGTTTCGTCTGACCACAGAACTTGCCTCCAGAAGGTCTTATCTTTTCCATGTGATCAGCAGCAAACTTCAGTCGAGCCTTAAAGAGCGTATTGCTGTTAGACACCCCCTTGCAGCAATGTTTAGAAAAATAATGTAGGAAGATATTTTTTTAAAATGATATTTATACATGCCGTATTTCGGCTTTTGGAGCCGTTTTTGTGAGAAAATTTTACTTCCGCATTTGAAAACGCTTGACCGGAAATAACGTAGGTAGAGGGAGAGCAGCCGATTTGGATAATAGAAAAACAATGGATTCTGGTGCCGATTCTGACACCGACGAAACTTTAAATGTGTACAATTACACATACGACGGCCCGCAGCCGTATAACTATGAGCCCGTTGTGTAACCCAGAGAGCAGAGAGAGTCCAGGGGGAGAATTAATGGCCAGTGGAGAGAGATTGAGCTGTGGTGCCAGGAGAATCAGTGGAGAGTAGGGCAGGTGTCTTGGTGAGAGACCGGTGTTAGCTTATATGCATTAGCTATGAATGCTGTGCTCATATCACAATATCATACACATTACGATCTTTGCATTAGCGGTGGTCATCTAATACAAGCATGTGTATTGATACGTACAGTACCAATAACATAAACAAAGAGCTTGTTTACGTCCCGTCTCATACTTGTTAGTAGCACTTTACCGTCACCGTCCGTGAGAAAGAGAGTGAGAAAAAGGCGAGATAAACACTGTCCTGACCAGTGTTGGTAATAACTGCGTTAGAGTATAACGGCGTTACTTTTTTCAGTAACGGGTAATCTAATTACTTTTTCTATCGTGACAACGCCGTTACCATTACTAACACGCCGTTACTGCGCCTTACTGAAGCTACTCATTGAAGCTGTCATCCGACTTGACTCACACAGACACAGGAGCTGCAAATGTGTGTGTTTTTTCCCATTGGTGAGGGGGAAGAGAGGGGCAAGATAACTGCCTAAGTAAAGCTGGTTTCACACCATATGTGTGCCGAGAGAAACCCTTTCATTGTGTATGTGGTTGCGCTGCGCAAAGGTGCAGTGGTCTGCTCCATGCAAAGGTAGCGCAGGGGTGGAGTCTGCACTGTTATAATGTAATAATAATATAATATAATATTTCAGTTTGGGTGCAGCGCTTGTGGGCACTGCGTGGGCGGATGTTTACACACAAACCCAGCACATAGCACAGCAAAAATATCAGAGATGGTGAGTCCGGAGTCACGGGGAAGGACAGCGTTTTCGAGGTGGAAATACAGCCACTACTTTAACCTCATCGAGTTAAAAGGTAAAAATGTACACGGTGAGTGTACATTCTGTCCCAGAGCAAAGAGTTTGTCCACATCTGGTGTAAGCAACTCCAATTTAATGATGCACACTTCTACTAAACTAGTGGCCAAATGTAAACTGTTGACTTTTTTGATGAAGAAAATACTTGAAGTACAGGTGCACCAGTTGTGGTCTGTTGAGGTGCAATAAATATTAAAACCTCTGTGCAGTTCTTTGCTGTTGTCCTCTATGCACCTGGCTTGTGAAACCTGCTCTAATTCTTTGACATTTTTAAAATTAAAAAAAGTAATGCAATAGTTACTTTCCATGGTAACTAGTTACTTTTATAGTGGAGTAACTCATTACTAACTCAGTTACTTTTTGGGAGAAGTAACTAGTAATTATAACTAATAGAATAGAATAGAATTACTTTATTGATCCCAACTTGGGAAATTACTGAATTAATTACTTAATTAATTCCTGAAATTAATTACTTTTTCAAAGTAACATGCCCAACACTAGTCCTGACACACCTGTTATTTGATAGGTGCTTGTATGGGAAGTGCGAGGCCATGTCCACAGCTGAAGAGAGTATGCTAGAAGTACAGTGCCTAACACAGCACTCAGGATTTGAGGCATGCTGCCTCAATCCTTATGTGCTGCAGGTAGCCTACATGCACTAGACAGGAGCATGGACCTCTCCAGGCCAGCAGACACGAGTAGGTTTAGGGCAGAAATAATTTATTACTGAGTTCTTTCACTTATTCTGTTTTCTTAACAATGTGTGTGTGTGTGTGGAATAGTTTCATAAATAGCCACACACAAAGAAATATACGTTGCTTATATTTGTGCCATTGTTGTCATTTAGTACACAAGTATAACAGAACAAAACTTCATATGGCTCAACACAGAATTTTAAATGTATAAAATTATACAGCACATATATGCAGAAAAAAATACTACCATTACTACCTGTGCCACAGTTTTTGATGCCATAATTTTTTGTTGCTATCCCCAGGCAATACCGATACACTGCATACAGGCAAATTGTCTGCCGGGCCTACGGCATTCTGGGCAGGCACATCAGAAAGCCTCTACCTGCTTGTGTTGTATCTGCCATTAGAAAGCAGTTTCCAGAGGAAGGAGGAGATTATAAAAGGTTTGAATGGCCTCATTTTGGTGGAAACAAATCGCAATTAGGAGAAGTTTCCTCACGAGGAGTCTACAGGTGCAGAAGTCTCACTAAGAGTTACAGAAATTGCAGTGATTGGCTCTAAAGGTTGGGCAATAAAATATAAATGAAGATTTTAAGAAGTTAAGGGTGTTTGCAGGAGCAGTTTAAGACTGCTAACAAACATGTTCTTCATAAATTATATTCATTATTCATAAATAAAGTTAAAGTTAAAATTAGACACATTCTATACAACACAACATTGCAACGTTTATGCAGATGTGCCAAATGTATAACACACACATAGCTGGGATAGGCTCCAGCCCCCCAGCCCCCCCCCCCCCGCAACCCTATGAGGATAAGCAGTAGATAATGGATGGATGGATATATATATATATGTATATATATATATAAACACATTGTGTGTGTGCTTTGAGTATGGCAACCCTCTGTGGGGACATCAACGTGCCAGGTACACGTCAACAGCCTCATCCTTGTTGATCTTCTGTAGGGATCTGGAAAGGGGAGCAGGTGCCGAGGAGGACAGAACTGTGCTGTGCTCTCGTAGAGCCTGTGGAGTATTCAACTCTCAGGGACTCCATGAGGGCTGATGCATATGCTGGGGGAAGGATAAAAATGTTAGATCACATTCATTGTCTTATGGACTGACACATTTATATTTAGGAACTGACTGAAACTGCAAACCATATGATGGCTTTTCACTGCCAACACTTCCTAAATCCTTCAAAATATAACAGATTAAATACATTATGAATGTGTGCAAACAGGGTCACTGGGCTGTAACTACATCTGACGGTTGTATTAACAAACCAAGTGTCTTTTCATAAGACAGGTTTTATAAGTAAAAAAAAAAAAAAAAACATTGCTAATGTTAGCTAGCTTTCGCTGGCACTGCTCGCTTATTAGCTTGGGAATGGAAAGCTAGCTGCACTCCTCTACAACAACCTATACATATCACATTGCTTCTTATAAATTAAATCATTATATTGAGTAAGTAGGTAGTTAACAAGTTTAAGAAACTTGCACGACACAGTTCGCGTTTACGCCGAGCTGAGTCTCTGTCTGATCCGTGACCGTGTCTCTTGCTGGCGGCAGCACCAGCAGCTGCTACTGACAGCGTTCCGGATGAAGCTGTGGGAACTGAAGGCACCGCACCGGGTGTGAGTCGCACCTGGTTCTTGCTTCGGCATCCCATGTTGAACTCCAACAGGTTGCTTGGATGATACTCCTCCAGTCTGAAGTGAGCGCCACACACAACCACGTTTTTCGTAGCTGAAACAGAGGAGAAGTCCTGTCTCTTCAACTGCACAAAAAGAATCCACGCACGGAAGACAGCACCATTTTTTTCCTGTTAGGAAACCAGTGGACTCGGTGTCCTGACAGGCTGGAGTTTGTGCAACCTCCACAAACGCAATAATTTACCATGTTGACAGTAAATTAATGCAATCCAAAACTACTGACTCACGGTAACACAACCGCTCTGACTGACAACGTACCTACTCCCACACTGAGCTATGGCAGCGGCTAGCATATAACTCCCTCTCGTTACGTGATATGACGCGATATTGAAAAAAAAAAGTGTTTTTTGCGCTTTGCTTAAAACTGTGACTTTTTCGGTTAAATATCTCCCCTGATTTCTTGAAAAACATTTTAAATCCTCAATCAAGTTTTCAAAAGGTAATTTTTGGACCAGAGTACACATGCATATTGTAAAAAATATAACCTGCAACATGCTCTTTAAGGTGCCTCTTTTGGCTCAAGGGCTTCCTTCTTGCACAGCAGCCTCTCAGTCCACGGTGATGCAAAACACACTTGACTGTGGACACTGACACCTGTGTTCCAGCAGCTTCTAATTCTTGGCAAATCTGCTTTTTGGTGGTTCTCAGTTGACATAATAAAGTCATAAAAGAACCAAACTTCATGAATGTTTTTTGTGACAAAGAAGTATCTGTTCCAATCACTCTATAAGAGAAAAAACAGAGTTGTAGAAATAACTGGAAACTCAAGAGAGCCATGACATTATGTTCTTTACAAGTGTATGACTTTTGACCATGACTGTATAGGATAAAGTAATAATCATGAAGTGAGATCAAGACAATACAGAGCAATATGGCTGCAGAAATGTGCAATGTGCAGTGCAGTCTGGGATAATATGAGACGGGGGATGAACAGTGGTCTCCTGGGTAAAAATGTTGTTTTAGTTAGTACCACCTAGCTGGTTGGTCTATTTTCCGATTTAAACTATTTCATTTGCTCTGACTGAAGGTAAAAATACCCACAATGCTACATTGTATTTGTATTTGACTTAAGAAATTCTCATAATTATGAGATCTTCTCTTGTAATTGTGTCTGTTTTTCTTTTGTGAATGTAATGCTTATCATTATAAATAATACAGTATAATTACTCTGTTACTACTACATTACTAACTACATACTCTAACAGCCACCTTTACTGAACCAAATAATCTTTTGGTATCATAACAGTAAATCATTGTCTTGAAATGTACTTGTTATAAGTAATAAGTAATAAGATGTTTTCTTTTGAAAATACTCAAGGCATACAAAAATATGTGTGTGTGTGTGTGTGTGTGCGCGCGCGTGTGTGTTTGCATGTAGGGAGAAGATTCGGGACATAGAAGAGCTGAGGCGAGCTGTGAAACAGGAGGCTAGTGAGCTAGAAGTGCAGTTAAATGAACTGGCCCATCACTATGATGACAGCTTGAAAATGGTAAGATACTCAGTCACACTCAGTGGGCAACACCAGGGTCTGTTCATTGAAGTCCATTCGGAAGTAACATAAATTTGCGTTCTCTCCAACAGCCAGCAGGTTTCAATACTGGTGGTTTCAAAAAGAGGTCTGTTTGAAGTCTATGGAAAAATGAGCATTTTCTTCCCTGGTTTATTCCCTCTTCTTCCCTCTCTAAATATGAGTTTATGGTCTGGATGTTAGTACAGCCTCTTATAATACAACACAATGTCCATTTAGTGAATTATGGTCAAATATTTGGTGAAAAAACACATAAAGCAAGAGCTGCTTTGGGGTGTGGCTACCATGTGATTGACAGACTAAATAATTATAATAATTCAGTAAATGGACATCCTGTTGTATTTGTGATGCTTTGCTCAGTTCAAGAACCTAAATGCACAACTCTGGAACAGTCGGTTTCCAATACAGGCAGAGTTTATTCACAGATCCAATGCAGAGTATACAGCCGCCGTGCACTGTGCACGCTCTCACCCAGGCAGTGGGAGAGAAAAGTGGCACCTGACTACTCTGACTCTAAAAAGTCAAAACTAATGAATCCTCATCTACTTGGGGAAACTAAAGGAAAGGGAAAATATAAGGCAACTGCAGCAACTAAGGGAGCTCTACCGTAAGGGGAGAAGTAACTAAGATGCACAGGAAACCCTGTCTAAGGGGAAAACTCAGGAGAGAGAAAAAACTACTTAAAACACTTTACCTAGGAAGAGAGTTAACAGATAAATGAGAGGAAATAACTAAACTAAAGAGCATTCAACCTAAAACTAGGGAGGCAATGTACTAACTAAAAATCACCTGCAAGGGAAACTAAGACTACTCTAAACAGAAACATAACAGGCAACAAACCCACAATCTTATCTAACTGGCGACAGGTTCAGGAACACTGGCACAAGGATGAAAAGAACTGAGGGGAGACAGGACAATATATACATGAGAAAATGGGGAACAGCTGGAAACAATTCGGGCAGGGTTTGACAATCACAGATGCGGTGACAGAGGGGCAGGAAGCAAAAATCATCTGAAACGAGAGGGAGACAGGGTTACTACAAAATAAAACAAGAAATGACAGGACAACATTCAGGCACAAGACAAAAATGTGCAACTTAACCAAACCAGACAGACAGATCCTGACAGTATTATATGATGCTAACCATACAGACCATAAACTCAGTTTCAGTGATGGCTAGTGGTGATTTTGAATGGGTGAGCTAACGAATGCATTACATTTATTCATACTTCACACGGCAGCAACAGTAGCATCACATCAAGTTGCAGCAACAACAGTGTATGCTTTGTCATATAATCAGAATCAGAAATAATTTAATAATACCAGGGAGGAAATTACTTGCTTATTACTTAGTTACTTACTTATTACTTAAAGAAAACTGAGTAGAAAGTAAATAATCCTGTAGTGGAAGATTCTCAGGTTAACCAAAGGATTGGAGTGAGAAAGATCACTAAGTTCATGTGTGTGTCGGCCAGAACACCATGGTCAGAGGTGGAGGAATGAGGACAGAGGTTGGCAGGTTGAGGTTCTTTCATAGTGGATCCAGCAGTCAAACAGGCAATACAGTGGCAAGAGCATGCATGTAGATAGCTGTGATGTGTGGTTTCTACAAACAGATCAGAGTAATACCATTAGCCAATAACATGGAGATTACTGTGTACAGTATGCAACAGAGATTCTCAGCCAATATATTTGTGACTGACTTTGTATATTTAATCTATTTTCATATTTGTCTGGTATGCATAAGTAAAATGGTACTAATTATGCTCATGATTTATGTTACTACAGTATGTATGTTTTCTAATTAGAAGATGCACAGACTGTTGGACGAGCAGTCTCTGCTCTGCTCACAGCTCTTTTTACCTGGAACGAGCCTCGTCCCCAACAGGACAGTAGCCACTCAGTGCTGTCTGCTGCCTAGGATCCCTCCAGCTGACGTCTCCTCCCAAGCATGGGACTCCCTCAGCCCGTCACCTCCTGGTTCAAAGGGTCTGGGCTGTTCTCCCACCAAGGCTGACAAGCTGGACATGATGGGCTTCCTCCAGAGAGTAAGAACATCTTATTATTATGTGGGTAAACAAATGGACAGGGATGTCAGTGTAGGTTCTCAGTCATTCAGGTCAAGGTAAATTAAATAGAGCAAAAAGAGTGAACTGGACTTGCTTGAGGTTTTTGGAAGATGTTTCACCTCTCATCATCCAAGAGGCTTCTTCAGTTCTGACTGACTGGTAGAGAGTCCAGATACTTATGATCCTGTTGGAGCAGAAAACAGTTGAACGACCGAAACCACCAAGACAATAGGCGATATGAGCCGTTAATGTGAGCTGCACACAGGTTTCTGGGGATGGAGGTCAATACTGAGTTGTAAGTGGCTGATAGATGGTGTTGTAGTCCTCCTCCTCCGTCCAAAGATGGTTTCTCCAGTTTGACAAAAATGGCTTCTTTCACTCTTTTCTCAAACCTTCTGTTTTCCCTGGCTAAAACCTGAACATTACTGCCCTCAAAAGAAGTGACCTGTGTCTTTTAAGTGTAGGTGAACTGCTGAGTCTTGTCCTGAGGAGTTGTCTCTCCTGTGTTCAGCTATACGCTTATGGAACTCTTGTTTGGTGTCCCCCAGTGTACAAGTCACTGCACTCTTCACTGCTCAGGACAGCATACACAATCAGAATCAGAAACAACTTTATTGCCAAGTAAGATTGCACAAACAAGGAATTTAACTGTGACTTTGTGCATGACATATAGACATATAAACATAAACCTATATACATATAAACATGTAAATGTAGTGCAGAGATAAGAACCGAAGATGACAAAGAGCCTAAGAAGGAATATGAATGCAAAAACTATGAATATGTGGTAAAATAAAAAAAAAATAAAAAAACACAGACAAAAAGTCTAATATGACACTGTCAAAAACAGTGCAATAAAGATGAAAACAGTTAAATATGGCAGATAAACATAGGCAAGAACTGTACAGAAGGTGCAAATATTTAGGAATGTGCCATTACGCTAGTAGAGGAGGATGAACCATGGGTTTCTTAGTCTCAATTCACTACAATGCAGTATAACTGTTATTGTATTATTTGGCCTTAAATAATAGTGTTATCACTTTAAAATATGTAATAATCAATTATTAAATAGTATTAACATATCAATCCATAATGAATAACTCAAAGTATTGAATAAAGAACCCATAAATGTCATAAAAGGTGACAGAGAGTGTTGACACTGTTCGTCAATCAGCGATACCAAACTTGATATCAGTCACTGACTCTGGGGGTTTTGATGAGTCTGAACAGATAGATAGATCAACCTTTATGTTGTTTTTAAGCTCCTATAACATTAAAATTGAAACGGACAACTTGAGGCAAGCTACAGTTTTGCACAACAGTTCAACCTCCACAACATTTAGTTATTTGTGCACGTCATGGTAGCAGTTTCTCATTCCTGCAAACAAATTGCAAAATGCTTTTGACATGCATCAGTTGATTTCATTCAACCCTCTGGTGTTTCCTAATATTATCATTTGCTTATGTCATGTCAGTCAAAATGAACTATACTTGTGAATGGGAAATAGTCATTCCATATAAAACTAATAGTCCTCATTTCATTGCTTGAGTCATTACATAAAAAAATGTTGAACTACTTGTCAAAATCTGTCAAGTTAATATTATACATTTTTGTCTTTTTTTTCCTCATGAAAATCTCCCCTAAATTGAACAATTTCTCTCAGGTGAACCTCAGCTTTCACTGATGAGAAAGGCTGTGTGAAGCATTAGTTGAACTAGATGAGAGCTGAATCCCATGAATGCATACACGCATATATGAACCAAACAAGACATGGTGTTTACCATTTCTACAACACTGTACTGTGGGAGGAGGGGGAAGAGGAAGAAGAGGCCAAGTACAGGAGGATTCCTGATGAAATCAGGGCTACAGTTATGAATCATGTTTGTCACTCACGGCCTCACAATGACTGAGGCTGGTCAAAGAGTGCCGTCAAATGCTGTAAATTCAAACATTTATTCAAACAATTATTCAAACATTTAATCAGGAGAAAAGGTGTGTTATTCAGCACTAAACAAGCTGCACTGCATTACTGTCATTGTATCCGACATGAAGCTTGAGTTGGGACAAGAACGTGTCATTTTTGACGTTTTACATTTAGACTTACAGCTTTACTGCTTTGCCATATTCACTGTAATTTTACTCTGCACCACATAGGATGATAAGACAACCTTACAGAGGAGGAAGAAGACCTTGACTTACTCCACAGCAAGAGGAAGACATTTGCTCAGTGGTGATTGCAAATAATGTCATAAGGTTTAGAGAGACACAGAGAGCTGTTATAGAGGATGACAACATTTTTGGGAATATTGAATCTGTTTCATCCCAACCCAAAGGGAGTTCATTTCTTTTGTAAATAAGGGTGTGTTCACTCTTTTCAAATTGCAAAGAACACAGCAAAAATGTGAAACTATAAAATGTAAAATCTTGTACTCAGTTATCTCACTAAATACAGTAATGTGTAACTTTACTGTGTAAATAGTCTCTAGTGCTGTCTTGAGCCTTTACAGGTAGTGTCACCAAGATCTGACTTTTTTCTGCATTAGAAAACACTGACAGAGTAAACAGTGTAAACTGAGAAAAGCACCAAAACGACTGAGAAAAACTGTATGTAACTGTACTATTATTATATATATACTATATACTATATATACTATTATCTTATTCTATTTAATTGCTGTTGTTTGTGTTTTTTATCACAGTAATTTGTCTATGCTGATTTGGTGGGTGAATTTCCCCCAGTGGGAAATATGATATTCTATTTTATTCTACTATTCTAATATTTACAACTGGTAACCCATGTTACTTTTTTGTTAAAAAAAAAGGTAAAGTGCTATTTTTCACCGGGTTATTCAGGTGAACTAGTCCTTTACTATATGCTGATGTAAGTGTTAGAGCAGCAAAAGTAGCTGTGAAGGTTTTGTAACAAAAGGGGAATAGACACCAGCTCTCTTTTTTCTATTCTTTGTTATCACAAAGCTGACAGGAAGTAGTGAACATCAGTCCAAACAGCCCTTCACAGTAAAAGTCTTCTCTCTTCTTTACCGTCTCATTCTGGTTCCTTTAGAGCAACCAATTCTCAGTAATGTTCATATTTCCATCCTCTAAAGACGTTTTAACCAGCTCTTCCACTTTCGTTCATGAGCTCCAGCACTGAAGTCAAAGTCATGATTAATGTTGATCAAACAGAAAAAAGACATTTGATTTGCTTTCCTCTCTTGCTGTTGTACCGATAGTTGAAGGACGGAAAGTAACCACATGATTTTTTAATCAGTAACTGTAATGTCATTACTTAAGGTAACAACCAACCTTCATTACATTACTGCATTACACATAAATATAATCTGATTACAGTAACTTTACAGTGACACGTTTCCCCCAACACTGTATACTTCTCACTCAGAATGTCCCCATTTTGTCATGTGAAAGCAAAAGAAGTTGTCCATTTAAATATGCAGGTCAATTAAAAAAGCACTTTCTCTGATGAGTACTGTCTATGCATAATACTGAGCTAGAGGTTACTACCTTTATGAGATTGCATGTATTTGAACTCATTCTCCCTTCTAAATGTTGGTGTCCTGTTTTCCAGTTGAAGGAGTCTTTGCATCATTCTGTGAACACAGACACATTGGAATAAGAGGTGAGATGTTTGTTGACTTTTCTAACAAGTCATTTTGCTGTTTACATCCATCTTCCGGCACAACTATCTAATGCAGGCCTACAATACTGTAGAACTTCCCATGAACAAAGACAGAGTGCCTTTGCAAATCAGATTTTCACAGATGTCCACAGTGTTGCCACAGTTACTTCTAAAAAGTAATTTGATTACTCACTTGAAAAGCAACTTAGTTACTTTACCGATTAATTGATTTTAAAAGTAACTAAGTGAGATTACAAGTTACATTCAGCAGCCTCAAATACGCCCCGACTAACTTCTTTAACACTTCCCTTGTGAGGGCTCAATTTTTGGAGAGCCCAAACACACGACTCAGACAGATTTTGGGTGCAACCACAAAGGACTTTAATGAGCACAATGAACATGTGAGAGAGCACAGTGTTCCAGCAGGGAGTGTCACGCGCATCACCGGGCTGGTGGAGACACATGCCAGGGAGACCCTGCTCTGAACTACTCTGCACTATAAAAGGGGAGAAATCAAAACCACTCACTTAAGTAGTGTGGGAAAAACACGAAGGAAAAATACCTGTGAAAATAAAGAAGCTGACTGGAAGGCTACAAAAATTAAACACAACTTAAATCTCTCACAAGGAGACTACCATGAATAAAGGGGAAAGCTAAGCGGAAACTAAAGGAGCTATTGACAGGTACATTAGGGGAACACTGACTAATCTGATCAGGCTATGAAACTTATAAAACAAAACCACCTACAACTCATGCACAGTGAGTAGAGAATTAACTAGAGCTACAATAGTTACAAAACACTCACTCTTCTAGAGGAGGCAGACTATACAAACAACTAGGGTCAACTCACTCTGAGGATCAACTAGGGAAATACAGAACTAAGCTAGAAACACAAAGAGGGCACTAAGGCTATTAAACTTACAAACAAAAAAGCACTGGAGGATCAGGGAAGCTGGAACACTGGAAACTGGAGACAGGCACTGAGACAGACGAAGGGACATGGCAATCTCACAACGAACAAACCAATAACAAGACTATTTATATATGAGGTAAAGGGACACAGGTGTAAACAATCAGAGCGAGGTTTCACAATCACAGACGCGGGAAAACACAGGAGCAGGAAGCAAAGCGATCTGAAACGAGAGGGAGACAGGGTTACTTTCAAAATAAAAAAGGAAGAGACAAGACAACATGCAGGCACAACACAAAAATGGTTAACTTAACCAAAACAGACGGACGGAGCATGACATCCCCACTTACGTTTGCACTGAAGTCCAGCTTTATGCTGTTTGGCTGCTGGGGAAGCTCCTGCACTAGTTGTGGCTCTATGCTATCCACTACCCGGCGGGCCTTTCTTTGTGAGCTTAACTGTGCCATGCTGCGGTTCTAAATGTTTCTTTAACTTTGACGTTGTGTTTTTGTGGCAGGATAACACTTTTGTCGCCAGCACAGTGTGTACAGCGAACCTTAATATTATTGTCTTTAACTGACACAAAGTCAAAATAATAGCTGTATTTCCATCTTGAGAACGCACATCTCTCTCCTCCCTCCATTGTTGATGTTCATTTTGCTGCGACTACTTTAGGTGTGTGTGTGCATAAGTATTACACTCGAGTGGTCCTCGTGCCGAAAACGTGACTTGTCGCCTACAGTATGTGATTGATGCCACTACCCCAAGACAAAAAACAAATCTCTTTTTTCAAAGGAAAATAAGACAGAAAGTAATGCACACAGTGACTTGGACATGTAACTTAAATCTAATTACTGGTTTGGAAATAGCAACGTGTTACATTACTCATTACTGAAAAAAGTGGACTTAGAATAGAACAGAATAGAATAGATTTACTTTGTTGATCCCAACCTGGGACATTATGTTGTAGCAGCAGCAAGAGATAGAATCACAGTTAAAAAAGCAATATGAAGAACAGAGAAATATTACTAATAATTATACAATACATACAACAATTACACAATATTACTAATAATTATACAATACAGAAGTACAATACAGAAGCATCGTACTTGAAGTATAAAATGTGTATGCAGATAAATAATTATGACTTGTGGTGATATTTATAGTGCAAATAAACAGGTGCAGTGAACAGGTAATTAAATAACAGGTATGACTAGAAATAGTGCAAATAAATAAACAGTAAGGTGCAGTGAACTGGAGATGAACAGTATCATATGAAGTGACAATTATAACTCTATTAACAGTGCAAATAGTAAGGTGCAGTTAACAGACGAACAGTATGATATGATATGACAATTACAATTCTGTAATTGTATAGCAGTGCAAACAAACAGACAGGTGCATGACTCAGCGTTGTATTGAAAGTCAGTGGTGTATAAGGTGAAGAGGAAAGGAGAGAGCACAGTCCCCTGTGGAGCTCCTATATCACTGACCACCACATCAGACAGGACACTGTGTCCTGCCTGTCAGGTAGCTAGTGATCCAGGAGATCACTGAGCCACTGACACCCATCTTTTCACCCAGCAGCAGAGGCTGGATGGTGTTAAAGGCACTGGAGAAATCAAAGAATGTGATCCTCACATGGTCTCCTCCACCATCCAGATGCATATGAGCTCACTGCAGCATGTAGATGACAGCATTATTGACTCCTAAATGGGGCTGATAGGCAAATTGTAAAGGGTCCAGAAACATCCTCACCTGTGGCCTCATCTGGGCCAGGACCAGTCTCTCCAGGATCTTGATCACATGGGATGTGAGAGAGACTGGTCTGTAGTCTGCTGGATCAAATGGATGACTTCCACAGGACCGGGATTTTCTCCTGACTCAGGCTCAGGTTGTACAGGTGTCTCAGCACAGGTGACAGCTGGCTGGCAAAGGTCTTCAGGATCCTGGGGGTGATGCCATCAGGGCCTGCAGCATTGTGCTGGTTCAGTCTTTCCAGCTGCCTCTTTACCTGGCCTGTAGTCACAGTTGGGCAGGGGCTGGTGTTGATGTTATCAGTGGAGGAGGAGAGAGTGGTGGTGTGAGTGTGGGGGGGAATGGAGGTGACGATGGGGGAGATGACAGGAGGTGAGCTAAACCTGTTGGAAAACAGGTTGAGCTGGTTTGCTCTGTCCAGGCTCCCTGATGTCTGCCTGTCTTTCCACTTCATTCCAGTGATGTTCTTCATCCCTGTCCACACCATGTCCTCAGCTCCTATCTGAGTTCATGCTGCACCCTCCTCTGCTCCTCTCTGTCTCCAGACCTGAAAGCCCTCTTCTCGTTCAGGAGAGCTTTCAGGTCACTGGTGATCCAGGGCTTGTTGTTGGGGAAGCAGTGAACAGTCCGTGTTGGCATGGTGGTGTCCTCACAGAATCTGATGTATTCTGTGATGCAGTCGGTCATGTCATCTATGTCCTCCCCATGTCGATCACAGATAACATCCCAGTTTGTTGACTCGAAGCAGTCTTGAAGTGCATCAGCAGCGTCCTGTGTCCACTTCCTCACCATCCTGGTGTGAACAGGCTTCCTCCTCACAAGAGGGACATACTTTGGTGTCAACTTCACCAAGTTGTAATCTGATCTGCCAAGTGGCGGGAGGGCAGAGGACAGGGCAGCATCATTGGCATTTGCATACAGGAGATCCAGTATCTTGTTGTCTCTGGTGGGGCAATCGACGTACTGGTGGAAGATATTTAAGGTGTTGTTTCATGAGGCATAGGTGAAATCTTCTGTAATCACCATAAATGCATCCGGCTGTTCAGTCTGGAGTCTGGTGCGGTGGAGCTGATGATGTCACAGGCCACCACTGCATCAGCTGATGGGAGATATGAACAGAGACCACAATGGTGGATGTAAATTCTCTCGGTAGATAGTACGGACACATTCCCACAGCAAGCAGTTCAATGTGCAGGGTTGTCTCAGGCGCTCCTTCACGTTCACATGTCCGGCGTTACACCACCTCTCACTCATGTAAAGTGCAAGCCCTCCTCCCTTCTTCTTCCTGCTGCTAGCACAGTCTCTGTCTCTCCATACCAAACTGAAGCTTGGACCATGATGCTGTTGTCCAGGATAGCGGGTGTAGCCATGTCTCAGTGAAACACATCATGCTACACTCCTGGTATTCCCGCTGGGTCTTCACAAGCGCCGCTAGCTTGTCTGTCTAATTCCCCAAAGACCTCACATTTCCCATAATGATCGCTGGGACCGCAGGTTTAAGTCTTCTTCTTTTCTCCCTCCGTTTAAATCCAGATCTGCAACCCCAGCGTCTCCTCTGTAACTCCTCCGGGATCACAGGTCTGTCTCCGGGCAGCAGCATGGGCTTACACAGCATGATCAGCTGTTCACGTGTGTAAACAATACCTCCACTCGTCGCGGTGAAGTTCTCCATTACAAAGAGTATCAAAAGTAACAGAAGAACTTGAAGAAAAGCAGAAAAAACGTAGTCCAGCCATTGTCATAAAAGTCACTGACAGAAAGAGTACACAAGAAGGGATTAAAACTAACAAAAAATACAAATGTTAAAGGTACACAATGGGAGCTGCTGCCACAGGCCCAGCATGGCGCCATCTTGTGATAGTGCTCCATGGATGAGCCCAGACACAGGACTCGAGAGACAGATGAAGATGCAACCACAAAAGGTCTTTATTGAATAAGGCAGGCAGGAATGAGAGTGCAGTGCCCCAGCAGGGAAGGTGGAGGAGAGTGCGTGCCACCAAGCAAAAGGAGACGCGTGCCCGGGAATCCCTACGCTGGCCTACGCTCAACTATAAACGGGGGAGAAATCAAAATCACTCGCAAAGTGCGAGGAGAAAAACACTTAACCAATTACCTGGAAAAAATAATGATCTCTTCTTCAGTTGACTGTGGAATATTTAGGAGCGAGGAAATTTCACGACTGGATTTGTTGCACAGGTGGCATCCTATCACAGTTCCACGCTGGAATTCACTGAGCTCCTGAGAGTGACCCATTCTTTCACAAATGTTTTTAAAAGCAGCCTGCATGCCTAGGTGCTTGATTTTATACACCTGTGGCCATGGAAGTGATTGGAACACCTGATTCTGATTATTTGGATGGAATACTTTTGGCCATATAGTGTATTATTTGTGCTATGGCTGAATACTTGATGGTCATTATTTACTGTGAGATGTGCTTCAACTTCCCATCTTGTGTTAGTTGAGTGAGTTGAAACTAAAACTTGACAAGTACATCCATCACATGAATATGAAATTTAATTAAACCAACAAGTCACAACAAAAGTTCACTCTCACGAGGGAGGCAAAAACACAGTTTATTTTAGTTAAGTTTAGTTTAGGCCTAGAAGGATGTGTCAAATAAGCCAAGAAGAATTTTGTATCGAGGCTTGTGTTAGAATAGAATAGAATAGAATAGTTTAGAATAGAATAGAATAGTTTTTTTATTCATCCCCCTTGGGGGGAAATTTACCTGCCACAGCAACAAAGACAAAAACACAGACACAATAGTAATAATAATAAAATAGAATAGAATAGAATAAAAATATTTACATATTTACAATGAACTAAAATACAATGGAAAAATATATAGATATATATACTTGTACAGATGAAACTGTTTAAAACACAATTATTATTGTGGCAGTGCAATTTTCTATTTTTTTGTGCAAAGTGGTAGTGTGATGACAATGACAATAACAATGACAGTGATGGAGATGGAGATGAGTCCAGATTGTGTTTACATCAGCCAGTGATGCTGATGTTGTAAAGTTTTATTGCTGATGGTATGAATGACCTGCGGTAGCGCTCCTTCTTGCAGGGTGGAAGTCTCAGTCTGCAGCTGAAGGAGCTGCTTAAAGCCTCCACAGTCCCATGTAGAGGGTGAGAGGGGTTGTCCATGATGGAGGTGAGCTTAGCTAACATCCTCCTCTCACCCACCTCCTCTATGGAGTCCAGGGAGCAGTCCAGGACAGAGCTGGCCCTCCTGACCAGCCTGTTCAGTCTCTTCCTGTTTCTCTCTGTGCTCCCTGCTCCCCAGCAGACCACTGCATAAAAGACTGCAGACGCTCCCACAGTGTCATAAAAGGTCCTGAGCAGAGTCCTGCAAACTCCAAAGGACCTCAGTCTCCTCAGCAGGTGGAGACGACTTTGGCCCTTCTTGTACAGGACATCTGTGTTGTGAGTCCAGTCCAGTTTATTGTTGAGGTGAACACCCAGGTACCTATAGCTCTCCACCATTTCTATGTCCAGGCCCTGGATGTTCACTGGTGCTGTCTGGGGTGTCTTCCTCCTGCGGAAGTCAATGACCATCTCCTTGGTCTTACTGGCATTGAGCTGAAGGTGGTTATGCTCACACCAGTCGACAAAGCCAGTGATGACGGTCCTGTACTCCCGATCGTCCCCCTCAGACACACATCCAGCAATAGCTGTGTCGTCGGAGAACTTCTGGAGGTGACAGCTCCCAGAGTTGTATCTGAAGTCCGATGTGTACAGGGTGAAGAGAAAGGGGGAGAGCACTGTCCCCTGTGGGGCCCCCGTGCTGCAGACTACCATGTCCAACACACAGTTCTGAAGCCTCACGTACTGTGGTCTGTTGGTGAGGTAGTCTATGGTCCATGCAGCCAGGTGACAGTCTACTCCCACACTTTCAAGCTTCCCCCTGAGCAGAGAAGGCTGGATCGTGTTGAAAGCACTGGAGAAATCAAAGAACATGATCCTCACAGTGCTGCCAGTGTTCTCCAGGTGAGTCAGTGATCTGTGCAGCAGGTAGATTACTGCATCATCCACTCCGATGTTTGGTTGGTAGGCAAACTGCAGCGGGTCCAGATGTGAGCTCACCATGGGGCGGAGGTTTCTCAACACGATCCTCTCCAGGGTCTTCATCAGATGAGAAGTGAGGTGTTGATGACGTATGTGTTTATGTTCAATGCCTCGCTAGCTGGTCATACCATGTGACTGGTTCAGGAAGTGCTTCATGGGTTTAGTGTGTAATTCATGTAACAAGTAGCAAAGTGCAATGGACCCCCCTTATAATAATAATAATAATCATAAACTGGGTTAGGGTTAGAAGAAAAAAAATATACATACACGTTGTCTTGTGGACTCCACTGGGCATTTTTGGTGGGGGTGGAGGGATTTTTTTTCCCATCTGGGAACATTTTGAGATGATATCTAACTTCAGCACCATAGCTGCACCCCTAATAAAGTATGCATAGTAATAAATTATTATTAATAATAGCTTAATAAAAATAAATGTGACACCGCAGCAAATCCATTGTTCTAATTACTTTCCAACTAATTTCTGGTATTTTAAAAGGTGACGTGTCTGTCTGTGTTCAAAAGAACTTAAATACCAACCAAGTAACACAAGTACATTCACGTCACATCCCTCTCCCCAATTTATTTCAACTTTCACTTTTGACCCTACTAAAAAACAGCTTAGAACAGCTTAGGCTGGTTAAGTTGGTTTTGGTCAGCTGGTCTTAGGTGGTCAAGTCACGCTGGTGAGGCTGGTCTTAGCTGGTTAAGCTGGTCTTAGCTGGTTGGGCTGGTCTTTGCTGGTTAGGGTGGTCTTTGCTGGTCAAACTGGTCTTAGCTAGTCAGGGTGGTCTTAGCTGGTCTCAGCTGGCCTTGGCTGGTCATGATGGTGTAAACTGATCTGCCAAATTGGAAACAGATTGTGACAGTTTGGGTCTGGGAACTTTAATTTTGTGTTATTTTAATTAGATTAGATAAAAATAAAATAAATTAGATTTGGTTTATCTGTTTTACTTCAAACTCACACAAAGGATGCCAGTGTACATATACAGACACCCACACATTAAACAACACACAGAATGAAACATACACTCAAGGCAAGCCAAGGCAAAATCATATATTGCAACAAATGCAAGCAATTTTTACAAAAACCATCCAAGCAATGCAACAAAATCCAAGGAAAAATCCAAATCAGTTGGGTTTCTCAAACAACCATTTTTCAAAAAATGACAAAAGGAAAGAAAAAAAATGAATCAGTTCACTTTCTCAGGTCCAGAAGAGCCAAAAGCATTGAGTTCAGTTCTGTGCAGTTGCTAGGACTTTTGAAATATAAAAGTAAAGGTACTCACTATCACCGTCCTGTCAGTCAGTCAGTCCATCCAATCTGGGATTTGGTGCTGGTCGGTGGCTTGTACAGGAGACCTGCTTTTCAATGAACCTCAAGCTTCTCTCTGTCTCCACTCTCTTTTGTTTTCCTCATTCATTCATTCATTCAGTCAGCAGGCAAGTTTTGGCGTAGCCTAGTTCTTTTAAAGAACAGGTGTGTGTGGACCCAAGAGCAAAGGGCAAAGCATAAGTACAATGTCCAAAATCCAGCTCTTTAATCCAAAAAACGTAGCAAAAGTAAAAATCCAGAAAGGCAGTCAAAACCGGGCAACAAAGCAGACAAGGAATAAGCAAAATTCAAAAGCCACAAATTAAATACAGATCCTGACAGTACCACCCCCCTCCTTTAAAGGACGTCTCTGGATGTCCCTGGAATGTCTGGGTTCAGTCTATGAAATTCTCATATCAGAGTCTTATCATTGATGTCCCTCGCAGAGACTCAAGACCTCTCCTCCGGGCCGTACCCCTCCCAGTCAACGAGGTACTGGCGGTCCCTGCCTCTACGATGGACAGCCAACAGTTTTTTTGACTGAGTAAACAGGACCACCATCAATGAAATTGGGTGGAGGAGGTGGGTCAGAGGGAGGGACCAAACCTGCTGCCTTCACCGTCTCTCTGGCAGAGGGCAACTTAGGGAGGGCAATGAAGTGAGCCATCTTAGAAAAACGGTCAATGATGGTCAATGATGGGGTGACTGTCTTACCCTCCTGAAGGAGGCAACCCAGTAACAAAAACCATAGACACATGAGACCAGGAGCAGTGTGGAACAGGCAAAGACCTGAGAAGACCAGTAGGAGGGCTGCGGGAGATCTTGCTGGGGGCACAGACAGAACAGGCAGAGACAAAATCACTGGTATCCTCCCTGAGGGAGGGCCACCACAAACATTGAGTTATAAGACTCAGTGTTGTACTCACCCCAGGATGACAGCTCATCGGGGAGGAGTGCCCCCACTGCAGGACAAAGGAACGGAGCGGACCTGGAACAAAGAGGCAGCCAGGAGGACAACCATCAGGAATCTGGGACTCCGAAAGTGCGTGTTGGACCTCCTTCTCAATGTCCCAAGTCACCGCCCAGACCAACCAGTCGGAGGGCAGGATGGGAGCTGCATCCCGAGGGCGGTCTCCCTCCTCAAACTGCCTTGAAAGGGCATCTGGTTTGACATTATGAAACCTCGGATGATAAGACGGTGAAGTTAAATCTGGTGAAGAACAATGCCCACCTGGCCTGCCTGGAGTTGAGCCTCTTAGCTCCATGGATGTACTCCAGGTTTTTGTGGTCAGTCCAGACTATAAATGGCTGCTCTGCCCCCTCCAACCAGTGCCTCCTCTCCTCCAGTGTCAACTTCATGGCTAGAAGCTCCCGGTTTCCCATGTCATAGTTGCTGTAGGAGCCATAAGTGGGTTTGTTGTATTTTCTGTGACCATTGGTATTGCCGAGGTACATAAGAACCCCCTGCAGCACATGCAGAAGACTAGGGTTGAGCTTAGCTTAGTTCTTGTGGATATAGATAGGGGGAACAACAAGATAATAAGTCCACTCGCTCTTTTGTGTACCTTATAAAAGAGCGAGTAAGTTTTGATTGTCTCTTACTTGTTTCATTTCCAACATTTGACCTGGTGTCACTTGTCTCCATTTTTTATTCATAAAAATAAAAGCAACGCAAATAATAAATAAAAATAAAATAAAGGTGCTGTTTTGTTGTAATTGCAGATTTGTGTCAGTTTTGGATTATTGGATTATTTTTATGAATAAAAAATGGAGACAAGTGACACCAGGTCAAATGTTGGAAATTCCAGAGATCAAGGCAGATGTGGTTAGTGGTTTGGAGTAAAGGTCTAGGTAAATGATAGGGTTCAGAGCTGTCACTCACCTTTGCACTCTCACATGCACCCACTGTCCCTGTCCTGATCGTATGGCTGCGCTCCCAGTAAAATCACATGTCCACCTTTTAAATGAGACGCAAAAGAGGGAAAAGGAGGGGGAATGAATGAGGAGGTAGATGCCGGTTATCGTTTGACAGTCTCCTCTTCAGAATATAAACTAAACACGGCCTTGAAGCGGAGATAGATTATGTCTTGGATTACTTTCCTGTCGGCATTAAACTCGTGCCCGTCATCCAGGAGGTGAGATTGATCCTTTTTTTCTCCTTTTGTTTTTTTTGATTGTGGGAACTGAAAGACTGTCGTGCCATAATCCTTAGATTTCTGTGATAATCTTGGACCAGTATTGTTATTAATTTTGGTGGGCTTTGGATAAAGACTGAGATTTTTTTTTGTATTCCTATTTTTTCGGGATTTGTGATGGATCAAAAGAAACGCCTTGTGCGCATTTTTTTTTTGTTGTGCCGCGTCCGCGGTGTGGGACTATTTAACTATTAAAGACACTAGTATTTTTTTTCCCTCCTCTATCCGTTTCACTTCACTTACGAAAACCACTTAAATAAAACTTAGCACTTGAGTGATTATGCCTGAATTCATGTTTTTATGAACCAATGACGTTAATCTGATGACAGCTCTCTGTGAGTTTGTTACACAGTAAATCCACAGATTTCTGTGGCAAGATTGGACAAGCTATGGAACAGCAGTTAAATGTTACCTGAAAAACGTCAGGAAGAACAACTTGGGTTATCAAAAGAGGATGAACAATTCATTGAAATGGTTTCAGAGACTGCCAAGCTGGTTGATGGTCACTACAGCATTGGCTTGCCGGTAAAGCACAAACTTCTCAACATGCCAAACAATAAAATTGTTGCAGAACAACGTGCGTTGAGCCTCAAAAAAACGCCTGGTCAGGGATGAATCCTTTCGTTTGGATTATGTTGAGTTCATGTCCAAGATGGTCAACAATGGTTATGAGGGGAGTTCCACCTGAGCAGTTGGCACGTTGCAATGGAAGGGTGTGGTATTTACTACACAATGGTGTGTATCACCCTCAAAAGAAAAGGCTGCGGGTTGTTTTTTATTGTGGTGCCACGTTCCAGGGCACCTCTTTGAACTCCCAGCTGTTTCAAGGTCCTGACCTTAGGAGCTCTTTGGTTGGTATTCTCACTCGGTTTCATAAGGAGCCTGTGGTGCTTATGGCAGATGTTGAGGCCATGTTTCACCAGGTCCGGGTGCCAGCTGAGGACTGTGACCTGTTGAGGTTCTTGTGGTGGCCTGAAGGTGACTGCAGTCAGGAGCTGGTGGAGTATAGAATGGTTGCTCATCTGTTTGGTGTCGCATCTTCCCCAAGCTGTGCTTCTTTTGCTTTGCACAAGTGTGCTGAAGACAACCATGAGTGTTATAATCCTATGGCCGTTCAGACACTGTTGCAGCATTTTTACGTTGATGACTGCTTGGTTTCTGCTGCTTCTGAAGGAGAAGCTGTAGCTCTGTGTAAAGAGCTTAGTGCTTTGTGTGCAGAAGGTGGGTTTAAGCTCAACAAATGAATTGGTAACAGATGCTCTGTTCTTGTAAACATACTTTCGGAAGAAAGGGCTAAAGAAGTGAAAAATTTGGATTTGGACATTACCTGTGGAGCAAGTCTTGGGCGTGCAG
Organism: Synanceia verrucosa; assembly: GCA_029721515.1. Taxonomy (NCBI): domain Eukaryota; kingdom Metazoa; phylum Chordata; class Actinopteri; order Perciformes; family Synanceiidae; genus Synanceia; species Synanceia verrucosa. The sequence continues at coordinate 352,116 of CM056568.1, forward strand.
TGGTGTGTGCAGGCAGACGCTTTCAAATTCAAGATCATACTGAAAGACCGTCCACTCACAAGGAGAGGGATGTTGTCAGTTATCAGTTCAATTTATGATCACCTCGGTTTCCTATCACCCATTTTATCTGCCAAGAAGCTCATCCAAGATCTCTGTAGGAGATGACTGGGGTGGGATGATCCCTTGTTGCCCTCTCTGGCTGGAGACTGGATGGCCTGGCTGGATGATCTACCTCTTCTTGAACAATAGGAGGTCAGTAGGTGCTTGAAACCTGTGGACTTTGGTAATCTCGTTTCTGCAGAGCTCCACCTTTTTGCGGATGCTAGCGAGGAAGGCTTTGGAACAGTGACCTACCCGTTGCTTCATGAAAACAATGGCAAAGCTCATAGTGCTTTTATAACGGGTAAGGCACGTAGTGCACCACTCAAACCTGTCACCATTCCATGTATGGAGTTGACTGCAGCAGTGGTAGCCAGTAGGATGGATAAGCTTTTGGACGGACAGCACTTCTGTTCTAAAGTACATCAAAAATGAGACCTCACGATTTAAAATCTTCATTGCAAACAGAGTGCCTGAGATCCTCCAGTTGTCCATTGCCTCCCGATGGAGGTATGTGAGCACCTTGAGCAACCCTGCAGATTTGGCTTCCAGAGGTGCTAAGGTTGAGTCTTTCCCCAAGCATGGGTTTTGGTTATGTGGTCCTGGGTTTTTGTTGGAACCTGAAAGTGAGTGGCCGAAGAACCCTGAGGTTGCGGCAGAACCTCTAGTTGGAGATCCAGAGGTAAAGGCGGTGATGGTGAACACCATGCATGTTGAGCAAGCAAATCCAGTAGAGAAGCTACTCCAGTAGAGAAGTTCCGGATGAAACAGCGATAAAAGTTGACAAAAACCAGAAGGTGTTGGAGCTGTTTCCAGTCGGTGGGCACAGGCCAGTGTAAGCTTTTTCTGGACAAGGAACAAGCAAAATCCAAAAGTCACAAAGATACCAACAGGGGTCATACAAGGGAAGCAACAGGACAAAATCGCAAGCAAGCTTGAACACGCAGTAACAAGGACAATCTGGCAAAGACACAGGGAATGAGGCAGGGCTTAAATACACAAGGAAATGAGACACAGGTGAAAGACTAGGGCAGAGACAGCAATCAAAAAAGGAGGGAAAAAACAGGAAGTAAAACTCATAACAACACAGCAGAACCTAGACTACAAAATAAAACCTACAGAATAAAGGTATTGACATGCAATCAGTGCAACTGGGGACAGAGACTTGCATACAGTGCAAATTGCACATGGCTAATTTGCATACAGGCTCTGTTTGGCAAAAAATATTTTGTGAATATTTAATTCTGAATATTGGACATTGTGAGCTTAGAAAACATTTAGTGACCATTAAGTCAGAGATATGTTAATTGGCTACCAACAGTTTTCTCCTGTAATATTATTGTGATTGCAAAGGACTACATTTAAACTTACACGCTGCCCTGAGCAGCAATGTTCTCCCACACTGTCTCCCTTTCTTTTGCAGCTGCAGCGGTGTTTCACTTCTTTCTGAAAACGTTTTCAAACTCATCATATGAGCACAGTAAGATTTCCAATTCAAGTGTGTGTTATAGTTGTGGCACATGTGCTTGATTCAAGGTGAAACTATTCCAAGTTGATTAAACCAACTCAAATCAGCTGATCTGGAACCGGAGACTCAGAGTTTCCTATCTCAGAGTAGGTCAACTCAGAGTTCAGGGTTACACTCAGAGTTTGTTGAACCTGCTTTGTGAAACGGACCCGTGATGATCAGACTGTGTCTATTGTTAAATGTCTGACTGATGACTATGCCCAAGAGAAAAAGGACCAGACACACGTAGTATGATTTTGTTTATCAATTCAAGAGTTTATCAATTCTGATTCAAAAACGAATCAGACATTAGCAACATAAAAATAACTTAATAGAATAATATACAAAAGTGCAAGTGAAAGCAATAAATTAGATCTTAACTATTACTGTAAAAATATACATATATGTTGTATTAGGCAATCTGTATATTTGGTTACCTCTTACACTATAGCATATAATACATTCTGAATGTTTGCATTCAAATCCTAGCAGAACACAGTAGTTTGCACAACAATTATGCTAAATAAGACTCTCAGGAAGATCCTTAAACAGGAAAAATCATATTTAAACTACAGCAATGAAATCAGGGGAGAGCCATTAAAACAGATCTTGAATATTACGGTAAAAGTAAGTAAGTAATTAAGCTTCCAGGTGATCCTTCTGACCTTCCACTCCCACAATTTCATCCTAATAGGGTCCCGAGGGAAATAATGCAACCGTTTGTCACGTCTGAGCTGAACAATAGGCTGCACAACACAGCATTTTGTTTCGAAAAGAGATGGCATTACAGATATGTATGTATATATATATATATATACATATATGTATGTATATATATATATATACATACATATATGTATATATATATATATATATATATATATATCATTATATATATATATATATATATATATATATATATGTATATACGTATATATATATATATGTTTCTCTCCTGTAAACTGTTACACTTGCATTGTTAATAACAATGGTTTGATTACTGTTGTCTGAAACATGGCGTCCACTGAACACGTGACTACCTTTGAATCAATCCCATGACACAATTGTCCTGAACGCTCTAAACACCAGTTGCTGGTACTCTCTCTAATACATGGTTGTGTGTCGACATCTTGCATGGTGTAACTTATTTGAGTTGTCACAAAATAATTATCAATATGGTGAGCAATTTTTAGAAAAGGGGGGTATTCCAGCTTGGAGGTTCAACAAACTCTGAGTCTAATCCTTAAAGGAATTCCATACTGAAATACGCTATATTGCCAAAAGTATTCACTCACCCATCCAAATAATCAGAATCAGGTGTTCCAATCACTTCCATGGCCACAGGTGTACAAAATCAAGCACCTAGGCATGCAGACTGCTTGTACAAATATTTGTGAAAGAATGGGTTGCTCTCAGGAGCTCAGTGAATTCCAGCGTGGAACTGTGATAGGATGCCACCTGTGCAACAGGTGTATTATAAGAACGTGGAAGTGTTTGGGAACGACAGCAACTCAGCCATGAAGTGGTAGACCACATAAACTGATGGAGCGGTTCAGTCACTACAGACCTCCAAACTTCATGTGGCCTTCAGATTAGCTCAAGAACAGTGAACAGAGAGCTTCATGGAATGGGTTTCCATGGCTGGGCAGCTGCATCCAAGCCATACATCACCAAGTGCAATGCAAAGCGTCGGATGCAGTGGTGAAAAGCACGCCACCACTGGACTCTAGAGCAGTGGAGACGTGTTCTCTGGAGTGATGAATCACACTTCTCCATCTGGCAATCTGATGGACGAGTCTGGGTTTGGTGGCTGCCAGGACAACGATGCTTGTCGGACCACATTGTGCCAAGTGTAAAGTTTGGTGGAGGGGGGATTATGGTGTGGGGTTGTTTTTCAGGAGCTGGGCTTGGCCCCTTAGTTCCAGTGAAAGGAACACTGAATGCCTCAGCATACCAAGACATTTTGGACAATCCCATGCTCCCAACTTTGTGGTAACAGTTTGGAGCTGGCCCCTTGGCACCAGCTGGCACCAGTGCACAAAGCAAGGTCCATAAAGACATGGATGACTGGTGGAGTCTGGTGTGGATGAACTTGACTGGCCTGACCTCAAACCAATAGAACACCTTTGGGATGAATTAGAGCAGAGACTAAGAGCCAGGCCTTCTTGTCCAACATCAGTGTGTAACCTCACAAATACACTTCTGGAAGAACGGTCAAAAATTCCCATAAACACCTTGTGGACAGCCTTCCCAGAAGAGTTGAAGCTGTTATAGCTGCAAAAGGTGGACCGACGTCATATTGAACCCTATGGATTAGGAATGGGCTGTCACTGAAGTTCATATGCGAGTCAAGTCATGCGAGTATGTTCTTCCCTGATCTCAGACGAGTTGAAACATACCTCTCTTGTCTTTGTGCATGCACTCAATAGCTCTGGCGCACGGCGCTATTTTGTTGGCATTTAGCCCAGCCCCGTACTTTCCTTGGGATCCAACAGAGGTGAAGTTAGAAGCAACCAAGCACGTCCACGTTTTCCCTATTTACATAAGGTTACATGAGTAGTTATTTGATCAAAGTATGGTTGCACAAAATAAAACGTGGCGATTTTCTAAGCAGACAAAAAAAAAAAAAAAAAAAAAAGAACTGTGATGTATGGCGGAATTACACGTGGGAGCACTTAGACGTTGGCGCAGTAATATCATCACTCCTGAAGAATCCTCCACTCTCCCACCTCTCACAACAGAGCTAATGTTAATTTTAACTTCTGCCTGTGCTACTCGCAAGCTGCAAGTAATAATTCGCTATGGCAGACTTTGTAGACGATGACAACTGGTTTGTAGCAGACCCACAGCCATATCTGTTTGAACACGGAGGAGGAACTAGCTGTTATGGACTGTGTGAGGAAAGAAAGATATGAAGTAGAACAGACCGAAGCCTGCGAGAGAACACGGGCAAACAGCAATTGATGGTGCAAGTGTGACTTCTGCGAACAAAGTCCGACTGAAATTGAAAGCCTGTGCTGTTCAGAATGGGACCAAGTGTTGCCATCGACGGTGGGACTCAATACAGTTCCAGAAGGTCCTGGACAAATTGCCTGTGTTGCGGCAACCGACGCGTTTGCAGCCATGATTCACCCGACAGTTGTGGACTTTTTCGAAAGAAAAAGTCCACAACTGTTATCCTGTTGTCATTTATGAATGCATATACTTACTGTGTCGCTGTCCTACTATAGTGCTGGAATGGGCCCTACGGGGCCCTACGGGGTGAAACTTTAGGCAGAGGACATCGGAAACCCCTACCATTATGTGTGATCGGAGCTATTTGACAAAGATATCCTTCTGAAATCAAGTGGCTTATAATATAATCAGTTATGCAACATCCAGGATCTTTCTTTCTGTTGGGTTTGCTTCAGTTACATAGTAGATATGATAAAACCCCCGCATGGAAAACATGTAGCCTGTTCAAACATAAGTGAAGTCACAAGCTGAAAAAATACAGAATATACTTCACAATATAAAAACAGATTGCCTTCATATAACTACAATAACTGACACGTGCCTTGCTTTTGTGTTGTCTCCACATAAATTGGTTTAGCAATGCACTGTTTGGACTGCTTTTGGAAGACAACATTATGTCTTTGGAGGCCTATCTGTTGTAGGTCTTTTAGGAAATGTGTGTTCATAATCATTGATTTCTGGGCTTGAAGGCAGGGGAATTCACGTTTAGATCTAAAACATGTCAGAGAGCTGACCATAGATTTGTGAAAATAATTTATAATCTTACCTGCATTAGCTCAAACACCACAATCTGATTCGTGGAGTCATCCATGAAAGAATGTGTTGTATTTGCTGGAGTGTCCGGGGCTGCACTCCCTCACCATCTTCGGTTTGGCAAATTAATCTTGCCCTGATCGTGGTCTCCTGTTTGTATGCTTCCTCAATCACTGGGAGCAGGTAACTTGCCTGCATGTTGTAGAAAGCTGTTTTATGGGGCAGCTGCAGGTTGAGAAGTTGTCTGTGTATGTTGAGGCGGTAAAGAGAGTAGCAGCCCTCACACCCAGGGAGGGTATGTCAATCACAGACACAGGAGACAGCAGGGCAGGAAGCAAAGTGATCTGAAACGAGAGGGAAACAGGGTTACTGCAAAATAAAACTGGAAACGCACGGGACAACATACAGAATGGGACAAAAATGGTGAACGTAACTTAAAGTGACAGACAGGACACCATTACTGAAACTAACTTTAGGTTATTTGCATTTGTATTGTGCATCACTTTGCTAATTTCATATTTTTTTTATCATCCTGTTTCAGAGGTCATCTTACTCAAGAGAGCCTGGAGTTTCCTGAAGTCCTTCATTTACTAGAGAATATGCTTTAGCCCTCCAGATTGACAATTTTGTGACAAATATACTGTATCTCATGTAACTCTGAAACCACTAAAAGCTGCATGAGCACCTGGCTTTTTGTAAAAGAATAAGGGTTAAGCCTACAAAAGCAATAACATAGAATAGGTTCTTTTTGAATTATTACAGTGTTTATTAGAGGATGAAGTATATCAATATCAAGGTAAGAATTAGTTATTTAATGAAGATTTATTTCGTATAAAAACCACAATAAACCATAGATCAGTGAAACAGTTTGTATTGTTTGCATGTTGATACACTCTATGAGTCTGTTGCTGCACAGGATGTTTGAAAAAAATAGCTCCAATGACAGCATACACTTGACAAGGATGGACCATTCACCAGAGTACAGTCCTTCATCAAGGCTTCAAAAGGATTTGGTTTGTCTGGAGCATCACAAGTGTTTTATTTGTAGGAAGAGGGCTCATATAACTCCTCCACTGTACAAGGAACATGACCACAAACAATATGTTGTGCTTGTTCATTTCATAATATCACTTCCTATTAAACAGTTATTTAATTGTGCAGTGTAAAATGTCTCAGTGTTTTTGTGGTTTTTAATTCATATTTTTTCAAAACTGTTTTCTTTTCCTATAGGATATACACAGTGTATATAAAGTATACATGCAAAGTGACATTCCTTGGCCTCTGTTGTAATGTTGATGGTATACTATATAAGAGTAAATTCAAAATGGAATGAAAAAAAAATATATTGCCTTGAATTGATTGAGTTACGTGATCTATGCACAAATGTTATTTGTACAACATAATATCACAAACTACAAATGACATGACACTGCATCTACTGTTTACAAACAACTTTCACATCTACTGAGGAAAAACTCCGCAAATAAACTTTTAACTGGGAAAAAGAAATGGTAGAAACCTCAGGAGAGGCAACAGATGAGGGATCCCTCTTCATGATGGACAGACGTGCAATAGATATCATGTGTACAGAGTATGAAAAACACACATAGACACTCCATATGAGAAAATTTGTTACATATATGGAGAAAATGTCCAGGAGAATGATGAGCAGCATCCAGCCATCTGTAATGGATTCTGAGCAACACCTCCTCCTCTCCACTATGGCAAAAAGATGACACCGGACAGCGCATCATCCTCGCCACCATACCAAACAGATGAAGTCTGGGCTGCACATCTTCCTCTCCACTGGTCCAGCAGATAGGGCTAAGCAGCATTGCCTCTTCTCCACCTCATCAAACAGATGGAGCCTGGATGGCACCACCTCCTTCCCCCCAAGTAGCTTCAGACCATGGATACCTGGGAGATGAAAGAGCACAAATACATTCTTCCATTAATAATGACTAACCTCAATAACAAAACAATAAAATCAAAATAAAGATGCTGCAAGCTCATTCCTTCACTAATCTAATTCTCTCCACCATTATCAAGGTGGACACTTCAAGGACAAAAAAACACTCCAAAGAGGAAAAACTAAACTAAGGAAAGAAACCAAAAGCATTCACAAAATGTGAGGAGAAAAACTGAAGTGGCAAATACGGATTAGTCAAGTCAAGTCAAGTCAATTTTATTTGTATAGCCCAATATCACAAATTACCAATTTGCCTCAGAGGGCTTTACAGTCTGTACAGGATATGAAACCCTCTGTCCTTTACAAATGACCCTCACATTGAAAAAACCCTTTTAACAGGGAAAAAGAAATGGAAGAAACCCCAGGAAGAGCAACAGAGGAGGGATCCCTCTTCAGGATGGACAGACGTGCAATAGATGCCATGTGTTCAGAATAACAACAATGAAAACACATTAACACTACATATAACAACAGTTAATACATATAGAATTGTATGAAAGTGTCCAACTCCATATGACAACAGCCTATATATATAGAATTGTATGAAAGTGTCCAAGGGGATGAAGAGCATTATCAAGCTGTTGGCAATGGATGAGCAACACGTCTTCCTCTCCACCACGCCAACCAGATGAAGCCTGGGCAGCACGCCTTCCTCTCCACCATACCAATGGATGAAGCATGAGCAGCATGTCCTCCTCTCCACCATGCCAAGCAGGAGAAGCCTCAGCAAGATGTCCTCATAATCACCATGCCACTCAGTACCAGAAGATGAAGATGAAGCCTGGTCTGTCCAACCTCTATTCCACCAGATTACATACAAATAACATGCGTTTAACAAGCAAAGTGACAAAATAACAAAACGGCTCAACACAGGAACAGAATGACACTTTACTCGATTTGCCACAAAGATTGCTGACATGAAAAGGCTGGTATCTTGGAGTGGCAGACCATAGATATGTACAGTATAAGAAAGGCTAGATGTCTTAAGGCGGAGTCGCTAACGTCGTCACCAGCGGCCATCTTACCACAGTAAAGCTCTCTGGCGGAATCTGTGGTACTTGAATGAAGGTGAGTGATGTGCACAGACGTAAATGTTCTTATCTCACTGAAATCTTGACAGATTTACAAACTGTTTGGTTTCTTACAAACGTTATCAACGTGGCTACAATTCTGGATATTTCACCTTGTTAAAATTGCAGCTTTTCTCTTAAAAAAATGACTTAATCATGCAGCATGGTTGTGTAAGGCTGAGACCCTCTCCCGCTCTGGGCATTGTCCTGTTTAAATTATCAATTCCTGTGGTTTTTGCCACACATAATATTTTAGCTGGGGTTGTACAGATTCTATGGATATGAAGTATTTGAAGAAATGATATCACAGTGAGCAAAAATAGCTATATAGTCACTGGCTAACCATTTCTATTGCAGTCTTTGATGAGTTAACTACAGTTCCACATGATTTCCAATCGGGTTGGCTTGTTAAAAACATCTTACGATTCCTACAGGAAATTGCTGTGTGAAGATGCCAGACTTCTGTGCAACCTATGGATGCTCTAATCTCCCTTGTGTTGAAACTACCTGTAAAGATATTACAATACTATGACTATATTCAGGATAATCTTTGGTTACTTAGTGGAAGTATGTGCAATACAGGTCTTGTTACAAAGGAACAGTAGGGCTATTGCAAGATTGTTGTTGACACAAGGCTTTTTAGAATATGTTTGTTTACACAATCACTGAGATTCTTTTGGACACCATTGCCGTAACTATTTTAATGTGGCTATTCTTAAAGTACATACAATTACCCCAAAATATAATTTAGGTGTGCTTAGATGTGTCCTTACCCTTAATGTAAAAGGAAATGAGGATTGAAGATGTTGACAATAATTTATATATCTGTGTACATTACTCTTGATTTTAAGGTTTCCCAAAACTGGAGAGAGGAGGAGGAAGTGGGAACTTGTCCTAAGAAGGGTGAGTTTTGCTGCTACTGACAGGACACTGCTCTGCAGTGAGCAGTGAGAAGTGAGGACTTCGACAGGACAGGGCATACTGTCCGGATTAGAGATGGTGTTATAGCTATATCTATTTATCTAATTTATATATCTATTGACACAAACATAACAGAGAACACTATGCAGGTTGTGTAAAGTTTTCAGAGTAGTGTATAATAATTCATACTGAAATAATATTAGGTAGTATATTGTTGCTGCTGGGTCTGTGCACACGGTTGCTTCTTTCCCCTCAGCGTTAAACAACACTCCCATTACTTTATAGTCTTCTTTAGTTGTTGTTAATCCTTATCATTTAATAAATATTATTTATTCCTATTGATTTCACTATGTTTTTTGAGTCAGTCCCTACAGTAGTCTACTTCTCTCTACAGGGTGGGAATTTGTAGGGAAATCTTTTTACCTATTTTTTATTGCAAATAAATGTCACATTTCTAAAAAAAAATATTGTTAATATAATACCATATTTTGCATTATTGCTTGTTTAAACTAAACATAATAATTCAAATTATTTTATCATATTAGTAATATTCCTATTATAAAATATATCTCATGCTGCCATTCTGTATGCTGAGTTTTAGTAGCTCATATATTTATCTGATATAATAACTTGTGTGTGTGTGTATTGCACCTATCTGAGCTCCAATGGGGAAATAAATAGGTGATCCCAAAATTTTGACCGCAAATGTAACATAATTATCCATAAATGTAGTATTATTCCGACACATCTGAGGTTTATAACAAAAGAAAGCGTTTGGTAGAAAATTGAGTTGAAGGGTTTTTTTTTTTTGGTTTTTTTTTTTAAAAAGTGCATGCACAACTTCAACACAATATTATGGATGAGCAAGCTTACTGTGGCAAGATGGCCAGCAGCACGGACGAGACATCCAGCCTTTCTTATACATATCTATGCGGCAGAAAGTCACCAGACTTAGGAAACAGGAGGGCAGGAGTTTGAGTGGCTGACACAAGAGGGAAACAATTATTACAAAATAAAGCAAGGAGTGACAAGACAACATGACTGGACTTAAATAAAAGGTGATGTAACTTTACATGATTGACACGACATGACATCTATTGCAGAATAATTTTTGCCCAGGGTCTTTCTGTGTCCATGGGGAAGGTCAACTGGCTAATTTAAAGAGCTTGTAGGGATGAATGGTCTGTCTCTGTCCTATTTGAACTGGCAACTTGTCCAGGGTGTACCCTGCCTTTCACCCTATGACAGCTGGCTCCAGATAGGCTCCAGCCCCCTACAACCCCACATAGGCTGAGCAGTTGATAATGGATGGATGATTTCTTAACCATTGATTTGATATGAATGAAACAAAACTAGAAAACCACAAGCGGTTATGTGGGGTCCTTGCGGTATGTCGTGGTTGGGTATCAGATGGGGACGGCAGTGTGAGCAGGGGGCAATGAACGTCAAGCGATTCGGACAATACACAAAGGAGTTATGGCTATTTGATGGTTCACTGTGGAAATCATGCCAAAATGAAGAGTGGAAACAAAATGGCTGACTCCCTGTTTGGAATAGACAATTGGTGCAAGAGACTTTTTTGTGCGTCTGGTCAAGTTACACGTGTGTACCTATTTTCCTGTTCCAACTCCATAAAAACGCCTATGGGGAGGGTTTTTTGAAAATTTCAAGGGGGCGCTATGGAGCCATTTTGCCCCACCCATTAGGGTGGACCACATCAGATGTTAGAGGTCGACACCCTTGACCTGTGTATCAACTTTCATGATGATACGAGTTTATTCAAGCCATCAAAAAGCCAATGCCATGAGTAAGGCATGACATTAATATATTAGCACGTTCAGGGCTGAGGTCCCGTTATGCTCAGAAAATTTGAAGCTGCTCGGATAGAGTATGTGAATGTGAGAGTCTTTTGAATTTAGACGGCGAATTCGCCAAAGTTTCTCGAGCACTAGCAGCCACGCCCCTTTGACCGAATTACGTGCAGAGCACAACTTTTGATCGGCTAGGTCTGGAGATGATCTGTACCAGATTTCAAGTCGATCGGACGAAATCCCTAAGACGAGTTCATTTTCATCAAAAAATGAAAAATTCAAAATGGCCGACTTCCTGTTGGAATTTCAGCTTCCTGCCAAGAGACAATTTTGTTCAACTGGTTATGCTTAACATCTGTACCGAATTTTGTTCAGGTATGACAAAGTCATTGACATTCCCTATGGGAATATTTGAAGATTGTCGGGGGCGCTATGGAGCCATTTTGCGCCACCCATGGGCTTGGCCCCCATCAGATGTTAGAGGTCGCCATGCTTGACCTGTGTATCAATTTTCATGATGATAGGAGTTTATTAAAGCCATCAATGAGCAAAAGGTATTTGGAGGCACCAAAATGATGAGTGGAAACAAAATGGCCGACTTCCTGTTTGGAATAGACAATTGGTGCAAGAGACTTTTTTGTGCGTCTGGTCAAGTTACACGTGTACTGATTTTCCTGTTCCAACTCCATAAAAACCCCTATGAGGAGGGTTTTTTGAAGAATTCAAGGGGGCGCTGTGGAGCCATTTTGCCCCGCCTGTAGACGTGGCCCCCATCAGATGTTAGAGGTCGCCACCCTTGACCTTTGTATCAACTTTCATGATGATACGAGTTTATTCAAGCCATCAAAAAACTGGTCACTTCCTACTACCACTGGGGGGGCGCCATGAGTAAGGCATGACACTGATATATTAGCACGTTCAGGGCTGAGTCCCCGTCATGCTCAGAAAATTTGAAGCTGCCCGGATAGAGTATGTGAACCTGAGAGTCGTTCGAATTTAGACGGCGAATTCGCCAAAGTTTCTCAAGCCCTTGCAGCCACGCCCTTTGACCTAATTACGTGCAGAGCACAACTTTTGCTCAGCTATGCCTGGAGATGAAGTGTACCAAATTTCAAGTCGATCGGACGAAATCCTAAGAACGAGTTTGTTTTCATCCAAAAATCCAAAATTCAAAATGGCCGACTTCCTGTTTGGAATAGACAACTGGTAAAAGAGACTTATTTGTGCGTCAAGTTGCACATGTGTACCGATTTTCATGTTCCAACTCCAGAAAAACCCCTATGGGGAGTGGTTTTTGAAAATTTCAAGGGGGCGCTACGGAGCTATTTTGACTGCTCATACATTGGGTTTGATTTGTAAACTTCTCACAATACTATCTTCTTCTTAGGAATTACATGATGTCCATACTAGGCGTACCACTGTTCTCCATGCCATGATTTGTTTCAGAAGTTGTGGTGAGTCCCTGTAAAGAGATATCAGGCCTATTGGACTGTTAATTATTATAATAATTGACCAAGATATATTTTAATTTCATTTACAACACACATTAAAATGTCTGTATATGTACCAGTGTTTCAACTACAAACCTCTGGCAAGATGTTCATACAGTCATGGAAAAAATTATTAGACCACCCTTGTTTTCTTCAATTTCTTGTTAATTTTAATGCCTGGCTCAACTAAAGGTACATTTGTTTGGACAATTATAATGATAACAACAAAAATAGCTCATGAGAGTTTAATTTAAGAACTAAGGATTATTCATTTTCCATGGTTTTCTTGATAATAACCAAAATTACTTAAATTCTTACATCAATAGCTATGGCATTGTACCGCCAAAAACACTACTTTTAAGCATTCCATGTTTTCTTTTCTGTTTGCTTTAAACACATGATACACACAAGAGTTAATACTTGATTGCATAACCATTGTTTTTGATGACTGCAGCCATGCGTCTTGGCATGCTCTCCACCAGCTTCTGACATTGTTCTGCTGTCACAGCAGCCCATTCCTGTTGGACAAATTCAAACAAATTTTCTTTGTTTCTGGGCTTGTGGTTCTCCATTTTGAGTTTGATGATTTTCCACAGGTTTTCAATTGGATTAAGATCTGTGATTGAGCAGGCCAAGGCATGGTGCGAATGTTGTGGTTCTCCATCCAGGCTTTAACTGACCTTGCCGTGTGGCAAGGGGCATTGTCTTGTTGGAAAATCCAGTCATTCGAGGCAGGAAAGAGTTTTCCAGCTGATGGAAGAAGACTGTTTTCAAGGGTAGTCCTGTACTTGACCTGGTTCATTCAGCCTTCACACAATTGCATTTGCCCTGTTCCACTCAGACTGAAACAACCCCAGATCATGACTGATCCACACCCATGTTTTACTGTAGGGGCAAGACAGTCTGGGTTGTAAGCTTCTCCAGGCTTCCTCCTAACCAGTAAGTTGGCTGGAGTGGGCATCAATTCAAAATTGGATTCATCACTGAAGAGAACCTTAGCCCAATCATCAACAGTCCAATCCTTGTGGTCTCGAGCAAAGAGTAACCGGGCCTTCCTCTGCCTTTCATTGATGAAGGGCTTCTTGCGTGCTCTGTGTGACTTCAAACCAGCTTCAACAAGTCGGTTTCGAACTGTCCTTGCCGAGCAAGTCACATTTCTCGACAGTGCCCACTCATTTTTAAGGTCCCTGGAGGTCTGACGACGATTCCTGACACAGGAACGGATGAGTGCACGGTCATCTCGTGGGGTAGAAAGACGCTTCCTGCCACGGCCAGGTAGCAATTTGGTAGTGCCATGTTCAGCTTGTTTTTTTTTGTTGGAATGAACGGCTGTCTTGGAGATCTTCAGTTTTTCGCTACCTGTCTCTCACTCATGCCAATTTCCAGCAGTGCCAAGATGGCTGCCTTTGTTGCTTCACGTAATTCTTTTGTTTTAGGCATTATGTGAGAGCTGACAACTTCTGAGTTGTGCTACGGCTTGAATGTAAGCAGGAAACCACTCTAGGCCTTTGCATGTGCAGTGCTGCTTGTGACATGAAATGGCCTCTTATATACCCTGGGAATCAATTAAGCTTAAGAATGTCAAATAGGACATAACGTATTATGTGACCAGCTGCATTTTTTGTTGTGTTCATTGTATTATACGTTTAGTGGTACCAGATATTAGAATGAACAAGAAATTGAAGAAAACAAGGGTGGTCTAATAATTTTTTCCATGACTGTATGTGTGAAGTGTCACTTTGAGCCCATGAAGGCATCAAAAAATCAACTGCAAAGAAAATCAAGAAGCTGTCATTGGACTAACAATGGAAAACATTAAATTCATCTCACTTTTTCAGCAAACGAGGGCACAAGGCAGCAGAATGAACAGGAGTCAGATTTGCCTATTTATTGTTATTAATATGACAATCAATAATCAAAATTGCCACAGTCATAGTTTCAGTAAATGTGATCAGTATATGATCTCCCTTTCATTAGGGCCCGAGCGGACTGTTAAACAGGTCCGCAAGGGACCTATTGAAACTGTAATGCTTATTAGGGCCCGAGCGGACTGTGAAACAGGTCCGACCTATTGAAACTGTAATGTTTATTAGGGCCCGAGCGGACTGTGAAACAGGTCAGCAAGGGACCTATTGAAACTGTAGTGTTTATTATTATTATTAGGGCCCGAGCGGACCGTGAAACAGGTCCGCAAGGGACCTATTGAAACTGTAGTGTTTATTATTATTAGGGCCCGAGCAGACTGTGAAACAGGTCCGCAAGGGACCTATTGAAACTGTAATGTTTATTCTTCTTCTTCTTCTTCTTCTTCTTATTAGGGCCCGAGCGGACTGTGAAACAGGTCCGCAAGGGACCTATTGAAACTGTAGTGTTTATTATTATTATTAGGGCCCGAGCGGACTGTGAAACAGGTCCTCAAGGGACCTATTGAAACTGTAGTGTTTATTATTATTATTATTAGGGCCCGAGCGGACTGTGAAACAGGTCCGCAAGGGACCTATTGAAACTGTAATGTTTATTCTTATTCTTATTATTATTATTATTTAGGGCCCGAGCGGACTGTGAAACAGGTCCGCAAGGGACCTATTGAAACTGTAGTGTTTATTAGGGCCCGAGCGGACTGTGAAACAGGTCCGCAAGGGACCTATTGAAACTGTAGTGTTTATTATTATTATTATTAGGGCCCGAGCGGAATGTGAAACAGGTCCGCAAGGGACCTATTGAAACTGTAATGTTTATTTAGGGCCCGAGCGGACTGTGAAACAGGTCCGCAAGGGACCTATTGAAACTGTAGTGTTTATTATTATTATTATTATTAGGGCCCGAGCGGACTGTGAAACAGGTCCGCAAGGGACCTATTGAAACTGTAGTGTTTATTATTATTATTATTATTAGGGCCCGAGCGGACTGTGAAACAGGTCCGCAAGGGACCTATTGAAACTGTAATGTTTATTCTTATTATTATTCCTGTACATGTGTTTTCCCAAATTTCACCCCCTTTCCCATTGTCAAAAAGTATAAATTTGCACATTCCTGCGGCCCGCCCCGAAATTCGATATTTTGGGGTGTTCACACACGTTGCACGCAAAATGGCTGAATGGCGCCCCCTACAAAGTTGAAAAATCCCCATAGGGAAATTCGCCAACTTTGTTGTACCTCAACAAAAATTGGTAGAGATGTTAAGCATACATGTACAAACAAAATTTTCACTTGGCAGGAAGTTGAAATTCAACTTGTAAACTGTCGGCCATTTTGCATTTTCTATTTTCTGATGAAAACGAACTCGTCCTAGGGATTTCGTCCGACCGACTTGAAATTTGGTACAGAACATCTCCAGACCTAGCTGAGCAAAAGTTGTGCTCTGCGCGTAATTAGGTCAAAGGGCGTGGCCGCTAGGGCTCGACAAATTTTGGCGAATTCGCCGTCAAAATTCGAACGGCTCTCACATTCACATAGTGGATCCTAGCAACTTCAAATTTTCTGAGCATGACGGGGACGCGGCCCTGAAAGTTCCGATATATTCATATTAAGTCTTACTCGTAGCGCCCCCCGGTGGTAACAGGAAGTGACCCGTTCTTACTTTTTACTTTTACCGATTTCACATAATTTACTTCATCAACTTCATTACACTTCTAAAACATAAATAACAACTCAGTGTAGCTACAGTCCGAACGCTGTGAGGCTACGGCTAACGGCGCCCGTGTGGCGGCGCGGCAATTTTTGACAATTTTTCAAGAAAATACGTTTGCCTTATGACGGTTTAAATAAACTCGTATCATCATGAAAATTGATGCACAGGTCAAGGCTGGCGTCCTCTAACATCTGATGTGGTCCCCGCCCAGGGGCGTGGCCAAATGCCTCCACAGCGCCACCCTTTACGTTTACATGTTCTGATACGACATAGGTGACCCCATCGACTTCATTCCACTTCTAAAACATCCACAACACATTGGTGAAGCTACATTACGAACACCGTGAAGCTACGATAAACGACGTCCGTATGGCAGCGCCGTGTCTTCCGATTTTTCGCCAAGAAAATACGTTTGGCTTTTTGATGGCTTTAATAAAGTCGTACTCACAAACCACAACATTCTATTTACATTACACTATCACTAACTCAGTGTCCGAACATCGTCTCTTCTTATGTCTAAGTTAAACTTAGTTTCCTGGAATGTACATGGCATACGCTCACAGACAAAAAGAATTAAAATCCTGGACTATGTCTCTAAACTAAAAGCAGATATTCTTCTTTTGCAATAGACACATCTACTACAATCAGAAGAGAAATCTCTTACAGATTCAAATTATAATATTATATTTTCATCTTGTTATAACAGTAGACAAAGAGGAGTCTCTATTCTAATCCACAAGAGAGTCCCGTTTACCTTAAACTGTTTGATAACAGACCCAGAGGGCAGATACATTATTATTCAAGCAACGATTTTTGATAAACAATACACAATTGCCAATCTGTATGCTCCCAATAGTGATGATCCAGCCTTCTTTCATACAGTTTTCTTTCATTTATCAGACTTAAATGCTACCTCAACTACTATTATTGGAGGTGACTTTAACATAGTCTTAAATCCCTCTGTAGACCGATCGAACATGCCAATGCAGACAAAACAATTACAATCAGTCCTAACCATACGGGACTATATGAAAGATTTTGGACTAGATGATGTCTGGAGACTCAAAAACCCAACAAAAAGGGAATATACTTTCTTTTCTGCAGTACACAAGTCATTTTCAAGAATTGACTTTTTTCTTTCAAATAACTCCATCACACACAAAATTACCACTAGAATTCACCCAATCATCATCAGTGACCATGCACCTATATCCCTCAGTCTGCAAACTGACACTTACCGTAAACCTCCTCAGACCTGGCGCTTCAACATATCTCTACTTAAAGATCCTGAATTTGATCAAATGGTAAGGAGAGAGTGGGCAGACTTTCTAGAAAATAATGACTTTCCAGATTCATCTCCTTCCTTACTTTGGGAAACCTGGAAGGCCGTAATTAGAGGTAAAATAATATCGTACTCTTCATACAAGAAAAGAAAGGAACAACAAATAAAGACAGATATTGAGGAAAAAATTAAACAACTTTCGCAGGATTATGCATTAAATCCAAGCGAACAATTACAATCTGAGTTACACAATGCAAAGTTATGCCTCGACGACATTTTATCAAAGAAAACAGATTTTTTACTACAACAACTGCGATACAATGATTTCGAGCATAGCAACAAATCAGGCAAATTTCTTGCGAATTTAGTACAACGCAACAGAGAAAAATCTTTTATAACAGCAATACAGGATCCTACTGGCAAATATACTCAATCACCTCAAGAAATCAATCAGATGTTTTATAGCTATTACCACAAGCTATATTCAGCAACAGTTAACCCCAACAAAGATGATATTCACACATTTCTCAACAATCTAAAGTTGCCTGAACTAACATCTGAATGCAGAGACAGTTTAGATGCTCCAATGACTATCAGTGAATTACAATGTGCATTAGTATGTCAGCGGGCAAAGCACCTGGTCCGGATGGTTTCCCTGCTGAATTTCTCAAACATTTCTGGCTAATGCTAGCACCCCTTTTTTTCAGAACAGTTATGGAGATTAAAAATAAAGGCTATATAAGCGCTCACATGAACACAGCTGCAATAAAGTTATTATTGAAACCAGATAAAGACCCCACGCAGCCTGCTAGCTATCGACCTCTGTAGCTAATCAACTCTGACATCAAAATTATATCTAAAGCACTCGCTTCCAGGTTGGAGAAAATTATCCCGGCTATAATTCACAACGATCAAACAGGTTTTATTAAAGGCCGACACTCCACTAACAACTTTAGAAGGCTTCTAAATCTGATCAATTTGACACAGCGCTGCAATAGAGAAGCGATCGTTATATCACTTGATGCAGAAAAAGCCTTTGACAAAGTTAACTGGTCCTTTCTCTTCTCTGTACTTCATAAATTTGGTTTCGGTGACTCATTTATCCAGTGGGTTTCAACTCTGTATAACTCACCTAAAGCTACTGTCACGACTAATGGGATCACTTCACAAAGCTTCACTTTGCAAAGGGGAACTAGACAAGGATGTCCACTCTCTCCCTTACTGTTTGCAATTTTTATCGAACCATTGGCTGCAGCGGTACGTCAGAACAACAGTATCAAAGGTATCTGCTCTCTGAAGTCTGAACACAAAATTAATCTATACGCGGATGACATTTTACTTTATTTAGAAAAACCAAAAACATCAATGAAGGAAGTATGTAAACTCATCACAACCTTCTCACGCCTATCAGATTACTCCATCAACTGGTCAAAATCAATTATACTGCCTTTAACAGAGAGCTCATGGAATCCTGCAATCCAAAACACTCATTACTCTTTCCCTACAGGCAACATCAGATATCTGGGCATAAATATTTCCTCCAAACTCTCAGATCTTGTCCACTTGAACTTCACACCACTTGTGGACAAAGTGTGTGGTGATCTGAGCCGTTGGAATAACCTTCCTATCTCACTGTTGGGACGAATAGCTACTGTCAAGATGAAAATATTACCCCAAATCAACTATCTCTTCTCCATGATCCCATTTAAACCCACAACAAAATGGTTCCAAACATTAGATTCAGCTATCGGTAAATTCTACTCAAAGAACAAAAAGGCTACAATCAGCCTGGCTACTCTCCAGAAGAATAAGTCTGAAGGTGGACTGGAGGCTCCCAATTTTCTGCATTACTACCTAGCTAATCAGTTACAATACCTTATCAAGTGGATCCATCCACAGGAAGA
Organism: Synanceia verrucosa; assembly: GCA_029721515.1. NCBI lineage: Eukaryota > Metazoa > Chordata > Actinopteri > Perciformes > Synanceiidae > Synanceia > Synanceia verrucosa. The sequence continues at coordinate 371,568 of CM056568.1, forward strand.
ATATAACTCCTGGATGGAACTAGAACAGTTAGACTGCAGCCATATTAAACCCGCTGATCTACCCTTTATCACCTCTATTCTTAAAAATCATTCCTGCTTCAAGAATCCCTTGATCGCCTCCACACTGTCTGCATGGTGGAGAGCCCTTGAAATCACAGGTTCACCACTTCAACCCAGTATACTCTCACCAATCTGGTACAACCCAGACTTTGTAAACAATAAAACCCCTCTCTATCTCAGTACATGGGCAAAGAAGGGGGTCACCCATCTCCATCACCTCCTCCAAGATAACATATTTATGACATACACAGACTTATTCCAAACCTTTGGAATAAGGAATGGAAATTTTCTCCAATACCTGCAGGTAAAGAAAACAATTACAAAGACAATCCCAACACTTCAGTCCACCTCTCAGCCACCTGATTTACAGCCACCTGAATTTATCAAATACATCACCAAATTGTTGCCCAAAAATAAGAAAAACCTCTCAAAAATGTATAGTTTCCTCTCAAAGACAGACTCTATACATTTACCAATCCCAAAATGGGAGAAAGACTTATCCATGCCCTTAGACCATGATTTTTGGACTCAGATCTGTGGAAACACATTTAGCATGACAAAAAATACTAACCTACAACTGATCCAATTTAAGGTTCTCCACAGAGCACACGTAACGCGGTATAAAATGTATAAAATGGGTTTCTCACAGTCTGACTTGTGCACCCAATGCACTCAAAAAACTACTGATACTTATTTTCATGCACTGTGGCTATGTTCTCCTGTATTTCAATTCTGGGCAACAGTAACACAGAAACTCTCTTCTATTTTGGACTGCAGGATCCCACAATCTCCAAACTTATGCTTAATTGGCGATTTTACTACAGCGACAGTACCAGTCATTCACCTCCAACCCACGCTTGCAGCTCTCGCCATCGCTAAGAAGACCATCTTGGTTAATTGGAAGGATAAGAGAGCAATCAACATTACCCATTGGCTAAACCTCCTCTTTGAGCATATCGCACTTGAGAAAATATCTGCTTCCCGAAAGAACCAATTGACATCTTTTACAGAAAAATGGTCTCCATTTATTAGAGCTCTCAATATAAATCTATAGTCTATTCTTGTTTCCCCCTTTTTTTTTTTTTTTTTTTTAAACATTGACCTACATTTTTTGGCAGAAGAAAAATCTCTATTTATTAGAGCTCTTAATATAAATTCATAGTCTGCTCTTGTCTGTTAGCATATGCCGACCCCTCTCATAAATTTGAGCTGTTCCAGAAAATATTCATTCTCTCTGTGCCTTTGTTCTGATCCCTAACTTGTCTCCTCTTCTCCTTTATTGCAGTTGAATAACCATCTCTTCATTAAGGACTGATGGATCCAAGGACTCCAAGGCTGGGAGCTGGCACAAGGGGATTACTTTTCCTCTTGTCCCTGGTGTTGCTCTACGATTCTGAGAGGCCTGCCCGGCTGTGGCCACTCCCCCCGGGGGTGGATGTGTCCGATGTCTCTCCTTTTGGGCCCTATGGCTTCTGGGCCTTCGCTGTTTTCCGGGGTCCGGGGGGGGGTAGTTGCCCCTATCTCCTCATGGCGGTCTGGCTGGCTTCCCAGTTCCTTTCCTGCCCGCGTCCCCTCCTCTCTTCTCTCCTACCTGCCTGCTCCTCCTCCCCCCCTCTCCCGTCCCCGGGGTGTCTGGGGGTCCTCGTCGCTGGTGGGGTTGGCTTTGGGGCCGGGGGCTCTCTTCTGGGGGGGGGGGTGTGGGTGCTCTGGCCCGCACGTGCTCAGGCAATCGCCTGGGCCTGCATATCACTACTGGAGTTCCAAGCTCAGCTTGCTCGATCCTCGATCCGGGTCCGACGCGTTCCTGGGCTGTGATGGGGCCAAGCCGGACGGGGGCTTGCTCCGTTCCCAGCGGAGCTTGTCTCCTCGTGCTGGGGGGGTGGTGGGGCGGATCAGTGTTACGGTGGGTCGGGGGCCTCCTCGCACACAAGGGGGCATCCCGGGGCTTGGGGGGGAGCGATCTGGGTCCGCCGGTAGGGGGATTGTTTGCCGGACAGCGCTGGCTTGCGCATCTGGCTCCCGGCTGGTGGAGTGCGTATCGATCCTTTTCGGCTGTGCTGGTTGGTCGCTGCATCTCTAATTCTGCATGGCTGCTGGGGCTCTGCTCTGAGGCTGCAGCTTTCAGGGTCATGGTGTTGGTGGGGCCTGCTGGTTTGTGTGGGATCTCCCTGGCCCCTGGCCTCTTGATCCTGGGGGCCCAGTGCTTCAGGAGCTATGCCCATCTCTTCTACTCCCCTCGCGGCTCTGTGCTCCCTCGCTCTCTCGTCCCCCCTCCCTCCGGAGGGGAGCGCTCGGTTCGCGGGTCTTGCCTCATGGGCGGCGGTGGCCTCCTGTCTCCCCGGGTGTTGGGGTGGCTGGGGGGGTGTGGGCGGGGGGTGGGGGTTGGGGATGGGGGTGGATGGTGGGGTGGTTGGGGGTGGGTGGGCCCTCGTGTCGCTGGCCCCTTGGACCTGTCCTGGCCTCCTGGGAGGTGGTGGTTTCTGTCTCCTCCTGGTCGTTGGATCTGCGTGGTTCTCGGTGGCCCGGGTGGCTCTCTGGGTTTGGCATCGTCGATGCTCCCACTTCCCCAGGTTGTTGTGGACACCTAGCCGATCTGGCCATGAGGGGTCGTGGTAGACGCTCTGGGCTTTGGTGTTCTACACACATGCATGTTTTATCCAGACCTTATTAACTCCTCCCGAGTCACATTGATGAGTACTGATGTGAACTGCTAGTATGTGCCAAATCATTCGTCCGACTTCTCACTAAGGTCATATTTTCTCCACATACTTCTTTCATTTGTGTTCTCGGTAGCCTACTCTATACAGTTAGGTTCTCCACTACTCTGGTGTTCAATACTGTTGGGTGTTGCGATGAAGGTGTTAGGAATGACACAGTAGCTTACACGTTTTTTTTATTCCAATAGCACTGCCTGTCTGTAAACTTCCCTTTTTGTTTTGTCTTATCTCCCTGTCTGTCATTTATTTCCCCCTCTTATCACCCAGGTGTAGCACGTCCCTCTCTGGCTTATAACAGGAAATTCCAATAAATAAAGTAAGATTAGATTCCAGGGAGGGCCGGTGATGGTCACATACATGCACCAAATATTAATAGCTTTTGCTGCAAGACTAAAATATGCATAATCTCATAAAAGGTCGACACTCTTTTGTTGAACAATGAGAACAATGCAGACAAAGTGAAAAAAAATAAAAATAAAAAATAAAAAAAATAAAGTCGTATTATCGTGAAAGTTGATACACAGGTCAAGGGTGGCGTCCTCTAACATCTGATGTGGTCCACACTAATGGGTGGGGCAAAATGGCCCCATAGCCCTCCCTTGAAATTTTCAAAAACCCCTCCCCATAGGAGTGTTTATGGAGTTGCAACACGAAAAACAGTATACACGTGTACCTTGACCATACGCAGAAAAAAGTCTCTTGCACCAACTGTCTATTCCAAACAGGAAGTCGGCCATTTTGTTTCAACATTTTGTGTATTGTCGGAATCGCTTGACATTTATTGCCCCGTGCTCGCACCGCCGTCCCCATCTGATGCCCGACCGCGACAAACCACGAGGGCCCTACATAACCGCTTGCGGTTTTCGAGTTTACATATTGTTTTCAGACGCAGAATACTAACCAAGATTCCCAGGGCTTTTGGTTGAATATTTTCTCTGTTGTTTGGCAGGAGACTTCTTTATTTGCAGGTTCTCTTTACTTCTGGACAGCGTTTTATCACACAAATGTCTCTCTTCTAAAACAAAGAAAGAATATGGAAATTACTTGGAGAAATAAACCATGGGACAGGATAACACAGCCGCGAGTGTAGACCTGTTGTACGTACCTATAAAGTATTGTTTCTTTCCTGAACAGTCGTCAGTGACCCCCAGTGCTGTTTTAAAACACTTATGTAAATACAATATAAATCAGATAACAGTATGTGCTATAAATAATGTTTTAAATAAAGACAAAAGTTTTGTTAAAACTTACCAGAAACAAGAGCCATATTGGCAGAATGCAGAGTGTCTGTACCACAGTTGGCAGATGCTGTCAGCACTGATGCTTCCCAAGAGGTTAGCTGGCTGTAACAGACCTGCTTAAATACATGGCATGCCACTCCCCCTCTGTTGTTATTTGATAATTAGTGTGACGTCTCCTCATCACATCTACTTTTTTATTTTTTTGGGGCTGTCTGCCTTCTTGATGGGAGTCACAAGATTGCTATGGTCTCTCATGCAGTCACATTCGATGTCGCCGTCCACAGGATTATGAAGGTGGCCCGCAAACATAGGTCCGGATGTTGTGGTGGATATGTTCATGTTACCACGCCTGGACGCATCAGTTGTGGACCATTCAGCAATGACACCTCGAATTAGCACATATGCCTACGTCATTCAGGAGGAGGTCACAAACCCACACTCTCACTCACATCCTTCCCACCATTATGTGTTAGGTATTACATCACTTATTTCAAACACATCAAACGACACGTGTCACTTCCATCTCATACACACCCAGACCCCACCTACACAAAAACAGTAACCCGTTCATGGGGCCATTTGTCGCACACACTCTCTCTCTTACACAGACACACACACAAACCCCTTCTCCCCCAATAACTTCAGGTCAGATCAAATGGTTCATGCACGCGTGTTTGTACATGTGTAAAAAGGTGTCCCTGACATACTACTCGCGTTCAGCCATGGTTTCTGCACATTTGTGGATATAGCTGAGGACAGCTGACGTATATTCCTCTAGATTCACCTCTCCCTCTCGGACAGCTGCTTCCTTGAAGACCTGCCAGTCTGTGCACTGGAAACAGTCCTGCAGTGCAGGGACAGTGTCACTTGGTGATGGTCCTCTGTGTTGGCGCATGCTGTTTGAGTAGAGGACGGTAGGCAGGAACTAGCGTGATAGAGATGTGGTCGGAGAAGCCGAGGTGGAGGTGGGGGACAGCTCTGTATGCATCTTGTTTGTTTGTATAAACACGGTCCAGCATGTTATTTTGCTGTGTCAGTATGGTGACATGCTGATAAAACTTAGGAAGAGTGCCTGTCAGGCTTACATGGTTGAAATACCCCACAACCATGTAAAAAGCTTCCGGGTGCTTGCTCTGGAGCGAGCTGATGTTGTTGTGAAGCTCAAGTAGTGTTTCGTTAGCATTACCATCCAACTCGATGTAATCAGCTGTGACGAACACCGCCGTGAACTTTTTAACAGTCATATGCTCGTAGTGGCTGATGACTAATGTGCAGTTTGTACACCAACCTCTGTTCACGTAGATCACGTAGACAGTCTGCCCCCCCCGGGCTTTCCCCAACAGTTGGTTTCGGTCAGCACGGAAGAAAAGCGGGCCGTCGGATCTGGAAGGCTGGGTCTGGCATGTTGTCGTTTAGCCAGCTTTCCGTCAAAGTACTGCACAGTTCCTCATCTCATGTGAAACTTGCAGCCTCAGTCGGAGTAGGTCCATCTTGTTGTCCAGGAAGCGGACATTGGACAGGAACAGGGATGGGATCGGTGGTCTCCCGACACTAGCCCTTAGCCTAGCTAGCAAGCCACTCCGTTTGCCCCTCTTCTGCTTCTGGGCGCACCGCTTCCTTTTGCCCTCTGTCCGGCGTGCTCTGTAACGCCAGTCCGGTGTTCTCAGGAGCTGCAAGGCCACTGTTGTTATTATTGTTGCTGTTGTTGTTATCATTGCCATCGCCGTGGCCAAACCATCCCTTATTTTGATAAGCTTGTTTCGGCTGTACCTTATACGCCTGCTCACACAGGCCAGACAAGTAGAATTGTCCAATGACCGACACAAAAGGGGGGGCTTAAACCCGGGAGCACGAGAAGCCGCTGCACCACTGCAAGCCGTCATCTTTATACCCCCATATCAGGTACAGGGCCCTCCATGGGACCTCAAGATTGTAAAGCTGAAACGGATCAATTAATAGGATACAACAGGTGTGAGGTGTTGGTGTGTGAAATACCTGAGGATACAGCTGAGACTGAGGAAACTGAATTACCTCAACAAATAGAGAAACATGGAACTGGAAGCAAGCGCACAACAAGGAACAAGGTAGTCATTGATAATGTACAATACGCTCCGTGTAATGATATTTACTTGGAGATGGAACTGCTAGGAAATAATGTCAATAACAATAATGCAGAAGCCAGCAAATCTATCACTGATGATATTAGCGCTGCTGTAAAATATGGAACAATTAAATGCATGTTTATTAATGCTGAGACATTGACCAATAAGATGGCAGGCAGCAGGAAGAAAGAGGAACAATGATGTATGTGCACAACAGCTTGAGAGATTCATTCATGCAGAAAAGCTTCCCAAAGTACCAAGTGAGAGACTGTGTATTTGTTGAATTCAAGATGAAACACAACAAGAAATTGTTGGTTTGCTGCATATATCAGCATGGGAGCTGTCAGGAAACAGTCTGGACTTTAAGTTCCTTGAGTGTATTTGGGACTGTTTTTTTGCACCAGCACATTATGTTCCCCACAACAGTCAGATGAACAAACCAGCCAAGTGAAGCTGTTGCCGGTTTTAAAAATGGCGGGGCCGAGTTGTGTTTGGCTTTTACAGTCTAGTAAAATGCTTCCAATGATGACACTCGTTGGCCAACCAGTGGAAGGTAGTCGGACAACGTTTAGTATCGCTTCGGCTCGCTTTGAACCAGGGCTGAGGAGGTACGGAAAAAGTATCAAGTACCAGGTACCAAGTACTAGTGGAAATGCGCCACAACCGTGTAAAGCCATGCCATACTGTACTGTACCTGTGGAAAAGCGCCAAATGAGAATATGTCATGTCAGGTCAATGTTGATTATTGTTCAACTGTTGATGATAAAGTTGCTGTTCTACTCAACTGGGATTCAGTCAAATGGCACAAAATACACACTGTCTTTGTACTTGTTAATATAACTTATATTTCATTGTTGATAAACTGAAATGCAGGTTTGATTTTTTTTTATATTATGACATTTTGTTTTTAAAAGGTGTTCTATATAGTTGTGGGAAAATTTGTTTCTACATTGCTGCACTTCAAGTTTACATAACAGCTGAATAATTTCTACTATTATATGGTTCATCTTAAAGTATAAAAAATGGCCAGACGTAGACTTGTTAATTGTTACTTTTTAGTTATGTATTTATTTATTTATTTTATTTCATATATTTTGTGCTAAAAGACTGAGCAACAAAAGTTTTAAACACCTGAATAGAAAAAAAAAATTGTTTCTTTGACATTTAAGTCAGGAGTACGTATTATGTTTGAGGCAATCATTTGCCACAAATATTTTAAGTTTGGAGGTAAATGATTTGGAGTTTTAACAAGTCTATGTTTTTGAGTTATGGGTAATGAGAATATTAAATGATCAAACTAATACATTTTAATTTCATGAAACATAAAAATTAGTTTTCATGCTTGTAATGATTACGTTCCCTTGAGTTATTGCATTGAGAAAGATTAATGAATATTCTGAGTCGCAGAAAATTTTTGAGTTGGCTTAATCGGTAAATTTAATTTAATTATAATTCCTTTAATATAAGTCCTTCCATCCAGCCATCAATTTTCTATCGCTTATCCTCATAGGGTCTTTGTGGGGGCTGGAGCCTATCCCAGCTGTCTTAGGGTGAAAGGCAGGGTACACCCTGGACAAATCTCCAGTTCATCACAGGACACATAGAGACAGACAACCACTCACATTCACACCTACGATCAATTTAAATTCCTCAAGATTTCCTCAAGGTTCTGTGCTTGGGCCTATTCTATTTACTTTATATATGCTTCCTTTAGGCAATGTTATCAGGAAACACTCCATAAACTTTCACTGTTATGCAGATGATACTCAGCTATATTTGTCATTTAAGTCAGATGAATCCAGCCAGTTAGCTAAACTCCAAACATGTCTTCAGGATATAAAAACTTGGATGGCGCACAATTTCTTGTTGTTAAATTCAGATAAAACTGAGGTTATTCTAATTGGCCCTGAAAATCTCAGAAATAACCTATCTAATGACTTATTTACTCTAGGTGGCTTTGTACCAGCCTCGAACACCACTGTAAGGAATCTAGGGGTAATTTTTGACCAAGATATGTCCTTCAACGTCCACATGAAACAAACAGCTAGAACAGCTTTTTTTCATCTGCGCAACATTGCAAAAATAAGGCATATTCTCTTCCAAAACGATGCAGAAAAATTAGTCCATGCATTTGTAACCTCCAGGCTGGACTATTGTAACTCGTTATTATCAGGCTGCCCTAATAAGTCTATCAGGACTCTCCAGCTGGTCCAGAACGCTGCAGCACGTGTTCTGACCAGAACCAGGAAAAGAGACCATATTTCTCCGGTGTTAGCCGCTCTGCACTGGCTCCCTGTAAAATCTAGAATAGAATTTAAAATCCTCCTCCTCACCTACAAGGCACTGAATGGTCAGGCACCATCTTATCTTAAAGAGCTAATAGTGCCTTATAATCCTGCTAGAACTGTACGCTCTCAGAATGCAGGACTATTAGCGGTTCCTAGGGTTTATAAAAGTAGAATGGGAGCTAGAGCTTTCAGTTATCAAGCTCCTCTTCTGTGGAACCAACTCCCTCTTTCAGTCCGGGAGGCAGACACCATCCCCTTATTCAAGAGTAGGCTTAAGACTTTCCTTTCTGATAGTGCTTATAGTTAGGACTGATCCAAGGTTGACTCAGGCTGCCTTGGATCAATCCTTAGTTATGCTGCTATAGGTCTAGCCTGCCGGGGACTTCCTCTGACACACTGAGCTTCTCTTCTTCTTCATTTCGATGCCTCCATTAAGTCATTTTACTAACTCATCTTCTTCCCCGGAGCCCCTGTGCTCCCAGCTCCTAGGTGTCCGTGAGCTGAGGCTACTTGTTGAGAAGGAGGTGGTGTCATCCAGGCTTCGTCTGTCCTGATGGTGGTGAGATGGAGAAGAGGTGATGCTGCTCAGGTTGTATCTTTTAGGGTAGTGGAGAAGAGGATGTGTTTACTCTTCCTCCCTTTAACACATGCTGCTGATTATTTTTGTGCCTCGTAGTCCCTGTGCATTCTCATCTCACAGGTATCCATGGATCCAATCTACCTGGTGGAGTAGTGGTTGTGCAGACCAGTCAGGCTTCATCTTCTGGTTCTGAGTGACGTGGTGGTGATGAGGTCATCCTGCGGAGGTTTCTCCTGTTTGGTGTGGTGGAGTGGAAGATGTGCTGCCCAGGCTTCTTCTGGTTGGCGTGGTGGAGAGGACGACATGCTTCTCATCCTTTGCTGATAGCTTGATGATGCTCTTCATCCCCTTGGACACTCTCATATAATTCTATATATACACACTGTATATTAGCTGTTGTTATATTGATTTGGACATTTCCATACAATTTTGTATGTTAGTGTTAATGTGTTTTCATTGTTGTTATTCTGTGCACATGGCATCTATTGCACGTCTGTCCATCCTGGAAGAGGGATCCCTCCTCTGTTGCTCTTCCTGAGGTTTCTTCCGTTTCTTTTTCCCTGTTAAAAGGTTTTTCTTTGGGGAGTTTTTCCTTCGTCGATGCGAGGGTCATTTGTAAAGGACAGAGGGTGTCATATCCTGTACAGATTGTAAAGCCCAATGAGGCAAATTCATAATTTGTGATATTGGGCTATACAAATAAAGTTGACTTGACTTGACTTGACATGTCCGGGGCTCCGTAAGATCCAGAGCAGTGGTATAAGTATTCAGAACCCTGTTTTGAACAGATACTTGATTCTTCAAAGATTGAATTTTGGGTTTCAGCTCACCTCTGTCCAAGTTGAGCCTGACCTACTGAATGAAGTGAAAGATGCTTTTCATGCACTTGGGGTAATCCAAGTGTAAGGCATAAATCAGCCCAAAAAGGACACAGAAAGCCTGTGGCAGGTTGGCCAGCTCCTCCATTACCACATTCAATTCCAAGACAATGCTCACTCTGGATGGGTTGAGCTGAGGATGTTTGTCAGTGCAGAGGATTCCCATTGAAGTCCTTGTCGGTTGCATCCTAACAGAAAAAGAAACAGACAAAGAGAAAACATTGTAATGTCAATAATGCTGTGTTGACCACAAAAATGAAGTAAGGAAAATGCCAATTTTAAATCACCATAATTTGAACTGTGCATTACAAGAGCTGTTTGAAAACCTGTGTGCTGAAATGGTTTTGTAGCTCAGCAGAGATGGAGAGCTTTTTCAGTCCCAGTCAAGCTGAAAAGTTGTGAAAAAACTATTTCCAGTACAGATGCTCTATGCACAGCTCCACTACTTCCTATTTAATGCTGCTCCTTTATTTCCTGGTTTTGTTGGACAATGATTAATCCAGGTGTGTCTGACCATTGTGACTACTCAGACACACCTGGATTAATCATTAAATTCAGGAAGTAGTGGAGCTGTGCATAGAGCCCATTGTTGCAGTTGATACAAATTTAAGACCAGTATTGTCCTTTAATCTCAAAAAGTGAGAACTTATGTAAGGGGTGTTCATAGTCCTCAGCAAAATAAAAAGAGGAGTCCCTAACTGTGGCCCCAGCTCTCACTAGCTTATGGCAATTTCACAGAAATAAAGACAGTTCAAATTTTTGTACAATGTCAATTTGTTTGTAATTTAGAGTAAGTAGTAATAATTTAGTTGTTATAGTAAATTCATATCATATGGTCATGTTGTGACTCAATAATGCAGGTATTCAAAACAAATGTTGGCTCAGTGGTCTGGAAGATAGTGGAAATAACTAAGTACACTCATACTGTATATGGTTAAAGAGATTCCAGAGTCAGCTGACTTTATGGTTGACTTTTAATTGTGCATTATGCAGGTGACTAAAAGACAAAACTTGTCTGGTACATCTACTGGTACATCTACAGTTGGTTGCTGTTCTGAAGTGTGAAAGTGGGATAAAGTGTACTCTTAGTACACTGAGTGATTTGAATATACACAGACATTCCTGGTGTAAACATGGAAATGGTTGTGTTCTTGCATAGCTCCCATGTTTTAGTCTATAGAGCTGAAATAGCTGTGCTCTCTTTTCACAGATGAAAGGGCTTACACTTCCACTTCCACAACATGTCTTCTGGAGACCTGCAATACAATAAAAAAGAAAAAAAAAACACAAGGGATGGGGAAGTTATGTTAGATTATCCTCTACAATCTATCTGTATTTTGAGACTCTTAATTCTGGATAGTGATGAAACTGTATAATGTCATTTGTTTAACGTTCACTTCTTGAAAATGTTCATTTGTGGAAGTAAAGAGGGTCACATACACATTACAATTGCACAGCCTGATTACATGAATACAGTTGGTATTTGACAGGTGATTTACACATCTTTAATGGCAGTTATCTTCAGTGAAAAAAAAATAACCGAATTATCGTGGCAAAAGCAAAAATGTTCAATGCTGAAAAGCAGGAGCTTCAAATTCTATCTGTTTAAGCAACCCTTTGAACCAGCTACAACACTGGAGGCTAGGGTTTAGAAGCTGATTCAAAATGTCGGTTTTGCAAAAAACGTTTTTATTCACTGCTCTAACGAGTAGGGTCCAGCTGCAGCTACAGCCAAGTCAGAGCTGCTACAAACCACACCCCCTACGAACCACACCTCCAATCATGACAGTCATGCTAATAGCATGCAGAGTAGGGCGAAATCCCGACAGTCATGCTAATAGCATGGTGAGTATGGCGAAATCCCGACAGTCATGCTAATAGCATGGGGAGTAGGGCGAACATTTTAATTGTCCCCAGCCACCGTAGTTTGTAAGGGCATGGTTGTAGTAGCAACAGGTAGCCTTAGTTTGTAGGGGCGTGGTTGTAATGGGCGTGGTTTGTAGGGGCTTCGGGTGTAGCAGTTGCTGCAGCTGGATATTAATATCTCTAACAGTCATTGGAGCTACTGCTAACTTTAAATCAAAATCCACCACAGAACAACACGCGGTGGCTCACTCACCAGATTCAGTCGTCCTGTCGCTCTCTTTTTTCAAGTGTATCCGTCTGCGGCCTGCAAGAGAGAGGCGTGTCATGTAGTGGCGTCACTACACGACACGGTTCTTAAAGGGATATGAGCCCAAGTAGCTACCAATACAGTTTGAACTTGTTTCAGCTGCACAAAATTCAACGGTTTTGCTTACCCATTCTTTGCCCTATAATGAATGTATTCAAAAGCATACAAATGTCGTTGTTGATGCTCTTGTTGTTGTTATTCTTATTATTACTAAAGTGGGAAAAGATTTTTTAAGGCAGGATTTCATGAATCCTGATGATGATCAGTGATGGCAGTCCGCTTGTTTACATGAACTGCATCCCCAAGCTGGTGCTGCTAAGTAGCAAATTAGCCTACAAAGCTGACATTACTTCAGACTCAGAAAATTTTTATTTTTTTTATTTTTTGTTTGACTCTGCCATGAGAAAAAACTCAGGACAAGAATTAATGCGCTAAACAACAAATAGATAATGTCAGCACTTGTGTGTAAGAGCATAATGTGTAGATATATTTGAATAGGGGGGGGCTATGTTTGACTATTATGAATGTGAGAGTAGTAAATTAAAAAAGTAAAAGAATTCAGGATTCAAGATTCAAGATTCTTTATTGTCGTTATGCATGCATAACGGAATTTTGTAGAGTCTCTCAGCTTAAGGACACACAAAGGAATAAAAATAAAGATAAAAAGGACATTAATATAAAAATATAAAATATAAAACACCCGTATTTGCAGAGAAGTGATATATACAATAGAGATGCAATTTAAAATAGGAACAAAGTATTTACAGCAAAAATGTAGTACTTGCAACAGAAATGTCTATTAGCAGCAGCATACATGTGATATTTGCAGTAGAAATGTGATATTTACAGTGGAATGTGATATTGCACCCATAGTTAAATGTTTCCAACAGAAATGTAAACTTGCAGAATGTGGAGAGGGAGTAGATGTGAATGTGTGATGACAGAAATTTTATTCATCCTGAATGGGGAATTCATTTGTGAATTCTCCATTTTGTATGCTACTGAGGAGAGAACAGTGTGACGACCCTCCCTGCTCCCATTGCTTTCTCTCTTGACATCAGCAGTATTGGCACAACCTGGGCTCTGGGAAGCTGTGGGCCTCTCTTGGAGCTCAGTTGCTGGTCCTCTCTTACCTGCAACACCTCTTGGTCTTTGTTTGGAATTCTGATTCCTTTATTCCACCCTACAACACCACACACACTCCTGCATGCATGTACTCACATCACTGATCATACAGACCACACACGCCATGATAACTTGTGTGCATCTCCCTCCTTTGTCTTGGCTGTTTTGTGACAAGCAGCCATTCATTACTACTGTATTTGGTCTGTCAAATGTGTTCGTAGTGAAGAGGGAAATCTTATAACATTAATTTGTAATCTAGTACTTTATATACATATTTTTTTTTTTTATTGAATTCATATCATGTGAATGGCTTCATAGCTCTGTGAAATGTAGAAACTGAATATGTTCTACACAAAATATATAATAAACAGAAAAAAAATACAAAACATATCAAAGCTTCTCACATTTTATTTCACACTTTATTGGCTGTGAAGCCATTACAGCCAGCTGAGAAATGCCTCAGAGAGGGCTCTTTCCATTTTCTCATGCTGTTTCTCCATTTATTATAGGATTATTTAACCCTAACCCTAACCCTTTATACTATAGATACCTCTATCTATCTATTTGTCTATCAAACTATATATATATATATATATATATATATATATATATATATATATATATATAAACATATATATGTCTATACATATATATAATATATATACACACTACACTTACAGTCTGCATACGGTCCGCCATTCTTCTTCTTTTATTTCACTTTCTATGTTATTTCGCTTGTGGCAGAGGTCTCATTTTCATTCATTATAATCCTGCTAGAACTCTGCGCTCTCAGAATGCAGGACTATTAGAGGTTCCTAGGGTTTATAAAAGTAGAATGGGAGCTAGAGCTTTCAGTTATCAAGCTCCTCTTCTGTGGAACCAACTCCCTCTTTCAGTCCGGGAGGCAGACACCATCCCCTTATTCAAGAGTAGGCTTAAGACTTTCCTTTTTGATAGTACTTATAGTTAGGACTGATCCAAGGCTGACTCAGGCTGCCTTGGATCAATCATTAGTTATGCTGCTATAGGTCTAGACTGCCGGGGGACTTCCTCTGACACACTGAGCTTCTCTTCTTCTTCATTTCGATGCCTCCATTAAGTCATTTTAGTAACTCATCTTCTTCCCCGGAGTCCCTGTGCTCTCAGCTCCCAGGTGTCCGTGAGCTGAGGCTACATGGTGAGAAGGAGGTGGTGTCATCCAGGCTCCAATTATCACTGAAATTGGATAGTTTGTCTATTTTTCCTTTTCTGCTTTTTTCCCTTCAAGTGTCTGTTCAGTGTTCATCTAAAAAAATCATCTCTGTAGTCATTCTGTTGCTGTTTTTGCTGAACTAAGGGTTTGTACTATACTAAGGTTTTGGATATTAGATTTCCATTTTTGGCACGCTGTGTGTAAGCATTTGCAAATAAGACATACATGATACATATATTTGGTGTTGGGGTGATCCTGTATGCAAAGAAAATGTAAGCATTATATAGAAATGCTTTCACTGACTGCATTTACTGTGAAACAGTAAGACGTGTCAATTTTATGGCTAAAACAGGCTCATGGTGTGCTAACTGTATTTAGAGTTTTGCAAATGATGCTGAAGATTGGACAAAAGCTTGTTAGCGATTAAAAAAAAAAACCTGTATTAATAAAACCATTGCGGCCTTTCTGTCACCTGCTTTGGTGACAGAAAACCATCCCCTGACAATTAGTCTATTATTACTTCTCCCTTGTGACGCAGACTCTATCACACATGAAAACATATAGTAAAAAAGAGCAAATACCATCTAATTCAACAATACATGTATAGCCCATTTAAAATGTATTTAATAACTATGAAATGATCCCCTTTCATTCTCATTATTTATTGTTCTAATTAAAATAAACATTTCAAAAACATCCACTGAGCTTTACAAAGAAACAAAATATAATGGCCATTGCACATTTGTCATGTGTCTGATGGTGATTTTGTATTTCAATAGAGAATAAACTCAAGCACTTTTACAGAACATCTCTTAACATTCACCCATTCACACAATGACGGCAGGGGTTGCCATGCACATGTCAGTGAATGGTCTCATCTATTGATATTCAGCAGCTCTCCAGTCTGCGGTGGTGGGAAGATAATGGATGCTCCTCCTCCGAGCTTCATAAGCTACAGTGACAGGCTCGAGCCTTTCACTGTGATATTTGTGAGACTGAGGTAAGAACATTTAATGATCCTCTATGCATCACGGCTACCTGGTTTTTGTATTTTGCAATCATACAGTATCAATGTAACTCCTAACAGTAGACTCACTGGTTGGAATGCTGAACCAGCTTGTAATGTTTAATGTGTTCCTTTTTTCACTACTTTGCATTCTTGCATTATTTGTACATTTTTATAATCTGCTTAGCTCTTTTAGCTCCAGCTTTGTGTTTGTTTTATTTTTCTTTGTCATTTATTTGCAAGTGCATTCTTCACCACTTTTAGTTCTTCCAGTTTCCTTCAGCCTGTCTTGTCTGTCTTGCACCACACGCTGTCATCTCTGTCATCTTTGGAAAGTCACATAAAATTGCTTCTATTTGACAAAATATCAAGCGTGTTTTATCTGGTCTTGTAAAAATCTGAAAAAGGTGTGTAAAAGACGATGCTGAAGGTTGTATAGACAAAGTAAAGCAGTGAGGCAGTTAGACACACACACATCTGAAGTGCTTTATCCTTTGTTAGTTTCATAAGGACCACTAATGAATAATGTATTGTGAATGTGTGTGTGTGTGACCTGTGCTGAAAGCCCAAAGGGCCTCAGAGATGACGACTGGCTGCATGAGGCCGACCCCGGAGCCTGAACATCAACTGATGTCACCGGAAAGCAATCACTGTAAGTATAGAGCTCTGCCATTTTTTTTCAACAAAAAAAAATAAATAAATAAATTTCAATCCATTTAGTTCAAGTACAGCTCATTGTAATTCAGATAAAAATATAAAATTCTAATAACCACACATATAAAATTCTAATAAGCACATGAAAAGAACATCCCTTTATGTTTTCTTTTTTTGTCCATTTCACGTGACAAATTAATACTTTAATGATGTCCTCTGGGGCGGCACGGTGGTGTAGTGGTTAGCATTGTCGCCTCACAGCAAGAAGGTACTGGGTTCACTTCCCACCCTTGTGTGGAGTTTCCATGTTCTCCTCATGTCTGTGTGGGTTCTCTCTGGTACTCCGGCTTCCTCCCACCCCCAAAAAACATGCATGAGGATTAGATTAATTGGCTAATTTAAATTGACCGTAGGTGTGAATGTGAGTGTGAGTGGTTGTCTGTCTCTATGTGCCCTGCGATGAGGTGGGGACTCGTCCAGGGTGTACCCTGCTTTCCGCCCTAAGACAGGATAAGGGTAAGCAGTAGAATGGATGGATGATACTCTTTGGTTGATTATTTGTTTGCTGAATTACAGGAGAAGCTCGGACAGATTCAGAGAAGATGATTAATCTAATTTTATCAGCACGTTTGATCGTTAGTTAGGACTGCGTTGTTAGTTTCCTTGATTTTCTGAAAGGAGTTCTGCTTCATGACCTGCTTTAATCTGCTTTAGTTGTTACACATTTGAGGCAGTTTGTCTAATTCGACTTAGCAGCGTGCTGCTGCAGATCGTGTTAATGTGGTGGCAACCCTAAATATAATTGAATTTAATTATAATCTGGACAAATTCAGCAGGCCGTATTAAAAATCCAAGGGGAAGTATAGGGTCCACAGGCCGTAGTTTGCCCACGTCTGTGTTAGACTGCTGGTGTTGCAAATTGAATTTTTTTGTTTCACCCTTTTAAAGATAAGAAATGAAAATAGCAACCTGTACCAAGTTGGAGAATGAACAGGGTTGACACAAAGTGTTGTTTTAAAAATTTGGATGAAAAATGCGACACCAGGGATTCTTTAGCTATGGTAGTGAATGCATCAGGCTTTCCATGTTAATCATCAATACTCTGAGACGTATGTAATATAAAGAGCAGATAGGAGGAGAGGTGGATGGGTTCAACAAATATCAGGCTTTCATCCAGGAGACCATTGTTTGTGTCTGATGCATCATGTTACAATCATGTCACATGTTCACAGCGTTCAGTGCCATTTTCACTGTTCAAATGTAGTAAGGTAAGGCAAGTTTGTTTATATAGCACATTTCAGCAATAGGGCACTTCAAAGTGCTTTACATAAAAATAGTTACATGACAGACATTATCAAGACATAAAATTTTGAAAGCATCAAGACAAAACAACACAAGAAACACATTATAACAGTAAACTGTGGGATCTCCACTCTCCATCAGTGACCTTATCAGTTGCTTCATTAAATAAAAACAAGCTAAAATAGAATTAGACATGTGTAAAATATAAGCGTAAAACATGAAGTTAATGATAAGCAGCCAACATATTTAGCTTATTGTTTATCAATTTATGTCGTCACTGTTGTGCTAATAGTAGAATAGAATTACTTTATTGATCCCAACCTGGGAAAATATGTTGCAGCAACAGCAAGAAATGCAATCACAGTATTAAAAAAGCAATATCAAAACAGAAAAAGGTATTACTATTTAATACATAGAAGTATGAGAAAGAAGAGCAGATTTTTTTTTTAAATAAAAAATGTATATATAATTATTTATTTGTATATCAATAATTATGACTTGTGGTGAATATTAATAGTGGTGATAGTAGTAGTATTTGCATATTAGTCTATAATAATAGATAGTAGTACAATAGTAAGAGCTATGCTAAGAAATGATGTCAGGTGAAATGGCATGTTGTACCTATGATACATTTGGGATGGGGAGAGTTGTGGGGCCTCCAAATAAATTTCATGTGGTGCCCCAATTCTATCAGGGGACAGCCCTGGTGAACCACATGTAACAGGTGTGACTAGATGTGGGATAACATGTCTGTAATTTAAGGTCTTTTCTTTTGTACACTTATTCTTCTATGGAGACACGAAGATGGTAAGGTTAATTGACAGTGTAACGGTTTGTCTGGCTGTGTGACAGACAAAGAGGCACTGGAGAGCCTAGTGGACAGGAAGCCAGAGATGAAGGATGATGAAGAGGAGGCTTCCTATACAGAAAATCAGGAAATGGACGAGAAGAAGAAACCTCGTAGAAAAGACACACCCGTTCTCAACTGTCCTCCACATATACCAGGTCATCAACACACAGAAACACTTTGCACAAATGCATGTTTGTGTTGTCAGGTAGCCAAAAATCAGTGCACTGTATCCATATATATCAGATATTCTGTATCTGATATATATGTATATTAGGGATGTCCCGATCCGACATTAATATCAGAAATCGGTCCGATATGAGCGAAAAAACATCATCGGATTATATCAAACTGCATCTAAAATTTCGATATAAATACTCCAATACCAGCAGTCCATTCCAGAGCAGCGTGCAGAGCCCAGTGATCACAACAACAGCTGAGCTGTTGCTAACAAAGTAGCAAGGAGCAGGAGTGATGTCGGCCCTGTGGCAGGATTATTCATTAAGTCTGATGTTTGCCGTGGTGGCACAGAACCGGGGAGTTTAAGATATTTAAGTTTAAGACATTTCCAGCCACAATAACAGTTAATACAGCAGAAAGAGTCGCGTCGCTGCTGTATTAACTTTATACCAGCAGCAACGAACCCGCTTTAAATTCAGAGGACTGTTAACTGTTATTGTCTCCGAGCTGGAGATAATAACGGCAGTAGGGGCGGCAGTAGCTCAGTCTGTAGTGACTTGGGCTGGGAATCGGAGGGTCGCCAGTTCAAGTCCAGGTCGGACCAAAAATGTGGAGAGTGGACTGGTAGCTGGAGAGGTGCCAGTTCCTCCTCCTGGGCACTGCCGAGGTTGCCCTTGAGCAAGGCACCGAACCCCCAACTGCTCGGGGCGCCTGGATAAGGGGCAGCTCCCTCACTCTGACACCTCTCCTCTAATGCATGTGCATGTGTTTGTTTCATGACTTGTGTGTGTAATGTGCAACTGAAAAATATATGTATATATATACTAACAGAGTGAAAAAAATGTAATTTCCCTCATTGAGGGATTAATAAAGGAATTCTTCTTCTTCTTCTTAATACAGCAGCAAGCGGCGAACTGTTGCTCTCTGTTCTCTACATACTCCATCAGGCTTTGCTTTCTGCTTCCTACCCAGCTACCGTAATAAGTGTTGTGTGCGTGCAACATACTCTACTTCCTACCCGGCTACCGTAATACCTATTGTTCTTGTCAAAATGCATCACAAAAAACATGAACATTTTCATCATCATCATCATTTATTTTATTCAGTTGTAGTATATGCTTATGTACTGTTGATGACTACTGATCTCTGTTAATATTATATATAATATATAATTTGTAAACATTTTCTAACATTCCGTACTACAAAATAGGTAAGAAAAGTATGTATGAGTAGTGCTGATATCGTATTGGATCAATATCGGTATCGGCCAATACTCAAGTCTGCAATATCGGACATGGTCTGGGGTGAAAAGAGTTCTGTCTTGTAGTGTTTGGTGTTGCTGAAGTTTTCTTTGTACTGTTTCAACTGCTTTCTTGGTTGAAATGCAGGTAAAAAGTGATGTGATGTCATTGGAGACCAACACAGAGTAATGTTGTGTATGTTGTCCAGTGCAGTGAGGAATGCAGTGACTTGTACATTTGTGGAGACCAAACAAGAGCCCAGGGGCTTGGAGGGGGGCAATGTGGGTTCACCGGCTGGGGGAGTCGTTTACTGGGTGGCAGACGTGCGCGCCGGGTGTGGCGGTGGCTGCATTTGTTCATTTGTTTGGGGGGTGATGCATTTGAGTGCTGGTTGCTGGTGGGGTGGCGGCCTTGCAGTGTTGGGTTTCTGTTGTTGGCACGTTGCTGCCCGGCACTGTGTGCCTCCCCTTTGGGTGCTGCTTCTTCACGGTTGTGCTGCGTGTCGACCCTGTCTTTGGTGCGTTTGTGGGGGGGTGTTCCCAGACTTTCCATCCTTTCGCTCGTTGTGTAGTTGTGGAGGTTGCAGCGCTTTCTCTCTTCCTTGCTGTTTGGCGGTGGCCGGTCGCGCTGGCTCGTGCATTTGGTTCCCAGCAGAGGGAGCACGTCTGATGGCATCGCCAGCGATTGTCAGCAGGTGGGTTTGTCAGCAGCGGGCTCCGTTGTCGGTTCTCGTCGGCTGTGTTGGGGACGGCTGGGTCCTCATGCCGCTGGGCCCTTGGACCAGTCCTGGCCGCCTCGGGGATTGTGGTTTCTCCCTCCTCCTGGTCGCTGGATCTGTGCAGTTCTCGGTGGCCCTGGTGGCTCTCTGGGTTTGGCATCATCGGTGCTCCTGCTTCCCTGGTGTGTTGGGGACACCCAGCCGGTCTGGCCATGCGGGGTCATGGAAGACGCTCTGGGCTTCAGTGTTCTTCAACTTAAACATAAGCATATTCCACAATTGAACATAGAATAAATAATATAATACTAGAATAAGTAATAGAATGAATCAAAAATAAATAAGACCCTGAAAAATAATCTCAATAAATTCAATAAAATCAAAAAATATATTTTTGAAGCGCAAAATACCCACTATATATAATAAATAGAATAAATAATAGAATTAAAAAAAAATTGAAGACCCTGAAAAATAACCCCAGTAAAGCCAATAAAAACAAATAGTTTTCTTGTGAAATTCCTGATGCTTCCCCGGTTCTGTGCTACCACAGGAAACTTGCTCCTGACAAGTTTTGCTCTCGGCTACAAGATCTTTTTATTACTTTAAAATACTGCCATACAGCCGTCATTGCTACTTTACTGGACAGAAGAGCTGGAGTGGAGTCTGAAAAGGACTGATGGCATCAGATTGATGGTGTCAGAGGTTTTAAATGCTGGCCGATATAATCTCACACTCATTTTTTTTTTTTTTTTTTATTTGCTGTTATTGGCTCGATAGCCCATATCAATATCAGATCGGGACATCCTTCGTGTTTACTGTGATGGATGTTTTTGATAGACAAGTTGGGTACTAACCTGCACTGACCTGATGACTTGTGTCCAACCTGTCTGGGTTCTGACTGCTCCTGTTTCTATTCACAGTGAATGTGTGTTTTCATTCTCTTTAGGAGTGAGGGTGCTGAAAGCCGAGAAGCAGATGATCCACTCAGAGGATGAGGAGAAAGATGTGAAGGATTAATGAAGGATTATATTTCAGCTTTTATTTTGTTGTCAATAAATACGTACAGTCTCAGTAAGTGTTGCTTTGACCAAACATCTAATTTTCTTCTCTTGAGTTTGCAGAGCCTGGCACACACTATCATCATGCTAGTAACACACACTAACTGGAGCTGCATCCTGCTTCCAAACGTTCGCTTTAAGTGATATGAGGGGTATTATCAGCTACCTTAGCAGTGTCATTTCTCTGTCAGGTAAATGTAGTACTCCAATGTTTTCTGCTCGTAGAAGTACACTACTGTAAGTAGCATACAGTTGAGTTTCATATTGTTTAGTGCTTTAGGGACCATTTGTAGTTTAGTTTTCGAATGGCAAAGTCTGCCTCTGAAGTTTTTTTTTTTTCAGTGTTTCTGACCGTGAGTTCAACTACATAATAACATCAAAACGGTTAAAAAAAAGATCCATTCATATGACTTGTAACTGCTCGATCTGCCTTCTGACACATCAGATAATTGCTTTCTGGCATTGCCCATCATGTTCAACAATTCTAGATAGAAATCACTGACAAACTACCCCTCATAATTAAACTGCAGGTTCCCACTCTCCTCGCTATCGTCAATCACACTTCCCAACCACATTACGAAAACACTAATCACTCTCACTAGAGCCAAGAAGACCACCTTCATAAAGTTGAAAAGCGAGAAAAAACTAAATATGTCAACATGGCTAGACGTCTTTAAAGAACACACAGTAGTGGAAAAAGTCAAGGTATTTAATAACCATCCAATACATCAGAGTTTAGAGCATTTTTTTCATTATTGCAATTATTATGTTATCATGGAATGAATGAGATAAGTAGTTTATTTATCAGTTGGTACTATGATTTCTGGTACAGTTATTGTTGTTGTTATTGATGGTATCATTACATGTATTATTAGAATTTAAATACTGTAATTATGTCTTATGTCTTCACTGCCATATTTTTTTTATTTATTGTCTCTCACTACTTTCTTTCTCAGTATTTATTACTCAAATGGTTCTGCACTGTTCGGCTCCAGTACTTCATTATATATTATATTATATATTATATTATTTAGTATATGCTACTTTATTATATTACCATTTGTTTCTCTGTTACACATTTCATTTACTCTGGAATTGTTCCAACTTATGTCCTAGGTCCTCCCTAATTTGAGTATTTTTTGGGGGATTTAAAGTTTCAGATTTAGAGATTTCTCACCGCTGTGAACGTTGAACTCAAGAGAGCGTAAGACAACAATCTTATGGCCAACAAGAGTGTCAATAATTAGTTGCACATATGATAATAAAGAACCTTGAACCTCTTTTTGTTAATGCTGTATTGCCTCCCACTCTTTCTTATTAATATTTTATTATTTATTTGTTGTTGTTGCAGTTATTTTGTGATTCTTGTACTATTATCTTTTTATAATTATACTGTACAACCCACTTTTTACTTCCTAAGAATATGCTGAAAATACCCCCTCCGTCATCTCACACATTAGGTGTGGAGAAAAGGTTACCAAGGCAACCTACCCTGGTAAGAAGTGACCATTGTAGCGCTGAGTTAAACCTAAAGTTACCTCAGATCTCAGAGGATCAGCTGGAGTAAAAGGCTGCAGTATGCAGACGTAAAAGACTAATTATCATGGGATGTCATCTCATGATGTGACAATACACTGATACCTCATTTTACACTATAAGCTCACTTTCGCCGACGCAGGGAGATGTGCTGCAGTCTCCTGGCTCTCCCCCTGGCATCAATGGGCCTCATCTCTGTGACCTTTGACCTGAGCAGCCGGTAGGAGCTGGCAGAGTAGGCGGGTCTCTTGCAGTAATAGATCAGAGGGCAGTCAGACTGAGGGCCTGCAGGGACAGCAAAACATGCAATCATATTATCATCTTTGAGCTGAGCTGGGTGCTGTATCAAACCCAAATAAACTTTTTCAACTTTCACATTTTAACTGTGACTTCTATATAAATCTACAAAATTCATTGACTTGAATTAAGCATTCAACACTAGCGCTTGAGACTCAGAGACCTGGGACTCAACAGCACCACCTGTGATTGGATCCTGAACTTTTGTTTTTTTTTGTTTGTTTGAAATGTTTATTTCAAATACATGTATTAATAACAATAATAATAATAATAATAATATAAAAATAAATAACAAAAACATAATCAAATGAATATTCCTGGTAGACAGGCCACATCCTCTTCCCTGCACCAGCATTAACTTTTCTGACAACACAACCGTCATAAGCCTGATCGCAGATGGTCACAGCCCTGACTTCTGGTTGCCAGGACAACAACCTCCATGTCATCAGCAGCAAACTAAGGAACTGATTGTGGATTACAGGAAGAGATAATGGGACCACAGTGAAGAGAGTCAGCTGCTTCAGGTTCTGTTTTTTTTAGTCTTAGATTTCTTCTTCACATCTGTGATTGTGAAACCCCGCCCTAATTGTCTCCACCTGTGTTACCTCGTGTAAAATAGTCCTGTCATTTGTTTGTTCGTTTGCGAGATTGTCTTGTCCTTGCCCGTCTCCTGGCCCTTGTCTCCAGAGTTTTGCCTGCGGGTTCCAGCTTCCCTCCTGTGTCTTCAGTGATTTTGATTCGTAAGTTTCATAGCCGTTGTGCCCAGTTTTTGTTTCTTGCTTGCCTTAGTTATAGTTTCTCCTTTTAGTTTCTAGATGAATCCTTTCACAAGTTGTCACAAGTAAGTCAAAAGGGGACTATACAAGTTAAAGGTAATGTTAATTGTTTTTGTCCCGCTCACTCTGAGAGTGTTTTTTTTTTTTTTGTTATCCCCATTTTATAGTCGAGAGTAGCGTTCATTCTGTTGATTGCACCATATACCTGTCTGAGTCATGCGTTTGGGCTCTCCTGCAAGATGGAGCCCTCACAGGGATTCAGCCTTTCGACTGATCCTCCAATCATCATGTGGAAGCTCAGCATCCAGGCCAGCCGAGGCCCGTTCGCCATTCACCCCCAGAGACACTGAACATCCAGGGGTGGGACAAAATCGTGGCATTTGTCCAATGACAGTTGAGTTTCGAGTCAATGGGGGGAGGGGTGTGTGTGTTCCATTCAGTCCCACTGAAGTGCATGGATGCTCAGCTCAGCTTCTATGGGCATATGCTTTGACCATAGACCGTATGAGAAAACGGCGCTATAAGAATGTATGAGAAGTTAACAACATCGACTCAGTCGATTTGTGATACGTAGCTGATTCTGAACGAACTCGTCTTCGAGATGTTCTAACGCATTTGTAGTCAATGTTATGTTAGAAATGTTAACACAACCACACATATTTGACTGTTTAATTTTTGACATTATAGGGGAAGCTGAGCTTCCCTTGCAGTCTTAAGAGAAATGCCTCTGCCTAAATCTTTAAAAGTGACAGTTAACACGTACCTCATAACCAGCCCTGCCTCCTCTTTTTCTGGTAATGGAGCCCTAACTCAATGGGCCCTGGTGTACATGAAAGGACAAGACACCTGGGGTCCCTTTCACAAAGCAGGCTCAACAAACTGTGTGTAACCCTGAACTCCGAGTTGATCTACTCTGAGATAGGAAACTCAGCGTTTCTGCTTCCAGAACAGGTGATTTGAGTTGATTTAATCAACTTGGGGTAGTTTCACCCGGAGTTAAGTGCATGCGCCACAACTATAAAAAGCCAGCATCAATGGAGCCCAGATTCGACAAATCACTGTGGCAACGGGGAAGCAGAGGGCTGCTTTTTTCATCCCACTCGAATTGGAAATTTTAATGTGCTCATATGGCGAGTTTTTAGAAAAGAACATTTTTAGAAAGATTTGCAACACGCTGCAGCTGCAAATAGAGGGAGATGGCGTGGGAGAACATTGCTGCCCGGGTCAGTGCATAAGTTTAAATGTAGTCCTTTGCAATCACAATAATATTACAGGGGAAAACTGTTTGAATGGTAGCCTGTTAACACATCTCTGACTTAATGGCCACTAAAATGTTTTCTAAGCTCACAATGTCCAATATTCACAATTAAATATTCACAAAATATTTTTGCCAAGCAGAGCCAGTCAATTTTGTGCCCGTATGGAAATTAGCCATGTGCAAATTGCACTGTAGCCGAAGCATGTCTCTGTCCCCAGTCCTTGTCTTTGATAAGTGCACTGATTGCATGTCGATACCTGACATTTATTCTGTCGTTTCCTTGCATTGTAATGCACCACTTTGCTCGTGGCTACTACATGTTGAGAAAATGTATTGCGCAACAATTCAGAGATGGGATCCTGCCTGAATATTGACGGGTATTTCGCACACTGACTGCGGTTGGTGATGTTGCAAATGTAAAGACAGATTAGGTTGTGTCTGTAGATTATGGACCGTGACGTGAAACGGTACCGCTAAGAAATGCAAGAACATATATACACGGTCTGATAATAATCTCCCGACGAATATTTAATTCTTTGCGCAGCAATGCTGCTCCTTCATCCACTTAAGTTAGCTCTCTCTGTGAAACAGGCAAGAGTTAGCCCTCTCTCTCTGGTTTGAGTTACCTCCCTTTTTGAAACAGAAAACCTAGTTTCCATTATTTCAGTTTTAACAGACTCAAGTTTTCATTAAACCTGCTTTGTGAAACAGACCCCTGGTAGTCAACATGTACATGTGCCAGGCAAATGGTACATCAAAGGAACAATGGGATGACGTTCCTGAAAGCTGTACCTTGAAAACAGATGTAGCTAACTGAAAGTGAAATATCTCTCTCTCATTCTTCCTTCTTTGATTTGTTTTCTCCTATTACTGAATGGTGAAAGCACTAACAACCATTCACACACACACACACACACACAGTCAGTCATTGCTCTTATCTCGCTGACATTTTTATGGACTCATGAACAAGAAACAGGTGGAAGTCATAAAAACCGACTCACTGATGTGAGGATGCTTGAATTAGGTATATGTAAGTGTCTCTGTTGTCTGTAGCACTATTTTTCACATGTAAAAGGTAAAAAATCGACCATGGAGTCACAGTGCCATCTAGTGGCCGTTGAGGAGTTGAGTAATCTTCATACAGAAACAAAGTTTTGGGTTGAATAAGTATATTGGTATTTTATAATCTATCTAGTTTATTTGTTAGCATGTGGAAATACTCCTTTCTGTTTCGTTAACCACATAATGAAATGCATACACTGTATCCTAAAAGTACATTATGTGGAAATGATCTGTTAATGACATCTGCGTCAAACAGTTGATGTCAAATGTCGTTTCACATATAGATTGTCAAGAAAGTCATTTGCTTTTGATGGTGTTGGTAAGAGAATATGCTATTTATACGTTTGATAATTTGATTAAATTAATTCAACCACACAAGAGGTGATAACATTAAAATAAAATGATGGGCCACTAGTATTAGATTGTTTATGTACAGCACTTTGTTTTCAGCTGTGGTTGTTTTTAAAGTGCTTTAAAAATAAAGTTGAGTGAGTTGAGTTGAGCTCATGTTTCCTTCATCTGAGGAGTCACTGGCACCGTTTACTGGTAAGTAATTTTATGTTGTGAGCCACAAATAGCATCCCAGTTAATATCACGGTACATGTGAATTATAGAGGCTTGTCACTAACCAAGCTAGCTTGTTAGTGCTAGCGTTAGGTGATAACATAGCGACTGCTGGCTGTTGGAGAAAATTCAAGTTTAAGTTACTTCTGTATGGGCTTCACTGAACAGACCTCGTGTTGCCCACTGGAGTGTACATGTACTTTGTTACTTTTTCCATATAACTACAGCAGCAGGAGGAAATGATAAAGTTGTTGGATGCGTACCGTTCTGACACTGCCGCTGCTGCTTCTCTGTATGGCTGGAAAGCTTCTTCTTGTCTCCGTTATGTGGGTCTGATGCCTGCACAGGTCCTGTAGCTTCAGCGGCAATATTGTCTCCTTCCTGCCTCCTGTCCTCCAGCTCCTCCTGTTCATCCACATCTGCTTTCATCTTCTTCTGTTTGTCCTCTTCTGTGTCCCTCGCTTCATGGCTGTCCTCAGCCTCCTTCTTGGTCTTTTCCTCCAGGTCTGCCATTCCCCATGCACATAGAAAGCCACACACATATGCTGATAGTTATGACAAAAATAGACAACCTTACTGTTATTGCTCTGTTGGTACCAATTTTGTCTGTATCAATGGAGGCTGATGTGTACAAACAGGAGTCCATGAACATGCTTATACCTCACAGTATTTTTATTTTTTTAATTATTGTACTGACAGTACATGCACAGACTTTTTATTTCCGTGTACTGTCACTATTGAACTGTCTTCCATTACACATTAAGCAGGTTTGTTCAGTGGAAGTATTCAAAGAAAAGCCACATTTTCTGTTGCATATGACTCATAATTTGTGACGTATTGTGTTTTGTCATTTTTATTAGTTTTATTTTTTTTTTTTTCTGTAACCTGATATAACTTGTCACCATTTTTTTTTTTTTAGGTTTTTGATTTTACCTGTTCAGGTTATCAGGTTATTGGTATTATTTGTTACCTGCTCTGTAAAGCACTGATCTAAAGGTGTTATATAAATAGAGATATGATGATTATTATTGTATTGTAACAGTAATTTGTGTTTTGGAAGCTTTGCTTTAGCCTCATAGCATAAATGCCGAACAAAACACACATAAACACACTTTTTATTAATACTGTCATTTTGCCAAAATATGACTTAGGCAATTTTGTTATTAAGATAACTGTTATGTGGAGCTGTGGTATACACAATAACATACAGATCTGCATCTTCATGCAGGTTTCTTTGGGACATAGAAAAAAAATATTTATCTCTACAGTTTTTCTCAGTCGCTTTGGTGCATTTTTCACATCACTATTTTACATTTGCGTAACAGTTTAACCTCCACCACATTTAGTCATTTGTGCACATCACAGTAACAGTTTCTCATTCCTTCCAACAAATTGCAAAAAATGTTTAACTTTAGGGTGTAAATAGTCTGTAGTGCTGTCTTGAGCATTTTCAGATAGTGTCACCAAGATCTGACTTTTTTGCATTGGAAAACACTGACAGAGTAAACTTGTTATCTTGTTCATAAACAATGGTATCAGGACTTCTCATCTTGATGACACTGACACTTTCATTGATGTGAATATTTGCTTTTGAGGAATGAACTGTCTATTTTGAGCAAGTGACACACTTTTGCAGGTTATCAACTAGGTTTTGCAGTTTGTACTAATTGTTTTGAGAAATGCATAAACCCTTTGAGTGCCAGTCGTTTTTTAAAATCGAAAGTCCCTTGTGCCAGCATTTTTGCCCATTTTGAGTTATCTTTCAAGACCCACAGAATATTCTGTACCATGTCTCTGAAAACATAGAGCTCAAATGAAAGAAGAGATGCACCATGTCATCATGAAAAAAATGTTTGTTTTTACCTGGTTCTGTTCTTGTTTTATCTGGAGGAGAGTAGAGGCCACTTTCACCAAAAGTGCCACTTTTTGTCCACAATCTGTTTATTTTGCTCTATAATTACGATCGTCTCCACTTCCTGCTCTGATCTCTGTGGCGCATATTAACCGTTTGTGTTCCGACTACAAATCACAGAAGCCCCGAAATTACTCACATGCTGCGGGAGAGCATGATCAGCCGTCAAAAAAAAAAATCCTTTAACTCGTCAATGACACTCAAGTTTTGTATTTTAATTGACGGCGTAACTCGTCAATGGCAGTCAGAGTTAAGTGTTGTGCAAATGTAAATAGTGATGTGACAAATGCATCAAAGTGGCTGAGAAAAAAAAACAATTTCTTCCTCAATGGCCTTACCATGTCTCACATTATAAATGCTGGTTCAACCCTGGTTGAGCTGACAGTGTTAAAGGGGTGTTATTTGGGAGATATTGAGATATTGAGATAATGGGAGTTATTAGAGATAATAGGCTACCTTTAGTTGCCTTCCACGTCTCCCTGTTGTGATGGAGCTCCTGGTTCCATGTGACCTTGAAGCTCTTGAAGTCCACTGTGATCAGAGAGCAGCTGCCCTCTGAACCTGTACTCTTCACACTGGACTGCTTTCCTTCACTGCCACTGATACTGTTGACACTGCGGGCAGTAGATATGTGCACACACAAACAGTCGCTCAGGGGCAGTTTGTTTCTCTTGATTTTATATTAATTACATATTATAGTGTCATGCAGAACATGAGGGTCTTTTGCTTGTCACCTAGAGCGCCTAAAGCCAGCCAATCCAGAATGTGATGTGTCCTCAAGAAGCGGTGTCACAATCTTCTCAATCATTTCTGTCAAGACAGTGAATGTTGGCTCCACGATGAAGTCAATGAATCCTGCAGGACACAGTATCCGTGTCTGATTAACATCCACACAATTGCATTCATTTGCTTAGTCTTGTTCAAAACAGGAACTCATTAGACATCTAAGGCTGCATTGATAGCTTGCGACTATACTTTTATGGAAATAAGTTTGACCTGTCCAATAGCTTAACATTAACAGGACTGTATTAGAAGATAAATAACAAACACTAT
Organism: Synanceia verrucosa; assembly: GCA_029721515.1. Taxonomy (NCBI): domain Eukaryota; kingdom Metazoa; phylum Chordata; class Actinopteri; order Perciformes; family Synanceiidae; genus Synanceia; species Synanceia verrucosa. The sequence continues at coordinate 401,385 of CM056568.1, forward strand.
GACCTCTGAGGGCAACACATGATTTCTATGCTGATGATGTGATGTAGGGCCGTCACGGTGGTGTAGTGGTTAGCACTGTCGCCTCACAACAAAAAGGAACTGGGTTCTATTCCCGGCCCGGGGCCTTTCTGTGTGGAGTTTGCATGTTCTCCTCATGTCTGTGTGGGTTCTCTCCGGGTACTCCGGCTTCCTCCCACCATCCAAAAACATGTATAGGGATTAGGTTAATTGGTTAATTTAAACTGACCGTAGGTGTGAATGTGAGTGTGAGTGGTTGTCTGTCTCTGTGTGTCCTGTGATGAACTGGACACTTGTACCCTGTCTTTCACCCTAAGACAGCTGGGATACGCTCCAGCCCCCCCACGACCCTATGAGAGGATAAGCAGTAGATAATGGATGGATGGATGTTGTAATGTGTATATGTGTTTGTGGTGTCATTTGTATTCCTTACCAATCTGGGACTGGGCCACCATGGTGGATTTGCGGTCACAGAGAGGGGAGAAAGGTAGACCCAGCTCTGCTTCTTTATCACCCTGAAAACAAATTGTGCATCATGAGGTGCTGTCAGCACAGTTACAGTAAGCACACATCATTTCCTAAATATTTGTTTTCCTTTCTATGTCTTCCACATATTTATTTTTACTTTCTATATCAATATTATATGACAAATGCAATGTAATTCAACTTTAAATAACAAGAGCTGATTGCATAAGCTCTACCAAGGATGAAAAGCTTGTTGCTGTGCAATTCGGGGCATCACTCAACGTGGGCCCATTTGTGAAGGTGCTGCATGACTTTTGGCACCAGGTGGTTCCGTTGAGTAAGTCTAGTCAAACATAGCAGAACAAGTCATGTTTGGTTTTTATTAGAGGAGAAATAATTTCACCTAGAGCCCATCTCTGGCTGCAACCAGTGGACAACACCTGGGTCTGTTTGATGAAGCCCATAGGAAAGTAACTAAACTTGCATTCTCTCCACCAGCCAGCAGGGGGGTGATACTGGTGGTTTCAAAAAGAAGTCCGTTTGCATTGATGTCTATGGGAAAATGACAATTTTCTCTCCTGCTATATTACCTCTGTAAACACTATAAATATGAATTTGGCCTAAAGCTTGGGGGCGTGGCTACCATGTGATTGACAGGTCTCTGCTGTCATTACATCCTAAAGAGGAGCAGCACTGACGGTCTGAGCTCTCAGCTCATCTTTTCTTCATCTGAGGAGACACTGGCACCGTTTACTGGTAAGTAATGTTATGTTGAGCCACAATTAATGTTCCAGTTACTATCACTGTTCATGTGAATTACGGCGGCTTGCATGTTGCAACATGTTGCATGAGTTAATGTGATGGTAACATTAGCTCCACACTCATGATGAAAAAGTAAATGAGAACAAAGGTCACAACATACAGTACAGTGGTGTAGAGGTCCCTGGAGATGTGGGTATACTCTCAATTTTTTGCCCTTTTTTTAATGCAGCCTAGAAAAACGCACTGTTTTAGAAAGAGTTACCAGTCTATTTAGTTTATCTAAAAATCCATCAGTAGTATTTGCTCATTGTCACATAATTTCTGCTGCTTGATCTCAGGGAGGAAGGATTATGAAATTACTAAACCATTACTGGCCCCACAGACTAGTGAGAGACAACTATACATTTTGAGTTAACTACTCCTTCTTCCTGGAATGACACCTATTCCCTCACTTGGCAAGTCAGTAGTTTCTTTTGTAAACTGTGTCTTTGAACAGCTGATTTGCAACAGATAGTGTGGGCCAGAGTGTGTCACTATTATAAAATTAACTTGACTTGATCAGGAGCAGTTTGTAGGTATTACTGGTCACACGAGCAGCCTGCATGAATGTAAAATAAAGATGAGGCAAACATGGGGTTTCAGTTAGTTTTTGAAATTATTCAACAAAACAATAACAACAAACAAGATGTAACAAAACACTGTGGTTATTCATTCCACCTAAATACAACTATTTCTGACTCATTTTGAAAATTCACAATGACCAATAACAATAATGTTTCATAATAACAATAACAATAAAATAATAAATAACTATTGATAACAATAATAATAATAATAATAATAATAACAATAATAATACATTTCATCATTAGATGAACGTGCCTGATAAACATCAGCCCCCTGTCTACCTCCAGCATGCACAGAACCTCCTCTACACAAAATCTTTCTTTCTTTCTGTCATTATTTTTCTCTCTTGCAGAGTTTACATGACAGTGTGCATGCTGTGACTATGTCACAGGCAGCATTCAATGAAACTAACACAGGTTTTACGCTAGAGAATATAAGATGGCGCACGCTCTGCTGCGACAGCACTGTCATGCCAAAAACTGATCGTCTGCCAGAAACTGATCGCCATCCTCGGGAGCGCGCACCGCCCTCCAAAGCTGTGTCGTTATGTTTAGACACCCCTCCAAATGTTTTTATCTGGATCAAACAGTCTCAACCAGGAAATACACATACCTTTATGTCGTTAGCAACAGCAAAGGGATCTCTTTAAGGCAGTGTTTCCCAACCCTGGTCCTCAGGGCACACTATAATGTATTTTTTAGATGTAACCCTGCTCCAACACACCTGATTCAAATGATCAACGAGTCATCAAGCTCTGCTGAAGCCTGATAACGACCCGCTGATTTGAATCAGGTGTGTTGGAGCAGGGTTACATCGAAAACATGCAGGATAGTGTGCCCTGAGGACCAGGGTTGGGAAACACTGCTTTAAGGCTTCATGTAACCAAATAATTACAAGTGTAGCAACGGAAGTGTTTATAATGTAAGCAAGTATATTTACATGTTTGGTAGGCTCAGTTATGTCTAATATCAGCGTTCAATTTTGAAGCTAGCCTGTAATAAACACACATTATATGATGGCTTATATGTAAAATAAAGAATAGGCTATAGATCTCTTTTGCATTTATGACTCTTCATTACACTGTCACTGAAATGTTTTTTTTTGTCTCAAAATGACATGCAGTCATTCATGGGGATAATATTTATTAGATTAGAGCTCACTCAGTCATTTTTACCTGCTGATATTACTGTATATATGATCATAACACATATTTTACCTGCCAAAAAGTGATTGCTGCCCTATACCATGTGACTGAGATGTCTTTTCTTTCTCAAAATGACATGATGTCATTGATAGGGATGATATTTATTAGAGCCCACTCAGTCATTTTTACCTGCTGATATTACTGTAAATATGTTCATAATCAATATTTTACCTGCCAAAAAGTGATTGCTGCCCCTACCACATGACTGAGATGTCTTTTTTGTCTCAAAATGACATGATGTCATTGATGAGGATGATATTTATTAGATTAGAGCTCACTCAGTCATTGTTACCAGCTGATATTACTGTAAATATGATCATAATCAATATTTTACCTGCCAAAAGTGATTGCTGCTCCTACCACGTGACTGAGATGTCTTTTCTGTCTCAAAATGACATGCTGTCATTCATGAGGATGATATATGACATATTAGAGCCCACTCAGTCATTTTTACCAGCTGATATTACTGTATATATGACCATAACTTATATTTCACCTACCAAAAAGTGATTGCTGCTCCTACCACATGACTGAGATGTCTTTTTTGTCTCAAAATGACATGATGTCATTGATGGGGATGATATTTATTAGATTAGAGCTCACTCAGTCATTGTTACCAGCTGATATTACTGTAAATATGATCATAATCAATATTTTACCTGCCAAAAGTGATTGCTGCTCCTACCACGTGACTGAGATGTCTTTTCTGTCTCAAAATGACATGCTGTCATTCATGAGGATGATATATGACATATTAGAGCCCACTCAGTCATTTTTACCAGCTGATATTACTGTATATATGACCATAACTTATATTTCACCTACCAAAAAGTGATTGCTGCTCCTACCACATGACTGAGATGTCTTTTTTGTCTCAAAATGACATGATGTCATTGATGGGGATGATATTTATTAGATTAGAGCTCACTCAGTCATTGTTACCAGCTGATATTACTGTCAATATGATCATAATCAATATTTTACCTGCCAAAAGTGATTGCTGCTCCTACCACGTGACTGAGATGTCTTTTCTGTCTCAAAATGACATGATGTCATTCATGGGGATGATATATGACATATTAGAGCCTACTCAGTCATTTTTACCTGCTGATATTACTGTATATATGACCATAACTTATATTTCACCTACCAAAAAGTGATTGCTGCTCCTACCATGTGACTGAGATGTTTTTTCTGTCTCAAAATGACATGATGTCATTCATGGGGATGATATATGACATATTAGAGCCCACTCAGTCATTTTTACCTACTGATATTACTGTAAATGTAAATTGTAGATTGATCAGAGTTATTATGTGAGAATTATGCACACATCTACCTCTCGCTAATAATTTCTTGTTCAACATTGTTCAACATTGTTCATTGTTCTTGTTCAACTACTACTACTACTAATAATAATAATAATAATAATAATAATGGCTTGGATTTATATAATGCCTATTTATGACAGTTAAATCGGTTATTGGACGCCCACTCACTGAGTCACAGCGTCTCACCTCATTATCTTCACACCGTGATTTTCAACATGGACCCCACTCTGTTTGAGCAGGTATTCATTTACAAAAGGGATGGAACTTTTCCACCAGGTTTTTCAACTTCTCAAAAGTCAAACTTTCGTGGAAAAATGACGAACTTTGAAATGCAAGGTGAGTAAATTAGTCATTTATGTTGGATATTATTATAATCATTGTTAGGCTTACTTCAACACACTAATTAGTCCTTGACACACCACGTCAAGTGAGATTTAAGACATTCTACACGTCAGTGGACATAAAGGAATGCTAAAGACCTAATTGGGGCTTGTGTGCATTCTATAGCCTATCATTTGTCCTAAACTATAGATTAATTGTTATTGCCACTTGACCGCTAGTTGACGGTGCCTGACGTAACATTTGGAAAAAGTGTGAGAAGTTTTTACTTTTTTAGGTCATTGCCTCTGTTAGATAAATGTTGTCTGTTCTTGGATTTATATAGGCTACAAAAAGCCGAGATATGAAAACTAAAATGATGGCTAGGCTAAACAACATGGCATCACTTTCACTGTTATGTAGCCTACATAACAGCGTGCCTACGTTTGTTTTTACAATATGTACTGTAAGTAATTTTCCTGTAAAATAACGGTAAAGAGCTGGCAGCAGAGACGCCAGCAATATACCGTTATTTTTACAGTATTCATCCAAATTGACTTTACAGTAGTAGTCTGTAAACCAGATATGCAGTATATTTCTGTATCCACACTGTTAAATGATTTCACAGTCTAATATACCAAAACTAAATGCAACATATTTCTGTTATTTGGAAATTACAATAATATTCTGTTTAAGTTTACTTTAGAGAGGCATAGTCGATAATACAACAATTAAGTTTAGCAGTTTTATTTTACAGTCAGTTGCTTAAGCATTATTGTGAATATTGTGCAAAATAAGCAATAAAAACTTAGGGAGATTCAAAATTATTTATTTCAAAAGGAAATATAATGCTGAATACTGCTAGTTTCAACAAATTGAGGAAAAAAAGAGAAAATAAACCCTGTTGGTTGACGCTGAGAAGAGATTTCGAGTAGCAAACAGAGACAGCCTAGTAGTGTTTGTTTCATACTATGGTGATAAACTTAAATTTTTAAATTGCTTGTCAGAGCATAACCTGCTTGTGAGGACATAACCTATAGCTAACTCTTTGAGCCAGTGCCAATATTATTCAACATTGTCTTTAACACATAAGTTTGAACGCTTGTTCAATAACACACCGGGTCTAAGAAAAAGACCAACGCAACAAATACAGAGGAAATAAGTGTTTAAACATTGTTAAGACTATTTTCAAGGTAGAAACATCAAGACCTTTTTGATAACATGAATAAAAACATTCAGCAAAGCAGCATGTGTTTTTCCTCTTAAAATAGTTAGAACATTTTGACATTATTCATCATTACAGTAATGTGGATAAGGAGAACATTTAGGGAAGAAACTGTAATAGACTCCTCTGCTAGAGCAAGCTTGCAACTTGCAGTTTACTTATTAAAATAGCCCTGTGAGGTAGGTTTGGGTTTTTACGTCTTACTGTAGTTCCGGGAGTCTGGGTGGGTGTGAAGTGCCCTGATTCAAATCTTGTCGATCCAGGAGAGATGAACATCAGTTTGTTAGCCACTGTTCCTCTGCAGCATTATTCCAGTGGAGCCACTGTGAAACAATAAAAAACAAATATTATGCAATCTGGAATGAACAATATAATCTGCAAGTTAATGCTTATAAAGCTAATAATACCACTCTTGGGGCTTAATGGCAAATGCCAGACTGTCAAAACAACACATGGACATTAAGGAGAACTCACTGATAGGCATCATGCTGCCACGAAGTCCCATTCAAAGAGTCAAGGAGTTTCTTCAGGAGCATGGAGACGTGTGTGTTGACTGTAAGAGACTTCTTCTGGACAATCACACCTTTCTTCTTGGAGACAACCTTGCCCTTTTTGGCCTTTGTCCCTCTCTCTGGAGTTATACCAATGAAGCACCTAAAATCAAAATAGTCTAAGATCAGAGTGGAGTAAAGTGACATCAAATGCAATTATAATAAAGCCTTAGTCCAATATCCCGTGTGTGTGTGTGTATGTATGTGTGTGCATTCGTGATATGGTTTCAGAATACTTTTAATGGTGACAAGGAATGAAGGGGTTTTTACCTCTGAATGAATTCCAGCGTACAGGCTGCCTCCTCTTCATACTGAAGGTTCAATATGTAATAGACTGCAAACAGCAGCAAGCCCTGTTGCAAATGTTGGTGTGATGCTCTCAGAGATTACACGGACCTCAAGAGTGATCCTCCATCCTCCAACTGTGATTTGCCCTGTTGCACCTGAAACTTCAAGTCATAGCAACATGAAATTATATCTCACTTAATGTAAGCATTTGTAAACTCAAGATGAATGACCAGCATGCTACATAATGTGTCTGTCAATGAATCTGAATGAAATGTATACCATGAAGTATCAGACGAGGACTTGCAGGAAGACTGAGAGTTGTCTCAACGTCCGCTGCAGTGAGAGACACCTGTAGGGAACAATTAGATATGTACAAGATTTTTAAGACAAAAAAATATATAAAAAGGTAAATAATTAGAAAACAGAGAAAGAAAAAAGAAAACTTACATCTTCAAGAAGGATCAGCCCGGTTAGGTCCTCTCCAAAGTGTGCCATGAGCAGCTGAACAACACAAAGTGCCACCTCATTATCTTCACCCTTAGAGAGGACATCCTTGACAGTTTTGTTAGTAGGTTCAAAAATTCACCAAAACTATACCTCTAGGTGATCCTGGCTTGGTCGAAATAAATCCTTAACCGCTGGACAACATATATAATTATTCCAGTAACTTCATGTAATGTTATTTTCCTGCTTGCTCCACTGGCCGATGTGGACTTCTCGTCAAGAAGTGTTGCTCCGCGGATGTAGACGCGGCGGTAATGTGAGCTGCCGTTCAGCTACGTTTATTATCATTAACCAGGATTAAACAACAACTACAACAACAAGACAAAGAAGTATCCCATAGTGGAATATTGTTCCGGCTACCCTATTCAAATAGATAGAAAGCACTGATAGCTTACATACAGCTAGACAAACTCCTGAGCGTTATGTCAAACATTCTTGGCAGTATAAATAAGATAGCCCACCCAGAGGCAAAGAAAAAAGATTTTGATTTACCGTTTAATTTTGTAGATGCAAGATCAGAATCGTTGTGATGAAGACAGATGATATGTAGCACGTTGTGCATTCTGCAGTCCTCTTCTGGAAAATTTCCCCAAAATACTGTAGTATACCGTTATTTAAAACCACAGCATACCGTTTACGGCCTCTGTCCTGTTGCTCCATGTTAAGAAGCCCACAATGCATTGCGTATTACACTATTAAACTGTTAAACATGAAAACAGTATTTTACTGTTGAAAATTGGCTGTAAATTTACAGCAATTGCTTATTTTGAAACAACAAAACCGTACTATTTACTATGTCATATGTATATTGTTGTTGCAGCCCCCAAACAAAAAGATAATATCTTTGTAAAATCATATACAGTATGTCACCTGCAGCTTACCACATCTCAGCTTATACCCCCGGTCTATACAGTATTTCTCATTTCTAGTGTATTCCCCACATTTATATCACACCTCATACCTTATTCTGTGCAACATCTTACGACTTGGCACATTTTTGTACTATATCTGTATGGGATAATATGCTTAGCCATATATACACAACCCACTGCGAAAGCTGCTCATGTTCATAGACTTGTCTATTTTCTGAACATATTCATTACTGTTGTTCTATGATTAATATTGTTCATACTATACATAATGTATTTATTTATATTATATATTAGGCTACTTATATAAACATTTAGATACTCTGCTGTTGCATTCCAGTTATGGTTGGATGATAAGCTGCATATCTTAGTAGGCCTACTTCTACTGTGTGCAATGACAACAAAGTTGAATCTCTTCTTTGTCCAAAAAATAGGGTTGAAAAAAATTGTATGTTGGTAACCATGTCACAGTGCAGTTGATTACATACATATTTCATGAATACATTATCGCTTCAAATGCATCATGGGTTTCTTTTATTTATTACAGATGGCCAGCTGTACTATAATCGCTACAGAGGGACTCCACAGGCTCTTCTGGCAAAAGTGCTGTGTGGTGCACAAGAGGCAAATGAAGTCTTTGTCGACTTTCATGCCAGCAGCGGAGGGGCCCACTGTGGCCAGAGGAGGACAAGAGAGGCAATCTCAAAAAAATTTTACTGGCCTGGAATGTCTGCTGACATAAATTTGTGGGTCAGTATGCACCCACACTATATATATATATATATATATACGTATATATATATATTGGAAAATAATGCCTTGATTTAAATGGAATACAATGCAATAGAATGGAAGTAGTACGATTCAGCTTTTAATTTAAGCAAAGATGAAAACTGTTGTTGCTGTTTCTTAAACATATATTTTTTAACTTATAAATCTTTTAAATGTTTTCTTTTTCATGTTAGGTGAGTCAGTGTGTGGCATGCCAGGCTTGTAGCGTGATAATAAAACGAGGTGGTGTTGGAGCCATTTTTTGTTACAGCCAGGGTGGCGCTGTGGGCACCCACAAGAGTCTATGTAAGTGTGGGGTTGATTGATTTCAGGTGGGCACATGGAGGTATATTGTTTTTGACCGCAGGCAGAGGTGAAGGTGTTGCTTGAGATAAGAACTTTGTTAAAATACAAATAAATGGATTGGTATATCCAACTGCAAGTTTTTTGACTATGGACAGTATTCTTTGGGACCCATAAGGATAGAGGATCCTTACTGCAAGACATCTAAACCGGAGCCACGAGTACATTAATGGAAAAAATGGTGCGTCACAGATAAGTCAAAAACAACCTCTGTATGAGTTAATATTATCAGTGATAATCCAAATCTGCTGTTCGTTGTCCATCACAAACGGATCGCACCGGGGGAGACGGAGCAGAGGTGGAAGAACCGAGGGTGACACGGAATCCATGAGGAGCAGCGGAGGTCGGAACCGGGCGGTGGACCACGCATTGGACAGTGTGGGCGCCTGAGTGCGGATGGAGAGTGAACGCGGCTGGGTGCTGACGGGCGGACGGAGATTGGACACTCCAGGGCAGCACCACGTCGGACAGAGGAAGAAAGTTTCTTTTGGACCAGGTCAAGTGAAAAGAGGTACAAGGTAGCGCTCCCATTAAAAAAAAAAAATGACATGGCCATTAAAATGTGTGCACACAAATGAACTAACGGAGAAATTCAATGCATTGGTGTTTTTGTGTAAAGTAAGAGACAATTTATGTTCAGTGTTTGTTTATGTTAAATGCTTCATTATGTCAATATTTGAATGAAATGCAGTTTGTGTGAATGAAACAAAAGATAATGGATGTCAATCAAGTTAAGGAGGTTGATTTCGGTGAAAACTCAGCTGTTACTGATTTGGTGGGAGCGCCCTCTGAGGCTCAAACTGACCATGAGAGAGCAATATCTGTCAGAAAACGATCAGTGAAACTTACACAAAAAGCATTAATTTCTAAAATAAGTGATTTAGAGAAATTAAGAAAGGCTAAACTAAATAAAGCTGCCAACTTAAAACATGTAATTCAAGGGTTGATGTGTGAGCCTGGTTATGAAACTGAAATCAAAGGCAACTTCAGCAAATATCAAATGTTGATTAATGACGCAAAGGATGCACATAATACTCTGCTTGAGTTCTTACCTGTGAAAGAAAAGGAAAAACATGAAATATGGTTCAAGGTAAAGCTTTTGGGTATGACTGAGTTTTCCCTCAGTGTCACAAAATGTTTGTCATATGCGAGTGGAGCTGGTAAAAATGTGAATGATGACAACAGTGACAATGAAATAGAACCAATGGACAGTGTGCCAAATGTTGGATCAGTGATGTCACAAGTCTCAATTAAAAGTCGCAACAGCGCAAGATCAAATCGGTCAAGTAAGTCCTCCTTTGAAGTTGCTTGTGCACAAGCAGAAGCTAAAAGAGCAGCGCTTCTAGCGCGTGCGGCAGCGCTGAAAAAGAAACATGCAGTGGTGAAGGAGGCGGAAACATTACGCAAACAAATGGAGCAAATGGAAATTGATGCTGAGATTGAAGCCTCAGGTGCAGAACTTGCAGTTTTGCAAGCATTTTCAGACAAAGATGGAATGGAATCCTATTTTGAAAAACAAAGGCCGAAAGAAGTAACTGTCATTCCTGATGCAAAACCCAAGGAGTCAGTTGTCATTCCTAGTGCAAAGCCCAAGGAGTCCATAACACTAAAAGACAAAACCTTACTTGGCAAAATGGAAAATGCTGAAAATCTTGCACATGCAATTCATGGGAATTCCACATTACAGATTTTACAAAAGCAAAATGAAATATCTGAATTACTGATACAACAACAAAGGGCAAACCAACTTCCGCCAAGAGAAATACCTGTTTTTGATGGCGACCCTTTGAAATTCAAACTCTTTATGCAAGCCTTTAAACACTGTGTGGAAGAAAAAAGTGCAACTCAAGGGGACTGCATGTACTTTCTGGAAAGATACACCAGAGGGCGACCTCGAGATCTTGTACAAAGCTGTTTACACATGAGTCCAGAGAGAGGATTTGAGACAGCTAAAGCGCTCCTGCAGGAACACTTTGGTAATGAAACCAAACTGACAGCAGCTTATATGGAGAAAGTTCTCAGCTGGCCTGCTGTTAAGGCTGAAAATGTTTCATCACTTCAGGACTATGCTTTATTCCTGCGTGGATGCAACAATACAATGCTTGATTTGCAGGATATGAGAGAACTTGATATGTCTGCTAATCTCAAAGTTGTCATCTCAAAACTTCCTTTCAAACTGAGGGAGCGATTCAGGAGCATTGCATGTGATATTCGGGAAACCCAACAACGCAAACCAAGCTTCAATGATGTTGTGTGCTTTGTGGAACGTCAGTCAAGCTCTTGTCTGATCCTATTTTTGGGGATATTCAAGGCACAGAAAGAGGAGTGCATGTCAAAAGGGATGTGTATATGGCAAAACCAAAATCAAAACGAGACAACTTTGCTACAAATGTCTGTGCTATTAACAAACTGCAACACAAAGAGGCAAAAGAAACCAAACTTAGTCATGCAAAGAGCAACATCAAATGTTTGTTTTGTTTACAAGATCATTTTTTGGATAAATGTCAACAATTTGCCAAAATCAAACATCGTGAAAAAATTAGCTTCTTAAAGGAAAAGGGAGCATGCTTTGGATGTCTCAACACTGGGCATTTGAGCAGGAATTGTGATGAGCGCATAACCTGTGCTAAATGCAAACAGAACCATCCAACAGCTTTACATATTCACATTAAACAAATGGACAAGTCAGTGAACACTGATGGCATATGCTCCAAGGAACTTGAACCAACTGTAAACAACACACTTGTGTCAGCACAAGCCTTTGGAGGCCAAATAGGGGCCGGGAGCAGTGCAATACTTCAAATCCTTCCAGTGCAGGTGAAGCAAGAAAAGGCAACAAAGTGATTCAGACCTACGCTTTCTTAGACAATGGGTCAACATCTACATTCTGCACTGAAGCTCTGATGCAAAGGCTGAACCTGACTGGGAAAAGAACAAAGATATGTTTGTTAACAATGAGCCCAAAGACATCGGTGTCAACATACATTGTGAATGACCTTGAAATATCTAGCCTTCATGGAAAAAAATACTAGTCTTCCAAATGTATACACACAAAAGACAATGCCAGTAAGTACAGAAGACATCATTAAAACAGAAACCATCAGAAAATGGCCCTATCTTGATCACATTGACATACCCGAAATTCATGCTGAAGTGGAGTTGTTAATTGGTACAAACGCTTCAAAATTGTTGGAACCATGGGAAATCGTTAACAGCCAAGGTGAGGGACCCTTTGCCATTAAAACCCTACTGGGGTGGGTTGTTAATGGCTCATGTGGAGACTATGAAGGCATCCATAATGATGACAGCCATCATGTTGCCACTGTAAATAGAGTGTCTGTCGAGTCACTTGAGTTGCTATTGGAGAAGCAATACGAACATGATTTCAATGAAAGAGTTGCTGAGGACAAAGAAGAAATGTCAAGGGAGGAGGCAAGATTTATTGAAATAATGGAGCAATCTGTGAAGTTGCAAGATGGACATTACAGTTTAAAGCTGCCATTCAGAGACAAGGAAGTGACAATGCCAAACAATCGCTGTGTTGCTCAACAGCGCCTCATTGGAATAAAAAAGAAAATGGAAAAGAATAAAAAATTTCACCAAGAGTACACAGACTTTCTTGAAACTATCATCAGCAATGGTTACGCTGAAGTGGTCCCAGATGATGAGTTGCGTAGTGGTGAAGACAATGTGTTTTACATTCCTCATCATAGAGTGTATCACCCCCGCAAAGGCAAGTTGCGAGTTGTTTTCGACTGTGGAGCCAAGTTCAAAGGAACCTCCTTAAATGATCAACTTCTGCAGGGTCCAAACCTCACAAGTTCTTTATTGGGAGTGCTCCTAAGGTTCAGACAAGAATCTATTGCCTTTATGTCTTATGTAAAATCTATGTTTTACCAAGTCAAAGTAGCGGAAAAAGACAAGGATTTTCTTCGATTCCTATGGTGGCCTAATGGAAATTTGAGAAAGGAAGTTGCAGAATACGGAATGACTGTACATCTTTTTGGAGCAGTATCATCTCCAAGCTGTGCATGCTACGCTTTGAGGAAGACTGCTGATGATCAGCAAGGTACCTATCCGCCTGAGGTGATAGACACAGTGCACAGAAATTTCTATATGGATGACTGCCTGAAAAGCATACCATCTGTGGAGAAAGCAGTACAGATTGTTAGTGACCTTGGTGACCTTTGTCATAAAGGGGGCTTTCATCTTACACAGTGGATCAGCAACAGTCGTGAAGTCCTGCAAGCAATCCCTGAGAGAGACCACTCTAAAAATGTAAGTGAACTCAATTTAGACAGAGAACAACTCCCAGTGGAAAGGGCTTTGGGGCTCCAGTGGTGTATGGAAAGTGATGCATTCAACTTCCGCATGGACTGAAAAGAACGGATGCAAACTCGACAGGGGCTTTTATCGGTCGTCAGCTCAGTGTATGATCCCTTAGGGTACCTTGCAGCAGTCACTCTTCCAGCTAAGCACATTTTACAGGAGTTGTGCAGAAAGAAGTTAGGCTGGGATGAAGAAATTCCACAAATCCTAAGACGACAATGGATCAACTGGTTGACTGACCTGAATAAACTTTCAGTGTTTCGAGTAAACAGGAGCTTAAAACCACAGGATTTTGGACCACCTGTCCATGCCCTGTTGCATCACTTCGCCGACGACAGTGAAGGGGGGTATGGCTCAGTAACATACCTGAGGTTACATAAGTAAGTCAGGTAAAGTACATGATTCTTTCCTTCTCGGGAAAGCCAGAGTGGCACCACTTAAGCCAATAACCATTCCAAGGCTGGAGCTCACTGCTGCTGTTTTAGCTGTTCGAGTAGACAAAATGATAAAACCAGAATTAGAACTTCAATTAGAAGAATCCTGTTTCTGGACTGACAGCAGCACAGTCTTGAAATACATTAACAATGAGAACAAGCGATTCCGAACATTCGTGACCAACAGAATATCTGCCATCAGGAAAGCATCAGACACAACGCAATGGCGATATATCCACACATCGCAAAATCCTGCAGATGCTTCTAGAGGAATGACGATCCACAAGCTTCTGAACAATACGACTTGGTTAACAGGTCCAGAATTCTTGTGGAAGGCGAAGGAAACGTGGATGCACTGCAAGGTAAAGTCCACTATCGATGAAGATGATCCAGAGGTCAAAAAGGAGATCTCTGCAAATGCAGTGAGTGTAAAGAGCAGCAGTGCAACCAGGCAACTCATCAAGTATCACTCTGATTGGAAGAGGCTGAAAACTGCAGTTGCATGGATACTGAAAATTAAAAAGGCTCTATTGGAATTGAGTCAAACAAGGAAGCAACTTCTGCTCGATGCTCCTGCGGATCTCAAACACATTGAAGTGGAAATGTTGAAAGCCAGATGCTCATTTGGACAAGGTTTGTCAACAAAGGATCTGTCCATGGCAGAAAATGCCATCATCCAGTTCTGTCAAGAGGAAAGATTTGACAGCGAAATTTGTGCACTGTTGGCCAGAAAACCTGTGAAAAAGTGTAGTCCCATTTACAAACTGAACCCTATTCTAGAGGGGGGAATAATAAGAGTAGGTGGAAGGCTGTCCAGGACTGCAATGCCAGAACAGAGCAAACACCCAATCATCCTGTCAAAGGATCAGCACGTTGCTTCATTAATTCTTAAACACATTCATGAGCAGATAGGACATGGCGGGAGAAATTACATGCTTTCCAAGCTAAGAGAAAAGTATTGGATCACTCATGCCAATGCAGCCGCAAGAAAAATCTTGTCGAGTTGTGCCTTTTGCAAGCGTCACAAAGGAAGAATGTGCGATCAAAAAATGGCGGACCTCCCCAAAGAAAGAACAACTCCTGACTTACCTCCTTTCACCAACATGGAGGTCGACTACTTTGGGCCCATTGAGGTAAAACAAGGTCGCTCCTACGTGAAACGTTATGGAGTCATTTTTACGTGCATGGCAAGCAAAGCAATCCATTTGGAAGTGGCACATTCACTGGATACAGACTCTTGCATCAATGCTATTCGTCGATTCATGTGCCGGAGAGGACCCGTGTCTCACTTCCGCTCAGATAATGGCACAAACTTCACAGGAGCAGAGAAGGAACTGAAGAGAGCAGTTGCACAATTGAACAATGGGAGAATTGAGAAAACTTTACTGCATGATGACATCAAGTGGAGTTTCAACCCTCCCACAGCTTCACATCACGGTGGTGTGTGGGAAAGCATGATCAGGCTGGTTAGAAGGGTGCTGATCTCTGTATTACACCAGCAAACCTTAACTGATGAAGCTTTGGTTACTGTCTTATGTGAAGCTGAGGCAATCTTGAATGACCGACCTCTCATCAAAGTTTCTGAGGACCCTAATGACCTGGAACCTTTGACCCCAAACCATCTTCTCACATTGAATAGGGAGCCGATTCTTCCTCCAGGATTGTTTGATCGACAGGACCAGTATGTAAGAAGAAGATGGAAGCAGGCACAGTATATTTCAGATTTATTCTGGAAAAGATGGACCAAAGAATATCTTGCTGCATTGCAGGAAAGGCAAAAGTGGAACGAAAGGAAACGTAATCTTACCACAGGAGACATCGTCTTAATTGCAGATGCCACTGCTCCACGAAATTCCTGGATGATCGGAAAGATAATCAAAACCTTTCCTGACAAATCAGGCGTGGTTAGATCTGTGCAAATCCAAACAAAAACAAATGTTATTGAAAGACCAGTGACAAAACTGTGTCTGGTTGGTAGAAACTGTCAATATGAAAGCCATGTTAATGAAAAAAAGGGAGGTTTACTTAGTTTAAAAAAAAAAAATTCTGCCAGAAAAAATGGTTCATTCTTTTTGAATTTTATTTTTATTTTATATGGCTCCATGGATATGTATTGTATAATTGTTATGTCTGGGACAGCCATGAACAATTAGGGGCCGGCTGTGTTGGAGCCATTTTTTGTTACAGCCAGGGTGGCGCTGTGGGCACCCACAAGAGTCTATGTAAGTGTGGGGTTGATTGATTTCAGGTGCGCACATGGAGGTATATTGTTTTTGACCGCAGGCAGAGGTGAAGGTGTTGCTTGTATGTGGAGATAAGAACTTTGTTAAAATACAAATAAATGGATTGGTATATCCAACTGCAAGTTTTTTGACTATGGACAGTGTTCTTTGGGACCCATAAGGATAGAGGATCCTTACTGCAAGACATCTAAACCGGAGCCACGAGTACATTAACGGAAAAAATGGTGCGTCAGGTGAAGTACACACCAATTAAGGTAGGTAACATTTGATGTGTATTTTTTATTCATAAAGCAGTTGCTAATGGAAAGCAATAATATTTAAAATGTATCAAAATCCTAATAATTCTTTCTGTGTTTGAAAGGTAACCCAGCCATTTGAGCTTCTTGGCATGGACTTGATTGGGAAGTTAAAAACAACGGCCAACCACTACATATGTGTACTTATTGATTATTTGACTAAGTGGCTACATGCCTATCCCTTGAAGACCAAAACAGCAGAGGAAGTTAATCAGTGCATCCTAAAGTTTGTCTATCAGTTTGAAGCACCAAAGAGGATTGTCACTGATCAAGAGAAAGAGTTTGAATGAAGTACGTAAAAAGCGCTCCAAAAATAAGTTGTATCTAGCATGTTCATGGCTTTATTTAACAATAAAAAAAAAATATTTAACTCGGACTGTTTAACCTTGTTTCACGTGTGGCCATTTCTCCTTCTCCTTCTTAATACAGATAAATAAAAAGGGATGCGAAATCCTGGGCATCAAAAGAAGTCTCTGTGCCCCCCGACCACCCACAAACTAATGGGTTGGTGGAGAGGATAAATGGGACAGTTCAGAGGTATGTCTTTTTTCCACTTTTTATATAGACCTACTTTTAAGTTTCACTTTTCATACCCTAAACACATAATTAATAACTAACAATTTATAATTTTCTCTTTTTTTCTAGGGCGCTCTCTAAGTTGGTTCAAGAACGTCCTGAAGAATGGGACCAACATTTGGATGCAGTCATGTTTGGCCTCAGGACAAAGCGCCAAACAACCACCAAACACTCACCCTACTTTCTAATGTTTGGTAGGGAGGCGAGGTACCCTTCTGAAATTCCGCATGAATACAGGGTGAGTAGCAGCTATCAAAAAATATTAAAAAAAACAAAAAAACAAAAAGAAAATTTCAAAAAACTCATTTAAACCATAATCATGTGTTTAATATGTGTTGAGGAGGTAACAGAGGGAGTATTGAGGCTTGACAGCATTCTACAGAGTGTAATCTCAAATTTCTCAACACAGGCTAAAAAAAACAAAAAAACATGAGGTAAAGCTCCCCCTGTCTTTCAAGTTGGTATGCAAGTGTGGAGGCAAAATGTGAGGAGCCAGCAGAGGAAAGGAGGCAAGTTGGAGCCCAATTATCTTGGGTCCTACACCATAGCCTCCATTGAGGGTAAAAGTGTTGATTTGGTGGACAGCTGGGGGTGACGATTCCAAAAATAAACATGGATCACTTGATGGCATACAGAGCACAACACCCAAGAGTGCCACACAAGTCTTACACCCCCACCTCTGTATCATCACCTCTGCGCCAGCCACCACCTCTGTGCTAGCCACCACCTCTGCGCCATCCACCACCTCTGTGCCATCCACCACCTCTGCGCCAGCCACCACCTCTGCGCCATCCACCATCTCTGCGCCAGCCACCACCTCTGCGCCATCCACCTCCTCTGTGCCAGCCACCACCTCTGCGCCCTCCACCACCTCTGCGCCAGCCAACACCTCTGTGCCAGCCGCCACCTCTGCAACCTCCACCACCTCTGTGCCAGCCACCACCTCTGCAACCTCGACCACCTTTGCACCCTCCACCACCTCTGCAACCTCCACCACCTCTGTGCCATCCACCACCTCTGCACCATCCACCACCTCTGCAACCTCGACCACCTCTGCAACCTCGACCACTTCTGTGCCATCCACCACCTCTGCACCATCCACCACCTCTGCAACCTCCACCACCTCTGTGCAATCCACCACCTCTGTGCTATCCACCACCTCTGCAACCTCGACCACCTCTGCAACCTCGACCACCTCTGCAACGTCAACCACCTCTGCACCCTCCACCACCTCTGCAACCTCGACCACCTCTGCACCCTCCACCACCTCTGCAACCTCCACCACCTCTGTGCCATCCACCACCTCTGCGCTAGCCACCACCTCTGCGCCATCCACCATCTCTGCGCCAGCCACCACCTCTGCGCCATCCACCACCTCTGCAACCTCCACCACCTCTGTGCAATCCACCACCTCTGTCCTATCCACCACCTCTGCAACCTCGACCACCTCTGCAACCTCGACCACCTCTGCAACGTCAACCACCTCTGCACCCTCCACCACCTCTGCAACCTCGACCACCTCTGCACCCTCCACCACCTCTGCAACCTCCACGACCTCTGTGCCATCCACCACCTCTGCGCTAGCCACCACCTCTGCGCCATCCACCATCTCTGCGCCAGCCACCACCTCTGCGCCATCCACCACCTCTGCGCCAGCCAACACCTCTGTGCCAGCCACCACAGAGGATGAATGGTGGTGGAGAGGATGAATGGGACAGTTCAGAGGTATGTCTTTTTTCCACTTTTTATATAGACCTACTTTTAAGTTTCACTTTTCATACCCTAAACACATAATTAATAACTAATAATTTATAATTTGCTCTTTTTTTCTAGGGCGCTCTCTAAGTTGGTTCAAGAACGTCCTGAAGAATGGGACCAACATTTGGATGCAGTCATGTTTGGCCTCAGGACAAAGCGCCAAACAACCACCAAACACTCACCCTACTTTCTAATGTTTGGTAGGGAGGCGAGGTACCCTTCTGAAATTCTGCATGAATACAGGGTGAGTAGCAGCTATCAAAAAATATTAAAAAAAAAAAAAAAAAAAAGAAAATTTAAAAAAACTCGTTTAAACCATAATCATGTGTTTAATAGGTGTTGAGGAGGTAACAGAGGGAGTATTGAGGCTTGACAGCATTCTACAGAGTGTAATCTCAAATTTCTCAACACAGGCTAAAAAAAACAAAAAAACACAAGGTAAAGCTCCCCCTGTCTTTCAAGTTGGTATGCAAGTGTGGAGGCAAAATGTGAGGAGCCAGCAGAGGAAAGGAGGCAAGTTGGAGCCCAATTATCTTGGGTCCTACACCATAGCCTCCATTGAGGGTAAAAGTGTTGATTTGGTGGACAGCTGGGGGTGACGATTCCAAAAATAAACATGGATCACTTGATGGCATACAGAGCACAACACCCAAGAGTGCCACACAAGTCTTACACCCCCACCTCTGTATCATCCACCACCTCTATGCCCGTCACTGCCTCTGTGCCTCCCACCATCTCTGCGCCATCCACCACCTCTGCGCCATCCACCACCTCTGTGCCATCCACCACCTCTGTGCCTCCTACCATCTCTGTACCTCCACCACCTCTGCGCCATCCACCACCTCTGCGCCCTCCACCACCTCTGCGCCCTCCACTACCTCTGCGCCATCCACCACCTCTGCGCCATCCACCACCTCTGCGCCAGCCAACACCTCTGTGCCAGCCACTACCTCTGCGCCCTCCACCACCTCTGCGCCAGCCACCACCTCTGCGCCATCCACCACCTCTGCGCCAGCCAACACCTCTGTGCCAGCCACCACCGCTGCAACCTCCACCACCTCTGCAACCTCGACCACCTCTCTGCCATCCACCACCTCTGCGCCATCCACCACCTCTGCAACCTCCACCACCTCTGTGCCAGCCACCACCTCTGCGCCATCCACCACCTCTGCGCCAGCCAACACCTCTGTGCCAGCCACCACCGCTGCAACCTCCACCACCTCTGCAACCTCGACCACCTCTCTGCCATCCACCACCTCTGCGCCATCCACCACCTCTGCAACCTCCAACACCTCTGTGCCAGCCACTACCTCTGCGCCCTCCACCACCTCTGCGCCAGCCAACACCTCTGTGCCAGCCACCACCTCTGCAACCTCCACCACCTCTGTGCCAGCCACCACCTCTGCAACCTCGACCACCTCTGCACCCTCCACCACCTCTGCGCCATCCACCACCTCTGTGCCATCCACCACCTCTGCGCTAGCCACCACCTCTGCGCCATCCACCATCTCTGCGCCAGCCACCACCTCTGCGCCATCCACCACCTCTGCGCCAGCCAACACCTCTGCGCCATCCACCACCTCTGCAACCTCCACCACCTCTGCAACCTCGACCACCTCTCTGCCATCCACCACCTCTGCGCCATCCACCACCTCTGCAACCTCCACCACCTCTGTGCCATCCACCACCTCTGCGCCATCCACCACCTCTGCAACCTCCACCACCTCTGTGCTATCCACCACCTCTGCAACCTCGACCACCTCTGCAACCTCGACCACCTCTTCAACGTCAACCAACTCTGCACCCTCCACCACCTCTGTGCCATCCACCACCTCTGCGCTAGCCACCACCTCTGCGCCATCCACCATCTCTGCGCCAGCCACCACCTCTGCGCCATCCACCACCTCTGCGCCAGCCAACACCTCTGTGCCAGCCACCACCTCTGCGCCCTCCACCACCTCTGCGCCATCCACCACCTCTGCAACCTCCAACACCTCTGTGCCAGCCACTACCTCTGCGCCCTCCACCACCTCTGCGCCAGCCAACACCTCTGTGCCAGCCACCACCTCTGCAACCTCCACCACCTCTGTGCCAGCCACCACCTCTGCAACCTCGACCACCTCTGCACCCTCCACCACCTCTGCGCCATCCACCACCTCTGTGCCATCCACCACCTCTGCGCTAGCCACCACCTCTGCGCCATCCACCATCTCTGCGCCAGCCACCACCTCTGCGCCATCCACCACCTCTGCGCCAGCCAACACCTCTGCGCCATCCACCACCTCTGCAACCTCCACCACCTCTGCAACCTCGACCACCTCTCTGCCATCCACCACCTCTGCGCCATCCACCACCTCTGCAACCTCCACCACCTCTGTGCCATCCACCACCTCTGCGCCATCCACCACCTCTGCAACCTCCACCACCTCTGTGCTATCCACCACCTCTGCAACCTCGACCACCTCTGCAACCTCGACCACCTCTTCAACGTCAACCAACTCTGCACCCTCCACCACCTCTGTGCCATCCACCACCTCTGCGCTAGCCACCACCTCTGCGCCATCCACCATCTCTGCGCCAGCCACCACCTCTGCGCCATCCACCACCTCTGCGCCAGCCAACACCTCTGTGCCAGCCACCACCTCTGCGCCCTCCACCACCTCTGCGCCAGCCAACACCTCTGTGCCAGCCACCACCTCTGCAACCTCCACCACCTCTGTGCCAGCCACCACCTCTGCAACCTCGACCACCTCTGCACCCTCCACCACCTCTGCAACCTCCACCACCTCTGTGCCATCCACCACCTCTGCGCCATCCACCATCTCTGCAACCTCGACCACCTCTGCAACCTCGACCACCTCTGTGCCATCCACCACCTCTGCAACCTCCACCACCTCTGTGCAATCCACCACCTCTGTGCTATCCACCACCTCTGCAACCTCGACCACCTCTGCAACCTCGACCACCTCTGCAACGTCAACCACCTCTGCACCCTCCACCACCTCTGCAACCTCGACCACCTCTGCACCCTCCACCACCTCTGCAACCTCCACCACCTCTGTGCCATCCACCATCTCTGTGCCATCCACCACCTCTGCACCCTCCACCGCCTCTGTGCCCTCCACCTCCTCCATCTCAGGGCTTTCTGCCAACCCCTCTACAGGGTAATGGGCCAGTGCTCCTCCAGGGCTGATACCTGCCACTACTGTGTCTGCAAACCCTACAATGGACCCCTCAATACTCAAAAGTATGTTTGATAAATACAAACTTAACAAAATTTGGGTGATGGGCTCCTGTCTGCAAATATTCTGTCAATGTTACAGTTGTAATCCATGAGGAACATTCAAAAGAAAGCAGAGAATAATGATAATTAGGAATTGATCATTTTAATGATACTGTAATTGTAATATTGGAATGCAACCTGCAAAGAGGCGTTAAACCAAGTGTAATATAGACATGTCATTTGGTATTGGTTAAAAGATGATTTTGTACAAGGTGAAGGCTTTACATATTTTTGAAAACAACCTATCACAATAACACTTACAATAAAATAAAAAGCACAAAGAGTGTGAAGACAGAGAAAAGAAATTGATGTCCATAAACAGGTCACTGTAAAATTTGGAGACATGGAGCCAAGATGCTATTGTAGCTTTAGAGTTAATTTTGGAAGGTCATTTGAAAAAAGAAATAACCACATTAAACTTTATTCTTAAATTTATTTTGTAGATGTGAAAGATGCATGGAATGGCAAAAACCCATACGTTCTCCTTTCGAAAATTGGGCCGTACAAAATATTCTTTGCTGATATTTTCAATACTGCTCCTCAAAGAGAACTAGAAAGTGAAGTAAGGTGTCTTAATTTTTGATTTCACTATCCAATCTTTTCAATGAAAATGTAGGTTTAAGCACGTTTGTTTATTTGTGACTTCGTGATTTAACCTGATGTTTTTATGGCAGGTTATTAATGCACATTTGACCCTCCTGGTGAAGAATTATAACAGAGACAACACAGACAGGGCCTTTCTTGTTGACACATTTGAAATGACCAGGATGTGGGAAAAGAAAAAAACTAAAATTAAAGTATTAAACAGTGTTTTCATTTAGTGTTAATTGTTCACAATGTACTTTATTATCAGCGAATCCATTTGAATTGTTCTGATATGTTACAGATTGACCCAAGCCTGTATAAGTCGATGAAGGTCATCACTGGATGCTGCTGGTAATGTTTATGAGCTTGATGACCTTGCAGGATCAAAAGTTATTAAGTATACTGAGTACGTGCTGTCTGCATAGTCCTGATAAAAATGTACTGTGCCACAAGGACATGACAGTATAATTTACATCATATTGTAACTCTAAAAAACACAGGTGATTCTACCAGGAGAGAGGAGGAGCCTTTTTCTCGATCCACTGGGGGAAAGACAAGGGAAGATCAAACACTGTCAGAACATCACAAGGTAAATGAGTCTATCTGCATATTTCTAAAAAAAAATGAAAAAAAGAAAACATGGAAGAGTAATGTCTAGAGTGGAGACAATAAAACTACAGTGTATATAGCTGTAAATATTGGGCTGGACAGTCTTCGGCAACAGTGCTGGGAAATTAAATTTATTGATTAGAAAAAAAATGTGACATGAAGAGATAGCTGGATTTAGATATAATATCATTTTTTTCACAATTGAGATACACAAAAAAAATGGAAAATAATAAAGGTTATAAGCAAAACCAAATTGATCACAATGCCATTTTTGAGAAATTATAGGCTTGTCACATGGTTTAATACAATTGATCCACCAACATCTACAGAATAAAACAAATGTAAAACAATAATAGAAACCTTTACGCCTGCTATTACACCCCGGACTTTGTGAATATCTCTCCCTGTCACAATCCCCTTCCTCTAAATTCAGAAAATCTCTCCAGAAGTCTTTTTGCCAAAGTGCTACTTTACTATATCCAACAATGTAGTTGATAATACCTTAAATGTTCCCAGCACTGAAAACTAAATGTATGAAGTATTTACAAAAAGACTTAAACCCATAAGTTATGTGTCCTTACAGTAACTTCACAGTTGATACTGCCTTCCTTTCCATTCTCATGGTTTCTTCTACAATCTGCATTATTCTAATGTACCAGTGGGAACCTGAGCATATTTTAGTGGCTTGTTGCCAAACATTATTGGCATTACATTGATCAAGGGATGTTTTAAAAAAGTGGACATTTTATATGTAATGTTGAAGTTCAAGTCATGTGTTATTTAGATATACTGTATTTGAACATCCTTGTATGTCCTTTAGATCATTCATGAGACACAGAGGGCTGAATCCTTCCAGATGGGCATGTGACACACTGCCTCACCCACTTCAACTGGATGCAACTTCATGTGTGGCCTATGTACTGAAGGTCAGCATGACAAAGCAATCTTAGAATTTGAATGAAACACATTTTTAATCTCTACAATTTGCAATTTGTATCAACAAATTTAAGTGAATATGCTTACCCCTAAATTGCCTTTTATGAATAAACAGAAGGTAGACACACATTTAAAAGACCTGGAAATTGTAACCTGAATTAAAATATGTTGATGTCAATCACATCCATGTCAACTCCAACAAACACCGAATGGGTGAAAAGTACTCCTGATTTATAAATGTTACACAAGTATGCTAGGCAACCATGCATGTACTCTGGGACATTAAAAACAATATTGTGGAAACTGTACGCAGAACAAGTGTTATGTTCTTTGTGGCTGTGAAGATTCAACAAAGTGTGTGATTCAGCGATTATTTTGGACAATGAAAGAATGTATATCATATAGAAGTTGACAATGTTCAGGTGTTCCCCTGATATGCGTTAATTTAAACAATATGAATCACACAGATATGTTGTGCTTCAGTTTATTTTGCTGAAATGGGTGGTTCAATCATTTTAAGCATTTTTTGTGAGACTGCTCTTCCTTCCCATAATCAATCCATTTTTGAACCTTTTTTCACAGTTTGCAGAGTGCATCTTGGGCGGTTCTCCAGTGGCTTTTGACAACTCTGCTTCGGGTGTCATCGAGATGAGACACCAGATAGCAGTCTGTCTTCTGGAGAACACAGGTGTCTACATATATGAATGTTGTACACATGTTGTTTTAGACTGGATAGAAACATGTTTTTGCTGTACATAGTTTAAAAAAATAACAAAGTATTAAAATATAACTAATATTTACTCAGAAAGGCAGATCTTGTAAATATTAAAGGAAAAAAATTGTAGACGACTTGACCAACCTCTGTCATCTTTGCGGAGAGGAGGATGGTGACAGAAACTGGGTAACTGCTTATGTTTTCCATGCCTTTTTCAAGTTTGGCTTGAAAATGATGATCAAAATGAAACTTGACAGTATCTAAATGTACTAAGCAAAAATGATTTTATTTGTAAAGCATGAAGGCCTTGCAACCGTTGCGAACCGGGTAATTATAAACTAGTAGTATTATTGTTGCATATCTATTTAATATTTTGTTTCTGCTTTTACTTCAGATTGGCTGTGACATTTGCCCACGGTGGTACCACAGTAGCTGCGCCAACAGGCCCCGCACAAGTCGCATGTTTGTTTGCAAGATATCAGTGATGTACATATTGTTACCTCCGCCAAGGAGCTTATGTTTTTGCCGGCGTTTATCTGTTTGACTGTTTGTTTGTTTGTCTGTTTGTGTTCAAAATAATTCAAAAAGTTATAGACGGATTTTGACAAAATTTTCAGTATTGGTCAGAAGTGGGGCGGCACGGTGGTGTAGTGGTTAGCACTGTCGCTCACAGCAAGAAGGTACCGGGTTCGAATCCCGGGCCCGGGGCCTTTCTGTGTGGAGTTTGCATGTTTGGGGCGGCAGTAGCTCAGTCTGTAGTGACTTGGGCTGGGAATCGGTGGGTCGCCAGTTCAAGTCCAGGTCGGACCAAAATGTGGAGAGTGGACTGGTAGCTGGAGAGGTGCCAGTTCCTCCTCCTGGGTACTGCCGAGGTGCCCTTGAGCAAGGCACCGAACCCCCAACTGCTCGGGGCGCCTGGATAGGGGGCAGCCCCCTCATTCTGACACCTCTCCTCTAATGCATGTGTTTGTTGACTGTGTGATGTGCAACTGAGAAATATTAACAGAGTGAAAAAATGTAATTTCCCCATTGAGGGATCAATAAAGTAAGTCTTCTTCTTCTTCTCCTCATGTCTGCGTGGGTTCTCTCCGGGTACTCCGGCTTCCTCCCACCATCCGAAAACATGTATGGGGATTAGGTTAATTGGCTAATTTAAATTGACCGTAGGTGTGAATGTGAGTGTGAATGGTTGTCTGTCTCTATGTGCCCTGTGATGAGGTGGCGACTTGTCCAGGGTGTACCCTGCCTTCCGCCCTAAGACAGCTGGGATAGGCTCCAGCCCCCCCGCGACCCTATGAGGATAAGCGGTAGATGATGGATGGATGGTCAGAAGTGGCCTAACTTAAAACTGATTCATTTTTGGTGATGATCTGCTCTGATTCAAGGTCATCACGGTAAAATGAAAGGTCACGCCGTAGTGATGTGGGTTTCAAGGTGCCTCAAAATGAACACTTTCACGTTTAGGCATTGTGGGCTTGCAGGAGTATACACTCTCACAGAATGATGCCTTGGCGGAGGTCTGCACTCTCTGAGTGCTATTCTATCTGTATATAGTTTTGTCAACATTGTTATTCAGTCTGTTAATTAAAATATCTTCTGTTCTATGAGAAATCTGTTGCAAGAAAACTAACTGCAAATATTTGCATCTGTGCATGTGTCCTCTGATTATGAGATAAGTAGGCTTGATGGAAAATATATTAACACGTAATCATTGAAATTATATGAAGTCAATTTGAGACAGAAAAGACATCTCAGTCACGTGGTAGGATCAGCAATCACTTTTTGGCAGGTAAAATATGAGTTATGATCATATTTACAGTAATATCAGCAGGTAAAAATGACTGAGTGAGCTCTAATCTAATAAATATCATCCCCATGAATGACATCATGTCATTTTGAGAAAGAAAAGACATCTCAGTCACATGGTAGGAGCAGCAATCACTTTTTGGCAGGTAATATATGAGTTATGATCATATTTACAGTAATATCAGCAGGTAAAAGTGACTGAGTGAGCTCTAATCTAATAAATATCATCCCCATCAATGACAGCATGTCATTTTGAGACAAAAAAAACAAAACATTTCAGTGACAGTGTAATGAAGAGTCATAAATGCAAAAGAGATCTATAGCCTATTCTTTATTTTACATATAAGCCATCATATAACGTGTGTTTATTACAGGCTAGCTTCAAAATTGAACGCTGATATTAGACATAACTGAGCCTACCAAACATGTAAATATACTTGCTTACATTATAAATACTTCCGTTGCTACACTTGTAATTATTTGGTTACATGAAGCCTTAAAGAGATCCCTTTGCTGTTGCTAACGACATAAAGGTATGTGTTTTTCCTGGTTGAGACTGTTTGATCCAGATAAAAACAGTTGGAAAGGCGTCTAAACATAACGACACGGCTTTGGAGGGCGGTGCGCGCTCCCGCGGATGGCGATCAGTTTCTGGCAGACTATCAGTTTTTGGCACGACAGGTGTCACAGCTTACTCACCTATGGCCGGGATGAACTCCTGCTCCTCCGAACCTCGCTGCTGTGTAACTTCAAGCCTGAAGTGGATCTACCACTACACCTTCGGCCGAGAAAAAGAGGAAGACGTGGAGGAATCCGCAGTAGAGTGAGGAAGCGTCCATTTAAACATCATCTTCCCTCCATTATCCTGTCCAATGTTCGCTCACTCCGGAATAAAATGGACCTCCTTCACACCCGGTGCCGACTGAAAGGGGCTTTCAGGGATACCTGCATCATCGCCTTGACAGAAACCTGGCTCGACGGGACGGTACCTGATGCTGAGGTCAGCCTGGATAATCATCAGGTCTGACAGGACACGTCAGTCGGGGAAGACCCGAGGCTGCGGGATCTGCCTCCAGGTGGTGTAACAACATCAAAGTGCACCGAGAACTGTGCACACCCAACCTGGAGATGCTGACCGTGTCCCTGCGCCCATATTACCTCCCACGGGAATTTCCAACTGTTGCGGGGCGCGGTCAAGTTGATTTTATATTCGACATTCGCTTGTTTTTTTTCTGTTTCCAGCCTTAATGGCGTCATGAAAACTGCACCAATTCCAGCCAGGTTGGTATTATTTTGTACAGATAAGTACAATAGTACAATATTTCACAGCTCTTATCAACTCACCAGCCTCAGTGGTTGCGGCGAAAACTAAAAGGAACAACGCTGAATGTCTGTCAGAGCACCGTGCTGCAGCCGGGGCGCTTAGGGACCGTCGTTAAATTGCAATCTCTGATTTTTCAGTTTGGACATTAAAAGAAAATAACAGTAATACACAAATACAGTCTGTTTTTAAGCTTATTATAGATCTTTCACAACCATTATCTCCCAGAAAAAATTAAAAATATTCCAGAAAGAAAAGGTGTACAGTCAATATTAGTTAGTCATATTTCTTGGTTTCATTTTGAAATAGCTCTCAGGAATTCCAACCTACCAACACCAAAATACTTCTCATCTGTTTTTAAGGTCAGTACTGATCTTTCACAACCATTATCTCCCAGCAAAAACAAACAAACAAAAACATTTGAATATATCCCAGAAACAATGAATGTCCAGTGAGCATTGTATTAATATTTCACTTAATATGGCAATATTCTACTTAAATGTTTGTAAGGTTGATATTGATCTTTCACACCCATGATCTACCATAAATCATGTAATAATACATTAGAAATAATCACAATTCATTGAACATTATTTAGGAATATTTTCCCATTTTATTTTGAAATAGCTCGCAGGAATTTAAACCGACCAACACCAATCCACTTGTCATCTGTTTGTAAGGTTGATATTGATCATTCACAACCATTATCTGCCAGAAAATCATGTAAAATATTCCAGAAACAATCAGTATTCATTGAACATTAATTATCAGTATTTCCCTGTTTTATTTTTGAAATAGCTCGCAGGGATTTAAACTGACCAACACCAGTCTACTTGTAATCTGTTTGTAAGGTCACTATTGATCATTCACAACCATTATCTGCCAGAAAAAAGTGTGCAGTTAACATTAGTCATTATTTTTTCTTCATTTATTTTGAAATAGCTCGTAGGAATTTCAACTGACCAACACCAATCCACTTGTCATCTGTTTGTAAGGTCCATATTGATCATTCACAACCACCATCTGCCAGAAAATCTTTTAAAAATATTCCAGACAAATATAGTATTCATTGAACATTAATTATCAGTATTTCCCTGTTTTATTTTGAAATAGCTCGCAGGGATTTAAACCGACCAACACCAATCCACTTGTCATCTGTTTGTAAGGTCGATATTGATCATTCACAACCATCATCTGCCAGAAAATCATGTAAAAATATCAGAAACAGTCAGTATTCATTGAACATTAATTATCAGTATTTCCCTGTTTTATTTTGAAATAGCTCGCAGGAATTTTAGGAATAGTTCTCGTTTTTATTTATTTGTTTTTATCAGTATATTAACATTTTTCCTTATTCTATCGTGACATGTTGGCATGATTTTATGTCTATTTGCCAAAATTTTCTTACAGACATTACATTCAACTCCTGAACAGGAAGGAATAGTGACCAAACCAACCATACCAGGTGCGCACCTTTCTTGATTCCGTACTGTTACAGACTACAGTTCCAGACTGTTTCAAGCTGCATTGCGTTGTAAGGTTTACATATTGTGCTTTTTGGTAAATGTCAAGTGTCCTTGCAGCACAAACTTATTACTAATAAAATGTTTTATTTATGTTTACAGTTGAAGGCCCTGCAATGTCATAATGGGGCGTACAAGGAAAGGTGGTAGAATAATGAAGGAGGATCTGTGGATAAGGGCTGGTGGTGAACAACGTGTAATTAAGGAAGTATTAGATCTGCAAATAATAAAAAGGGAAACATCTTGGAACTCTGCAGTATGGCCAGAGCTTTCCATTCATTTGTTTTCCGTTAACCAGGAGAGGTTAAAGAAATGGCTATATGTTGTATGGCTGCAAGACAGACGAGGGGTTAGGACAGCAACCCAACAACTAACGTCACAAGCTATTGTGCGTGTTGGAGACCGTGTTTGCTCCTGTAAATCAGTGCACACATCCACCACAGAAACAAGCACAGAAAATTTGGATGAAGTGAGGAGTGATGAGAGTTCCATTCATGCGTATGATATGGACCTCGGTGAAGGAAATCAGAATGTTGATGACCTACAGGTGTTAACTATAGATACTGCACCAAAAACGGATGCAGCAATTGATACAGCTAAAGTAACAGTTTGAGGTGATGAAAACCTGGATAAAGTGAAGAGTGAAGAAAGTGCTGTAGTTCAGACAGATTCTCGCCTGGGTGGAAAACATCTCAGTAAAGTTAAGTGCTACACTGGAAAAACATCACCTGTGAAAAAAATCCAATGTACAAATGAAAAAGAACAGTACAGACCTACACAACCTGGACCTAAAACATTTAAAATGCACATTGAGAGGGGCAAATGGGACAAGATCAAGCCAAGTCATGGATCTTCAAAACTCAGGAAGTCATGGACACATGTCCTGTACAGTAGCTTTCGAAAGCACAACCCTTGTTGTTCTCTTGCATTTAAGTACCAGCATTTTAGAGCACGTAAGAGCCGAAAGACTTCATCACCTTACATCAAAATCAAAGCAGTGTGCATGTTTTCTTCATGCAAAGCCAAATATGTCTTTGAAATGCCAAATAAACCCTCAAAGAATGCAAAAAAAATTACATTTCACGTGTCTCGAAGTGGTAAAGTTGCACATTTATGTGATGAGATACGGGCAAGGCCAGCCAGCAATAAGAAGAGAGGCAAAATTGCGAAGGCAGTCACTGGTGGTGTGAGTAACACATTTTTTTAAGAGGCTGGGGAAAACACCATCATTGGAGCTACTGGCTGGTAACCTCACTTGAGCACTGTCAAAGGACATCCTCAAAGTTGTGTCAGCAGAGATAAGTAGAAGCACAAGGCTTCATGATGACATGTTGCTGGAGCTAATATTAACACAGCAAATAATGAAAGAGTCTGATGCAGGTTACATTTTCTGTCCAGGGTACATCCAACATCTGCAAGTGGATCCCTTTGGTGTCCACTTGTATACCGAGTAAGGATTTGTAATTTTTGCAGACCATCTCCGGCAAACCTCTCCAGTGACCCTCTTCCTCGATGCCACAGGTGGTGTTGTGCGCCAGCTCCCCAACCAACCCAAGAGGGTTCTGTATTACGACCTCTGTTTGCCAGGTGATGGCAAAAACAAACCACCTCTTCCTGTCAGTGAAATGATCACCAATGACCACACTGTGGCCAATCTATCCTTTTGGCTAATGAAATTTTGACAAAAGTCAAAAAAAATCACTGCCATTAAAGTTAGTCAAGTGGAAACTGACTACAGTTGAGCCCTAATGCAGGGTGTTTTGCTGGCCTTCAACAGGCAAGATATTTTGGGATACCTTGAGATGCTGTGTAAAATCATCCAAGGCTCTTTTACAAAAAAAGAGTTGGCAAAGTTGAAGGGCATCACTGTGCTACACCTGTGCTCAGCACATATCCTGAAGGCCGTCTCTGTTTCCTTTTCCAGGAAGACCAGAGATAAAGGCCTGAAGGAATTTGCAAATCATTGTGTGGCACATCTTATAAACAGCATCAGCCTGAATGCTGCAGTCCAATTTTTTGGCCACATGGGATGGATTTTTGGAAGTAGGTTCTCCACTCAGGAAGTAGAAGAGAGCTTGGAGGTCGTCAAAGGCTGCATCAAGAGCAAGACCAATTTGGATGATTCCAGCACTCAGCCAATGAAGAAACAATCTGAGCCACCAAGGAGAGCCAAGACTGTTCTTTCCAACTCACCATTTCTACAGTTTTTTGAAGGGGTCCTGGAAAGTGACCAGTCCAATGTGCCAGATGTGAATGGAAATTGTGAGGAGAACCAATACTACTGTCTCGATATCATCAGTGTTTTGCTGCAGGATTACATAGGGATCTTCCCACTTTGGCCAGGCCTTATGTTGGGGGATCTATGCAGATATGCAAGTGATGCAGATCAAAGCAAAGTTGGTACAGCAGACACCAAAACAAGGCTTACTAACTGCCATGTTGAGAACAGATTTTCAATCACAAATAACCAGATTCTACGCAGGGAACGCTTCTTCAGGCCAGGCTCTTTCATTCGGAAGCTGCATACCTCTCTGTGTGGCCGCTACAAGGAACACATCCTGCAGTATGGCCTTAATAAGGAGCTGTTGGGCAGACCGTTGAAAGACAGAAAAGAACATCTGGAGCATGCTGAGGAACAATGGGGAAAACGCAGTGGACACGCGGCTCCTAAAAGGACAAAATATTTCCACCCTCCCCACAAGATCTCAGCTCCTACGGGAGTGAAAATACACATCCAAAAACAGCGGATGAAGACCTATAAAAAGGTATGTCATTAAGATACATTGACAGTTATTAAAAAATAGATAATACTTCTGCAAGTCAAATGCTGCAACTACTTTGTCTAAAATGTAATATGTATATCAGAGGTTGAACATGTTCTTCTTATTCTCATGAAATGATTTATTGACATATTTAATATTCTTGTGTAAATGCTGTACATGTTCTTTGAATTGCTTGATTGCATTCTGATTTCTGTAATTTTTTAAATATATTTTTCAGAAGGTCATCAAAGGAACAAAAAAATGGTTCACAAAAGAACACAGGAGACATTGGATGGGTATGGCATTATATTTTCACAAGTCTTCTGTTCTCTTGGTCAGTTTACATTCTGACTTCATCAGATCTACTTTTTTAATGTCATAGATATCTGCAGGTGAAGATGGCCAGCAAAAAGGGGGATACTAATCAAACACCACTTCAGCTACAAGAACAGCACAACTGGTATGTGTCTTTTTAAAAAAAATAAAACTCACTTTGCTTCAGCTACTCGAAATGTATAATCTATGAAAAGAAAAAGATGGCATGTTTCATGCTTGAATAACAACTTGCATGGTTGTTCTAAATTAACAGCAGAAAATCTGGTGCAAAAGGGACAGTGAAGTGGTTGTTGCTGTCATTGAATCACCTGACAAGACTAACAAGTACATACTTCGTCAGAAGGAAATCAATTCTCTAGCACCACACAATTGGCTGCTGGGAGAGGTAAATATATTTCTTACATAACGAGCATCACTTTTGCTTAAGTTTCCGAGAAATAATTTATAGAATCATTTATTTTTCAGACAATCAAATGCTACTTCAGAGTCATCCTGAACATGAATGCTTTGAGGAAAAGAATATACCTCTTAAACCGTTACTCAGCTGGAGTAATAGTTTTTGGAGCACGGTCTGCCATGAGTAATCACTCATTGCGCAAGGTAAATGTCATTCATCTGTATAAATGAAAATGTATAAAACATAACAAACATGAAACATTACCTTAAAAATTGCTTTTATTTGCTATTACTGTATAAGGTTGACTTTGAGAACCACGATGGAATGATAGGGGCCATCAATGTTGGACACAACCACTGGAAATTCCTGGTAAGTATTATAAAACATATACTTTATGTCAAATTAAATGATGGAATAATAGTGAAATTGTAATGGCAGCTATTCCTTTTAGTATCTGCACAAACTCAACAAAAAGGTGTACGTCATGGATCCAATGGGTCAGGCTGAAGACAGTGACTCAGGCAAAGCTGCATCACGGTTTCGGTAGGGTGTGCTAATTTTAATTTACAGTATATAACTATGTAACACCTGATATCGGACAACTGTATGCACAATCGCATGTTATGTAATTTTGAATTTTTATTTTAACCCAAATAATATCTAACTGTACGTACTGTATGGACTAATAATTTCAATTAAAAAAAAAAAAAACTGTAGCAAAGTATGCCCCCATGACATTATAAAAATAAGGCTAAATTGTTGTTACATTTTTCAACAATCACTACAGGCAGTACTTAAACATGCGACAGAACCGCTATCAGAAGACTGATTGGGTGGGTATTAAGTGGAAGCCAGCGACAATCAGTCACAGCATCCAAAAAGATGGTTATAGCTGTGGTGTTTTTGTCATGAAGGTGAGCGTTCAATCCACAGATCAGTGGTCCGAATGTGGAAAAAAATGCTAAAATTTTCAGTCATTTAGTCATTTTGTTTTTTTAATATGACAACCTTCATTTTATTATCTAAAAAGTGCCATTTTATGTCTACTCTATATTTCAGTAACAAAACAGATGGCTGAAGATGTGGTGGGGGCTTTTCCTCAAGTCCCCCAGAACATCAACATACCCACATCGCGAAAAGATTTAAAAGACCTCAGGATCAACATGGTCAAAAGTATTCTGCAGTGCTCTGGTTTGTAGAATCTTCTTGTTCTTATTCTTATTCTTCTTCTTATTATTATTATCAGGATACTTGTCCAGGGGTGTACCCTGCCTTTGTCCAGAGACATGCTGGGATTGGCTTAGAAACAATCCCATGATATTATCCCATTATCAGGATCAGTTAACTATATTGCATCCAGCCATGTTTCAGTTTCATTTTAGGGGAGTTGTCATGGGGTCGATGTCTAATACAGTCTGGGGTGTCAACTCTTGTAAATATGTTTTGACTTGTATAGACCTGTATATTGATTTCCATATCCATTACTTACCAAGTCTTAATCAACCGTGAGTTAGTTTATAAAATTACAATTTTTCAGTCTTCAGTGAGAAAGATCATTGCTCGTGTTGTGGCGAGGAGTATTACAGGACAGAACCAAACGACAAAATGGGTGAGTGTTTTTTTTAAAAAAAATAATATACTAAAATAAGTTAGGCATTTAAATGGTGCAGAGTAGCAGTGTATAACAGCACCTTAAATTGATACATTTGATAAAAGATCTGATGTTAGATATACAATTATCAGTATAACAGTATATTTAAGTGATCAGAATCTAATACTGTTGGATATCTGATTTTAAAATGTATTTATATATATTATTTATAGATTGAATGCACAAAATGCAGAAGATGGTACCATCCATGTTGTGTGGCAATGTCCGATGCAGAGTGGGATGAGGAACATACTGCAACGTCATCAAAATGGCAGTGTGGCCTCTGTTGATTTCAACAAGGCATTATGTGTCAGAAAACTTTCAACATTGACTTCGAAATTTTAGTTTTAAATATATACTCCCTTTCCAGCTAAATATAACATTTAGGCAAACTATCTCACTCATTTACA
The DNA here is from genome assembly GCA_029721515.1 of Synanceia verrucosa. Classification (NCBI taxonomy): domain Eukaryota; kingdom Metazoa; phylum Chordata; class Actinopteri; order Perciformes; family Synanceiidae; genus Synanceia; species Synanceia verrucosa. The sequence continues at coordinate 436,651 of CM056568.1, forward strand.
GGTGTAACCAAGGGCATCATTGACAAGGATCACATGGGTAAAGTACCATAACGTGGTGAAACAACGGTAAGTTACTAATGATACTGTATTTTATTGCTCCATTCTAACCTTCTTCATTTTGATGAATATGCACATCTACATGGAAATACAAATTGCTGGAGGTGAAAGTTATAGCATTACCTTCAAATAATGTGTTGTAACAACTTATATTAAAATAGATGCTAAAACATGTAGTGTCATGATTAAGCAAACACTTTGCTTGACTTCACTTTTTTGTTATGAATGTGCATATCTAGAGACGATTCCACTGTGGCAAGTGAATTTGACAGACATACTGGCAAAATGATGAGGCTGATAATAGTTATTTTCTGTGATGTTAATGCAGGGGTTTGAGTTTTGAACATGTTCGATAAAACTGCTGCCACATAGTACAGTGTAAAGGCACTCATTTTCCTTTTTTTGTCCAGTATCCATGGGCAGAGTTATATATGGTGTACTTAAGTCACAGATCAAACAACACATATGTAAAAACTGTGGATTTATTTATTTCTTGAATGATGTGTTCTTGTTTGCTCTTAAAAATAAATGACATGATTACACATGTATTGTCCTGTTTTTCATGTGTGGTGACCATGTTAATAAAAAAAAACACAAAATAAGTTGTTTGCTAAAACAAATCAAAACATAAAACGACAGCCTAAAAGATTGGTGTTGATTGGATGAAATGATGAAGAAATACAATATTAACATTAATTAAAATGTTCACTGACTACTTACTACGTACTCTGTCTAGTAATTCCAGTAATTCATGAAGATTTTTTTGGAAAACATACATTTGTGAAAGGTTCATACTAACAATCTAAACAGATGAGTATTAGATTGGTGTTGGTAGGTTGAAATTCCTGCGAGCTATTTCAAAATAAAACAGGGAAATATTAATAAATAATGTTCAATAAATACAGATTGTTTCTAAGATATTTTACATGATTTTCTGGGAGATAATGGTTGTGAATGATCAATATCAACCTTACAAACAGATAACAAGTGGATTGGTGTTGGTCGGTTTAAATGCCTGTGAGCGATTTCAAAATAAAACAGGGAAATATAGATAATTAATTGTTCAATGAATACAGAGTGTTTCTAAGATATTTTTACATGCTTTTCTGGCAGATAATGGTTGTGAATGATCAATATCGACCTTACAAACAGATAACAAGTAGATTGGTGTTGGTCGGTTTAAAACCCTGCGAGCTATTTCAAAATAAATGAAGAAAAATTAATAACTAACGTTAACTGCACACTTTTTCTTTCTGGAATATTTTTTTTTCTGGGAGATAATGGTTGTGAATGATCAATAGTGACCTTACAAACAGATTACAAGTAGACTGGTGTTTGTCAGTTTAAATCCCTGCGAGCTATTTCAAAATAAAACAGGGAAATACTAATAATTAATGTTCAATGAATACTGATTGTTTCTGATATTTTACATGATTTTCTGGCAGATAATGGTTGTGAATGATCAATATCGACCTTACAAACAGATGACAAGTGGATTGGTGTTGGTCGGTTTAAATTCCTGCGAGCTATTTCAAAATAAAACAGGGAAATACTGATAATTAATGTTCAATGAATACAGATTGTTTCTAAGATATTTTTAAATGCTTTTCTGGCAGATGATGGTTGTGAATGATCAATATCGACCTTACAAACAGATAACAAGTAGATTGGTGTTGGTCGGTTTAAATCCCTGCGAGCTATTTCAAAATAAAACAGGGAAATATTGATAATTAATGTTCAATGAATACTATATTTGTCTGGAATATTTTTACATGATTTTCTGGCAGATGGTGGTTGTGAATGATCAATATGGACCTTACAAACAGATGAGAAGTATGTTGGTGTTGGTCAGTTGAAATTCCTACGAGCTATTTCAAAATAAATGAAGAAAAATTAATAACTAACGTTAACTGCACACTTTTTCTTTCTAGAATATTTTTTTTTCTGGGAGATAATGGTTGTGAATGATCAATAGTGACCTTACAAACAGATTACAAGTAGACTGGTGTTTGTCAGTTTAAATCCCTGCAAGCTATTTCAAAATAAAACAGGGAAATACTAATAATTAATGTTCAATGAATACTGATTGTTTCTGGAATATTTTTACATGATTTTCTGGCAGATAATGGTTGTGAATGATCAATATCAACCTTACAAACAGATAACAAGTGGATTGGTGTTGGTCGGTTTAAATCCCTGTGAGCTATTTCAAAATAAAACGGAAATATTGATAACTAATGTTCAATGAATACTGACTGTTTCTGATATTTTTACATGATTTTCTGGCAGATAATGGTTGTGAATGATCAATATCGACCTTACAAACAGATAACAAGTGGATTGGTGTTGGTCGGTTTAAATCCCTGTGAGCTATTTCAAAATAAAACGGAAATATTGATAATTAATGTTCAATGAATACTGACTGTTTCTGATATTTTTACATGATTTTCTGGCAGATAATGGTTGTGAATGATCAATATCGACCTTACAAACAGATAACAAGTGGATTGGTGTTGGTCGGTTTAAATCCCTGTGAGCTATTTCAAAATAAAACGGAAATATTGATAATTAATGTTCAATGAATACTGACTGTTTCTGATATTTTTACATGATTTTCTGGCAGATAATGGTTGTGAATGATCAATATCGACCTTACAAACAGATGACAAGTAGATTGGTGATGGTCGGTTTAAATTCCTGCGAGCTATTTCAAAATAAATGAAGAAAAATTAATAACTAACGTTAACTGCACACTTTTTCTTTCTGGAATATTTTTTTTTCTGGGAGATAATGGTTGTGAATGATCAATAGTGACCTTACAAACAGATTACAAGTAGACTGGTGTTTGTCAGTTTAAATCCCTGCGAGCTATTTCAAAATAAAACAGGGAAATACTAATAATTAATGTTCAATGAATACTGATTGTTTCTGGAATATTTTTACATGATTTTCTGGCAGATAATGGTTGTGAATGATCAATATCGACCTTACAAACAGATAACAAGTGGATTGGTGTTGGTCGGTTTAAATCCCTGTGAGCTATTTCAAAATAAAACGGAAATATTGATAATTAATGTTCAATGAATACTGACTGTTTCTGATATTTTTACATGATTTTCTGGCAGATAATGGTTGTGAATGATCAATATCGACCTTACAAACAGATAACAAGTGGATTGGTGTTGGTCGGTTTAAATCCCTGTGAGCTATTTCAAAATAAAACGGAAATATTGATAATTAATGTTCAATGAATACTGACTGTTTCTGATATTTTTACATGATTTTCTGGCAGATAATGGTTGTGAATGATCAATATCGACCTTACAAACAGATAACAAGTGGATTGGTGTTGGTCGGTTTAAATCCCTGTGAGCTATTTCAAAATAAAACGGAAATATTGATAATTAATGTTCAATGAATACTGACTGTTTCTAATATTTTTACATGATTTTCTGGCAGATAATGGTTGTGAATGATCAATATCGACCTTACAAACAGATGACAAGTAGATTGGTGATGGTCGGTTTAAATTCCTGCGAGCTATTTCAAAATAAAATGGGAAAATATTCCTAAATAATGTTCAATGAATGGTGATTATTTCTAATGTATTATTACATGATTTATGGTAGATAATGGGTGTGAAAGATCAATATCAACCTTACAAACATTTAAGTAGAATATTGCCATATTAAGTGAAATATTAATACAATGCTCACTGGACATTCATTGTTTGTGGGATATATTCAAATGTTTTTGTTTGTTTGTTTTTGCTGGGAGATAATGGTTGTGAAAGATCAGTACTGACCTTAAAAACAGATGAGAAGTATTTTGGTGTTGGTAGGTTGGAATTCCTGAGAGCTATTTCAAAATGAATCCAAGAAATAAGACTAACTAATATTGACTGTACACCTTTTCTCTCTGGAATATTTTTAATTTTTCTGAGAGATAATGGTTGTGAAAGATCTATAATAAGCTTAAAAACAGACTGTATTTGTGTATTACTGTTATTTTCTTTGAATGTCCAAACTGAAAAATCAGAGATTGAGTCAGATGATTGAATCAGAGACGGTCCCTAAGCGTCCCGGCTGCAGCACGGTGCTCTGACAGACATTCAGCGTTGTTCCTTTTAGTTTTCGCCGCAACCACTGAGGCTGGTGAGTTGATAAGAGCTGTGAAATATTGTACTATTGTACTTATCTGTACAAAATAATACCAACCTGGCTGGAATTGGTGCAGTTTTCATGACGCCATTAAGGCTGGAAACAGAAAAAAAAACAAGCGAATGTCAAATATAAAACAAACTTCACCTCGCTCTGTTGGCGTCAGCTGTGTTTGCATCCCCCCCCCCCCAGCTAGCAGCTGAGGAGGCTAACACAATGCTAGCCAAATACCCGGGAGCCCCGGTGTTCTTCCTGGGGGACGTTAACACATGTAACTTCGACAGCGTTCTACCATCATTCCAGCAGTATGTGGATATTCCCACCAGGACAGGAAACATTCATCTGCTTACTTCCGCTGTACAAACAAGTACTGAAAAGTCACAAGCAACACCGCTACAGCGCCCCTCAATGGTCGGACGATGCCATTACACAACTCCAATGCTCCCTGGCATGCACCACCTGGAGTATTTTTGATGGTCAGCTGAATGACAGGGTTAATGTCATCACAGACTACATCAAATTCTGTATTCACACTGTCATTCCAGTTAAAGTAATAAAAAAATACCCCAATTCTAAACCCTGGATCACACGTCAAATTAAACTGTTCCTGAGGGAAAAACATGCAGCCTTCAGTCTCAAAGACTGGACTGGCCTCAAATTAGGTAATAGAAAAATAAAAAAAATGAGCTGTTAAAAGCAAAATTGGAATTCAAAAATAGAATGGAACAGGAATTCAGCAGCATGAACACCGGGCAGGCTTTCTAGAAAGAAAAACTCTGGATGTGAAACCAAATTCAAACCGTGTGAGACAAATAACCCGGAATTCTTTGCAGCAGAAATTAACACCTTCTACTCACGGTTTGACAACCAGGATTTCTCTGCAGTGAGTGAGGAATGGCTGGGAAATCTCCCTCCCCTAGATCTTGCAGACCTGGACCCCTTTTCTTTATGGGAGGTACAGCACCAACTTAGCCGGTGTAAAGTAGGCAAAAGCCCCAGGACCTGATGGCATCTCAGCTAGGGTGCTAAAGTCCTGCTCCATGGAACTTGCCCCCATCCTCCACTCACTCTTCTGTGAGTCCTATCACACAGCCACAATACCCACCCTCTGGAAAACTGCCACAATCATTCCAGTACCCAAGAAACCCCGGCCCAAAGAACCCAACCATTATCATCCCGTTGCCCTCTCTTCCATAATAATGAAGTGCCTGGAGAAACTTTTGCTCACCATTATTCTTCCAGTTGTCACCCCACAACTGGACCCCCTTCAATTTGCCTACAAGGCCAAGAGGGGCACAGAGGATGCTGTGGCATGCCTGCTGCACCTCCTCCTCCAGCGCCTGGACTCACCAGTCACCTTCACCAGGATCCTCTTTGTGGACTTCAGCAGCACTTTTAATACCATCCAGAGGCATCTGATGATCCAAAAACTTGACTACCTCAACATACCCTCACGTCTCATCAGTCTCCTGCACAACTTCCTCAGCGACAGACTTCAAGCTGTGCAGGTGGGCAACACTACATCACCGACACTTACCATCAACACCGGAGCACCACAGGGCTGTGTGCTGAGTCTATTTCTATTCACACTGTATACAAATGACTGCACCAGTCCTTCACCCTTCACCACCTACCTCAAGTATTCAGATGACACAGCCATTCTTGCCCTGCTCAACCAACCACTCTATCCTGGACTACCACAGCACCATCATACACTTCACCAAGTGGAGCAAAGACAACCATCTCCACCTCAATGTCAATAAAACAAAAGAACTCATCATCAGCCCCTCCACACTACAGCATCCCATCACCATCAATAATCAAATGGTTGAAATAGTTGACAGCTTTAAATGCCTTGGCATAACACTGAACAATAAACTCAGTTTCAACCAACACACCACCGAAATCTTCAAAAGGAGCCAACAAAGACTGTCTGTCATCCGTAAACTTAAAGGACTCTAAAGCTGTGTCCCAATTCAGGGTCTGCATCCTTCGGAGGACCCAGCCTTCACGGTCTACGAAGGATGCATCCTTCGGAGGCACCTCCGAAGGCCGTGTCAACCGTCGGTAAATGGGACAGTCTAGCCTTCGGAGCATTTCCTGATTGCATCACGACGTCGTAACGTCTGCTCCCCAAGCCCGGGAAAAACACACGCTCGTGACAAAATACACATGAAAAGACAACGGACAGATCACAGGACACATAACGGACAGACGACAATTTAAACACAACAACAATGGACCCAGAAATTGTGATTTTGTTTTTTTTAATATATTTTTTTAAGCTAACGTTACAAAGCTGGCTCTACATTCCTGTGATGTTAGCGTTATTAACGTCACGTATTTTAACAATTGTCCCTTAACAATTGTAAGGCCATTTTAACTCTGGCGTTAAGGAAAAACATGTTACTTACATTTAAAAGTGAACTCCACGCTAGTGCCGCTGCTGTTGCTAGCTGCCATTGTAGACACAACAGACGCGCAAAGCATCTTGGGATATGGGAGGCCGCGAAGGATAGTAGTGGTGCGTCCTCCGAATTCGGGGGAAAGGAGGACGCATTTGGAGGCTGCATTTGGAGGATCCTTCGAATTTGAACGAATTGGGACAGCCTTCGCGCAGCGTTGTGACGTAAGCGGCCTTAAAATGCACACTTCGAAGGATGCAGACCCTGAATTGGGACACAGCTTATGTTTCACCCCATCTCCTCTTACTACTCTACCAAAGCATCATCCAGCCCATCCTCATGTACTGCTCCTCCTGCTTTTTCAACCTGTTAACTGTCACCAACTGGGCCAAACTCACTCATATCACCAGCACTGCTGCCAAAATAATCGGTCTCCCCACACCCAACTTGTTCTCACTAAACATCAGGGCCATCTCACGTATTGCAGCCACAATAGAACAGGACATTACACACCCACTCAACCAGCCATTGCTGCTTTAAATAACAGGCCGCGCTGAATATATGTCTGTTCGCCTGTGATTTGTGCCGTGATCTGGTGCCGTCTATGTTTGTGTTTTTGTTTATGTCTGAACATGTACAGTGCTGTGAAAATGAATTTCCCCTTGGGGGCAATACAATCTACTCTAATCTATCTCGAAAACCCATTGGTCAATTTTAATGATTGACACCTCAATCAGAGTCCAGAGAATCCAAAGTGACACCTAAATTTAATCTTTACAAACACCAATGACGAGCCAGAGGGGAGTAATCTCCCCTTATAGAGGTAGACCCTTCACTCCAGCGCCCTCTCTCTGTAAACAAGCGCAACCGTGATTCATTTCAAACTGACACAGAGTCATAGGAGAAGCTATTAGCATCATTTTTTGAGCTATAATATGACTTTTAATCACAAAACAGCAAAGCTAAGACAAAGTTTATGATTTTAGGAATATTATTTTCACAAATCTTTGGCTTCTAGCTCTCCGAGTTGACATCTTTGTAACCAGCAGCTCATCTGCTTTCATATGACATCTTGTTTGTGTGGTTAGCTTAGAGTGACGATCCTAGTACCTACATCTGTGACTGTCGAGTGCTGACATGTTATTAACATCATTTACAGCACAGGGTTCGAATTATAATCTGAGCTTTGCGGGGGTCCGTCCATCCGTCACACCCCCCCCAAACCCGCCACAATGCTGGTGGAAAATTATCACTAAAATGCATCATTTATATGAAACAGTCTCTGCTTAATATGATGCATTTTAGTGATTTTTGACGATCACTCCCATATTAGTGAAAAGAACAACATGGCAGTTACTTGGTAGGTGAAGCACTCAATGAATAAATCCATAGTTTTCTTCAGAAATATGACCTAATATGTGGACAAAACTGAGCTAGCTTATAAACTATGGACAAAGCTAGGAATAGCCAACAAGCTTATGTTCCAGAACTTTCCATGACATGAACCACTACAACAGACCCACCTTACCTATGAAAGAACTGGGTGACAAACTGTCCACCCTTCCATTTTTCTCCTGTCTGAGCTTTGTTTCTTTTCTTTTTTTACTCCCCTACTTTTTAGACATACTGAAGTCTTGTTTCCACAGCAAATAAACTTAGTGTTACTAGTTCTTTTGGAAACATGTTTGTTTTCGTCAGAAAATATATCTGTGATTAAAATAATGTTGTCCAGAGACCCCCACAGATGGAGGATTTTACTGATTTTATGGGAGCTCATACCCCTCCTTGTGGGAGCTCAGCTCTCACATAATTTGAACCAGCAATAATAAAAAAGGGCCCACGCCCACCTACCGTAGTTGACATTAGTTGAGCTGCTGGCTGACATTGATTTGCGAGGACATTTACAATTAATGAATGATTTTTTTGCCTAGCTCGCTTCATTTTACCGGTTCATCACAAAAAGGCAAATAAAAGTAAACTTTTAACCTCGCCATGACCCGCCCTTCTCTGCCTCCAATTCGGCTAATTCGTCGTCGTGCCTAAAGTTAACCAATCTCATCAGTAAAAGCAGCGAGTACAAGCCAATTAGAGGCAAAGTAGCATGTATACCCGCGTATACCCTTGACTTCACCAGTGGTACAGTAACACGACTTTAAGGAGGATCAGTTCTTCACAGACATAGCCAGAGATATATATTTTGCCCGTTAGCATAGCAACCATTATCAGCTAATACTAGAACTAGTGAGCTAACCTGATTGGCAACGAACCTCCATAATTCACGTGAACAGTTATATTAACTGGAATGCTAATTGTGGCTCACAACAAAACATTACTTACCAGTAAATTGTGCCAAGAATGGTGAAGGGAAAACATGAGCTGAGAGCTCTGACCATCAGCGCTACTCTTCATGATGTAGTGACAGCAGAGACCTGTCAGTCACATGGTAGCCACGCCATGTGACGCCTTAATGTGTTATTTCCATCATGTATTTGACCATGATTTAGTAAATGGACATCATGATGTATTTAAACTAACCTTTGAGACCAAAAATTCATATTTATAGTGTTTACAGAGGTAATACAGCAGGAGAGAAAATGGTCATTTTCCCATAGACATCATAGACTTCTTTTTGAAACCACTGGTATCGCCCCCTGCTGGCTGGTGGAGAGAATGCAAGTTAAGTTACTTCAGTATGGGCTTCCTTGCCGGTGTTCACAAACCAATGGGTGACATCACGATAGCTCCATCCACTCGTCATATACAGTCTATGGCAGCAACATACACATAGTATACTCAGTTATCAAATTCAGTGTCTTACTTTTTTGATATCTTTCAAATTATGGTTGTGTAGTTTATGTCTATGCTTATTTTCTTTTACTCAGGAACAACTGAATGTGTTGTGGTGTTACTGGATTTGTGTTTTATTATGTTTGAATAACATTTTTATTTCCTGCAAACAAATGTGAGTAGCTTGTATCTGTTTGAGACAGCAAAAACCACCTGATGAAGCTGACACAAAATGCTACTACTTTAAATAACATTTATCGTGACCTTCCCAGATGTAACTACGGTTGTATTCAACCGTGTGTTTTTGTTAACATTGTTATGTTTACCAGCGAAGAGAGATGGCACACCTAGAAATCAGATGCAGAATGATTTCTTGGTTATAGCCTACTGAAAGTTACCAAACAAACACTGTGAAGGTGGTAGCTACCTGTCTGAAGAACTCCTCCAGCAAGGATGTAGTCCACCGATGATGGAGCTCCCAGCGTTTAGCAGGGTGGCTGATATCAGCAGTGTGCAACAGCAAGGATAAGGCCTTTGGTTTGTCAATCCTGAAAATACAGTCCAGAAAGTCACTGCTAGGCTGTCAAAGTTAATGACACAACATGCTGCTGTCCAACTGCAAACAGAAGTACTTCATTGTGTACCTCATGCAGCTTGATGAAGTTTTCGATGGTGTACCAACATGGTTAAATGCTTTTATTATAAACCATTGGGCTTCTGTGATGGCCACAGCTGAGGCCACACAGTAAACATGTGGTAACCCCGTGCACCCACATTATTTGCTTTAAGGTGTTATATTTTGTTTATCCACTTATTCATTCATTCAGTTTATTTAGAGTTTGTATTGTTTAACACATTTTCCATGTATTATTTGACCATACATTAGTTCTATTTGTAGCACGCACATTTAGTTAACTTTTGTACAGTCTTTGTTCCTTTTGTTTGTATGGTTTTCTAATTTCTGTTCTTTGAGTTGTAGTGGCGCTGCTCTGGGGTTGCTGCTGGGATCTGGGGAGGCTGGGCCAGGAGATCCGCCCTGTATGCCCAGCCATTGGTGGTGCAGTGAAGAGGGGCGGATTTGATCCAAACCAAGCTGGCACCTCGCGGGGGGGGGGGAGATTGAGGAATTTAGTTCTTTAATTATTTTTCTTTAAATAGTTAATTACTCAGTTTGTATTTGATTAAGTAGAGATTGTGTTTTTTTTAATAAGTTAATTCCTTTGATTTTGTTTACAAGTTAGCTGTTGTCTTTTGTGTTCAGTGTTGTTAATCCCCTATTGTATTACTGTGGGCTGATCACCCACTATATAAGTTCCCCTTTGTCTTTCGTCAGTTTAGGTCTGTTTTGTCTTCTGTTACTTTGTTCAGTTGACTTGTGTTAATTTGACCTCTTTTATGGGCCCAATTTGTTATTACTTTTGGTTGAGAAATTTTGATTTGTATATTTTGGGTGAATAAAACCCCTATTTTGATAAAGTTTTCTTGTGTCCTTTTGTCTTGGCTGGCTTGGAGACCTGACAGTTGGTGGCAGCGGTGGGATCAGCCAGTTGAGGACACAGGCATTTTTTTTTCTTCTTGTTTTTTTTCCTTCCCCTCCATTTTGTGAAGGCATGCATCGTGGAGGAAGAGTGACAAGAGGAGGCCGGGCAGGCCTTAGGAGCACACATGGAGCATTTGAACCCCAGAGTGAGACTGAGGAGACTGATGGTGAAGCAGTAACAAACTTATTAGGCATTGAGGGTGAAGAGAGAGAACCAACTTTAAGAGACTTGACAGGCATCATTCAGGCCTTCATGGGGCAGCAGGAGGCCCGAGAGGTGAAGAGGAAGGAGGAAGCTTCAAGGCAGGAGCAACAGTTCCAAGGATTACAGCATCAGTTCAGGCTTTTGCAGGAGGAGGTAAAGACAGGTCAGGCACATGCACCTCCAACATTTGAGCCCACTTCCCCAGTGTTGCACTCAGTGAAGGCCCTGGATCAAGATGGCGGCCGGCTACAGGCCCAAGCTGCAGCCTTAATGGAATCCATCCAGCCTGTGAGTAATCCAAGTCAACCTCGATTCTCTCATGAGCCAAGATTAGAGAAGCTAACAGAAAATGATGATATTGAGCACTTCCTCATTACATTTGAGAGGATAGCAGCTGCATGTCGGTGGCCAAGGTCAGATTGGGTTTTCCGACTTATTCCTCTCTTGACTGGTAAGGCTCGAGGAGCATATGTAAATATGGATGTCGATGATTCCTTGGAGTATGATGCAGTAAAAATTGCTATTTTGATGAAATATGATGTGAATCCCGAGACATACAGGCAGCGGTTCCGCTCACTGGATGTTCGACCTGATGAGAGCCCTAAGGAGCTGTATGTGAGGCTGAAGGAGCTATATGGGAAGTGGATCCAACCGCAAGGTAAAACAGTTTATGAAATTGGAGAAATGATTATTCTGGAACAATACTTGAGAATGCTGTCCCCTGAGCTTCAGGTGTGGGTAAAAGAGCATGATCCAAAGTCGGCTGCAGAGGCTGCTACGTTGGCTGAGGTGTTTGTGGCTGCACGGAAAAAGAATCAGCCATGGAGTAACCTCACCTGGAAGGCTGGGAAAGATACACGCAGGCCTGTACCTCCTGCACCTCCTCAACACCACCAGAGGCCACCAGCAGGTGGGGGTAAGCCTCCTGTAAGGGAAAACCAGCAGACACATTTAAGAGGTCTCAATAAAATACCCACTTGTTACCTGTGTGGACAGGAAGGCCATATTAAACCACAGTGCCCAAGGAATCCAGCCAAGCTCACTCAAATGTGTTTTGTTCCACGTCAAGCTGATATTGAGCCACACACAAATCAGTCCATGAAAACAACCAATGTCAAGATAAATGGAGAGCAGCTCAGAGCCCTGATTGATACTGGCAGTACTCAGACCCTGGTTCACAGGAAATATGTGCCAGCTAACACCATTTGCACTCTTGAGACCATCCCAATTCGCTGTGTACATGGTGATGAGAGGTTGTATCCCACTGCTGATGTCTACATTGAAGTATGTAATCAGGCTTATCTGTTGAATGTTGGAGTTGCAGATAACTTGCCTTTTTCAGTGGTTTTGGGAGATGACCTGCCTGTACTTTTTGATCTGCTTCATCCAATGCAAAGTTGTAATGTGGCAGTCACCAGGGCACAAGCTAAACAGGGGGATGTGGATTCCCCAACCCTCAGCGTCTTGCCATTCTATGGAGTTGAGCTCGAGACACAGCCTGGGAAGTGTCGTAAGTCTCGTAGTCAAAGGAGGCAAGAGAAATTCCAACACACTGCTGTGCTACCATCAGCTGATGCTGTGCCAAGTGTGCCTTTAGGTTTTCAAATTCCTGATAACATCATGCAACTGCAGCAAGAGGACCCAACATTGTCTGTCTTTTTACAGAGGGCTAAGGAGAAGGAGCCGGAGATGGAAACTCGTGGCAGGGCAGAGGAGTACTTCCTCCAGAAGGGGGTGCTCTACCGTCAGCATGGCCAGGTTGAGCAGCTAGTAGTCCCACAGGTGGCCCGAGACATAGTACTTACCTTGGGCCACTCGATTCCCTGGGCTGGCCACCTGGGGAAACACAAGACCACAGCTCGCATTAAACGTTACTTTTACTGGCCAGGCTTGAGTCTAGATGTTGCCCAGTTCTGTAGGAGTTGCGTTCAGTGCCAGAAGACCTTATTGAGAGGCCCCACCAGAGCCCCTCTCCAGCCACTCCCCATCATTACTACACCTTTTGAACGCTTGGGTATGGACATTGTTGGCCCTGTTGAAAAAAGTAAATCAGGCAACCGTTATATGTTGGTCATCACAGATTATGGCACCAAATATCCTGAAGTTTTTCCACTGAAAACTGTTAAAGCAAAAACTGTGGCTTTTTCTCTGGTTCAGTTTTTTTCAAGAGTGGGGTTCCCCTGTGAAATTTTAACTGACCAAGGCACTAACTTTATGTCCAACCTTTTGAAACAGGTTTACCAGCTCTTGGGCATAAAAAGTGTGCGTACCACCCCATACCATCCACAGACGGATGGTTTGACAGAGCGGTTCAACCAGACCCTCAAACAAATGCTCCGTAAGTTTGTGAATGAAACTGGATCTGACTGGGATCAATGGCTTCCCTATCTTCTCTTTGCCTATAGAGAGGTACCCCAAGCTTCCACAGGTTTCTCCCCTTTCGAACTGCTGTACGGCCATGAGGTGAGGGGACCTCTGGCTTTGCTACGGGAAACCTGGGAGGGGGATCGGAGGAGGGAGGGGCCTGTTGATGTTGTTTCTTATGTGATACAGATGAGGGAGAAACTCCAGAAGATGAGTCAACTGGCGGAGGCTCACATGGCAGAAGCCCAGCAATACCAGAAGACCTGGTATGACCAAACGGCAAGGCAGAGAGGCTTTGAGCCAGGGCAAAAGGTCCTGGTCATGCTGCCAACTAGTGACAGCAAGCTGTTGGCAAAGTGGCAGGGGCCTTTTGAGATCCAGAGGAAACTTGGGCCTACCACCTATCAGGTCTCCAACCCGGAGCGTCGGCATTCCAGTCGGGTGCTTCATGTGAACCTCCTCAAGGAGTGGATCCCAAGGGCCGAGGAGAGTGCAAAAGTACTGCTGATCCAGGCTGTGAAGGAGGAAGAGGAGGTGGATGATGAGTACCTACCTGCTTCAGTGACCTCTGACCTGGATTTGAGTCACCTCCCTGAGGACAAGCAGAAGCAGGTGAAACCTTTGATTAATTCAGAAACTTTCCAAGAGTATCCGGGTTGCACAGATATTGTGGAACATGATATTGTTTTGAAACCTGATGCGTCTGTGAGACGAATGAGCTACAGGATACCAGAGCGCCTCCTGGGGTCCCTGAAGAAGGAAATCGACCTCATGTTGTCTCTGGGCATAATCCAGCCATCCAAAAGTGAGTGGTGTAATCCGGTGGTTCTGGTTCCGAAGAAGGACGGCTCCATCCGTTTCTGTATTGACTTTAGATACTTGAATTCAATTTCAAAATTTGATTCATACCCTACTCCACGGATTGATGACCTCATCGAGCGCCTGGGGAAGGCAAAATACCTGACCACAATCGACCTTTGTAAGGGCTACTGGCAGGTGCCCCTGACCCAGCGGTCTCAGGAGCTGACAGCATTTCGAACTCCCTGGGGGCTGTTCCAGTTCACGGTGTTACCCTTTGGGTTGCATGGGGCCCCTGCAACCTTTCAAAGATTAATGGACCAGGTACTCAGTGAACTGTCTGATTTTACTTGTGCATATCTGGATGATATTGTCATCTACAGCGCTTCCTGGGAGGAACATCTGAGACACCTGGAAGCAGTCCTGAGCCGCCTGAGGTCAGCAGGCCTCACAGTCAATCCCACAAAATGTGCAATCGCCAGAGAGGAGACGGAGTATCTGGGCTTCACCATTGGAGGTGGGCTGATTAAACCACAAGTTCATAAGGTGCATGCACTTGAGTCGTGTCCTCTCCCACAGAGTAGGAAGCAGCTGAGATCATTTCTGGGGATGGCTGGTTTTTATCATCGCTTCATTCCAAACTTCTCAGCCAGAGCTGCCCTTCTGACAGACCGGACTGGCTTAAAGTGCCCCAACAACATCGAGTGGACAGCTGAGGCAGTGGCCGCATTTAAGGACATCCAAACATCTCTGAGTAAGAGCCCTGTCCTCCATAGTCCAGATTTCAATGAACATTTTATATTGCAAACTGATGCATCTGGGAGGGGTGTTGGAGCTGTGCTTCTGCAGGGATTGGAAGAGGACCGGCATCCGGTGGCTTACATCAGCCGGAAGCTATTCCCCAGAGAGGTTCGCTACTCCACAGTGGAGAAGGAGGCTTTGGCAGTGAAGTGGGCCTTGGACTCCTTTAAGTATTATCTGCTGGGGAGAGAGTTCACTTTGGAGACTGACCATAAGGCACTGCAGTGGTTGGAAAGAATGAAGGATACTAATGGACGAATCACCCGGTGGTATCTTGCCATGCAGCCATACCGGTTTACAGTGAAGCACATCCCTGGCAAGGATAACACCACCGCAGATTATCTCTCCCGCTGTCCCAGTGAAGACTCCGAAGAGGGGGAGTGTGTGATGGCCACAGCTGAGGCCACACAGTAAACATGTGGTAACCCCGTGCACCCACATTATTTGCTTTAAGGTGTTATATTTTGTTTATCCACTTATTCATTCATTCAGTTTATTTAGAGTTTGTATTGTTTAACACATTTTCCATGTATTATTTGACCATACATTAGTTCTATTTGTAGCGCGCACATTTAGTTAACTTTTGTACAGTCTTTGTTCCTTTTGTTTGTATGGTTTTCTAATTTCTGTTCTTTGAGTTGTAGTGGCGCTGCTCTGGGGTTGCTGCTGGGATCTGGGGAGGCTGGGCCAGGAGATCCGCCCTGTATGCCCAGCCATTGGTGGTGCAGTGAAGAGGGGCGGATTTGGTCCAAACCAAGCTGGCACCTCGCGGGGGGGGGGGAGATTGAGGAATTTAGTTCTTTAATTATTTTTCTTTAAATAGTTAATTACTCAGTTTGTATTTGATTAAGTAGAGATTGTGTTTTTTTTAATAAGTTAATTCCTTTGATTTTGTTTACAAGTTAGCTGTTGTCTTTTGTGTTCAGTGTTGTTAATCCCCTATTGTATTACTGTGGGCTGATCACCCACTATATAAGTTCCCCTTTGTCTTTCGTCAGTTTAGGTCTGTTTTGTCTTCTGTTACTTTGTTCAGTTGACTTGTGTTAATTTGACCTCTTTTATGGGCCCAATTTGTTATTACTTTTGGTTGAGAAATTTTGATTTGTATATTTTGGGTGAATAAAACCCCTATTTTGATAAAGTTTTCTTGTGTCCTTTTGTCTTGGCTGGCTCGGTCCCTGACAGCTTCCCTCAATGAGCTTCATGAGTTAGTTAGTTAAATGGTTTTCACTTCGCAGGTGTGCTTTATCAGGGTTTATTTGGGGAATAGGGGTTAGGACCATCAGTTGTGTTGTGCAGAAATCAGGTTGGTACACAGCTGACAGCCCTATTGGGGGGGGGGCTGTCTTAGGGCAAAAGGCAGGGCACACCCTGGACAAGTCTCCAGTTCATCACAGGACACATAGAGACAGACAACCACTCACACTCACATTCATACCTACGGTCAATTTAAGTTAGCTAATTAACCTAATCCCCATGCATGTTTTTGGATGGTGGGAGTACCCGGAGAGAACCCACTTGTGTTGCTTTTCCACTACACAGTAACGGCACGGTACGGTACGGCACGGTACGGTACGGCACGGTATGGCCCAGTTTTGTTGCTTTTCCATTACAACTGAGTACCTCCTCGGCGTGGCCGGGGTCATCATACGGCAGCGCGAAACTGCCGTAACTTCAACAACAACAACAACACAAACAATGGAGGACAAGGAAGCGATCATGTATTTGTTGCTCACTCTGTGACTTTTTGTCACACACAAAGTGAAAGAAAAGAGACAGAGAAGACTCCAGGAGGTGTAAAAATAGCAAAGCAGTTGCTGGTTTTAAAAATGGCGGAGTCGAGTTGTGTTTGGCTTTTACAGTCCAATCGGACGTCCCGCATCCAATGACAACACTCGTTGGCCAAAGTATCACTTCGGCTCGCTTGGAACCAGGGCTGAGGAGGTACGAAAAAAGTACCTACTACCAGGTACCAGGTACTAGTGAAAAAGCGCCATAACCATGTAGAGCCGTGCTGTACCATACCGCGCCTGTGGAAAAGCACCATTGCAAACTCCACACAGAAAGGCCCCGGTCTGGGATTCAGTACCTTCTTGCTGTGTGGCAACAGTTCTTTATAAATGAGGTTAATGGGACCACTTTTTCCAACACCTCTCCACCTGAGGCCTGGCTTTCTCCTGTTGATATCAGTCACCAGGTTGAACAACCACAGGCGGTAAAGAAAGTGCTCCACGAGGAGTGTGGCACTCTCCCGTGATAATGATGACATAGGATGCATCCCTTCCCTACAGATGGAAATCAGGACCTAACATGACATCCCAATTCAGCGGGCTAATGCATCCATCCCATAACCACTCCACAGGAAAGTTAAGGAGAACATTCAGGAGCTGTTGGTTAAAGGGTGAATTGGGAAGTCTGCATTTAAAGTCTAATGCTGTGTTCACTTCACAGCTTCATGGGGGTTCTTATTTAAATTTTGACTTGAAGATGGAAATTCCAACATTTGTGTACAAGTGAACGCACCATGAGTTGGACCACAGAAATTCAAGGCTCCCAGTGCTGCTGCAGTGACATTAATGCTCTGTTTTACCGGTGATGTTTGTCTTCTTATGCTGGGAAAGTGGAGGGATGGATCAGTGTCTCTAACATAAACGTTGCCTTTATTTTCATTGAGCGAGAAATAGTGTAGAAGTATTACTCCCAGTTGTGAACGCGACCTTTGAATTTCCCTGACTCGTCGCCATTATCAC
Source organism: Synanceia verrucosa (assembly GCA_029721515.1). Lineage (NCBI taxonomy): Eukaryota > Metazoa > Chordata > Actinopteri > Perciformes > Synanceiidae > Synanceia > Synanceia verrucosa. The sequence continues at coordinate 454,518 of CM056568.1, forward strand.
TGTCTTGTTGTGTTTGGCAGTCAGAGCGTGCAGTGAGACAGCGTGAGCAGGGCATGAGCCGACACAGCCAATGATTTTTTTTCATTTGCGGTGAAAAAATAGTCACGCCGTTATACTCTAACGCCATTATTACTAACACTGGAGACAGCTCAGCCAGCCAGGACATTTCTTCACCAGCTAATGTTAACAGCCCAGCATCTTAAACCGATGGCTCAGATTCTGCTGCAAATGCAACCGTTGTGGGAAGCAGTGATGGAGGAATGCTTCTACCTGGTGATCCTGCATTGTGAGGGCCCACTGCGGAGCATCTCCGGGTAGAGGCAATCTAAGGGCCTGCAGCTTTTCAGAACCCATCTGCCAGGTATCCTGCATCACTAAAGGAGTCCAGACTTGGGAGTAGGAGACGCTCTCTTTCCAAAAATTTGCCTCATTGCTGTCTCCCAAAAATTGCACCAAGGGAATGACTTCTTGACTCGCCATCAATAGTGTAAATAGTGGAGAGATTCATTGGGTTTGAGACCATTCACAACCACACAGGTGTAAGTCTAGCTGAAGATGTGATTCAAATGGTTTGATTTGTCAACCGTCGTGGCCAAAATTACAATGATGCTAGCAAAATTTCTGGAAAATACAGCAGGCTCCAGGCACACTTTAAAAAAAACAAAACCCAATAATTGTCCATTCTCTGAACCTCGTAGGTGTTAACTTTATTAACGCCTCCAACTGATAATTGCTGTGAGGAGGTTAACGCTTTGACTCTTTAACTGTTGCAGTCTCCATATACATTTTGCAGCACATCAACACATCGCTAGAATACAGATTTCCATAACAGCAAACTTCATATTAGATACACTCTAAAATCCCTCAGTACCATCTGATGGAGTTGCAGAGCAGACTCCACAAAACCTCTCAATGAAAATTATGGGGCAATAAGAGATACATTAACATGCTGCATTGGTCGCACAACTTGACAAACTGGAGACAGCAATAATCACTATGTTGTGGGACCGGGTACTGCATAGATTTAAGGCAACAAGTGACCAACTCCAAAAAACAGATATGGATTTAGCTACTGCTCTTGGCCTTTTGCAGTCACATGTTCATATACTGGTACTCTACGAGAACAGTTTGCAGAGCTCAAATAATCAGCATGTGCTATTAGTGCTACACAAAACTACCAGTTTGACACTCGACATGTGGGAAAAAGAAAGAAATTTGCAGACGAGTCCGGTGATGACAGCGAAGTAGCTTTCACTGACAGTAGTTGAAACATATCATTGACAGACTTTGTTCATGCATATCCAAACGCATTGAAGCCTACACACCTATGTTTGTGCCCAAGGTGAGGGACTCTCTGGCTGAGGGACCCTCTTCCCTCAACCACAGATTCTGAGGAGAAGAGGACCCTTCACTCTTTCACTCTCTATTCCAGGATTTTGTTGCTAGGGTTCCATCCAGGGGAGTGGTAAAGCCCAACAAAAGTCTTTTTGTTAATCCAATTTACACACTTTGAGACTCATAACATACTGTGTGTAAAACTGTAGAAGCTGAATTTTGTTTTGCAGGTCTTTAAAATGCTATTTGGGTGGAAGAAGAGCAAAATGGCTCTTTTTACATTTAGCATGCTTTTCTGGCCCCCTAAAGTAATTTGTTTTGTTAATAAATCTTTGTCTGTGTTTGTGCCCTTCCTACTATCAGTCATGGCTCATATGGAGCAACATTTGGAGGGCCAAATAAGGTTTCTCAGGCAAGAACTCAATTGGTGAAATAGGAGTGAAGGACCTGAGACTGGCTTATAATGTAGAATAAATGTCCATTACTCACGCCTCAGGCTGCTGCAGGAGGCTTTTCATGCCTTTGATCTGCTGGAAGTGGCAGGACATGTCGGTGGCCAACACCATCTCCACCACCAGTGTCCGCAGTTCTCTGAGAGGGCATAACAGACAAATTTATTGATGTGTATTGGATGTAGTGCCATGAAAACTCATGTTCCCACTAGACTTAATTATGATGGAGCTCAGCAAAATTCATGAATCAATAATTGGACTGTCTTCAAGTCTACTCTGTTTATTTGGTCAGGTGCGCTGGAAATTTGCCTCAACATACAGGCCAATCAGGACGTGCCTATGTGAGTGTATGGACCCCTCAGCATAAGGCAGCACACACCACTGTCTGCTATCCTTTTTCTTTTGGTGTCAGATGTCAGGAGCGGTGACACCACTTCACACCTTGCTAAAGGGTGTAGGACAGCAGACAGGTACTGCTAGCCATGTAATGTATGCTTGTGATTGGAGGAGTCCATTACAGTAGAGGGCTCTGTCCTTGCTATAGAACAAGGGTTACAATAAACTCCATTATGGCTGCTGTGAGCCAATTATGTCATTGCTGTCAAATTTGAAAACTGATCCTTTCTCTGCAGCTGCCAGCTCAAATTGATGCAATCCTCCAACGTACACCAAATTCACAAAACAATTTCAGTATAATTTATTTATCTTTTCCTTGAAAAATCTCATTTGTTACACCTTTGTTACCCATGGTCTGGTTTTCTGCAGCTGTACCTACAGTACATAGGAACCGACAAGTATTTTGGATTTACTGATTCATTCTACAAAGATGCTGTGTAAATTCATTCATAAGCCACTCATTATATGTTATGCAGTATGTTCAGATCTCAACCTCTAATAGAAATTGTTATGAATATGCTTTATCTCTGCCAATAATCCCTTCTGGGAGTATACCTAGGGGTGTGAATGCAGGGTCTTTGAGTATGTTATACTGGAAAACCACTATGAGAGTACAAACTCATCATTCCATTATTCATTAGTTTTAACAATATAAGTGTGATGGCCAAGATGTTAAGTCGGGTCAAGTTATGTTTATTATTTCAGTCATTTGGTATTGTCATTTCCTGTTTTATTTTGAAATGAACTGTCTCCCTCTCGTTCCAGCTTCACAACATCCTGCCCTCCTTTTTCCTGCCCCTGATTGTTTCCAGCTGTTTCCTAAATGTCTGCATCTCTCACTGTTTTGTTCCAGTATGCCTTATGTGATCGACCAAGCTACCCGTCCATTCCATGTTTAAGTCCAAGTCAGTCTTTTTCCTAGTCTGCATTTGTCATTTGTATAGAGCTGTTTGCTAATTTGTCACTTTGTTTGTTAGTCACATTAGTGTAGTCTAGTCTAGTCTATGTAGTCCTTGTTCTGTTCATTAGTCAGTGTAGTGTTTAGCCAGTCCTCGCCATTGGTGAGCGTCCTTAGTTTAGATCGTTTAGTTTTCTTTTGCTTTTCCTTACTTTTTGGCAAGAGTTTTGAGGTTCTCCTTTTCCTATTCATTCCTTTTTGTTTCCTCTAGAGGGTGCCCTTGTTTCATTGTAGTCAGGTTAGCCATAGAGTTTTCAGTAAGTTCTTTGTTTGCTTTTGAGCCTGAGTATTTATGTTATTAGATTGACTTTTATAGCCATTGAGCCTGTATTCTTTTGTCTGTTAGTTAACCTTTTCATAGCCTTAGAGCCAGTGTGTTTATTTTCTGTAGTCAGTTTTACAGCCTTCAGTAAAAGTGATTTTGAGTTGGACAGATTTGAGTGTAAATTTCTCCCTGTGGTGTTTATTTGCCTTTTGTAAATAAATCCTTTTCTTCTGATACATTGCCTGTCGAGTTGTGCATTGGGGTTCTGTGTCTAAGTCACGGTCTAACACAAGACGTTGCCCACAGCTTCTCTAGCCATTATCTGAGCTTGCTTTCCTTCTTGTTCCATTTTGCTATAACATATTGGGTTATAAAATATCTAGCGAGAAGTTTCCACCTGAATTATCTCCAAATATTTGAGCCAGTCACCAAATGTGTTTCTTCATAAGCTTGTTCCCAGGTCTCAGGAACAGTGGATGTGCCAATTTCAGTCTCCCACTTGTTTGTGTAGGGTGCTGTTTGAGTCTATAGATAAGAATATGGTGCATCTTGGAGATTACTCTTTTACTTTTTTGACATGATTGCATCTTTTTTATGAAAACGCTCCAGCTGAGCAAAAATTTAAATACCTCTGGAAATAATGACATATCGAAGCTGTCTCATCTCACCTCCAATCATCTTTGGAAAGATTAGAAAGGATGTTAATTTCATCATCATCTTGTAGAAGGCGATAGGCAGCACTGATGTGGTAGTTCTCCAGAACTGCTCGGTCATTATACAACATGGCTGTGTCTGACCTGCAAATCCAACACAGCTGCAATAATTACAAAGCTCATTGTTTTTTCAAAAATGTTTTGGTTTGACATGGGAAATTAATACAAAAATATCAATCATCATTTGATTGAGAGTAATTAGCAGCCTTCTAGAATTTACTCTCTTTACTTTCTAATAATGAAATCCTTTTCAAAGCTGTCCTCAATGTCCTCAATAGTTGCAATGTTGTTACTGATAAAAATGATACTGGGGGAAATTACCTGGTCTGAATATGGAAGTTATTAGTAGTCCCTGTGTGTTCATAGTCATGGATGGCAGCTGCAAATATTATAGCAAAGATCTCCAACTCAGTAAGCCAGTGCTGACAAGGAGAAAGACAGAGAGATCAAGTGAATGCAGAAGTTTATTTTGAAAAGACTCTATGCGCCATCCCTGACACATCTAAAACGGACTATAAAGGGGCACCTAGACCACTGAAGCCAGGGCATCTGAGCAAGCTTCTGTATTTGATGAGATGAAGATGGAGGGCTCTATTTTTGTAGACAGCGGAAGTAAGGCAGGGCGCAAATGCTGACGTATACTGATTTTCGTGCCAGTGCAAGGCCCACTGCATGTGTTTACCAATTTGGTAGACCGGTCTGTGCCAAGGTGTGCTGGTGCGGCGGAGATGCACCTCTTGCAGTGACATTTTAGTGCTTCGACCTGTGCTAACACCTGCTCAGACCACATCTAACTGCCGGTGTCCTGTCATTTTCTGCTACCCATTGAAAATTGCGACTTCATGGTGAGGGTTAGGCTAAGGTTTAGTGGTGGGGTTAAAGCTATAGTCTACGATGTTCAAGAGCTAGCAAGATGTGAAAGTGGCACCTCCTCTCAGTCTCCTCTAAGTTCCACACTCTCCTCCCCCTCCCATCAGTGCTCCGTCCAAAGCTACACCCACTCAAATTTGAACAGTAGGATTCAGCAGGGAGAGGACAACCGTTATGCTACATCGCCACAGTTATAAAACGTCCCGTCATCCATCCATCCATTTTCTACCGTTTATCCTCATAGGGGCATGGGGGGTCTGGAGTTGTCTTAGGCCCTATTTACACGACAAAGGTATTAGTGTAAAACGCAAAGGTTTTGTTGCATTTCGGCCTCCCGTTTAACAGCGTTTTAGACGACCTCAAATGCAAATTTTAAAAAACGGCCTCCAGAGTGGAATTTTTCTCAAATGCAACAACTTCTTTCGTTGTGTAAACGGGAAGCCGGAATTATCAGGTAGAACGTTGCCATCATGCTCCGCTTTGCGCATTACACTTTATTCTAGTTGCCATGCGCTAACTGGGCAACAACTTTACTACAACAATGGTGGAAGCAATTGTACTTCGTCGTCAGACCAGACAAAGCTCTCGCACCGAACACATCTGGCATACATACTACAACGTTTTTTGTTCTCCCAGCAATCAAATGTAAACACAGTTTTTTTCCCCCATTGTTGTGTAAACCCAACAATACTTGTTAACTGCGTTTTCGTGTGACACGTTGTCGTGTAAACTGGGCCTTAGGGCGAAAGGCAGGGTACAGTCTGGACAAGTCTCCAGTTCATCACAGGACACATAGAGACAGACAACCACTCACACTCACATTCACACCTACGGTCAATTTAAATTAACCAATTAACTTAATCCCCATGCATGTTTTTGGATGGTGGGAGGAAGCCGGAGTACCAGAGAGAACCCACACAGACATGAGGAGAACATGTAAACTCCACACAGAAAGGCCCCGGGCCGGGAATAGAACCCGGTTCCTTCTTGTTGTGAGGCGACAGTGCTAACAACTACACCCTTTCAAAGCCAACATATCAACGTCGTATTGTCACCTTTTTAATGGAAACACTGACAACTATGGTGTGCAATATAGTCAAAATGTTATATCCTATAACCTCTTCAGTACAAGTGGCACTGACGACCAGTTTACAAGCACAGATAAGCCAGCATGATAAGTTAGCACTGGGCTAAAGGCCCAAACATACTCGGCGAAACGGACACAGAGTGCACAAAGCTCAAATTTTTCTGACCTCCGCTCCACACTGTTGTCACACGAAACACAGAGCTTTCAATTCACAGAAATTTCACAGGAAATGACTAGCAGCAGAGCGCTGCCCCATGGAAGCTTTGAGCTGAATGGACATCCAGATTCTGCTCCACTCACAGTCTGCTGGAGTCTGTGAGCACCTTTATAATGCAGACACTGGAGACTATGACTGTACAATATGTTCAAAATGTCATATCATATAACCTCTTCAATACAAGCAGCACCTACAACCGGCTTACACCCACAGAGAAGCTAATGTTAGCATTGGGCTCATACGTGCTACAATACTAGCTAAGTTAACAAGTGTGGGGAAATGTAAGGATTTAGGGTCATGTGATGTAATATAGTCACATGACTGGCCTGTCGCTAACAGGAAGTGATAAAAGTTGGCCGGTATCAGTTTCTGCTTGTTGTAGACACCTAACTGTGTTTCCTCCTCCCTCTCAACAGGTATGTAAATGGGGAGTTGAGCTGTGTACTCTTCAGTGTGCATGATAAGCTGAAATCGATTTTTTATGATTTTGCATCTGCTAGGGTGATAGCCAGATAAGAGCCATTGGGAGCCCTGCTCATCGCGGAGGGGACTGAAGTAAAACGATTCAAGGTAACGGCCTGCTAAAGCTACGTAGCATTGAGCGGCCGAGGCTACCTTGTGTGTTTGACTAATTTAGGTCATTGCTTGACTGCAGACTACTGTTGCCGATTTTGGCTACAGTATCTCCTAATGTATTGAATGGTGTTTTAAATAGTTATCGGGTGTGTATTGTAATCATGATTAGCATGGTATTCATATTGTCTGTCCTCTTTCTAGAGCCATATCACTAGGACTACGCTGTCCTCTCTCCTGCAGTGTTACGGGAGTTGGGTGGCTTTGCAAAGTATGCTGATGTTTTATGCCATTGTGATGCCTCAAATATGTAGTGCAATGTAATCTTGGAGTGGAGATTAATGTGTTGTTTGTTCTCTTAAAAGGGACCAGCCACTGTTTTCGACTGCTGATTTATTGTTTGATGCTGATTTTATCCTTCTCTATGACACTTGAAATGATAGTAGTAGTAACTAAGTATGTGTTATGGTGACACATTACTGCCTATGTGTGGTCATGTGTTAATTACTGTTCTCCTCTGTTTGTCCCTCAATAGACAATGCCTGTTCAAGGCTGGGTCCACGGCAGCACACACTGAGGCCTTTCTGTGGTGGGACTACACTGAAATATTTTGTAGTGGTGTGTACGCTTAAGCTTGACACTGCATAATATCTTTTACGGTAGATAATGTACGATCTTAGTCGTAGATAGTTTGTGTGTAGTGCATGATATTTTTTTATAGTTGACTTGGGTGTATTGCATGCTCTGTGGTGTTGGGCCTGCTGCCTCCTTCGGATCTGCCACAGTCACTCAGCACAGCAGTGTTGACCCAACCTTCTTATCAATGAGGAGAGTAGCTTGTGTGAACCATACCACTATTCATTTCTTGTGCTAATGCTTTCAAGTGCAGTGTTTTAATGAGACTTGTTAAATATATTTATATATTGTAATAAATGTGATTCACTTTTATGGAAAATCCTGCCTCTTGCTAATAGTGCCTGTTTAGGGGAGGGTTACAATGTTGGTCATGATACATTAACCAATAGTTCTGGGTTAAAGGGGTCCCTTTCTCCCCTTAGCGGGGGGTGGCGTTGTCAGACATACAGTAAGAGTAGTCTCCTGATTGGGTACTACATAAATATTACATATTTCATGAAAATAATAACTCCTTTTGAAGCTAAAAAATAATTATCTGTCCAACGAAATGAAAGCAGAAACTTCCACACCACTTTTCAGTCCCTTCAGATGTCTCAGTGTCTCTACCGATGTTCACTCTGGTTTGTCCTCGTAGCTTTATCCAGGGTTTTGTTGCAGTCTTTTCTGCCTCTGACTTTCTTCTCTTTGTCTGTTTAGCAGGGTGAGTCATCAGAAGTAACACTGGTAGAAGTATTTTTGGCTGCATTTTCTCTAACATTGTTCCCTACAGAAGGGATTTCCCTGCTATCTCTGTATTTCTTTAGAGGAGTGTGCTGGATATTTCCAGAAACAGTGGGGAGGAGGGAGGGACAGAAGGGGATGTGAGCAGGATGAGACATGATTGGTTCTCTCATCTCGCTCTGAGTGTCAGTTGATTGGTCAGAGTTTTTACAGTCCTGTAGCTGCCACAGAGGTCTGATTCTTTACCTTCCTTTTTCTGAGCACATAATGTACTGACTACTCTCAGGATGGAAGAACCATTTCACCCAGTAGAACAAAAAGTGTTTCTGAAAAGAATGACAGACTATAGCTTTAAGCAGCAGAGGTAGCAAAATCTGATATAACACCAGCACAGGGAAGCACAGCGGGTCTAACACGATTTTGGTGGATCTGGTCAGGTGTGCAGGCAGACAGATGCATAAACCCTCTGAATCATTGTAGAAATTAATATGTTACACTTTTTTTTAATTATCTGCTTTCAATGACACATTGTGACACTTCGAATATTAACTTGGCGCCAGCACTGGCAGTTGTTCTACAGTGAATTACACCGCTGGACGAGTCCCCCTTTAGATCACATAAATGGACTCTCCCCTGCTGCTAAATCTGTTTAACATAAACTGCTAGTTACTTGCACTTTCCTCAGGATTAATAATCTCTCTATATATCTTTCTTATCATTTATGCATTGTATGATTCCCTGATGTATTATGTGCAGGTTCTCAGTCATCCAGGTCGCATTTTGCATTAACCAAACACAAGGCTCACCACCATGCCAGTCTTGAGGAGGAGGTAATGGATGGTCTGTGTGACATCAGCAGCATGCATCAGGTTGTGGTAGGGATTCTTGTGTTTACTGTAGCCCACCTCTAACAAATCCAGAAATGATATGAGAGCAGAAATGGGGACCTGCAAAGGACGAAACACATCACTGAAGCACAATGACAAATGTATTGATGAAGTATTGATGTACTGTAAATTACATCATCTTGAAGGATAACTATAGATAATTCAAGTTACGTATAGACCAAATCTATTAATTAATGTGCAAATTGGATTTCCTATCCAGGTGCAATACAACAACAGGTGTTGTTCTGGATTACTCTGTAACATGACCTGAAAGGCTGAGATCATATAACTCACCTTCCAAATAATTTAACATGACACCTCATTTGCACAAATCCTTATTGTAAGTCACCAGATCTCTCTTTTCTGCTCTTCATATCACAAATCTGACAGCAAGATCGTCCAATCAACACTTCACACTAAGTCAAAGTCACATCATGACAAAGGTTGATCAAACGCAGGAAAAGGGATGGATTTTTTTTTTTTATTTTCTGTCCTCCTGTTATGCATATTTAAAGGTGTAAAGTAACTGTATTATAAGTATCTGATTCTTTGAACAGTAACAGATCATATTACTACGACGGATTATGAGGGTCATATGAGAAAAAAAAAATCTAAGTTTACAAGAATAAAGTTGTAAATTTACAAGGTTAAAGTCATAAATTTATGAGATTAAAATTGTAATTTTACCACAATTAAGTCATAATATTGACTGTGTTGTTGTCGAGGAGGAGTTAAAAGATACTGGCAGATTCCAAGTTCCTGGATTTATAAGTCAAATACAGTATGATCTAAAGATGCAAACGATGCATTTTGTCTATGTTGATGAGGCACATGATGAGCTACAACCAAATTTTTACCGGAACAATGCTTCCCCAGTGCTCCACGGAAAACATTGGTCCTGAGACAGCCTACTGTTGCCATTCTCTACAAAGGAGCTACACTCAAGCACCTATTGGACCAACACTGGACTGGACATTCTGCTACAGGTATGTTAATTTGGACTGATTAATCTGATAACAATGATGCTGTATGGTGTGACTGACTCCCCCACCTGAAGATATGAAGATTTATTTTCTCTATTCCACAGTCTCAGTCATTCTGAAATCATTTGATGACCTATCCACACTGCTCAGAGAGATCACCAGCAACCAGCAACAGGATTGTGGCAGACCACGTCTGAGCCCAGCTTTAAATTCATTGCTGAGATGGTGCATATATCTTGATTCCCCCAGACAAGATGTTGCATCTGATGTTGCACTATATTGTTATCTGGGGAATCATTATGGTTGTAATGATATTGATTTCAACCTTATTTCTCTATCCTCACAGATTTTGAAACAGTACCAGAGGCCACTGGAAGCAATGCCTACTGTCTTGACAGCATTTAAACATGGCCTGACTTTCGGCGCAAGCACCGCGTCCTGTGAAAATTCATTTTCCACTCTTAAAAATGTCTTCACAGAGCATTGCCAAACCATAACTTGACTTTCGCCAGCTGAATGTAGTTCCGCCTAGCTCCACACATTCATCTGGGTTTGCTCCATTGGAGATTGGAGATAAGGCAGGGTCTTATCAAAAATCCTTGCATGTGAATGGATAAACCACATGTCCATCATCTTTAATGACGTGTACTTCAACCATTCAGCCATTGAAACAACCCATGACGCTGACACGAGAGATGCAGGGAAAACCAAAACAGAACAGCTGACATTTTGGATGTAGCAGCAGAGCAAACAGCGCAGCAATGTCAGTAAATGTTCAACGTCGTCTGTGGAGCTAGGGGGAAGTACATTCAGCTGGCGACAGTCAGGTTACAGTTTTTCAGCCTCTCGGATCTGATCCTCTACTAGAGCAATCAGCGGGGAGACGATAATAACGACGTATATTCTTTTAAAGAATGAATATGCAATGAAGGTCAACCTGATCCAGTTGGCATGTGAGAAGGAAGTGGAAGGACATTGTTTTAAGAAGGTTTCATATAGTCCACAGACCCCGCCTACCACTTGACTAAAAGTGTTTAAACCTTCTCTCTCTCTCTCTCTCTCCCTGTCTCCCCGTCTCACACACACACACAAACAAATGAAGCTGTATGGTGCTGCATCCTGCAACCCTTGTTGCTGGTCTTCTTGATTACATGCTTGAGTTGAATAAATGGACACATCACTACACTATTTTGTATGTTTATTTTTTTTAGATTTTGGGGTGAACTGACGCTTTTTAGTAAGAGAAAAATATTTCTCCGCACTGTAGGAGTGGTCACAGAGCCATTGTTCAGCCTGAAGCAAATAAATTGTCGGTTGAAAAAGTTTGTCCCCCTGAAAAAATGTAATGCCCCCCTTTTCTGCAGCCGAGTCTGCTCAGATCAATGTTTTCCGTGGAGCGCTAGGGACACATTGCTTCGGTAAAAATACAGTTGTACCTCATAGCCTCACCAACGTAGCAGAAATGCATTGTTTGCATCTATAGATCATACTGGATTTGACTGACACTATATTGCCAAAAGTATTCGCTCACCTGCCTTGACTCGCATATGAACTTAAGTGACATGCCATTCCTAATCCATAGGGTTCAATATGACATTGGTCCACCCTTTGCAGCTATAACAGCTTCAACTCTTCTGGGAAGGCTGTCCACAAGGTTTAGGAGTGTGTTTATGGGAATTTTTGACCATTCTTCCAGAAGCATACGAAGTCCTACCAATATCTTTCTTCACTTCACCAACCACCAACTCCTTGTAATAAGTCCTCCTCAACAAAAACGTTAGAATATTCTAACTTTATTCTTGTAAATTTACGACTTCAGTCGACTTCAGTCGTAAATTTAGGACAAAACAGATGTACGGCTCATGACGCACATGTTCAAAAGCTCTGCGGACAAACTACTTCAACATAATGAAGATATTGCTGTTAAGCCTCATGTTTTGTACATTCAACATGGAAGATATCAAACTTCCTTAACAACCTTTTCTCTGACTCCACTGTGGTTGAGTTTTATTGCCATGTATCAATAAAACTAATTAAAGGCAATGGAAGTTTGTCAGCATACCTTGAAACGATTGATCAAGTCATATCTGGTGAGCAGCTCATAGAAGATAAATTTCAGTGCGTGCTCTCCACTGGCATCATTCAGTGCAAACACATCAAAGGACCATGTGTCCACATGCTGGAACAGACACATACAAATATGTGATAAATTATATTTTAGTATAGTCTAGTATTCAGATTTATGTTGAACTATAGAAAAACTGGGAATGTGACAGCAGTGTGTAGGTATTTTGTTCTTCAGTGCAGATTATTGTTATCCCACATATTTAAAAAGATGTGTTGTTTTTGCCTCTTTGTGAATATTAATAATGAATCAATTATTAAATAATTATATTTATTATGTGTTATTATTGATCATGAATAAAAAAATAATAATACTAACACTAATAGATTAATGAATAGTTTTTGAAACTATAATAAAACCCTTTTACAAAATGCATTTTGTGGTGAATCAGCATATTGTGAAAGGATGACAGATTATGCATATAATATCAGTGCTATTCATATATTTCTTTTCACCATGCACAAACAAGCATACATCATATGTATAGTATTAATACCTTAAGCACAGTGATGACATTTGTGGGATAACTAAGACCAGCCATGTTGGATGTCCGTCTGTACATCCTGTTAGAGGTATAACACAGAGACATATACTCTACGATGTCAAAACAGGCCAACACATCTAACTTTACAATAGCATGTTTCTATATTGATAATAGTTTAGAAAGTTGTCAGTAAGGCACCATACCTTCAAGATAAAACTTAAGCCATCCCTCGCAAGTCATGTCTGAAATAGGCAGTGTAGTCAATGCAACTAATGTCTAGCTTAAAATTGCGCCACAGTAGAGGAGAGATTGAATGGATCACCAGTTTTGTCAATTGGGGAACACCAGAGACAGGAAGTGATTTAAACATTTTAGGGATTCTGCACAGCACAATTGTAGTCAGATGCCACTTAAATAAAGTAAAATGAGTAAATGAGTGGTTGAGAGGTCTGTGAACACTAAACAGCCACTGTATTTTAAATGTGAATTATGATTACTTTTTTTCCCTTGTTACCAAATTATTTTGGCATATTCTGAAAAGAACATAAGCTTGGTTTTACCTGCACTTAGAATTAGCCTGAATTGAGACAACTGCATCTGAATGGCATCAAATGCAAACTGCAAGTCTGTGAACACCTGTGCAACAGAAGATGCATAACAATAGACAACAGTGTCATCAGCATAGAGATGCATTAATATTTTGGCCCACCTCATTCATGTAGATAGTAAAGAGAGTGGGGACCTAAGACAGAACCTTGCGGTACACCATTTACAGTGTTTAGGAACCTGGAGCAAAGACAAGCGGACTGCACACACTGCTTACGGTTGGAAAAGTAGTTAGAAAACCAGCCAACTGCATGGTCTGACATTCCAATGGTGGAAAGTCGCTGATGTAAAATACTTTGATTGATATTGTTATTCAATAAAGTGCGGTCACCGCCTTTCAGGAAAGAGAGCACCATAGGCGTTTTTTCCACACATCAGGAATAACGTTGCTCTGGATAGAAAGATTAAAGATGTGAGATATCGGCTGAGCTATAATGTGCGTAGCCAAATGTAACAAGTAAGGGGGGAGGTTATCAGGACCTGCTGAGGGTCTAGGTCTTTTACCTCTTTCACTGAAAAGAGCGTAGCTGGGCTGTTGAGGGACAGGGTGGGTGAGTTACCATCACAAGAGGGATCAGACAAGGAGCTGGAGGCTATAAAATGTTTGTTAAATTTAGCATCTCACATTTGTCTGACATAGATGTGGAGTCAACAACAATATAGGGAAGCAGCTCTGGAGAGCAGGAATTAGCTGAGAGAGATTTTATGGTATGCCAAAATTTTCTTGGGTCATTTAAGTTGTCTGTGGTCTGTGATAAATAGTACTCTCGTTTAGCTTCCCTAATAGTGCTAGTGCAGCTGTTATGTGCTTGCTGAAAAAGTAACCAGTCAGCCTCAAGCCCCTACTTCCTTGCACTGGCCCAGAGCTGATTTCTCTTATGTAAGAGATCCGTCAGTTCAGCAGTGAGCCAGGGGCTCTCTCGTCCCTTCACCCTGAACCGACGAAGAGGAACATGTCAGCCCATAAAGTAACTAAAGCTGTCATAAAAATATTCTGATGCAAGATTCAAATCACCAATTAGTAAAATGTAAAAGCTAATAAAATGTCACTTAAAATGAGAAAGATCATGAAGGAAAGCTTGTTCAACAAGGTGCTTTGAATTTCAGTTTAGATAACAGCTGCATTAAAGAGGATAATGCCTCTGGAGTGGCAGAGGGGGGCCTATAGCAACCAACAATAGTTAGGTACCAGAACTGTTTACCAAAACATTTGGCAAACAAGACTTGTGCAGCAAGGCAGGATCTGAACTAAATTGCCACTCTACCAGCCTTTTTAGGATGATCAGAACGAAAAATATTAAAACCCTCAATTGCTACATCTTTGTCTAAAACAAATTTAGAAAGCCAGGTCTCAGAAATGACAAATACATCTGCACCGGTCGGCTCAACCCAAATTTTCACCATATCCATTTTCATGTTAGAAAGCAGACTGTGAGCATTTACATGTATGATATGCAGACCAGACATAGTCTTAAAATCTGATGGTATGCTACATGTAACTGGTGGGCCAGGATTTGGATGAATATCAGATAGCAGAAAAAGCATAAAAATTAGGAATTTCTACTTAATGCTCAGACCAATTAGGCCATTACAGGAATTAATAGTATTGGGCCCATCTCGTATGGCACCTGTGTGGTTCCATAATGAGAATGCATTGGGGAAACAGCAAATATGCAAACAGCCCAGACGAGAGAAAATTGGATCAAGCAATATTTACGTGCAGTACCCAATCAGCTGGCTCATGTCCGACCATATTTCTCCTGTGTTAGCCTCTCTGCACTGGCTCCCCGTAAATTCTAGAATAGAATTTAAAATCAGAAGTCCTCACATATACGGCACTGAATGGTCAGGCACCATCTTATCTTAAAGAGCTGAAATTGCCCTATGACCCTGCTAGAATTCTGCACTCTCAGAATGCAGGACTATTAGAGGTTCCTAGGGTTTATAAAAGTAGAATGGGAGCTAGAGCTTTCAGTTATCAAGCTCCTCCTTCTGTGGAACCAACTCCCTCTTTCAGTCCGGGAGGCAGACACCATCCCCTTATTCAAGAGTAGGCTTAAGACTTTCCTTTTTGATAGTGCTTATAGTGAGGACTGATTCAAGGCTGACTCAGGCTGCCTTGGATCAGTCCTTAGTTATGCTGCTATAGGTCTAGACTGCCGGGGGACTTCCTCTGACACACTGAGCTTCTCTTCTTCTACATTTGGATGCCTCCATTAAGTCATTTTACTAACTCATCTTCTTCCCTGGAGTCCCTGTGCTTTCACCTCCCAGGTGTCCGTGAGCTGAGGCTACTTGGTGAGAAGGAGGTGGTGTCATCCAGGCTTCATCTGTTTGGTGAGATGGAGAAGATGCGATGCTTCTCAGGTTCTATCTGTTACAGTAGTAAAGAAGAGGATGTGTTTACTCTTCCTCCCTTTACCACATTCTGCAGATTAGTTTTGTGCCTCGTAGACCCTGTGCGTTCTCATCTCACAGGTATCCATGGATCCAGTCTACCTGGTGGAGTAGTGGTTGTGCAGTCAGGCTTCATCTTCTGGTTCTGAGTGACGTGGTGGTGACGAGGTCATCTTGCGGAGGCTTCTCCTGTTTGGTGTAGTGGAGTGGAAGATGTGCTGCCCAGGTTTCTTCTGGTTGGTGTGGTGGAGAGGAAGTGCTGTGCTCATCTATTGCCAACAGCTTGATGATGCTCTTCACCCCCTTGGACACTTTCATACAATTTTATATCTATATATATCAGCTGTTGTCATATTGAGTTGGACATTTTCATACAATTTTGTATGTAGTGTTAATGTGTTTTCATTGTTGTTATTCTGTACACATGGCATCTATTGCACGTCTGTCCATCCTGAAGAGGGATCCCTCCTCTGTTGCTCTTCCTGAGGTTTCTTCCGTTTCTTTTTCCCTGTTAAAAGGGTTTTTTTGGGAGTTTTTCCTTAGTCTATGCGAGGGTCATTTGTAAAGGACAGAGGGTGTCATATCCTGTACAGATTGTAAAGCCCAATGGGGCAAATTCATAATTTGTGATATAGGGCTATACAAATAAAATTGACTTGACTTGACTTGACAGTACTTTTAATTTAATACTAGCCAAATACGTCAACTGAAGTTTTGGTTTAAAAGATGTGTTGTAGTATTTGTACCTCATGATGTGTACTTGTATCTCTACTGGCTGCCTCTACTAAGTAGTGACGTTGCCAGCGCATCATAGACTGTTTCGGGGCTACGGCCCCACAAACAATTTCCCAATTTCAGTAATTTATTGTATATTTTTATCTGATAATATATATATATATATATATATATATATATATATATATATATATATATATACATTATATATATATATATATATGTGTGTGTGTGTGTGTGTGTGTGTGTTAGTTGAGTTTCTGTCATGCAAATTAATCATACATGCATACAATATTTGCTCTGATGAGAGCGCACATCTGGGGTGTGTCAGATATGTCTGGCTGTAGGATGTTGCTGAGGTAAATGATTGAGTCCAATGAAAAACGGTACCATTCAAACATATTCATTGGGGAATGACATCACAGCTGAACATAAGGCACTGTGAATTAATTGTGCCTCAATGTCGATGGCACCATGTCTGTCTGAAAGCTGCTTCAGGCTTGGCATTAGGAGGAGACAGGCTGAACTCAGGGTTTCTGACAGTAATCCTACTACTGAGCAGTTTAGGTTCACAGAGTCAGTTGACAGGCTGATTTACTCTGAGTTTTACTGGCCTCTTTTTCTTTTACTGAAAACCCAGAGATTCCCTCATTTCAGGGTTAACATATACTGAGTTTTCACTTAACCTGCTTTCTGGAATATCCCCCTGATGTCACTGGTTCTTGTTTTTATGTAGGCCTTTTTTGTAATGTTGCTTTTTCCACTTTGCAGCTATGACATTTGAAATGTCCCCTTGTCTAGACAATGTCTAATTTGATCACAAGTGATCACTTATCTATGATGTATTAATATGTATTCTGTATTAGGCTTGTGTAATAGAATATGAGTTCTTGAGTTATTGCCACAAATGTGTTTTGTGAGGTCACAGTGACCTTTGACCATTGAAATCTAAGTAGTTCATCCTTGAGTCCAAGTGTAAATGAAATTTGATCCAGGCAGTAGTTTATATGTGCAAGGATTGACTTCTCAGCCTAAAACTGGTGATTTTCAGCTCAGCCCTTCAAGGATTAACAAAAGCAACTAGAAAAGCACTCAGAGAGTGCAGACCCCCGTCAAGGCGGCGGCGGCAACTTTTTATTTAAAGTTACCCCCGCCTCCAAGGAGGTTATATTTTCACCGGGGGATGTTTATTTGTGTGTTTTGTTTGTCGGTTTGCAAAGTAACTCAAAAAGTTCTGGACGGTTTTTGAAGAAATCTTCAGGATTGGCCGGAAGTGGCCTAACTTAAAACTGATTAATTTTTGGTGGTGATGTTGAATCGGATCCGATCACCACCAAAAATTAATCAGTTTTAAGTTTAATTTCTGATCAACCCTGAAAATTTCGTCAAAATCCGTCCACAACTTTTTGAGTTATTTTACAAACTGACAAACAAACAAACCACAGGGAAAACATAACCTCCTTGGTGGAGGTGATAATGAAAAAGCAAAAGAAAGAAATTCAAATTCAAAAGAAATTCTAAGAAACATATATTTAAATAAGTTAAATATAAAAATAAACACAGAAATAAATGAACAAATAAATGTGGTGAAAAAAAGTTAATGGGAAAAACACATTTTTCATAGAAAATACATTTTTATGATTATTAAGGGCCAACAATGCCACAGAATTGTTGCATCAATTTAACAAAAAGAAAAAAACCTTTCCACGAAAATGCCAGCCTGCACCGCATGGACAATAGTGCGAAAGCGTGGCTTATCTTCACTGCGGCGCAGTGTCCGAGCCCTCTGCCTTGTGAAAGTGGAAGCCAGCCAGTCCCGAACTTCTGATGGAACCGAGTCTGACTGGATGTTGCTCAGCTCGTCCTCTTGATCCACCAGCCGCCTTCAGAAAAATGTTCATACAATTAAGTTAGAAAAGCACAGAAATATGGAAACGACATAAGTAGTCTCACTGGTAAATACAGTAACTTTTGTGGTAGAATATTTATTCTAGAACAAGTATTATAATCCAAAAATGTCCTTGTGGAATTTATTAGTTTATTAATTCATGGCATTATATGGATTCCTCAGAAGCTGAAATTATGTTCCACTTATTCTTTATCTATTCTTACAGTAATTCATTTTGGGCTGATATGCATAATTGGTCGTCATTAAAAATGGATAATATTCTGTAATTTTTTACATTGATATATGTTTTTGATAACCTTGATGTAGCATTATAGATACTGATAAAATTTTCATTATTTTTGATAAATATAATTTTCATCCTTGTAAGAAACTGAAACCTGTCAATAGCATATGACTGATGTCAACAAAATAAACTATTTTTATACTGTTTTTAACAAAGGTTGTCTGAGCAGGAGAATGGAGGGAGGGTGGTCTTTTCTGACACTTGAGGGGTCTGCAGACAAACTAGGGATATACAGCATTTTTAAGTTTAAAAGGCATGAAAAAGTGCATCTTGCATAATATGAACTCTTCATCATAATTCTTCTTCCACCACTGCTCAAAAGGCTCAAAATGTCCCTTTTTTTACACAGTACATGTTTAAGCACAATTTGATAAAAAAAAACAGATTTGGGCTGAAACCTCCTTGCCTGGTTTCCTCAATGTATAGAGATTCAAGGAGTGAGGCGGCATACTCCAAGTTTTTCCTCAGGTCCGCCACAGATGCATTCCCTCTCTCCAGCTGTTTTATGAGACATCGCAACCTGCCACACAGACATCACAACAACGTCACTTCATTTCAACAATGCTACATGCTTGATTTAAGGCACAGAATCAGGGGCCAGAGAGAGACGAAAATTGAAACTGTACCTTACACTGATGGCTGTAACCTTTGACCTTTCTTCCACTACATAAATATATTGAGTGTCTCAGTTTAGAATACCTTTCACTATAATTTCTCATGTATTTAAAATACAATGTTGAAGTCAAAGGGGGCGTGTAGTGGTGTAGTGGTTAGCACTGTCGCCTCACAGCAAGAAGGTAACAGGTTCAATTCCCAGCCTGTGGCCTTTCTGTTTGTAGTTTGCATGTTCTCCCCATGTCTCCTTTGGTCATGCATGGGGATTAGATTAATTGACTAATCTAAATTGCCCCTCTCTATGTGGCCTGTGATAATTTGGTGACTTGTCCAGGGTGGACCCTGCCACTTGCCCTAAGACAGCTGGGATAGGCTCCAGCCCCTCTCCCCCAGATAAGCAGTAGAAAATGGATGGATGAAGTCAAAGGTGCCCATAGTCTGTACAAAGTTGTTTTTATAATTGTACAACTTGCTAGATTGCTAGACTGAGAGAGTGCACTGTCTGCACTGTAAGTACTGTATGTGGATCCACTGTAAGCCTACCATTGGCCACCTATCTATGACATTCGTCTTCCCCTCCACTTTCTATCCTCTCTATTCTATTCACTCTATTGTACTCTACATCTATTTTGCTTAGGCACGTTTCAGTGGCATCATTAGGTCTATTTTGGGGGGGACCGAAGCACCAATAAAATATTTTTAAGCCACCCCAAAAAATTAGGTGTTGTTTATTTATTTATTTTTTACAAAAAATGCAGGTGAATTCAATGTAAAATCGCCAGAACCCCCCCACTGTTTTTAACTCTTACAGTGCCACTGATGTAATACAACGTCATTCAAAATCTAACGCTTGAGTGCCATTGATGTAACACTACATCAAAGTCGTTTTTTTTGCAGCTGGTTGCTGATCATGGTCTGCAACAGCTTGTGAGTAATGTTGGTGCTTCTGTGATTTATAGCTGGGACATAAAGAGTTAATATGCACAACAGCGATCAAAGCAGGAAGTGGAGATGATCGCATTTAGAGAGCAAAACAAACGGATTCTGGACAAAAAGTGGCGATTTTAGTGAAAGTGTCCTCTACTCTCCTCCAGACAAAACAAGAATGGAACAAGGTAAAAATAAACGTTTTTTCATGATGAAGTAGTGTGACTATTCATTTGAGCTTCTCTGTGTTTTCAGAGACATGGTACAAAATATTCTGGGTCTAGAAATATGACTGAAAAATGGGCAAAAATGCTGGGACAAGGCACTTTATTTTAAAAAAAGGCTGGAAGAGTTAAAACCTAGTGACGCCCTTGGCAATGTCACTGAGTCCTGGGTACTCAAGACAACTGTGACTGGTTTAAAGAAATAAATCAATGTAGCAGAATGGTAAAAGGTAATGAGCCCCATTCACCAATATCTTCTTAAGAGTCTTCTTAGAGTCCTTCCTAAGCTGTTCTTAAGAGGGATCTTAAGAAAACTCTACGTGGCATTCATCAACATGTTCTTAAACTGCTGTGTTAGGAAACTGATGAATGTCATCTCCCCGTAAGTTGAGAGTGTGTGCCGGGTGAGTCTAATTAACATAGGATTTACATAGGTAACCACCCATCAATGCCTATAAAAGCACTGCAGGGCTGTGAGCAGACACAGATGTCACACAACAGAAACAGCAATGATACAATGCCAAAAGCAAAACACTGCAGCAGAACTGGAGGTACTGCTACAGGAAATAACCCGCAGGAAAAAAAAGTTAGATTTAGTAACCTCAGTGCGAGCTACACAAATACAAATAAAAAACAAGCATGGGAGGCGGTCACACAAGCAGTGGACACTGTATCTGGTGAAGGGCAAACAACAGAGGAGGTATATATATATATATATATATATATATATATATATATATATATATATATATATATACATACATACATACATACATACATACACACATATATATTAGGGATGTAACGAGCGAGACAGATGTTTCGTGAGAACAGGGCAGAAAAAAAATCATACTTTAAGCTATCCAAGCTTCTAATAGGGACCTGTGGGTGACAGTAGCAGAAACTGAGAAGAGGGAGAAGGAAAACTGCAACTACTGCACTTTCGTAAAGTTAAGCTTCCAAACCAAACACGCAGGTGCACCGAGATAAACCCATTCATTGTGTATGTGGTCGCACAGAAGGTGCAGCAGTCTGTGCTGAGGAGAGCGCAGAGCAGTGGTAGTGTTTGTGCGCTTGCATGCTGCAGGAGAGATGCCAGGAGGAAACTCTCCTACATCCTGCTTCCCCTCAAAGTAGCATGTACACAAACTCTAAAACTACAAAACTATTCATTGTATAAATTACTTAATTTTCCTCCTCAGCCCTGGTTCTAAGCAGTGGGCAACAACAGGGTCTGTTCAGTGAAGCCCATACGGAATTGACTAAACTTGCATTCTCTCCACCAGCCAGCAGGGGGCGATACCGGTGGTTTCAAAAAGAAGTCCGTTTCCATTCATGTGTATTGGAAAATGACCATTTTCTCTCCTGCTGTATTACCTCTGTAAACTCCCGAAGTACGAGTTTTTGGTCTCAACTGATAGTTTAAATAATGTTTTAATACATCAGGATGTTCATTTACTGAATTACGGTCTAATATATGGTGAAAATAACACATAAAGTTGTGGGGTGTGGCTACCGTGTGATTGACAGGTCGCTACACGTCAGGAGTATAAAGACGTAGCAATGCTGAGTCACGGTATTGTGTTATGTCAGTGAGATCTCCGTGAACTTGTCCTGGTTTTTGTGTGTATTTTCTTTGCTCTTAAAAACTTTTGACGGATTAGCTACTATTTCACAGTGTGTCCTCAGTTCTTGAACGTTATCTTAATCAATGTTGTTCAACATTTTGGTCGTCTAAAATGACTTGTTCAGCATTGGCGTGCACCAAAAGGTACAACAAGGAGTCGGCTGTTCAATTTTTCCGGTAAGTAATGTTAGCTTTTTTGAACCCGGTTTTAGTAGCCATAATTCGTATCCCAATTAATATAACAGTTACTGTGAATTATTGATGCAACTTGCTAAACAAACTATGTAGCTAGCTAGTGCCAGTGTTAGCTAACAAGACAGCGTTTGCTGTGCTGCTACCTGATCCTGTAAGGGCTGGAAAGCTGTGTACCTAAAAGGTAAAAATGACGATAACGTTAAGCGAACAACATTTGCTCTGTCTGCCACCAATTTAAAGTGTAACGTTTACGATATTGCGTTAGTCTGATACATAATCGTGTGCAGTAATTACTAGTTAGTGGTTATATCCCTGCAGATGCTGTGCTTTGTTAATGTAAGAATGCACAACAGTAAACACTGTTATTTTATTAACAGATTTCCTTTAGGTGTTGAGGACAGGCTAAAGCAATGGAGCATGAATGTGAGGAGAGAGAATTGGGCCCCATCTTGTTAATCAGGCCTGTGCAGTACGCACTTCAAGGAGGATTAGTTCATCACAGACAAGACGGTACACAGATGTATTTTAAGGCACTCACAACTTTTTTTTATTTTAAATTTTATTTTAACATTAAAGATAGAATTTTTATTGTAGCGCTGGAACATACTGGTGGATTAACCATCACATATGTATATAGTTGTGTGTGTATGTAAAGTAATTTAATATATAAAATTAATTACACATTAATATAATTAATATAATGTAATATGCAACATATATATCTGTATGTATGTATGTGTGTGTGTGTGTGTGTGTGTATACATATGTCTGTCTATATTCTGTGTATTTACCATTAGGGCAAGAACAGACTGAAGGACACGGCTGTGCCAACCATTTTCAGTAGATGGCATCTCAATCTACTGGTTTGGCTGGGGTGGACTGTGGTAGAAGAGCCTTCTCCCTTTCTTCTACGAGTCCCTACCAGTTCCTGATGTCCTGCTCATCCTTAGTTATCAAGTGGGCGGTAAAGATGACCGTAAAACCACTTACATTTCAGCTTCTTCTGATTGAAAGACAAACTAGCTTTAGCAGGCTTTATTATTCTATGGCCTTATTATTCAAAGAGTAAATAACGTGCTTTTGGCTTGGTCTTTGTCGTAGTTAGATAAGTGATGTTTGTAACATTAAAAAATTATTATTAAACAGCTGGAGCCACATGTTCACCAAGGAGAAAATGTGACTGTAATATAGATGTGTATTGCTGGACTACTTTATAAGGTATACAAAGTGCTAAGGTATGTGTACAGCTCAAATACATACTTTTCAAAAATACAGTTATTGCCATATGTATTTGAAAAGTTAATTTTAAAATAAACCTGCAATGATTCAACAGTAATGTGCATTTTCAACTCACTGAATCTAACAAGATAGTTGTTCTCAACACCCTTAAAGTACATAAGGACACATAAGAAAAACACAACGTAATATCCATCCTGTGAAGACAATGTTTTATAAGAATTTCTATGAATTATGGTGTTGATTTAAGCTAACAGAGAAATAACCTTTTAATTATCAATTCTGGTAAAACCTCCATCAATGTGTTCTTTTGTGATTACAATACTGAACATGTTGCTGAAAATCAGAAATGCATCATAAAAAACATCAACAAACACAGTGCCAGAGCTTCATAAAAACATTTATTGTGTATAGTAGAAACTTCTTTTTTAAACTATTTACAATTTGAAACAGCTATGTCTGACGTGGAAAAGGACAGTGTCAAAGACCATGGGGTGGTACGACTGGAGAGGATGCAAGAGGGAACAGGAAAGTGTGTAGGGAAAGAGGAAGAGCATAACTGGTTGTATTGAACAGAGTTATGACTTGAGTTTTAATTGTTGAATTTTAAACTACATCAACCAAAAGAAATTTCTCACACAAGGTATGACACTGTGGGCTACATTTAGGGTAAAAAAAATCCATTAAGTCTGAACTTCAACAGTAGACAAATTATCACATTCCTGAAGTTAATGCCATTTCCCCTTGTGGTGAAATGAACGCCATCATGTAGAAATAGCCCAGGAGTGTCAAACCTTATGTGAGGGTACTGTGTAAAGCTGCCACTTAAACAATGAACATATGAAGCCATAACACTGCTCACAAAGCTTTGTCAATCTTTCCAGGGTTGGCAGCAGCCTTCCACCTCCATCTCTGTGTGATGCCAGAGAGGATGATCTTCATCTGTGGATGCTGCAGGTGGAGGTGGTGCAGGTCCTCCTTCATTGCTGCGATGAGGTTGATACTTGAGACGTCCCCCAGGAGTAAATAATACGTTTGTGACACTGGTTGGGCCATGTGCCATGATGATGCTGTAGCACTCAATGACGTTTCTGAAAGAGAGAACAATGCATGTCATATGTCATGTAATATATAATAATTCATTAATGGAATAACAGAGTATCATGGTGCAACGATAGCTTTGTTAAATAAGCTCATGTCCATCTGCTGATTAAATGAACTGAATGTAGCAGCACAAAATTAATAACGGTTAAGGTCCGTAATGGTGATTAACTATAGACCAGTCTATAGTCAAAGTTAACCTGTATAATAGGGTTAGCTAGCTAGCTAGTATTAGACCGTAATTCAGTAAATGAAGTATTAAAACTTTATTTAAACTATCAATTGAGACCAAAAACTCATACCTAGGGAGTTTACAGAGGTAATACAGCAGAAGAGAAAATGGTCATTTTCCAATACACATGAATGAAAACAGCCTTCTTTTTGAAACCACTGGTATCGCAGCCTGCTGGATGGTAGAGAGAATGCAAGTTTAGTCACTTCCATATTGGCTTCATTGCCGTTGTTCACAAACCAACGGGTGACGTCACGATAGCTCAGTCCACTCTTTATGTACAGTCTATGGTTCCAAGTGAGCTGAAGCAATACTAAAATGCTACGTCAGCCGATTGGCCAACGAGTATCGTCATTGGAAGCATCATTGGATGCGGGACGTCCAATTGGACTGTAAAAGCCCAAAACAACTCCACCCCTCCATTTTTAAAACTGCTTCGCTATTTTTACACTTCCTGGAGTCTTCTCTCTCTCTCCTCTTTCATTTTGTGTGTGACAAAAAGTCAGAGTGAGCAACAAATAACTTCAGGACTAAACTTCGGGAGCTGAAAGATGCACAGGTAGGTAGTTGAATTTCCTATCAGTAACAACAAATAAGTCACTGTGACTGAGAGTTACATAATTATACCAATTCATTTTGAAACATATTATAGCTATTTCATTCAGTATCAACATAGACTAGACTATATGTACAAAATCAAATATCACAAAGCTACAACATAAAAACAGACATACTTTTCAAAGGGGGTGTACTTGTTTATGCTAAGCACCATATATGTTTCTGCTAAGTAGGTAGAACACTGCTGTCATCCCTTCCTCTTCTACCCTCTCCAACACACTGACCTTCACAGAGCAGCAGGTGAGAGGTGAATTGAGCAGACTCTGCCAAGGCAAAGCTGGGGGTCCTGGCAGGTCCTCAAAACATGTGCTGGCCAGCTGTGTAAAGTCCTCCAATACATCTTTAACCTGGGCCAAAGTCTGCACAGGGTCCCTGTGCTGTATAAGATATCCTCCCTGGTTCCTGTACCGAAGAAGTGCTTTCAACGACTACAGACCAGTGGCTCTGACTTCCCATTTGAGTCTGTGGAGAGGCTGGTCCTGTCACACCTCCGGCCTCTGGTTAGAACATCACTGGATCCTCTTCAGTTTACCTACCAGCCAAATCAAGGGGTAGAACATGCCATCGTCTTCCTGCCTCACCGCGTCTACCTGGACAGACCTGGGAGTGCTGTGAGAGTCATATTCTTTGACTTCTCCTGTGTTTCCAACACTATCCTCCTGCCCTGCAAGGGAGGAAGCTGATGGAGATGGATGCAGGTGTAAGCTCTCACCTTTCCTGTTCACTCTTCACACCACAGACTTTAAATACATGTCAAAGACCTGTCACCTGCAGTTTTCTGACAACTCTGCGACTGTTGGCTATATCAGCGAGGGGAGGGGATGTTGTGTACTCCAGTGGTGTGAGCTAAACCATCTGCAGCTCAACACCAACAAGACAAAGGAGCTGGTGGTGAACTTCAGCAGGGGAAAAAAACACTGTCTGCATCTGCGGAGTGGCCGTCAACACTGTACAGGATTACCACTATGTGGGAGTGCACCTGGATAATAAACTGGACTGGGCCAAGAACACTGAGGCACCGTATAAAAGAGACTTCCTGTGGAGGCTCCGTTCGTTCAACATCTGCCCCATCATGCTGAGGATGTTCTAGCAGGTGTGCTGTGGCAGCAGTCTGAGGACAGCTGACACTAACAGAATCAATAAAAACATCAGGAAGGCTGGCTATGTCTTGGAGGTAGAGCTGAATTCTTTGGTGGTGGTGTCAGAGAGGAGGATGCTGTCTAAGCTGCAGAGCATCATGGACAATGACTCTCACCTTCTCCATCACATACTGGACTCCTGCAGAAACTCTTTCAGCCACAGAATGATTCCACCATAGCGACGAACAGAAACCCAAAGGAAGTCCTTCCTTCCTGCAGCCATCTATCCATCCATCCATTTTCTACCACTTATCCTCGAAAGGTCACGGGGGTACTGGACCCTATCCCAGCTGTCTTAGGTTGAAAGACAGGGTACACCCTGGACAAGTCTCCAGTTCATCACAGGACACATAGAGACAGACAACCACTCACACTCACATTCACACCTACGGTCAATTTAAATTAACCAATTAACCTAATCCCCATGCATGTTTTTGGATGGTGGGAGGAAGTCAGAGTATCCGGAGAGAACCCACACAGACATGAGGAGAACATGCAAACTCCACACAGAAAGGCCCCGGGCAGGGATTCGAACCCGGTACCTTCTTGCTGTGAGGCGACAGTGCTAACAACTACACCACCGTGCCACCCTCCTGCAGCCATCAGGCTCTATAATTCATCCACCTGAGTCTCTCTCTCTCTATCCCCATCCACATATCAACACATCTCCTCAAAATAGACTCACTTCCTGTAATACTAATCATCATCACAGCATGTCTCGTCATCACTTTATTTGTACATGGCATTTTAAAACTGTTAAACTCTTAGTTATCTTACAGTTTACATATGTTTGCATACTTATGTTCTCATAGTTTTCTGTAGATCTGGCCACTTCCGGCAAATCCTGAATCCTGAAAATTTCGTTAAAAAACGTCCATAACTTTTTGAGCAATTTTGCAAAACAACAAGCAAACAAACCAACATTTTGAGTTGCAAACCGACAAACCATCAAACAAACAAGCCACGGTGAAAACATAACTTCATTGGAGGCAGGGGTAACTTTAAATAAAAAAGAGGTCTGCGCTCTCTGAGTGCTTCTCTAGTTTAGATTATTTTGATTGTTGGACAATCGGATTATTGGATTGTTTTGCACATTTTCCTACTGTGTATGGCAACTGTTGTCAAAGAATTTCCTTCAGGATTAATAAAGTTCTATCTCATCTTAACATATTTGTCTTTGTTAACAACTTGTGTATATGGCATGTGGTTGATGTGTTGACATTGCAGATCATGATCATAATAAGGAGAAAAAAAGGCAAACTTATATTTGTTTGTATTTTTGTATGTGTTGTTTCTGTGAATGCGTGACCTGATAGCAGTCTTCTCCATGGTGTCGGGAGCATCAGGGACTGGAAACTCATCAGCCAGGATCTCCTCTGCACTGCGTGGATCGATCTGAATTCCATTGTGTTCAATGATGCCATCACCGGCTGTGACAGTGGTGCATAGTGCATTCTGGGACCGTGAACCTAAACAGTTCAAGTTATACAAACAAACACCCTTTGCTTGCTTTTCCATCTTTATAAACATAGTCATAGATATCTTGAGAGAAGGGGTGGCAACAACGCCTCTGGTAATGTTAGAGGCAACATGCAACCACAAGAGCAAGAATTGTAATCTGCTCCAAAACAAGAAGAAATCAGGGAGTAAGAATAACATGAATGACATGTCCTCAAGACAGTGCAAGTGCAAGACAGTGGTCACTCAAAATATGTTCAGAAATATGTGTTGTCACCACGGCAACAGGTCTATAATTTAGGCTGGAGGCAATTTGGGGGAGACCCAGTTTCATTCACCCACAACTAATGAACCCCTGTTTCCTCTCCCACAGCTATATAATTAAGAAAATATGCAACAGAATGATGATAACCTGCATTTTTTCCACCACCTCATAATACTGTAATCATTGTAGATAACTTAAGAAATCACATTTTAATCAAACAATTATGTTGTTACTTTACATCCTTCAACTATCATCACATCAGGAGGACAGAAATACAAAACAAATGTCTCTTTTCCTGTTTGATCAACTTTCATCATGACTTTGACTTTAGAGCTCGAGCTCATGGATGAGGAGACAAACAAAGATGGAGGCGCTGGTTAAGTCATCTTTAGAGGATGGAAATATAAACATTACTGAGAATTTGTTGCTCTAAAGGAACCAGAATGTGACAGCAAAGTGTAAAAACCTTTACTGTGAAGGACTGTTTGGACTGATTTTCACTACTTCCTGCTTGTTATATTTAAGGGTTATATTATCCTTGTTATATTTAAGGGAAAAAAGAAAAAAATCTGCTGTCTGTCCTCCTTTTATTACAAAATGGAGCTTTACTTTGACATTATCTACTGGCTGTCCTACCTTATTACAATAAGGGGCTTTACTTTGAAATTATCAGCTATCTGTCTTCCTTTTATTACAATAAGGAGCTTTACTTTAAAATGATCTGGAGTCTGTCATCCTTTTTTTACAATAAGGAGCCTTATTTAGAAATACTCTGGTGTCTGTCCTCCTTTTACTACAATTAGTAGGAGCTTTACTTTGAAATTAACTGCTATCTGTCCTCCTTTTATTATAATAAGGAGCTTTACTTTGAAATGATCTGCTATCTGTCCTCCTTTTATTATATTAAGGAGCTTTACTTTGAAATTATCTGCTGTCTGTCCTGCTTTTATTATAATAAGGAGCTTTACTTTGAAATTATCTGCTGTCTGGCCTCCTTTTATCAAAATTAGGAGCTTTACTGTAAAATTATCTACGGTATGTCCTCCTCTTATTACAATAAGGAGCTTTACTTTGAAATTATCTGCTGTCTGGCCTCCTTTTATCAAAATTAGGAGCTTTGCTTTAAAATCATCTACGGTATGTCCTCCTCTTATTACAATAAGGAGCTTTACTTTGAATTTATCAGCTATCTGTCTTCCTTTTATAACAATAAGGAGCTTTACTTTAAAATGATCTGGAGTCTGTCATCCTTTTTTACAATAAGGAGCTTTATTTAGAAATACTCTGGTGTCTGTTTTCCTTTTACTACAATTAGTAGGAGCTTTAGTTTGAAATTAACTGCTATCTGTCCTCCTTTTATTATAATAAGGAGCTTTACTTTGAAATTTTCTGCTGTCTGGCCTCCTTTTATCAAAATTAGGAGCTTTACTGTAAAATCATCTACGGTATGTCCTCCTCTTATTACAATAAGGAGCTTTACTTTGAAATCATCTACGGTATGTCCTCCTTTTATTACAATAAGGAGCTTTACTTTGAAATTATATACTGTCTGTCCTCCTTTAGCAGCTTTCCTTTGTTGAAATTATTTGACAGTTGAGTCATGGTGAATCTCGAGTGATGTTATAGAGCAATCCT
Organism: Synanceia verrucosa; assembly: GCA_029721515.1. NCBI lineage: Eukaryota > Metazoa > Chordata > Actinopteri > Perciformes > Synanceiidae > Synanceia > Synanceia verrucosa. The sequence goes on from CM056568.1 coordinate 484,421, forward strand.
AAAACAATACAACTAGTGATGTAAATGACGTGTAACAAGTATTGTGAAATCCATTACTTTAATTGATTAACTACCCCAACACTGTTTATTACACAACTCACAACAATAACTTGAAAAAGAAAAAGGGTGAACTTTGTTGAACTCACGTGCAAAGTGGGCCAGTGGACGGCGGTTACTTTCCCCTGCCTCATTGGCAACTGTTAAGATAAAATGTTGTTACATTTCAGTCTCATTCATAATTCAAATACCTGTGCAGGACCCGGCAGACTGACATCCCATACTGTGGTGTTGCTAACTTTCACCTTATCATTCTTATTGGCATATTTATTTTAGGGACATTATGCAATTCCTAACTACTAAATTTCAGCATGTACAGAAGTTTACTGAGCCAGAATATTGTACAAAAAAGCACCTGTAAAGGTGGGCAGGACCCAAATCACAATTTAACGCTATAATCTGTACTTGTACTTGCTGGCAGTAACCAGATCCTTTCATGTTTCATCCGCTAAATTCAGTATCCATGCTGCTACATGATGCTTTACACAAAGAATACCAGAGGTCCAACCACTTCAACAAAATTAAGATGAACCAATAAACTAGCACAAAATACATTAAATAAAAGACATCAACTGTTCTAAAGCAGGGTAAATATAGAATAATTTGTGACCCTGGAGAACACCTGACCCTTCCACTGTTTGATGGGGGGGGTGGTCACTTCATTAGTGATAATGACTCTCTCAGCACCCTAACAACTGACAACGCATACACTTCTATCAGTCAAAATGATGTCATAGTTGTTTCCCAATCTCTTCTGGTTCCCATAGCGACAGCAGTTAGCAAACACAGAGACACACTGCAAAATGACATCTCCTGAGGTCTCCTGTTCTGCTAGTGTGAATGCAGTTATGTGTCACAGTGATATTGCACACCCCAAAATATGTGTCTGCATTATATTATTGTCATCATATGTATTGTTTATATATTGTATTCATGTTTGAATGTCACAGTGAATGTCAGCTTCCTTTTTATTGATCTGAGATACCACAAATGTATTTCTGCTTAGAAAGTAGTCCAGTGAACCCCTTTTCTTTAAAGTTAACAGCCATAAGACAGATGCATCAGCTTTTTTATTTGCTGGTTCTTCATGCACAAATAAAATATGTCATGTCCCAATTCAATCATATTTCAGTGAAAGATTCAGATGATGTGATTTTTTTTTTACTATTCAGTATCTGAGGCTTTAGCCACTACAAAGCTGAGCTGGACAGGTTTGTGGCCTAGAATGATATCCATAATTTGTTCCTCAATATCCATAAAACTGTTGGCTCCCATGTAAACTGGAGACTATGGACCTGCTGCCATATATAGTCATGACAATAAACTGATCACCTCTTGCTAATATTTAGTGTATGGAGATGATGATGGACTCTTCAGCCATGAAGAGGCAGACCGTCAGAAAACAGCCTGGATGCCTTTGCCAGGGCATACCAGCTCTTGGGACTCAATATCTGCGTTAAGAAGACCCAAATCTGCCACTGACCTACACCTGAAGGAACATCTCAAGTCCCCACAACTCACAGTGGTAGTAATACTCTCAAGAAAGTGGATCACATATTATAGCAGTCATCTGTCCAGCAGGGTTCACACTGATTCTAAGATAAAACCAAATTAGAATCTTGGAATCCAGATTGCAGAAGCACTGTCTTCATTCTTCTATGAATTAATACTGGACTACCTACAGCAGACACTCAAAACCCTAGAACAATATTCCTGAAGACAGGCCAACCAGCATCAGCATCTTGGAGGAAGCCAACCTACCCAGTACCTTTCCAAAACAAGGACTCTATGACCACTTCAGTGAGGAGAAGTCTACCCAGTATAAAGAGAATAAGGATAATTTCATACAAATGCTGCTTTTATTTCAACAGACAGGAACCTGTGGGGATGGCAGCACAGATGGAAGGAAATGTACCAGGAGAGTGAGCACCTTCGATTCAAATAAGCACCTGAAGTAAAGAACACCATCTGTTCAGTAACAGCACCAAGCAAACCCTCTCTCTCACAGACACACACTGTAACAAAAAGTCTCTCACCAATGGTGAAGCTGAAGCCATCAATACTGAAAGTGGCACTCCGACACTTTTTAAATCCCTGTTTTTTCGACGCTGGTTCTGTCATTGTGGCTCTTGATGTGCACTCCTCTGCTCTCTGTCTGTCAGTGGATGGGGGTGGAGAGCTGAGCACTGAGTCCCACAAGAGGACGTTCCCGCCTGACTGGCTGTAACCGTGGCAGTGCTTGTAGTCCCACTGGAGACGAGAAATGCTGCTGAGCTTTGAACAGTCGAGTTCAGCAGTAACACTGGCCACCTTCTCCTCCTTTTCCCTGCTCTTCATTTCTGAAGGCCACAGTGATCCTGATCCTCACTTCTACAAATATTTCAGGAGAGCAATATATACATATATACGTATATATATATATATATATATATATATATATATATATATATATATATATATATATAGATATATATATATATATACGTATATATATATATATACGTATATATATATAATTCGCTGTGTTTTGCAAGTTGAATGGAGTTTCTAGGTGAAAGTATGAGGGAGCTGTGTCTGTTCGCTGAAGGTAAAAGTTTGAAAATGTCAGAAATCTGACCCCACTCCCATTCATTTCAATAGCAAATTTTTGGCATTTTTTGGGGGTAGTATATATACGTATATATATATATATATATATATATATATATATATACGTATATATACTAGGTATTCTTCATTTGCTTCATTGCTTCATTTAGGGATATTTTTGTTGTTTCATTCTAGAAATAGATCTGACCGTGTTCAAAGAGAGAAAGCTTTTTTGCCTTTGCCATCAGCAGGTCATGACAGTGTGGATACCTGACAGAAAATGACACTGAATCCACATTTTTGCGAAGATTTAGGCTTTTGATCAGCTGATGAACAGCCTATTACAGTTTAATGGTTGTTTGCAATAAATTGCTTACTCATTTTTTTTGTCTCACTCCCATTTTTTTTTTTTTTTTTTGCATTTTGAAGCACTACTTAGAACCTTCTTAAGATCCAACAGTGCAAAGTGTAAATTTTGGTCTTAAAATTTTGATTTTTATATGAATAGTAGATTTCAATATTGTAGTTAACTTTAGTAAATTTAGTGTCTTTCAGGGCATTTTTTCACTCGTAGGGTTATTTTCATGTAAATATTGTCATTCTCTAGTTGAGCATTTCTCTGCATTTCTATATAGATGTTATCAATAAATCCCTTTTTCCTTGACTCTATCAGATGCTAACATTCAATCAGTTACTCACACTACTCACAGTAAGTTAGGGATGCAAGGTTGGTAAAGCATAGCAGCACATATTACTATTCCTTTTTGGGGAGGGCCAAGATTGTTAGCATGCATTGCAGGTATGTTTGTAGTAGATCCAAAAACATACATAAATGATAAAAGAGGTAAAAAATAATAATAAGGAATCCATCCCAAAATCATAAATAAGTGTGTGTTGGCTGCTGACGCGTATGTTAGTATTCTAAACAAGTTTTTTTTTTTTTTTTTTCTGTTATTTTGTGTGGCAAAGCCAGCCTTGCAAGCACGGCGGCACATATTACTATTCCTTTTGAGGGCCCCCAAGATTCTTACCATAAGCATAAGCTAACCCATGCTTGCTTGTAGTAGGTCCAAAAACATACATAAATGATGAAAAACGACCAAAAATCCCCAAAAATCCATCCTAAAATACTAAAATAAGTGTGTGTTGGCTGCCAACGCGTATATTAGTATTCTAGACAAGGATTTCCTTTTTTTTAGTGTTATTATCGACACTTTTTCAGCAATTAACGTGTCTTACTTTTCTCAGTTAAAACCTTTACCATGGCGATACTACCCCCAAAAAATGTCAAAAATTTGCTATTGAAATGAATGGGAGTGGGGTCAGATTTCTGACATTTTCAAACTTTTACCTTCAGCGAACAAACAGACACAGCTCCCTCATACTTTCACCTAGAAACTCCATTCAACTTGCAAAACAGTGAATTTACCTGACTACATCTTCATAATTCATCATCATGTCATAAAATGTATCATTTGTGCCTCAGATCGCTTAATTCGGAGCATGGATAATGTCAAAAATCAGAGCGCATGTGTAACCTGCCGAAAAAAATGGTACCTAAATAAATTTAACATTTAGAGATTATTAAATATATTTCATGAGTTTTGTGTAAAAAAAAAAAATGAGAATGTGTAAATTAGTGTAATCTGCTGAGTACTGAATATATTAAGGATTTCAGTTATTTACCAATAAATACATAAGCAGATAAAAATAAGTACTCAATAAGTCATCAAAATAATTTCCTATTTCACTGTGTACTCAGACACCAAGGATTGGGCTGAATCATTTTTTTTTTTTTAATTGTGTATTTGAGGCATTATTTTCAACACTTTTCAGCAGTTGACAACGCTTGTTGGTAACGTCCTCTAGATGGCAGCGGGACTGCGCTGTTTACCATATTTTCAAGACTATAAGGCGCACATAAAAGTCTTAGATTTTCTTCGAAATGTGCGGCGCGCCCTATAGTGCAGTGCGCCCTATGTGTATGTGTTGTTGTAAGGCGGACGTAGTAGAGGAAACCATGAGAACGTTAAAGGGTGAAGTGTGGGCGTGGATTGTATATAAAAGAACAGGTATATGCATTATGCAGAACATCGTTGTTTTAACAACCCTGAAAATGGCAAAGAGACACGCTTATGAAGCACAGTTTAAACTGAAGGCCATCAGCTACGCGGAGGAACATGGAAATCGAGCAGCCGCGAGAGAATTTAAGATTAATGAATCAATAGTTCGCAAGTGGAGGAAGCTGGAAAACGAGCTCCGACAGGTCAAGAAGACGCAGCTGAGTTTCCGCGGACATAAGGCGAGGTGGCCCGAGTTGGAGGAAAGACTCGAGCAGTGGATCACCGAGCAAAGAACGAGTGGGAGAAGCGTTTCGACGGTCACCTTTCGACTAAAAGCAGTAACGCTAGCAGAAGAAATGAAAATTGAACATTTCCAAGGAGGTCCGTCTTGGTGCTTTCGTTTCATGAAACGGTACCATTTTTCCACTCGGACAAGGACTACGGTAGCGCAGCAACTTCCAGTGGATTATAATGAAAAGCTGGCCATCTTCTGCTCCTACTGCAGCAAACACATCTCCGACAAACACATCCAGCCCAGCCTCATCACTAACATGGACGAGGTGCCGCTCACTTTTGACATCCCGGTGAGTCACACTGTGGAGAAGAAGGGGACCAGCACGGTAGCGATACACACAACGGGGCACGAAAAGTCTTCTTTTACCGTTGTGCTTGGCTGCCATGCTAATGGACAGAAACTGCCGCCTATGGTGATTTTTAAGAGAAAGACTTTGCCTAAAGAGAAGTTTCCAGCAGGAGTCATCATTAAGGCAAAAGAAAAGGCCTGGATGGATGAGGAAATGATGAAAGAGTGGCTGAGGGAGGTGTATGTAAAGAGACCAGGTGGTTTTTTCCACGCATCATCATCGCTGTTGATCTGTGACTCTATGCGTGCCCATCTCACAGCCGATGTGAAAAAACAAGTGAAGCAAATGAACTCTGAGCTTGCTGTCATTCCGGGAGGCCTGACGAAGGAACTCCAACCGCTGGACATCGGTGTGAATCGGTCGTTCAAAGTAAGGCTGCGAGCGGCATGGGAGCGATGGATGACAGATGGAGACCACAGTTTCACTAAGAGTGGAAGGCAGTGCCGGGCGAGTTACGCCACAATTAGTGAATGGATTGTAGATGCTTGGGCTAACGTATCTGCTGGCACTGTTGTTCGAGCTTTCGCAAAAGCCGGCATCATTTCCGAGGAGCCGCATGGCACAGAAAGTGACTCTGACAGTGAAGAAAGTGAACCTGGCATGTTTGATGGAGATTTAGCGCAGCTGTTCAATTCAGAAACAGAGGATGAGGACTTTGATGGGTTTGATTGATGATTGATTTTACCCGTGTGTTTTACCATGCCCGTGCCTGTTGATGATTGATTTGATGATTAAAAAAATGTTAGTACTTTGTAATTAATACTTAAATAAAGCACAACCAAACTCAGTTTTGCTCCCGCTCTATTTTTAAAACCGCACACTTGTATGCTTGTTTTACAGGTGTGTTTTACCATACCCACGCCCTATAATCAGGTGCGCCTTATGTATATGTTAAATACAGTAATGGCACACATAACTGAGACTGCGCCTTTTAATACGGTGCGCCTTATGGTCGTGAAAATACGGTACATTCCTTTCCATGCTTGCTGCAGAAGGAGCTTGGCTTCAGATTAGCTCTCACAGAGAGCTTTGTGTCTGAAACTTATCTGTTGTAATAGCCTGGATGGTGTGAGGTGCCTCAGTGAAGGAGGAGCTCTGTGCCGATGTCTGCCGTCAGAAATGACCGACTTGGATTCTCAATTCTCCAGCAGGACTTGGATTTAATCCCTCCTAAATCAGTAAGATCATTCTGTCATTTGTCACTGGAAGGACCACTCTAAGAGTGACATTTGGACTGAGCTAAACAGTATACAATTACACCAAAGGATTAAAGCTGCAGCAGATTTTTTTTTACTCTGGCCAGAAGTTATTTCCTTTCAAAAAAGGGAAAAATTGAATGTAATTTTGGAACAGTGGAATAATAATTTTGTTACAGCAAAAGATTTCAGTTGTGTCTGTGTAAAGTCACTCCTTTTCTGCAGCCTAAGACTGATTAATTATTCTTTAGGAATACATTGTCTTAGGGCTGGGAGATATGGCTAAAAACTGTATCATGATATAACTGTTTCATATCAGTCGATATCGATAATTATTGATTTTTTTCATAACCTATTTTAAAAATGTGAACATGGGAAAAATCTCACATTAAACCCTTTTATTGTAAACTTAACCTTCCTCAATCAACTTTATTTATATATAGCACATTTAAAAATAAAAAAACAGGTGTACCAGGTGTACTGAGGTGTACAAACAAAAAAAAAAAAAACAGGTGTACTGAGGTGTACGAACAGGGAAAAGAAACGTCATCACAACCATGGAAAACACTCAAATGTACACTTAAATCTTAGTGAAAATTAAAATTACAACGGCTTCTTAATTATCTCTTTACATTAAGGTGCAAAAATAAACAGAAATGTTTAACAAAAGGTGCATAAATGTTTTAACATGTGTGAGACTACGGTGGTCTGCCTAAGAGCCTCAGAGCTGTTTCAGTGATCACTGTAAACACTAGAAAACAACGAGCGGCTCATTTATTAACCAGGAATTAACGAGAGGCGGCTGACTGGACAGCAGTGCAGCAGTCAGACACGCCTGTAGTTTGAACAGCACAGTGAGTCAGGTTAGACTTACTGGTTAGCTGAACTTTCCTTTTTTTGTCCACAGTTTCATCGCTCTCTGCTGCACTCATTTCCTTTTCTCACTTCACTAATGAGCTCGTGCAACCGAACTGAGACTGTCACGTGTTCGCTGACAGCCAATCGCTGTAGCGTCACATGTTACTACCAGGGAACGAGTGAGTTTGTTCATGCCACCAACCTTGCTTCATTTGCATGTGATCGGATAAACCACTTGTCAGTCATCTTTAATGACGTGCTACTTCAACCACTCACATTAAAACCAACCCATGATGCAGATGAGAGCAACGCAGGGAAAACCAAACAGCTGACATCCACGTCACTTCACATCGATGAAAATCCCGCCCGGCGATCCTGAGTGGCCTAGTCATTTTTTTGCTTCCTATTGAGTGTGAGTTCAGATGTGTGGAGCTTGGCGGAACGACATCCAGCTGATGAGAGTCAGATTAGTTTCTTGCTGTGAAGTTCTGTGAAATTATTGACTGTTATATCAAGCATATTTTTTATTGATATTGATGACGTGTCTATCGCGATATATATTGCTATCATTTTATCGCCCAGACCTACATTGTCTTTACCCTCAAACCAGGACATCATTAGTTAACTGTGGTGATCCCAGACCTTGAGTTTATTTTTGCAGTGCCTCCGTCAATATTGCATCATTCACGTCCAAGTCTAAACCTGAGCCCTGGTTCAATGAGGAAACTCATGCATTTAAGCCTGGTTTATGCTTCTGCGTCTCGGCGACGGCGTAGACCCGACACCGTCGTTGTGCATTCGAAGCTCTGCGTCGAGGGAACGCATTGCTCTGCAACTCACCACCAAGTCGCTAGGGGGGTGTGTCTGTGTCTTTGTATCATTTCGGGGGGCTCATATCGGATTCCTTGGTTTTCTTCCGGTCAGACAGTAAACAATGGCAACTGAGATGGAGCGGTTGTTTCTGGAGCTGGAGCTCATTGAAATTGAAAAAGAAATGCTTTTACTACAAATGTTGAAGCGCAGGCGACGCAGAAGATGTTTGTGGAGGTGGTCTGTCCGACCACTGAACCAGTCGAGGCTGAGAACGGGTGAATTTAACACACTTGTTCACCCACTGAGGAACCTGGACGAAGAAATGCACTTTCGTTATTTTTCGGATGTCAATGGGCAGTTAGACAGGAGTTGCCGCAAAACTGAGTGGAGGAGAAAGAAGGACAAGCTACAGGTTTCCTTCCAAATCCTCAAGGACTGTTGGCGCTGCTACCAGGATACTGTCAAAGAAACCAAAAGAAAATACCTGGCAAACCTCATTGAGTCAAATTGCCATAACCCATGTCTATTATTAAAAACCATTGACACCGTAATGCCGGAGGCATCTCCTGAAACTTGCAATAGCTTCCTGGACTTTTTTATTGATGAAGTTGCTCCTGCAAGTGCTCTCATTTCAGCTCCTGCATCTGACCCCTCTATCCCTGTTCCTTGCTCTGCAACTTTTGAGAAATTTGAGCCGGTGTCGCTATCATTTTTAGAAGACCTGATTGGCCGTATTAAGCCATCAGGCTCTCCCTGTGACATGGTCCCTCCAGGTTTCCTGAAAAAAGTTTTACCTGGTATAAGGCAGTCAGTTCATCGACTGCAGTCTGTCCTCTGGTGTTGTCCCCCTGAGTGGCCCAGCCCCTACTTAAAAAACGTGGCCTTGATGGCAGTGTGCTGGCCAATTTCAGGTGCAATTGCAGATACAGTGGAGCTTCACCATGGAAGTGGTGCTTTCCATTTGGAAAGGTGTGACTGTGGGGAGGACTGAAGGTGACGACAGAGGGACGACAGGAGGTGAGCTAAACCTGTTGGAAAACAGGTTGAGCTGGTTTGCTCTGTCCAGGCTCCCTGATGTCTGCCTGTCTTTGGCCTTCATTCTAGTGATGTTCTTCATCCCCGTCCACACATCCCCTACACTGTTCTGGTCCAGTTTAGCCTCCAGCTTCTTCCTGTAGGTGTCCTTGCATGTCCTCAGCTCCTCTCTGAGTTAGTGTTGTGTCGTTCGCGAACGATTCGTTTGAAAGAACGAATCTTTTGAGGAAACGAACTGAACTGAATCACTTCCTGAACTGATTCGTTCTTTTCTCAGTTCACTTAAGCTCAGTCTCAGCGTGGTAGCCGGGAGTTGAACTGCCTCCTTAGTTAGTTCATGACTCGTGAATCTTCGATGAACGACCCAGCCAGCGAGGGGAGGGGCGACTCACTGAACGAACGAGTGATTCTAGCAGGAAGCTGCAGCGGTTCGTTCACTGAACTCGGCGCAACAAACTTGTCACTCAATCAGTCCCACGAGGAGGAACTAGAAGTGGGGATAAGCTCTCATGGCGCTGACATGTTTCTCTGAGCTAACAGCAAATGCTAAGTGAAGCCACATTGAAACAAAGGCACACACATCACAGTGCTCATATTAACACACTGAAGAGCAGATGAGAGGAGAGGAGCAAGTGAGACTAACCGCACGCAGGGTTTATTTACATTGATATTTCATTCTTAATATATTATTGGTTAATAGTTTATTTAGTTTATATATTATTAGTAATAGTTTAGTAATAGTAATAGTTTATATATTATTGATTAATAAATTGTCATTTTACTTTTTAATGATTATTTCCCACTTTGATTTTTTGATTTGTTATTTTAAAAGGCTAGAAATGCATATATGTCTTCAGTCTATATAAACTTTTATTTTTTAATCTCCCCAGCTTTCCTAGTTTACAACATTAAGTAAACTTCGCAATAACAGAAAGAGGACTGTGGTGAACGTCAGATTCAGTTCAGTCAAAAGAACGGTTTTGCCCATCACTACTCTGAGTTCATGCTGCACCCTCCTCTGCTCCTCTCTTTCTCCAGACTTGAAAGCCCTCTTCTTGTTCAGGAGAGCTTTCAGGTCACTGGTGATCCAGGGCTTGTTGTTGGGGAAGCAGTGAACAGTCTGTGTTGGCATGGTGGTGTCCTCACAGAATCTGATGTATTCCGTGATGCAGTCAGTCACGTCGTCTATGTCCTCCCTATTTGGATCACAGAGAACATCTCAGTTTGTTGACTCGAAGCAGTCTTGAAGTGCATCAGCAGCGTCCTGTGTCCACCTCCTCACCAGGGACATACTTTGGTGTCAACTTCACCAAGTTGTGATCTGATCTGCCGAGTGACATCATATGCATCAATGGCATTTGCATACAGGAGGTCCAGTTTTCTTGTTGTCTCTGGTGGGGCAGTCGACATACTGGTGGAAGTTATTTAGGGTATTGTTGAGTGAGGCATGGTTGAAATCTTCTGTAATCACCATAAATGCATCCGGCTGTTCAGTCTGGAGTCTGGTGCGGTGGAGCTGATGACGTCACAGGCCACCACTGCATCAGCTGATGGGGGATATGAACAGAGATCACAATGGTGGATGTAAACTCTCTCGGTAGATAATACGGACACATTCCCACAGCAAGCAGTTCAATGTGCAGGGTACAGAGGCGCTCCTTCACGTTCACATGTCCGGGGTTACACCACCTCTCACTCACGTAAAGTGCAAGCCCTCCTCCCTTCTTCTTCCTGCTGCTAGCACAGTCTCTGTCTCTCCATACCAAACTGAAGCTTGGACCGCGATGCTGTTGTCCGGGATGAGTGGGTGTAGCCATGTCTCAGTGAAACACATCATGCTACACTCCTGGTATTCCCGCTGGGTCTTCACAAGCGCCGCTAGCTTGTCTGTCTAATTTCCCAAAGACCTCACATTTCCCATAATGATCGCTGGGACCGCAGGTTTAAGTTTTCTTCTTTTCTCCCTCCGTTTAAATCCAGATCTGCAACCCCGGCGTCTCCTCTGTAACTCCTCCGGGATCACAGGTCTGTCTCCGGGCAGCAGCACGAACTTACACAGCACGATCAGGTCTTCTTCGTGTAAACAACACCTCCACTGGCAAAGTTCCTTGTTACAAAGAGTTACAGATACGTATTGTTTTGATCCAGACGTCTCCACTTCCTGCTTCGATCTCTGTGGCATTGATCTACTGTCTCTTTATTTACCAACTACGTATCCCAGAAGTCCTCACAGGATGCTTGAGAATTAACACTTTGACATGTACATACATTAATGGCAATCAAGCATTGGACTTGAAATGACATACACATACATGTCAACGGCGCTCATAGAGTTAAAGCTTTAACCCATGATCTGAAAGAGCTAGCAAGAGAGCTAGCAAGATTTGAAAGTAGCACCTCCTCTCAGCCTCCTCTAAGCTCCACCCTCTCCTCCCCCTCCCATCAGGGAGGCCCAAAGCCACGCCCCCTCAAACTGAACATCTGACAGTAAGGAGAGGAGAGCTGATATGCTACATCACCACAGCTGTAAAATGTCCTGTTCAAAGCCACCTTTATAATGCAGACAGTGACGACTATGACTGTGTAATATAGTCAAAATGTCATATTCTATAACCTCTTCAATACAAGCAGCACTGATGACCAGTTTACAAGCACAGATAAGCTAGCACTGGGCTAAAGGCCCAAACATACTCGGCGGAACAGACACGGAGTGCACAAAGCAAAAATTTTGCGACGGTCATGATCTCTGCTCCGCACTGTTGTCTCACAAAATACTGCTCGGCATCTATTTTTCACAACGACCCACTTCAAATGTGACATGGATCTTGTAATTCACAAAAAAGACCACTATGGAAGCTTTGAGCTGAACAGACATCCAGATTCTGCTCCACTGACAGTCTGCTGGAGTCTGTGAGCACCTTTATAATGCAGACACTGGAGACTATGACTGTGCAATATGATCAAAATGTTATATCCTATAACCTATTCAATACAAGCAGCACCTACGACCGGCTTACACCCACAGAGAAGCTAACGTTATCATCAGGCTAATACGTGCTACAAAAGTAGCTAAGTTAGCAAACAATACATATTTCATGAAAATCCTCTTGAAGTGAAACAAATAATTACCTTTCCAAAAGAAAACAACTCCTGCATCACTTTTCAGTCCCTTCAGATGTCTCAGGGTCTCCACTGATGTTCACTCTGGTTTGTCCTCTTATTTTTATCCAGAGTTTGTCTTTCAGTCTTTTCTGTCTCCCTCTTTCTTCTCTTTGTCTGTTTAGCAGGGTGAGTCATCAGAAGTAACACTGGAAGTTGTATTTTTGCCTGCATTTTCTCTAACATTGTTCCCTACAGAAGGGATTTCCCTGCTATCTCTGTATTTCTGCAGAGGAGTGTGCTGGATATTTCCAGAAACAGTGGGGAGGAGGGAGGGACAGAGGAGGGACAGAGGGGGACGTGAGCAGAATAAGACATCATTGGTTCTCTCATCTCACTCTGAGTGTCAGTTGATTGGTCAGAGTTTTTACAGTTCTGTAGCTACCACAGAGGTCTGATTCTTTTCCTTCCTTTTTCTGAAAGGAAAACATTGGAAGGAACTGGAAGGAACATTTCACCCAGTAGAACAAAAAGTGTTTCTGAACAGCATCATGGACTCCAGCTTTAATATGAGATTGGGTGTGTCTCATCGTCCTTTGAAAGTGTTGATCAACTAAGCAGAAAAGAAGCTGAATGCTCTGTTGAGGTTCTAGTGTGTGGGACATGACTGTGGCAATAAAGGTTTCTTTATACTTTATCATTTGTTTGAACAAGTACAAGTTTTGCATATCGGTCATTACACGTGTATAACATTTAGTGAGGGAATCCAGTAGGATTTTAAAGATGGACTTTCGTATTAGTAGTAGCAGTGGAGGGACAGGGGCAAAGGGTGGTGTGTGTGTGTGTGTGTGTGTGTGTCCTCTGTAAACCAATTATCTTTGCAGCCTCACTTTGTTGTTTCTTCCTCTAAACTAAATTGAATTTAGGCTGTTGCCTATCAGAAAGGCACATGACCATCCTGTGATATTTTTTTTTTTTCATCAGTCAGATGTTTTCGGTCAGTGTGTGTGAAATAAATCTGATTCAGAACTTTTTCTGAGGTATTTTGGAGCAAAATGCATCCAGTCCGTGGGTTCCTTGTCATGCTCCTGGCAGTTGGTGCCTATGAGATTTGTTGTGCCGGACCTCTCCATGCCCAGTGCAAAGTAGAATGGTATGCTTTATTTCTATTGTCCGTATTTTGATACTTTTATTGTTTAGTTTATATTTAGCCCTGCTGCTGTGCACGAATCAACAGGAATGCGTAATAATGCAATGCCAGTCCTTTTTTTTTTTTGCAATGCAATGCTAGTCTGACAGAAAATGTACATAAGTATTTGAGGAGTGTGCATAACAGGCTTAGATTTTATTGATATTATTAACAAGTCTTATGTTATGCATTAGTCCATCAGGGCGGGTGAGAGTGTGTATGTGATCATCCATTTTCCTATTGTAGTTTTACCATGTTTGGTACATAACATCACTACATAATACCTGTTTGGTGATGCATCATGTACAGTGTGGAGGCAAAAACTGTCAGAGCATTTTATTTGGTTTTCAGAGAATTCAGTGAACTATTAAATGATTGCAATCCGTCAGTGGCAAGTATATATTTAAGTATATTGTATATAATATATATTTAATATATTTAATTAAATATTTAAAATATTTTGCAACAATTTATTTCCTACACTGTGCAATAACTTTTTGTGGTAATAACTGTCTTACAAAACTTTATTTATGGCTTTTCTATTTTTTTTTTTTTAAAGCTTGACCAATTTTTACATTTGACCACACAGGAGTGCTCCTGATTTCGCTGTATGCACTTAATGACAGGCTTTTGATTTGATTAATTTGATTTGCCATTATGAGTGTTAAAATCAACACCACTTACTTGTATTGCTGCTTTTGTAATTGTGATTAAAATAATCATGGGGTGAACAGAACAATGAGAATAAAGCCCCGCAGGTGGCTGCAGTGACCATTGCATCTATTCTTACAAGCCAATTCATCCACTAGGTGGCGCTAGAGGGAAGTTCATGGTGTAATTTATCACCAGAATTCTGTTTCCATTTGGTACCTCAGTTGGTACCTGAGGTTACAGTATGTGTCAGCAAATCTCATTTTGTGAGCATAAGACACCAGTAATTTATAAATTATCAGTTACAGAAGCAACAAAATGTATTAAAGTGTGTAACTGTGTATGTATTTGGGCATATTTTGAGAAAGACCATGTGATCATGTGATCATCTTATTAGCAATAATTCAAGTCAAATGACAGCGCAGGCCACTAAGTCAGGAGAAATCCCCTTCAGCTGAGCTTCAGCTCTGAATTCACTGTAGAGTAAGACAGTACTCCTCATAATGAAGAGCAATGGTTTCACTTTTTCACTTGAAATGACAGAATAGTGCAACTATTCCTGAATTTCTTGAATATGTTGTCATGTCATAATAACAGAGGACGTGTGTTCAGGGCAGTTCTCTTGTCAGTAACTTTCTGCTATAATATAAACAGTCAGGCTTCATTATAAAGACAATGGAGAGCAGTTATACAGCCACGGTACAGCACTCACACCTAATGTCCTCTAGATGGCACCATTTCACTTACAATGTCCACTTCAGTTGTTTAAAGACAACTCACATGGACTTGATCACACATTCAGTGAGAATGCTTGTTCTTTTTATGCAGGTACTTTGGGACCCCGTGCCAGGTGGTTTATGAATCCCTGGTGTCACAGATTAACAAGTGGAGAACCATGGCTAGCTGCTCCATGGGAGGACAGAGGTGTCTGTACAAGGTGTGTGTCATAGACTTTAATCCCATTTACTGGGTGGACAGCTGAATAGCTAGAATGATATGTTCTATGTTAGGTTCTTAGCCCTGCTAGTAGCACAGTTCTTCGGATGATGATATCAGACAGAACCAAACTGAAAAAAAAAACACAGCTTGGGCTGATGTTAACAACTTCTTGTCAGCGGTGTGATATTAAAGAGCAGAAAAGACAGATCGACTGTCTGTTTTATTACAATAAGGAGCTTTACTTTGAAATGATCTGTGTCTGTCCTCCTTTTATTACAATAAGGAGCTTTACTTTGAAATGATCTGGTATCTGTCCTCCTTTTATTACAATAAGGAGCTTTACTTTGAAAAGGTCTGGTGTCTGTCCTCCATTTATTTTTTACAAAAATGATTTATGCAATTGAGGTTTCATTTGAAAATATTTGGCAGTTATCTTGCACCTCAAGTTGATGTCACAGAATAATCCAAATGTAACGTAACTAGTAGTGTAACAGATTACTTTCAGCAGTGAGTAATTTAATTTCAGAATGGCATGATTATTTTTTTTAAAAGTAACTAAAAGTACTTTCTCGACATCCTATTATTATATATTTAATTAATTGTCATTGAGTCCTGTTTGTTTGTGAGTTTGATAAAAAAATAATAAAAGAAAAAAAAATGATGAAGTTTGTTCTTTCCGCAGCTGCAGTCTGCTTCAGTCCACTTCATAGCAGCCAAACACACCACTTTAACTTCCTTTAAGAGTCACGTGGATGAAATCAACTTCCGGCTGGTCTCCTATCACTTCTTCACTAGCTGTCATGTCTCTGTAAGTTTTCACTCTCCTCTAATTCATTATCTGACACTTTCTGGAGAACCAAAGTAGGAAATTGTCCATCATCAACCAACCACTGTCACCTGTCACCATCTGTTTGCTCTCTGTCTCAACCTCTTACTGTAATGTTTTCATGGTATCCCTGTTTCTGTGCAGCCTTTTATGTAACACATATAGTTGTAACTCTGTCTTTAGGCCATGTCTGTCTCTGAGACCTGGTATGTCATTAAAGACCACGGCAGCAACTACTGCAACCTTTACAACCTCATAGAAGGTAAGACCAGACACACCTGACAGCCTTTTACAAAGTCTTTCCGACACTCACTATCCATCCAGCAGTTCAGGGCTGTCCAATATGTTTGTTGCATTTCATTTCTTTATACATATACAGTTCTGTGAATGTGCCAATATTAGCCAGCTGGTAATTTTTTGATACAGTCATATTATATTGTATTACAATATTGTATTTACTGTAGTGTCATATAAAATAAGATAGAACTTTATTAATCCTGAAGGAAATTCTTACGCAACAGTTGCCATACACAAAATTTAGGATATAAAGCTTTTTAAAATACATGCAGAACAGTAATAATGCAGAAAATGCAGTATATATTATTATATTATATCTGACAGAAAAAATATATATAGTTAAAGATTAAATGTGCATGACAATTGCCTAATTAAGATCAGCATAATTTCTCACAGAGGCATCAGTATCATTCTTTAAAGGAAATGACAAATGAGCTCAGCTAACATTGTCATTACAGATTACTTGGAAAAATCATTCCTCCCTTGCACTAAAATCACGACAGGACAGAAAGAAATATTTATAATTTATAATTGTCAGACAAACTGCTCTACTTATCAGTCTGATCCAACTGTATGGACAAATGAGTGAATAGATGGGCACAAAATGCTTCAGATACATGCAAGCAAGTACCGGTAATTAAATAAGTATGGCACAGTCCAAAAGTTAACGAAGCTTTTTTCTTTGTGTATTGTTGGACAAAATAGACCTTTGTGTGATGTAATCTCCATGACGTCACCCCATAGGTTTCTGAAGAGCCATTGTCAAGATGATTTTTAGGTATTAATATTAATAATATTACTAAGATTACTAATAGGCTAAAAGTGACAAAGTGAATGGACGGCCAGAACAGCTCTCCTCAGTGTCTTATTTAGTGTTGTCATTAGGCCAATTTTGGGGGGCTAAAGCCCCCCTAAAATATTCTGGAGCCCCCCTAAATAATTTGGTGTTGTTTATTTATTTTGGCCTGAATATTAGTTTAAATAAATAATCATATAACCTTGCACTGGGCGGCACAGTGGTTAGCACTGTCGCCTCACAGCAAGAAGGTTCTGGGTTCGAATCCCGGCCCGGGGCCTTTCTGTGTGGAGTTTCCATGTTCTCCTCATGTCTGTGTGGGTTCTCTCTGGGTGCTCCGGCTTCCTCCCACCATCCAAAAACATGCATGGGGATTAGGTTAATTGGCTAATTTAAATTGACCGTAGGTGTGAATGTGAGTGTGAGTGCTTGTCTGTCTCTATGTGTCCTGTGATGAACTGGACACTTGTCCAGTCTGTACCCTGCCTTTCACTCTAAGACAGCTGGGATAGGCTACAGCCCCCCCCGACTCTTTGAGAGGATAAGTGGTAAAAATGGATGGATAACCTTGCATTAATCATAAATCACTTAATTATGGTCGCCCCGCTTTGTGGCCTGATGGTTGAAAAATGTGCGCTAAGTGTGCATTTGGCAAAAAAACTAAACTGCCCTTTTTTACCTGGTTAAAACATGATAAAGTGTCCTCTGCAACATGGGGATTTATCAATATATTGACTTACTTTTGGAACCAGCAGGCCACTTCTCATCTTACATGTTTTTTTTTTTTTATTTTTTGTCATTTGTTGAACAGGAAGTGGTCTGACTGAAGCCAGGGGTTACAAAGAGGTCACCAGTGACTTCCTGTGTACCCAACGCTTCTCCGCTAATTGCACCATCTACTGAGTATTTAGGATGACCACAAACCATTATTACAATAATCACTCACAGTTTAAAGGCTGTGTATACTGTATACTCTATTGATACAGCATTGATATGTATGAACTCTTCTGTCCCCACTTTAATCATTTATTCACATATATAAACCTTGATGTGATAAATATTCTGTGCCTCTCTGTGTTTTCTGTTGCAGTGTTTGATAATGCAGTTGGAACAGGACATAAGCTTTGTTTGTCAGTCTGCAATATCGTCACTGAAAATTTTTTTGCAGTACTGGCAGTGTATTTCAGCAAAACATGGATACACTCAATAGCCTGACAAGCTAGACTATTGGTGCTTTTCCACAGGCGCGGTACAGTACAGCAGGGCTCTACGGTTGTGGTGCTTTTCCACTAGTACCTGGTACCTGGTACTAGGTACTTTTTTCGTACCTCCTCAGCCCTGGTTCCAAGCGAGCCGAAGCGATACTAAAACACGACGTCAGCCGACTGCCTTCCATTGATTGGCCAACGAGTGTCGTCATTGGAAGCATCATTGGATGGTTGGACTGTAAAAGCCAAAAACAACTCTGAAATGCCAAAATGACTCCGCCATTTTTAAAACTGGCAACTGCTTTGCTATTTTTACACTTCCTGGAGTCTTCTCTGTCTCTCCTCTTTCGCTTTGTGCGTGACAAAAAGTCACAGAGCGAGCAACAAATACATGATCACTTCCTTGTCCTCCATTGTTTGTGTTGTTCTTCTTCTTCTTCCCGGTTTTGTGTTGCATGCAAATGAAGTTATGGCAGTTTCATGCTGCCGTATGACGACCCCGCCCACGCCGAGGAGGTACTCAGTTGTAATGGAAAAGCAACAAAACTGGGCGTACCATGCCGTTCCTTTACTGTGTAGTGGAGAAGCGCCGTATGACAGCAAATGCATAGTCTGGGGCAGTCAATCGGCAGAGCTGAAGCCTGTGGGTGGGACCAACCATTGTCATTCAAACTGTCTCTCTCCAGCATTGTACAGCCCTGTCATCATCATCCCAAGCCTGCCCCAACGACTCGCTACGCAGATAGAGCGTTGTGATTGGTCCGACAGACCCCTTGCCGGAGCCAGGATTAACCCCAATGGTGCGCCACTAGACCATCCTGCTAGGCAAAAACATTTTCTGCCATTAGGGTGCATCTAGATTTCTAGGCTATGCACTCAATGCTGCAGTTTATGAATCACAACTAGCCTCACATTGTGAAGCAACATTATGCTGGACTGAAACCTACCTGATGGACTTTCTGTACAATATTATAGGACACAGAAAAAAGGATATCCATATGTATGTATGTAGTAAATTTCTCAATGTGCTGTAAACTGACAATTCTTTTCATCTCTTTCATGTAAAGTCATTTTCAGTGAAAGGAAACATGAAACAACAACCCCCTCACAATATGTAACACTATGTAATGAATATTTATGGGATACACAGTACATGTATGTCTGACAAATGTTAAATGGATCAGTTTGCATATGACAGCTTAAATGCTGAAAGAATGTTTGGACGTATGACAGTTTCACTCATCGGTTCATGCTTTTAGTGTATGTTACAATGACAACTTTGAGCATACATTTTAAAATATGTCAAAAATATGTGTAAAACAAATTTCAAATAAGTACACTTTACAAATTGCTCATAACTTTCACTTAAAGTATATTTAGCATCATATATTTCTACAAAGTGTAAAAGTGTACAAAGTTTGTTAAAAGTGTTAGCGTCAAAGTGTGATGTTAGCATACTTTTTACATATTTTTACAAAAATACATTTGTAAAAAGTACAATTTGTGTAAGTAGAAAATATGAATATACTTGAAATACAATGAAGTACTTTTTTTTTTTTCACCAGGGTTCAGTGTCCTCCTGACCGATAGATAGTAAGATCACTACAATAGTTTCTTTAACCTTATAATAATCAGGTGGCCCAATAGCCAGCCAGATACACAACCCAGTCATAGTCATCGTCAAATAACATAAAAAATGAAATGCCAGCATTACTACTGTCACACTGAGCTGAGAAATGTTGAGAAGTGTTTATAAATACTTCATTTTGCATCAAGTTTGTGCTTTTTTTTTTACTGTAAAAGATGCTTTCACCGCCACTTCATGTCACGTCACCATGGAAACAAAATGACTTTTAATGGTCTTTAGATGGTATATGGTAAATATGAATCAGATAGGACTTTGTTCCTACACACTGCACAGCCCACAGATGGCTGGTTAATAATGGCCAACTTCATGTTGAGTTTTGGGTATAACTCCAACACATATACATGTAGATATACTCCTCTATATCTTTATATAGACAATAGTTGATGAAGATATTATAATACTCAGATATTGTGGGCATTACTCCTCTTCCCCCTCCTTATTCCAACTTCCAGGTTCGTGACCACCAACTGCTTGGGCTCTGTCTGTCTACTAACAGCCAAATAAAGATTAAACCATCATTTCAGGTCTGAAATAACCAGGTGAAAATTTAATGTTGTTTTCTGTCTCTATTGTCTGTTCTGGGCCCTTTGTAAAAAAAAAACAAAAAAACATAAATGAAAAAGAAAAGAGAGCACAACAACAGAAAGCCACTTGCTGTGAATATAGCCTTGGATACTGCTCAGAGGTGAGTAGCAGTCTGACGAGGGGCATCATTCTTTCTGACATCTAAACCAGTTTTCGCTCTTAAAAATGACGGTGGAGTGAGGAGGGTGGAGGGAGCCAGCAAGAGAAAATACACCCTTAGCTGCGTGTGGATTGCAGGGCAGCTTTTATTAAGGGAGCAATATGCTCAGCTGGGCTTTGCCATCCATCACCAGGACCTGCAACCACCCCCACCCCACCACTTTGGTGTCTCTTCTCAGGACTGAGCAATTGACTGGCAGGCATCTATAATATCTTAGACATTGTGCATTGCATATATATATATATATATATACACATATATATATTTGTGAAGATCCTTAGTCAGAAAAAAGAGTCACCTGGACTTGCTTGAAGATTTTTGAAGACGTTTCAAGCTCTCATCCAAGAGGCATCTTCAGTTCTGAATGATAGAATCAGAAATTCAGAAATGAGCAACAGGTTTATTGCCAGGTAAGTTTGCGTTTGCACCAACAAGAAATTTAGCTTGGTATTCGGGTGCATGAGATATAAACATAAACATAAACATAAATATAAACCTATAAGCATATAAATGCAGTGCAGAGATAGGAACCAAAGGTAATAAAGTGTGAAGGAAGAACAAATATGAATGCAAAAAAAAAATGATTATGTGATAAAAACAGAGAAAAAACAGTGTAACATGGTATTTAAACAGGGACAAAAACTTTACAGAAATGCTGCAAATTTTCAGAAATGTGCAATTAGGCTTGAAATCAAACACATGGGTGAAGGAAATGCTCTTCCAGTTTGACTCTGGTTTGTTGGTTTTTGGTCTGTTATTATAATATCTGATTCTTTCTGTTGTTTACATTTCCATCTTTGACTACTAAAACTTTGCTGCTGTCCAATATACTTGTAACATTCACTCTCTTCACCACCTACTTTCTTCTTCTACTCCTCCAAAACTTTTCTTCTTTTAGCATCACCTCTTGTACTTGCTTTTTTGTTTTATCGTTGTCTTTGGTTTTCCAATTATTTCCTTTTCCATTTCACCCTCCACCTGTTCGTGCCATGCTACACTCTTCACACCTGCTTCATTTATCTTCTCCACCGGTCTCTCCTGCCTTCTCCACCCATTCACTGCCCACTGACCTCACCTGTTTCCTCCACCTGATCAACTCACACTAATTCCACTCCTCTTTTTCCTCTTTTTCCTCCCTTATCTCCCATTTCCTCTTCATTTGCTTCACCT
Source organism: Synanceia verrucosa (assembly GCA_029721515.1). Lineage (NCBI taxonomy): Eukaryota > Metazoa > Chordata > Actinopteri > Perciformes > Synanceiidae > Synanceia > Synanceia verrucosa. Next base: position 506,244 of record CM056568.1, read on the forward strand.
AAAACACTACCGTCACTCTCTCCCAGTGCATGAACAGAAACACCCCATGCACTGCTGTCGGACACCGTAGCCACCAAGCAGTGGCCCTCCGGTCTGGGACAACTGGCAGAGCAACCACATTGGTGAAATAAAGCAAGGCAATAGTTTTCACGAGAGAAAGAAGCTGGTTAATCTGACTTTGACACTGCTGTAGGCTGTTATCATTGAGATAAAAATACTATGGATTGGTGAATTAACAGTGTATTTGGCACAGTCAATCACACAATTCTCCTGTCACGCCTTGAGCACTGTGTAGGCATTAAAGGCACTGTTTTAGACTGGTTTAAATCTTACCTTGCAGATAGATCTTTCTTTGTGCAGTTGGGGCAGATTTCCTCCTCAGTGGCCCCTCTGACCTGTGGAGTTCCCCAGGGGTCTGTTCTGGGCCCTTTACTGTTCTCACTTAATATGCTACCCCTGAGGTCCATATATAGGAAGCATGGTATTCGTTTTCACTGCTTTACTGACGATGTGCAGGTGTACTTGCCACTGTACTCCCTTCGAAGGAATCCCTTCATGCCGTGTTTGATTGCATGAGTGATATTAAAACATGGATGGACACTAAATAAAAACAAAACTGGGGTTGTCCTTTTGGTCGCCCTGATCTGGTCCAGGTCCTTGCCAGCTCCCTTGGCCCACTGGCACCTGATATAAAATCCCAGGCTAGGGGTCTTGGTGTCATTGTTGATGGGGCTTTTCAATGGACAAACTGGTCAGCTAAGTATTCAGGCTAGCTTCTTTCAGCTTCGGCCTCTGGACAAAGTCAAATCCTACCTGAGAAGAACTGATCCAGAAAAAGTGATCCATGCTTTTATCACATCTCATTTAGATTACTGGAACTCCCTGTGTGATGGCATTGGTCAGTCAGAGCTCAACTGTCTGCAGCTTGTTCAGCATGCAGCAGCTGGCCTACTAACCGGGACAAAGGGAGGACAGCACATAACGCTCTCCACACTTCACTGGCTGCCAGTTACAGTCAGAATTGATTTCTGATTCTTTTTTTTATTTTTAAGAATCTGAATGGGCTGGCCCCAGAATATTTATCTGACCTTGATGAGGTGCATTGACCCTCCAGAGCCCTTAGTTCAACAGACCACATGGACCTGGTCATGCCGAACCTTTGCTGTAGTGGCTTCCACGCTGTGTAACATTTTGCCTCTGCAATTTTGCTTTATTTTACTGTTTTACTGCTTTTATTGTTTCTTATTGTTGTTGAATATTTTATCATGTAAAGCACTTTGGTTGGCCATAGGCTTTTAAAATGTGTTTTATAAATAAAGCTGACACTGACATATGCTACTTTAAGTTCTGTGAATCCCACATTCCTCATGCTGATACTGTAATATGACAGACGATAAAATTATTTCCTCTGTCCACTAGAGGGTAGCCTGTCAGTGTCATGTTTTGTGTCGCAGAGATGTGAATGTTACACATGATGTGTGCTGGTATTGCACCTGTATGAAGGTGCAGTACCAGCAGAGGGCGGTAAAATCACTCACCTCAAGGCAAAAAATATGTAGGTTTAGGAAAATCTGTTGGGCTTAAAATAAGTAAATATATACGGGAACAAAGTAACATAGCTATGTAAAATATGTCACAAAATACTTGTGACAGAGACAACGCTAAAAACACATGAGCCATCACAAATGAAACTAATAAAGCGCAGACCGCCAAGGCAGCATTCTGAGAGAGCGTATACTCCTGCAAACCCACAATGCCTAAGAGTGAATGTGTTAATTTTGACGCATCTTGAAACCCACATTTAACATTGTATTCATATTAATATCATGTACTTTTTATAAATTTTTTCTCTATTTCATATTTTGTCACATTTAAATTTAAATTTTTATTATTTTTAATATTTTCTGGATATTTAGAGACCAGTTGCATTGCTCTAGCTCTATTTGACCTTGGTGACCTTGACCTTTTACTAATCTTGACCAAACTGAATCAGTGACTTCTGGATTCCTATATTAGTTTATTTACCAAATTAGGTGACAATTGGCTGAAAATTGTACACCCTGGAGCATTCAGAAATATCTCCCATACATTACTATGTGACCTTTCATTTGACCTTGATGACCTTGAATCCGATCCAGTCACCACCAAAAATTAATCAGTATTAAGTTAAACCACTTCTGACCAATCCTGAAAATTTCGTCAAAATCTGTCCATAATTTTTTTTGAGTTATTTTGCAAACCAACAAATACATAAAACATAACAGAATCTGGACCAAAGGTGGTGATTTTGGTGAAACTGGCCTCTACTCTAGTGAAGATAGTACAACAATGGCACAAAGTAAAAACTTATTTTTTTTATGATTTTTTTCTCTTCTTTCATTTGAGCAATTCAGTGTTTTCAGAATCATAGTACAAAATATTCTGTGGGTCTTGAAAGATGACTCAAAATGGTTAAAAAGGCCGGGGACAAGGCACTTTCTGTTTTGTAAAAGGGCTTGCACTCAAGATATGTCATGTCACTCACTCTGAGAGTAGAATATTAAAACAAATGTATTTACATTTCAGTCAGAACAGACTACACATGCTTTATAGAAATTCACATCCAGTTTAACTTTGGCACAGCATCATCCAGGAAGTGCTCAGTGAAGCAGAGAACTGTCTGAGACACACACACAGAGTGAGCGTGATGATGTGACATTTCACCAGCCTGGTCCCTCTTTTAGCACATAAAAGATAAAATCACACTGACAGTCATATTTACCGGCAGAAGGGTTGTGTAACTAAATTTGACTAATTTGCTAGCACTGTGATGTTACTGTATATTACTTTAAAAAGTTCCAATGATAAAACAGAGATTTGTGTCTAATAACTAACTCTGCTCATCAGACTTACATTGGGAGGGGGCAGTCATAGGTCTGACTTCAAAATAGCTTTGGCTTTCAGAGATCATTTTTAATTGACAGTTTTCTGTCTGGCTGACACGTTTTATCTGCCCCCTCTGTGTCTGCATGTGAATGCATTTCACTCCACCTCAATCTGTCCAATTTGAGGGCTGCTTTGCATGTGACAGGCATTACTGCGCATGTCAATATTGTTTATTCAGCAGTCAAATGCATGCTGTTTTAATACGTCAGTGTCATCACTGCACATATTCGTTGTTTTTTTATCACACAACAGGAGTGAGAACAATAAAGTGAAAATACCCCCCGTCCACACAAACAGCCTCCATCTCTCTCCATTTTTTCTCTCTGCCTCACTCTCCACATTTCTCTGTCTCTCTTTAGTTCAAAGGCTTCCAAATCCTTCCCAAACCAATTAAAGTGAATGTAAGGTCCTCAGGGGGTCCTGTGGTGACAGTATAGGGTACAGAGTGGCGACGGGTCTGAAAAGGCAATCTAAGTCTGCAGTATTCAACAATATCAGACAGGAACAACAACAGCAGGTCATAAATCAGCCCTGGAAAAGTGACTAGACATTGACTTGTTTGATAAGGGAAGACAAGAATAGCGGCTGGTTGAAGGAGCAGGACACACACATAGTGTCCCCAAAACACACATTCTCCAAATGCCTATCTTTAAGCATTATTACTATTTGTGTAGCCATAATAACCAAAAGGATGTGCTGAGACAGCTGTTTTTATTAATTTCCACACATATTTCATTACAGACAGACTGGTTGGTTTATGTAGCAAAGTGGGACAAGCCAAAGGTTCCGTAGAGTTGGGGACAAAGTTATCAGCCCCCCAGGAATTATGGAATATTTCCCTAAAATTCTGCACAATTTTTGCATCACTGACAAAACTTGATAGAAACAAACATTCACCAGTGCGATTTGGCAGCTTTAGCGATGTGAAATATATTTTTTGACTTATTACATATGAAATAGTTTAAACTGAGGTGGTCAAATATATTAGCGCCCTTGTGAATTTTTACCATCAAAACACACCTAATCAACAAATCAGCTTTCGAACCACAGCTGTGCAATCAACTGGCTTCATAACAACCTGAGCATTCGATCAGGGACATGGTACGGGGTTCGATTCCCGGACCGGGGCCTTTCTGTGTGGGCTCTCTCCTTTACTCCAGCTTCCTCCCACCATCCAAAAACATGCATGGGGATTAGATTAATTGGTTAATTTAAATTGACCGTAGGTGTGAATGTGAGTGTGAGTGGTTGTCTGTCTCTATGTGTCCTGTGATGAACTGGAGACTTGTCCTGACTCTGTGTCGCCGATGAAAACAGAATATCTAGCCTGCTAAATATCCAGTCGTGTCGCGCTGAAGTATTAAGAGCTACAGCCAATGAGAGAAGACATGGTTAAAAGGAGCAGCGGCAACAACAACAACAGCTGTTCTCTTCTACTCATGCCTGCACTGAGGTCCAGCTAGCCGCCTCTCGCTAATTCCTGGTGAAATGAGCGGCTTGTCCTTTTCTAGAGTGCAAATGGTCACGTGTTCACAGTGATCACTGAAACGGCTGAAATCCATCTTCAAACATGGCAGAAGAGGCTTTGTTCTAGTGTTTGGATGGCAATATGTCAATATACTGTATATGTCCACTCATAATTACAGTGAAAAACAGAAAAAAATGCCAGGGATATTTTCTTTATTCCACAAGTGTAATAAATGCTGTTCTTCACTAAACTTTTTGGAAAGCAAAAAGCTCCTGTCAGCCTCAGAGCTGTTTCACTGATTTTGATTTGCACACTAGGAAACAACCAGCAGCTCATTTGACTAGGAATTGGTGACGGCAGTGTGCATTGTTAAGTAGGACAGACGGCCATGCCTGCTGATGGAAAGTCGTGTAGTGTGAACACTCCCGTCACCCCAAGACTCTGATTAGGATATTTTATTAATGCAATGAGTTGAAACAAGAAAAGGTAAAAATGACACGGTCAAACTTATTAGGCCCCCTGGCCATTAATAGTTAATATTGCACACTTTCTGTGCTACAGCTAACAACAAACCTTTCAGTAGTTCTTAAAGTTAGCACAGGTTTCCTCTCTTGAGGATTTTAGTGTCCTTTAAGAACTATTGGACCTGTTGAAAGACCCAGTGACAACCCAAGTCTAGACCGAGAGCATATTCCATCATCTTCATACAACATGAAAACTGTGCTGAAGTGTCCCTTCATTGTCATTGACCAAAACGAGAGGAGATGAAATGACATTATAATGTTTAAAGATCCCATATACACTTTTTCTGCAATTTTATACAGATCTCAGACATCCAGCAATATTGTATTCAAAGTGTATTACCCCAAACTCAGCCCTGGTCCTGAATTGCAGCCAGTTAAAAATCACTGTATTGATCTCTGCTGAGAACAGACTGTTTCTGTGTCTGTACCTTTAAATGTTCATGAGCTGTGTCTGACCATGCCCCCTCTCTGGAGAGAGGAAGTGACTCTCTCTCTCTCTCTCTCTCTCTCTCTCTCTCTCCTTACCGTTTGCTTATGTTTACTTATAGATGCTTACTGGCAAAAGAGGCTACTAACGTTACTCTGCAGTGCATGGACAGCACCGTTAACAGTAGTCAGTCACCTAAATTACAAATAAGTGTATAATGCTAGCTTCAAATGAGCCTTTGTGCTCACAGAGCTTATGTTGAATGGCTCTGGACCTCCAGAGGACTGCTTTGTAAACATGGGCCCATACAAATTATGCTTGGCTACACAGCTGAAGCTGAAACATGGATCGGTACAAACTGTCCTGGACAGAGCTACAAACGTGGAGCTGTAAGTTATTCCATTTTGTGTTGCTTTACTGTGTAGCTCTACTTAGCGCGACGGCCTGTAAACATGTGCCAGAGGGTAGCTGCAGTGCTAACATTACAGGGACATGTTTACGCTAAGTAGAGCTCCACAGTAAAGCAACACTAAATGGAATAACTTACAGCTCCATGTTTGTAGCTGTGTCTCAGACAGTTGGTGCAGATCCATGGTTTATCTTCAGCTGGTTAGTGAAGCCTGCTTTGTGAGATGATGAGTGCACACATGCTAAACTTTGGGAAGCTCTCTTGCTACATTTACAGCTAAAATAAATCAATCCACTGGGATTTCAGAGGACGAACAGAGTAAAAATAGCTTCTTGTACTCGTTGAAGCAGCCAACACACAGAGCAGCTGCCGTGCTTTACTCCTAGCTTTGTCAGGTTTGTTTGTGAAAGTTAGAGAGGAGAAACAATGGCGACCATTCCGTAACTTTAGAGGAGGGTTGTCTATATGGGGGGAGGCTGGCTCAAAGGCAGTGTCCTCTACTGGAGGGAGGGGCATTTCACAGTTCTACGTCAATAGACGAAAAACGTTCAACTCGTCTGTTTCAGCACACATTGGCAAAGAAGAGGAGCAAGCAGGGGAAGGAGGTGACAGACTTTTTTCACTCCTGGGGCCTCATTCACAGACTATGGGGACACATACTACTGTTAGACTACCTTTATAAAGTGAATTTTGCATAATAGGTGACCTTTAATGTCAATACCCACTCGTGACAAGATGCAGCTGTGGTTAGTGTGTTAGTGTGTTAGCTCTAGTGTGATCACTTGTTTCAGTAACAAATAATCTAATGCGTTACTACTTCCAAACCAGTAATCAGATTAAAGTTATTTATTAAAGTCACTGTGCAATACCATGCACGCAGATGGCACTAGGGACGGGGGGACATGTCCCCCTCAGATTCATAGTGACACTGATCTGTCCCCCCACTTTTCCAGCATAAGGCGACAAACTGGTAAAGCCTTGTTCAAGAAATAAACATTTACGCACCTGTCAATGGTCATTTCTATGGAGTAATCAAGGGTTTGGTCTGATTTCACAAGGGGGCAAATCATTTTCAAATGTATGTTTGTCCTGACTGTGATTTTCTCTTAATGACATTCTCTCCTCAATGCTCTAGATGGTAACAAAGGACTCTTTCAGGTCATACAAGGTTTACATCTCTCCTGCCAGTTTAGGATAGTGGATGGCTCTAAATACTATGTCACTCATCTAGTTCTAGACATGTAGCTGTCTCATCACTCAGGGGACTCTGTGGTTGCTCATTGTGGTCAGAGTGTCCTGGCTTCACAGCGGTAGACTGAGGTCAGGACTGCAGAGTCAATGGCTCTCTCCTGCAGGCTGAAAACCACCTTTTCACATTACAGTTTGTCACCTTGGATGTCTGTGTTTGTCTGTGTGCATGATTATGACACAATTTGAAAGACGAACTCATGCAATAAGAAAGCAGCTCTCGCTTTTGGTGTCATGTCCCGTCTGTTTCGACCTGTTAAATTAACTTTTTCTTGTCTGGTTTATTCATGTTGTCCTGTCTATTTGTGGTTTTATTTTGAAGTAACCTTGTCTACCTATTGTTTCAGATCACTTTACTTCCTGCCCTCCTGTTCTCCTACATCTGTGATTGTCCACCCCGCCCTAAGTGTTTTCAGCTGTGATTCCCTTCCTCAAGTTTAAATTGCCCTGTCGCCCTCTGTCCAGTGCCAGTTCCTCTTGTCCCACGTGCCATCCTATACTGTGTTCTATGTCCACATATCTACCCGATAAGTATTTAGTCACACCATTGGCTGCCTCTGGAAAGAGTGTTTTTATTTCTTTTTCTACTTCTTTTCTTTGGTTTCCTTACCTCTTTATGAAAAAGCATCCATGTTCAGTCTTTAAATTTAGAATTTCTTACCTCTGTATGAGCACCTTTAGTTGAAATTTAGGGTTTTGACTTTTCTTTCCTTTTTCCCACCCACCCCCCTCCTTGTTTTTTTCTCTTTTTGCCCATGTCCGAGTCTGTACTGTTTGTGCCTGTTCACCATGTCTGCCTAGTGAAAATAAAGCACCTTTATTGTGAAAATACTGTGAGTTTGCAGTCTTGATTGATGGCAATTGGCATGTAATTTGTACACTTCATAGTAGGGGTGTCCCGATCTGATATTGACATCAGATAAGGGCCCAATATGAGCAAAAAAAACAAAAACAAAAACAGTATCAGATTATATCGGCTTGCATTGCATCTAAAATCTGTGACACCACCAGTCCTACTGTTGCTGACAATTGTTCTGTGTTTGAGAAATATCACTTGATCAACACTCCATACTACAAAATAAGTAATAAAAATATGTATGATTCAAGCTGATATCTTATCGTATCAATATCGCTATCAGCCAGTACTCAAGGCTGCAATATCGTTATCATATCACAAGTGCAAGAGTTGTATCAGGACACTCAACCTTATTGTCTGTTCTGACTGCAATCTAAATGTATCCCTGTGAATATGCTTTACTCAGAGCTAGTGACGTACAGTAGAATAGAGGTGGACAGATCCATCAACCACTTTCAACAGAGGTCGTTCCCCTTTTTAGCTTGATTCTTGACTCCTCTTTGCTTTTTTGGAGTTGGAGTCGTTTTTTTAAGAGACGTCAATTAAATATGACAGCTGCGTCAGCTGACCATTGATTTGTTCTACTGTGTCCACATACATATGTAAGATTCACACCTTGGCGAGGCAAAACATCACGATCTTCTGGTGGACAGGTGGGTATACTACAGCGTTAGCGTGACACTGGTTTGAGCACGATTGAGACAACTGTTGGTGGACAGCCATGCAAGATGTGGTTACAAACTGTTCATTTAGCATAAATAAAACAAAATTGTGAAACTGAATTCCTGCTCATCATTCAGAAGTCCTTAAGTGGCTGGATCCAGCAGGCTCCCAGCAGTACTGCTCTGATCCATCACTCACAACAAGCTCATTAATCCTGACAGGACATAAGCTCAGTGGAGGATGAAAGGAAGAGAGGGATGAAGTCCCACTGTGACCCAGTGACTGTGGATGTGTGTTCCACAATGACAGTAGCACTGTACTGGAGATTGGACCAAATACACTGATATCACTTTCTTCTATTCAAGAAAATGTGATTCTGTATGCAAGTGTACACATTTTCAGTAGTACACTGACACAATGAAGGTTTAATGAAGGGTTGTTTGCTCCAAGAGATTACATATTTGGTTATTTGCATCTCTCTGTCTGTCCCGTTATACTTGTGGGCCATCAGCCTAGTATTTTGATGTGCTCATCTATAACAGTATGCTCAAGGATCTCTAATGGGAGCAGTGATTCACACAACACATATTTTAGAGACAACATCCTTCATTGAATGTTTTATACCGTCATTGACTCCTCTACAGACAGTGTTGGGAAGGATACTATCAATTTGTAACATATTCCATTACATTACTCAATCGTAGTAATGTATTCTGAATACTTGGGATACTCCCAAATTACATGACGCACCAGAGCCGACCCGTCAACCATCTGGTGCTTCCACAAACTCGTGCAGGACTCTGTTTCACAGTAAACTCATATGCAGTAACACGATCTACTGTATTGATCTGTATTGTGCAACAATTCAGAGATGGGACCCCGCCCGAATATTGACGGGTATTTCGCACACTGAGTGCGCACACCAAAACTCGCCTGCTGACTGAATGAATAAATGAATGAATGAATGAGGAACTTAAATAGAGTGTGTGGCTGAAAGAGGGCAGAGACAGAGAGAAAGTGGAGGTTCATTGAGAAAAAACCTGGTCCCTGTAGAATAAAAAGTGGCAGAAAAAGGGAGTCTGAAGGAGTGTAGATGCCACCTGATAAGCCAAGGCCCTCATCTTATCAGAATCTTGGACTCTTCATCTGAGCAACTGATAATTAGCTCAAAAAATGAAAAGACTCCAGAAGCAAAGAAGGAGAGGATCCTGCTGAATCTTCACAAAAAAAAAAAACGAAATTGCAAAATACAACACAAATAAATGCCATGAGCCACTCCGGGGAGACGACTGAATTATGCCCTTTGTGACATCTTCTTATACACTTGTTGACCACTCAGTACACCCACTGCCCTCATGTGACCTTCCTTTTGATCCAATCAAATGATGATATGATTTATCATGTGAACATTTTCTATTTTTTCGACTTATTGCACGTCACTTGCACGTGCCTGCTGCTCATGCCCTCTAGTGACCTCATAGCATCATCTTCTGGGCGTTCTGCCAACTGTAAGATTGTATAACTCTTGGCATTTCGCCCAGAAAACCACCTGCATCCCGAGGCCTCAAAGTTCCCATGAGACACTGCCCTCCATTTTGAGCTCTAATAATCCTATTAACCCTTTACATGGCAAATTATGAGATTTTGAATCAGTATATGCCAATTTTTCTGCTTAATTTTCACGACATCCCGACCAGGTTAGCTTCATAGAGTCTGTTACTACGGTAACTGACCGAGAGCTTAAGTTAGCTCTCTCTGTGAAACAGGCTAGAGTTACCTCTCTTCCTCTGATTTGAGTTACCTCCTTTTTTGAAACGATAAACTCAGAGTTTCTCTCATTTCAGAGTTAACAGACTCAGAGTTTTCACGAAACCTGCTTTGTGAAACAGACCCCTGGAGGCTATCGTCTACAATGCTTTCTTTCAGAGAAGACAGTATTTTGACATCTACTACTAGGTGAATTTAGGATTTATTCTGACGACACCACAGAGGGTGTGTGCGGTGTTTTCTTTTGTTTTTCTGTGAATTTAGAAATGTTTTGTGGTGGTTTAACAAAGTAATGTTAATTAAGCAAGTCTCTGGTAAAAATGAAAACAGAAACTTGAATTCAGAAGGTGTACAGTTGTATTTTTCTGTTTGATAAGTAGAGTAAGTGTACGGATATTTCATTACAACTACGGTAATGAGGTTGAGAAAGCCAGTGACGCGTGACGTTAACAAGGTGGCTGTGGGGGAAGGGGCGGCTGTGCGCTGCACACACACCTGCAATGGAAACAAAAATTACATTTCTAGTCAATTGTTTGTCTAGAAGTAAAAAGAAACAATTAAGCATGTATGTATTAATGGCCATTTAAAACGGTTACTCACATAGTTTACCGGGTGTGAGTAATGTAGAAGTTCTATAGCATCAGCAGCCTTCTTCTCTTGCTAACGTTACGTGAAGTGTACTAGATTTTTTTTCTGTTAAACAAGGAAAGTAATTGTCCAAATATGTAATATCTTGATGTTTTGTGAGTAACGTTTATCAGATTAAAGAGTTGAGAAAGCTTGTTGTGGGGGCGTGTGGGTGTACACCGCACAAACACACCTGCAGTGAAAAGCTGTCTTAGGGTGAAAGGCAGGGTACACCCTGGACAAGTCTCCAGTTCATCACAGGACACATAGAGACAGACAACCACTCACACCTACGGTCAATTTAAATTAACCTAATCCCCATGCATGTTTTTGGATGGTGGGAGGAAGCCAGAGTACCAGAGAGAATTCACACAGACATGAGGAGAACATGCAAACTCCACACAGAAAGGCCCCGGGCCGGGATTCGTACCCAGAACCTTCTTGCTGTGAGGCGACAGTGCTAACCACTACACCACCTATATCTTAGACAACAGTTACCCGTATATGTACACTGATGAAATGATAATTAGTTTAACCGACATGTATTTCTTGAGCTGACCACCAAGTTACGCTCCATTTAACCAGCTAGTCAGGCACATCCCTAGTAAATACCAGCTGTTTGTGCTGCTTTGGATGTGCTAAAGCAAAAAAGCGTGAGAAGTTGTTTTATAATATTTTATTGTTGTGAACATCTTGAATGTGATTTTTATGTAGAAAAAAATTCTAACTTCCTCTATTTAGATGTTAAATACAATCTGTTGCTGACTGTCCACAGCAGTAAATTGAGGAGCTTCCTGCACTGGTACTCTGCTGCTGCTCCATAACGGGCCCTGCTGACCGCCAACTATGAAAGGTAATAATAAGTACCTCATAGAACCACACTTCGGATAATCTGAATTCTTTGTGATGAGTAATAAAGTGCTGGTTGCATGAAATGTTTAGATATGCAAACAAATTATTAATTGAGATGTTTGTTAGTGCATTATTCTAGCACTTCTTAACGTGGGGATCAGAATGTATTGGGTTGTTGTGTGGGCATCACAGGAGATTATAGAAAGCGTGCTAGAACTTTTTTTCCCCTTTTTTTGGGTATATTATTTTCCCAGAGGTCTACATGATAACAACTGTGACTTTCTTTGCCCTTTGTTTCTTCTTTGTTTTTTAATGTTGAATGAAGTGGACTTGTAAACTTTGTAATTTCTTTTGTGGAAATCGTAAGAGAGTCATAAAACATTACCAAAGTAGCCACAGACATTCTGGAAGAAACTGTCCACTCCCCTGCATATACAAAGACTGTGCACAGTATTTCAGATCTAAAAAAATCCTTGCAGGTCCACTTGAGAGATCATGGGCTCATAGAATGAGTAGTGGACTTGTTGGCTTTAAAGTGAAATGCTTGTTGTCTCACTTTAAAGAGGCAGTTGGCCTAAAACAATATATTGCTCATCTTGGGAAGCACCTGAGGAATAGGGAGACTGTTACATGTCCTTTTAGTCATTGTCTTTTCAAATCAAGTGTTTACTCTAACTTTACGTCACATAAATCTCGTTGTCACCCACACTGTACTTTAAAAGACATAAAGTCAGAGATCACTCTCAGAATGTGGAACGGCTCAATTACAGTCACCTGTTGCTGACAATGATTTTTATGTGTCACTTGAGGATATTTCTAATAATGAACCAGAGTACCATAACACCACTGGAAAATTTCAGGAAAGGCTTGCCTTGTTACTTTTGCGAATGCAAGCAGTCCTGCATGTTTCCAAATTAGCCACTCAAGAAATAATCAGTGAATTTTATGACATTGGTGTTTTGATTGGTGAACTAAATGAGTATACAGTAAAAAAAAAAAGTCAGCACAGTCGTTGATGGTAACAGACGCCTCACACAGCCTCAATCCACTCAGCTCCATTTCCCAGAGTGGGTGTCTGGGATCAGATCAAAAAAGGTTGTCCTATTTCAAAGAAAAAAATGGTGTCATACACCCTGATGAGTTTTAGACTTGCCATTAAAGAAAACTTTTGTTTATGTCCCAGGTCGAAAAACACTGCAAAGATTTTAAATAGGGGTGACGTTATTGACAAAGTTTTAGAAAAAGTCAATACAAAATCACTACCTGATCATTACAAGACCCTATTTGATGGATCATATTTCAAAGAGAACCCACTTCTGTCTGGAGAAGATCAGACCATTTCTTTAGGTCTGTATATTGATGATTTTGACGTCTGTAACCCAAGAAAAAAACAAATTGTGCACGATATACTGGGTAATAGCAAATTTACCTGTTAAATACAGATCATCATTGTCTAGCATATATCTTGCTGTCTTGTGTAAAAGTGTTGATGCTAAAACATTTGGCTATGACAGGATTGTAGTTCCACTTTTGAGAGATCTCCAACTGCTTGAAAACCAAGGGATTTACATCAGGAGGTTGGGACGGCGTGAAAAAGAGACTGTGTATTGAACAAATTATCTTACTTTCATTGTAATATAGGTTTTCCTCCTGACATTTTACATTACCTTCTAAAAGGTATTGTTCCCTTTGAGCTCTGTTTGTGTTTGAAAACAATCATTAGACAGAAGTACTTCACTTTGGATTATTTGAACAGTGCCATAATTGATATTCATGGAATAACACAGACCTGGGGCACACTGCCTACCTCAGCAGTACATGTGCATCACAGAACCTCTCATTTCAGTGCACATAACAAATACAAGTTCAGGATGATACTTCCATGTACAAACAAATAACCAAGACCTGATTATAATATGAACACCATTGTTAACATGACCACACTCAATCCAATTGTGAAAAAATTATATTACTTCTGTGGATTTTTTTCTCTCATTTTTTTTCTCTCAATAGTTTCATCATGCTGCTGCACATCATCTTGAGAGAAAACGACATTAGAAGGGTTACCATTGACAACTTGCCTGAGACTGTTGATGACTTTGCTCAATCCTCAAGACCAAACTGGGAATGGGGGGGGGGGGGGGGGGGGGTTGTGATTCAGTATCAAGATCCCAAATTAGGTAGAAATTGTGGAGTCCTACAAATATCTTGGTGTCCATTTGGACAATAAACTCAACTGGAGGCAAAACATTGGGGTCTTATTGAGGAAGGCTCAGTCTAGGCTTTTCTTTCTGAGGAAACTTAGATCCTTTGACATCAGCCCAAGGCTGCTGGGCATTTTTTACCAGGGCATCCTGGCCAGTGTCTTATTTTATGCTGTTCTGTGCTGGGGAGGCAGTATATCTATTGACTTGAGGTAATAGTGGAGAAGAGAATGAGGACTAAGTTGAAAACAGTCCTTCTCTACGAAGGCCACCCACTCCACAGTACTTTTAAGGAGCTCAATAGCTCATTCAGTAAGCGGTGGGTGATGCCTCAGTGTTCTGCTGAACGATTCAGACGCTCCTTTGTTCCTGCAGCAGTCAGATTTTTTTAATAATAATTGCTAACTAGAGTTTATCACTGCCTGTATCAATTAAAAATGTAATTTCCCTCATTGAGGGATTAATAAAGGAATTCTTCTTCTTCTTCTTCTTCTTAGAGTCACTTGTTTTGAGTAGCCTACTCTGTCGTATTAAGTATCCAATTAAGATGACACAGCTGTTTTTTTGTGCAATGGTATGGAATTGTTTGTACTGTTTTGTTAAGTGGATCTATGTGTTTTTATCTGGTGGCCAAATAGTTTCCCCTTGGGGATTAATAAAGTTTTCTATCTATATCTATCTATCTGGTAATGACCTGTGCAATTTAAGTAGCATATTGAAGCTTCCTAAAGATAAAGCAACTTTGAAAGTACACACCAAGTCCTCTGATTCATACCACACAGACTCAACTCTAACACAGCAAGCCTGTCATCTTCCCATGAGGAGAGCCCCAGTGGTACCCCAACTCGCCAGCTGCCTCAACGGATTGTCATTCCTGCCTTTTCTTTTGATGTTGAGTTAAAACTGAAGGAAACGAAGCTTTCCATTGAGATGGGATCCTTCTTGACATTTCAAAAGACATAAAATCGGACATCTTAGACAAGTTAGCAGAAACCATACATGCTCACATGGGCACAAGGATGCTTGTTGATGAAAGCTTGGGCTACATTGATCATACTCATCACGTGATGGGTAGGGATTACCCATCACGTGATGAGTATGATCAATGTAGCCCAAGCTTTCATCAACAAGCATCCTTGTCTGAAAGAACCAGGCTCTGTCAGTGGGTGGTATTGCTGGAAGTTAAATTTTTCAAAATGGTTCAACTTTCAGCAGAAGATGTGAGTGGCTGGATGTTCCGAGGTCAGAGTCAATGCACGTACCTCTGGAGTAAGAGGTAAGTAAGTAACAAGTTCAAAAAAGAGGGCCAGAAAGTCAGAAGTGAACTTCTGAAAGCCCAAAGTGACCTTGAGATGGAGCGATCTGCCATGGTCAGTGAGATGAAAAAAGAAAAAGAAAGGTTGACTGGAAGATAAATGATGAAATGATGAGTAACACGTGGCAAAAGTCAAAGACAAGTGGCCAGCCTTGTTCTCTGAACGACAGGTAAAGTGTTTTGAATGTTTTTCTCAAATGAAATTTTCCTAATAATTTTTTTTTTAGGGATAGTTTGGATTATTTGAAGTCTGACTGTGTGAAATATTTATCCATAGACGTTGTATTGCTCAGGTCACTAACTGGCGGACTGCGGTCCGGGTTCGGACCCAGACGCCGTCCTAAAAGGACCCGGGCCTCTTGCAAGAAAAGGGGTTTTAAAAATTAGGGCGCTTCTATTTTCACCAGTGCAGCTTTTCTGGTGTTTCTAGTGCTTAGTGCTTTAGTCGAACAGATCAGGAAACGCACAGACCAATTGTATTTGAGTTAAGCCTCACACATGACACTACTCAGCCAGTGAAATCTCTGCATTCCAGGCACTATACTGCTTCTCTGCAGACAGAAAAGTTATGAGGAGAGGGACAGACGGACGGAGAGGAAAAGAACGAAAAACAAAGAAATTGATATAGAGAGAGAAAACGAAGAGACCAGTGAGGCAGAGACAGGGAGAGAAAACATCCACAAATGGTACCATCTAAGAGAATAAAGGTAGATAGTGAAAACAGAGCTTTGAACCCGGAGTGGACAGATTTGTTTATATTCATTCTAACCCCTGGGAGTACAAAACCAACGTGTCTGATAATATGATCAGAGACCGTGGCGCTCATCAAAAGTGGCAATGTGAAACGCCACTATGAGACAAAACACAAAGATTATGACAAAACATACCCACTGAGGTCACAAAAAATGAGCAGTCTCAGAGCTCAGTATGATCATTCCACCAGGATATTGACCCATTCATTCAGTGCTCAACAACATGCTCATGAATGTTCCCTCTGAATTGCCTGGATTTTGGGCCAGCACAAAAAAAACTTTCACTGATGGGAGTTTTGTCAAGGAATGCATGAGTGCAGTGGCAGAAACTTTATCTGAGTGAAAAAAGAGGAGCTTTGTCAAAAAAATAAAGCAAATACCAATGTCAGCATCATCAACCACAAAAAAGTGACATTTCAACAGAGGGTGTACTAGCCCAGCTGGATGAAGCCATTCATGAAAGCACCATGTGTAGGCTTGGCTGTAGATGAGTTGATGGATGTGTCTGACAATGCTCAGTTGTTAGTGTGTGTGAGGTTCTTCAATAAAGGTTTTCTGTGAAGACCTGTTGGGTGTTACTCCGCTTCAGACCAGTGCAAGAGGACAGGACATTAAGGAGACATTAACAAAGTGAGGAACAGAGTCCAAACAAGTGGTTTCAATAACCATGAGAGGGAGAGAGAAAGGAGCTGTGGCAAGACTGAAAGAAGACAACCCTGAGCTCATTGCTTACCACTGCATAATTCACCAATCTGTCCTATGCTCCACCCTGTCAGATGAGCATGCTGAGGTGATGAATATAATAATGAAAATGAACAACTTTCTCAGGGCATCGTCTTCCGATCAGCATCGTATGCTCAGGGAATTCCTCAGAGAAGTTAAAGCAAATGCAGATGATCTTTTGCTGCACAACAATGTGAGATGGCTCAGCAAAAGCAAAGTGTTGGAGTGGTTTTGGTCCATCAGAAGAGAGGTAGCAGCATTCCTGGTAGAGCTGAAAAGTCAGAAGGCAACAGAGATTGCTGTCTTTTTAAAAGATGAAGAAAAGATGGATAATGTGGCCTTTTTGGTTGATATCACCTCACATCTGAATGAACTGAATTTGACGCTCCAGGGCAAGGACAATTCAATTTGTCAACTGTTAACAGCTGTCCGTTCCTTTCAGAGGAAACTTGAGGGTTTCAAGGAAGACCTCCAGGGAGACTGCACTTACTTCCCAGCTCTGCAGGAACAGATTCAGGGGAAGAGAGATGCGTCCTCTTTTGTTGACTTCACTGATAAACTGGTTGTAAACTTCAGCAAACGTTTTGACAGCTTCAGCTTTGGAGAGCAGCTCACTATGTTCATTCAGAACCCATTTTTGATCACAGATGTCAGGGGGTTTTTGAAGGAAGTGGGCCAATGCTGGGGCTCTTCAGATGGAACTAGTTGATCTTCAGGCAGATGTGGCCCTGAAAGAGCAGTTCAGAGGAACTGACCCTGCCACTTTCTGGCACCAGATGGTCTCTGAGACTGCGTTCCCAGGTCTGAGGAAAGTGGCCATGTACATTTTGACCATGTCTGGCTCCACGTACAGGTGCAAAGCAGCTTTCTCCACAATGAACAAAATTAAAACTAAATATCAAGTCAGCACCTCCACATGTGCATGAGAACAGCCCTGGCAGCTCAGTTTTCTCATTAAGTAACAGACAGTAGGGGAGTGGGATGTACTGTAAGAAGGAAAGAAACTGTTCAAACTGAAAGAAAATGTTCAATTGTAAGATTCATTGAGTTTTCTATATTATTGGCTTGTTTGAGATTATTCAGTCAAGGTGTGAGACAGTTCATGAAAATGGGAAAAGCTGCTAAATTTAATTTTTCAAGTTATGAACTTTATTTTAATTTGTTATTATTTTTAGTTCTTATTAATATTTATTTATTTATTCAGTTGTTCAAAATATGATTGTAGTTATTTTCTCTTATGTCAAAATACAGCCCTATACAAAACTGTTATTCTATGTAAAGTGTTGTTTCAGTTTAATGTTGCATGACAATAAATATTGTCAATTCATACTGAATTTATTTGAATTGACAGTCAATTATTGATTATATGCAGACGCTGATACAACTAAGAGCTTTTATCAATATATATCACACTAACTCAAGTTAGACATTAAATAAAATAATTCTTCTCAGACTGGACCTTTTTGAATTTTAGTTAACCCTGTTGTATTGCCTACAGAACTGCAGAAGTGCTGGTGTCAGAAGCAAAGCGGCGTACACTTAAGAATATTTTCACCACGTAACCTTTGTGTGACTTGTGTTTCCCACCAGAAAAGGCTGGCAAGGTGAAATGTATAATCAAAACTATCTCTTTAAATGTAAATAATCTCAGTGTCCAGTTTAAGTACTAATTAAAAGCATACTCTTTCACTGTTTTTTTTTTATCCACATCCACAGATTGAAGCAGAATTTGCTCGTCTTACACCTGTTAACCTGCAGAGCTCCTTCTTCGCCGGGGTGGACCAGCATCTGGAAAGGTTCCTTGAGCTGTGCAAAGCAAAGAGTGGCATATAGTGGACCTGACCAGGCTGATGAGATGTCTCAACGATGACCTAAGTGTTAAATGTTTTATCTTCATCCGAGAAGATGTGTCCCACATTTGTTATTGGCATCTTCCACACCATATTTGTGAAACTTTCTTCCTGATGTGCAGTAAAGATATAAAATAGTGCACACAGCTTCTTCTGTGTTGGATGCCTTTTTTATCTTCACATTTGAAACCCAAATAGTGGGTCCTGTACAGTCATCAATATGAATGAAAATTGACACCTCCTCTCCACTTCCTCCCACTGTCCAAAATATCCCAGGTACAAGTGCTGCCATCTTGCACTGCGACAGTCTGTGCAGTAGTGATCAGGGTTGAAACTAAGGTATTGCGTTCCTGCCCATACAGCTCGTAGACTGTGTGACATGAGCAGAGCTGAGCTGTCAGTCATGACATAAAAACCTGCTTTTTATTGCGTCAAGTAGCTAACTAAAAAAAAAAAAAGGGAAAAATTTGATTTGATGTACTTCCATGTCCTGTGTATTTATGTGGAGGTGGATGTGTTTTTTCACTGCTCAGCTACACCAGATGTTAAAGAAGAAAGCACTGATTAGCACCACAGCAGATCCTTAAAGTATTACATTTGATTTTCAAAATGCTAGGCCATAAAATGTCTTATTTTTACTTGTGAGCAGTGTTGTGCTAGTTGCTGAAAAATAGTAACTAGTTACAGTTACTAGTTACTTGATTCAAAAAGTAACTCCAACTTTCCGAGTTGGAGATCCGTCTTCACGGGGGGTTCTTATTTAAATTTTCACTTAAAGCTGGAAATTCTGACGTTTGTGTACAAGTGAACGCACCGTGAGTTGGATCACTCAAACGTGGGGCTCCTAGTGCTGCTGCACTGATATTAATGCTCTGTTTTACTGCCGATGTTTGTCACCTTATGCTGGGAAAGTGGAAGGATGAATCAATGTCTCTATACAGTCTATGGTGTCTCTATGAATCCGAGGAGGACATGTCCCCCGTCCCTCGTGCCATCTGCGAGCAAGAATGAAAGCAATCTGAATTCATCAATCAGGAAATCATTTAACAAGTAACTCCCCTCCCCTGACAGACACTGACACCTATGTTCATGAGTGACACATACAGCAGCAAGCAGCGCGTTCAACTACACGTGAACGTCAGTCTTTTCTGTTACTGTGGAGTTTACTAAATGTTGTAAACTGGGAAAGGTGGGGAAATTAAACATAAACATACATCACAGCTGTAGCGGAGATTCTGTTTCTTATAAAAAAAAAAATCAAATAGTGCTTCAAATTGGCTGAAATTATATCCGTCTTGCAGTCAGAGTTTATAGACATGTATTGATGTAAGGGTACTATGTGCTCTGTTTTATATTATGTATCCCTTGTAGGTTTAATACTCCGTCTGGTGCAATAGGCTTATTTAGGCTGAAGACTGATATGTATTTCCAGCCTTTTAAATAAACAAATAATATACAGTATGTGATTAAATGTCGGGTTGTTAAATGTTATTGCACTGAAATCAAAACAAGAAACAATCAAAGTGGGAAATAATACTCCAAAAGCAAATTGGCAATTCATTCAGTAAACAGATCGCTGCAGCTTCCTGCTAGAATCACTTGTTCGTTCAGTGAACTCGTTCGTTCAGTGATCGGATCGCTGCAGCTTCCTGCTAGAATCACTCGTTCGTTCAGTGAGTCGCCCCTCCCCTCCCCTCGCTGGCTGGGTCATTCATCGAAGATTCACGAGTTATAAACTAACGAACGAAGCAGTTCAACTCCCGGTCACCACGCTGAGACTGAGCTCAAGTGAACTGAGAAAGGAACGAATCAGTTCAGGAAGTGATTCAGTTCAGTGCGTTCATTCAAAAGATTTGTTTGCGAACGACACAACACTAGTGGCCCTTTCGCTGGGTGATGATCACTGGGCCTATTTTTCTGCCTCCTGTCCGAAAATGGCATACCCAAAATAAACAGGGTAGGCTTATATCTTCACAACTACAAGGGTTGTACAAATACTTTTTGTCACCTATGACACAAACACCTGTGAGTTTGCTACAAAAGTGTCAGAATCCACACAAGCGTCAGTGTTTCATAGAAAATTAATCTGGAACACAGCAGAAAATGTAAATGTCTGTTCTCACCCACTTCCGCCGCAGAATAGTGATGTGTGTAGCTTGTTGGTGACGTGTAGGTCGGCTGAATGCGACCTGGCCGTTCAGACTGAAGTCACATGTCAAGAGATCGGATATGTATCGGTTTTAGGACCACATTTCCAAGTGGCCTGGGTCGCATTTGAAAAAATCGGATCTGTGTGATTCAGACTGTAATTAAAAGATCAGATACAGGTCGCATAGGGGCGCAAAAAATCGGATTTGGGTCACTTCAGGCTGCAGTCTGAACGTAGCCTAATTGTGCTTCACTGATATGTAACTCTGGAGATTCATTCCTCCCAAATACAACCATTTCTAGCTCGGGTGCGCCCTCCTGTGTCATCACGCTACTGCGTAAAAGGCAAACTTCAGTGAAACTCAGGTGTTATACAGGAGAATATCTCAACAACATATTAACATTTTAATGATTGACACCTCAATCGATCAATCAGATTCCGGAAAATCCAAAGCTACACCTAAATTTATCTTGACAAACACCAATGACAAACCAGAGGGGAGTGAATTCAGAGATTGCATTATTGAGGTAGACCTTCTGCTCTACTCTAGAAAGCCCTTCCTCTCTCTGTAAACAAGTACAACCATTATGATTCATTTCAAACTGACACAGAGTCTTAGGAGAAGCCATTAGCATCTTTTTTTTTTTTTTTTTTTGAGCTAGAAAATGACCTTTGATCACAAAACAGCAAAGCTAAGACATAGCTTATGATTTTGTTATTTTTGTGACTCTTTGGCTTCTCGGTCTGAGAGTTTTTGTCACACAGAGGTGAGAGGGACATCTTTGTAAGCAGCAGCTCATCTGCTTTCATGTGACATCTTGTTTGTGTGGTTAGCTTAGAGTGGCGATCTTAGCAGAATCATTAAAAGAGACGTGCGCTCTTTCTGTGTTTACTTTATTGGACAAACTGTTTAATCCAGGTGTGCCTGACCAACAACAATAAATCAGACACACCTGGATTAATATATAGCTGACAATGTTAGATAGAAGCTTTTAGTTGAGATTCTCCCCGTTATTTTCGTATAACACATGTTCAGTAGGGGTGGGCGGTACTGGGAATTTTGGTATCGATCTGATACCAAGTAAATACTGGGCCAGTATCGCGGATACCAATACCGATACCGAGCTGAGTTGCCTGCACAGAGTGATTTGGAGAGACGCTGTGTCTGTATGAACTTTGTGGTAATCTTTTTTATGTTGGTTCAATCAGTCAAAGACAAGAACAGTCTCAGTAGCACTGTTAACACTTGCTCAAAAATTACTGGAATCCAACTAAACAGCCTGAGTGTTCTGTTTAACAAGCAGGCAGTCCAGAAGGCAACAGTATTATCAGTCAGTCTGATCGTGTCTTAGGTGGAGAGTTTTCCTTAATGCCCTCAGGGAGGCGCTATTATTCTGTCATGACAAAAACAAAGAGATACTCTAACTCCTTTATCCCTGCAACCATTAGATTATTAAATAAGATGGTCGGTATAGAGCACACTAGTGAGGACAGGATGTGACGTTTGGCTGAATGTGTGTGTATTGAAGTACTTTTTATTTATGCTATTTATTGTTGGTTGATTGATGGAGACTAGGACTGTCAAACTAAATTGCCCGTTGATGGGACAAATAAAGTTAACTGAACTGAAAGGTATTTGTAGAAAAGGCCACATGTTAAAGTGTTACATGTGTTATTTGATGGTGTTCTGACAGGGTTACAGCTCACGGCTGTGTACATGATGCATAGCTATGCCCACCTTCACTAGTTCAGCACTGGGGTTAATAAGCAGCAGTGAGCAGTAGGGCATTATGTTCAGTTGTGCGGGATTGAAAATGTAAATAGTCGCTTTACGGCCGTAGGTCGATAGTAGTGTCTGTGTCGTTGTAGCGGGGAAGCGCGATTAGCGCAGGGTTACGACCGGCTAATTAGCTAGCATGGCTCGTGCTGGCTGCTCCATCACCATCAGTCTCTCGTAAGTTCCAATGGCGATCCAGCCACGATCACGGTGTTTATTTACTGTATTTCTGCACTGATTAGCAGTAGCGTGGGGTTGCATTTTCATCTCCCCTCCAGCTGTCGAAGCTTTGAATATAATTCGTTTGGAGCTCCGAAGCTTCGAATGTCAAAAAGGAGATCGACTGTCAGCTCTAATAAACAATGTGAAAGCTGTAGAAATGGAACTTCTCTATTAAACCATAGCAGCAACAGAGGTATATTTTCTTTACCTTGTAGTCCTTGATCAACCCGTCCGTCTTTTCTCCAAGGAACTGAATGAGGCCTCTGATAAGTGCTTCCCTACGAGACTCAACGCTGTGATCCTACAAACACATGAAATGTCGGTTAGTTTCTTCCCAAGAGTTCCACCCTTACTCCTGAAAAGGCTCAGTAACTTTGGTGTATATAGGTCTAATTTCTATCATGAATGTTGACTGCAGAGGTTTGAGGGTGATCCTCCGGAACTCTTCCTCGATCTGGCAGAGACAGAGAAAGACATACAAATTAGACACAGGCCTAGGAAAATGAAGGAAGACATAGAAACTTGACCCTATAATTACACTAACATCCATGTTTTTAAGGGATGCATCAGTTTGGTCATGTTTGAGTTAAGTTCAGTTTGCTGCCAAACCGAAAGGGTGCACAAACAAGGTGCTTCAAAAACAAAAACTTAAGGGAGCACATCACAAATTTTCAACCTGGTCTTCATATCATTTATCCTCACTGATTCTTGTTTATAAGATGGCACCATTTCTACTCAGTCTTTGTCTCAGAGAAGGGCTGCTGACAATTCAAAAACACTGAACTTGGTTCAAAAACTAGTGATGGACAAATGAAGCTTCATGAAGCACTTCAAATATTTTTTTCTTGATTTAAAAAAAAGGCTAGTAATGGGAATTCACTAAATTTCCATTACACTAGCCTTTTTCTTTTAACCAAGATCACCATCTAGAGGAGTGCTTCATGAAGCTTCATTTGTCCATCACTATAAAAAACATGAGGTCATTTCAAACTTTTGTGCACCTACAGTAAATCCCATGCATGGTGTTACACATATTTGCTCCTTTTACTTTACATTTTGAACATGAAGACATCTAACTTTCACTGATAATTGTCAGTTACAGGATAATTGGACCGGCAAATAAAACAATAATGATTTAAAAAGAATCAAAACAATCAACATGTTTAACCTGGGAAGGCTCAAACAATGCAGGCCATCAAGCTTGGAGGTCTATCACTGGTGGTTTCTTGACCACCATGTCGTTTTGACGCAATGAGAAGGTTTTAGCCATCTTCTCACTGATAACCTTGCTGTTGTCCCGCTTCCTGTGTTTGTGGAGAAGTTCCACTCTTTCTGTTTCAAGACTTTCATCCGTTTCATCTTCAGGGTGAGGTGGGAGGTTGTTGATCTCAGATTTCTTTGCTTTTTTCACATATTTTGCTGGCGCTCTATCTGCAGCCACTTTCCGCTTCAGACTGTTCATGTTAAGCCCTGGCAATGAATGCCTCGTTCTCATCTTTGCCCTGTAATTTTCAAGCTTTAAGCTAATTTTTTTTCATCCAAAAGGTTATGCCATCCTCACTATGTGGTTCCTTCAAACATGGGTGCTTTTTAATCAGGGCCTTAAGTATCTGCTCCTTTTGCTGCTATGAAGGATACAGAGTGTAGACAAAGATATTCTCTACTAGTTTTTGCAGAATGTCGTCTTTTAATGCAAACTTGTTGGACAGAGTTCCATCCTTTTTGTAAGCTAAATCTGCTAAATCTCAGTGTCAAGGGAGAATTTAGGTATGTTAAACACATCTGACCAAGGCAGAGAACGAAGAGAGGAGCTGGTGCTCTCTGGAAAAGCCTGAGTTGTGCCATCACTGGACACAGAGGTGGCTACAGATGCAGAAGAAAAGCGGGAGGAGCTTCCCTTCTGGTGAAGACAGGATCATGGTATCTGACCCAGACCAATTGACATTGTCTTCTTCCAATATTCCAGTCTCAGAGGACACTTGGTGGATAGTCAAAGGATTCACACATGATAATGTGATTAATGGCTCGGGAAAAACAACCCTGATTTGTCCCCTATGTCTTTTTTGTCTTTGACAGTGAAAAATTCACCACTAAAATCTTGATCCTGGTACTCAATTTTGAAATCTTGCTCAATTGCTTATGTCTCTTTTAGAATATGTTTCAATTCCTCCACAGTTTGAGGGATTCACACAAAGTATGGCAGTGATTTTGTAGTAGGGGAGAGAAAACAAAGAAAATCACATCATTGGTTATGCTGAATCTAATTACAGTATAAAGAACAGGAAGCAAGGTCCTCCTTGACACAAGAATGAATACTTGATCACAAGTGTACTGCTCTAAATTAACGCAAGTGGACTGAAGCCAGCATACAACGTTAAGCAAGTAGTGAATGAAACCAAATAAAAATGCAAGTACCTATTCTTGCATCAGAATGTGACGTTTCAAGGTGACAAACCATTTTCCATCAACAATGTATGCTGTAAGAGGGTAGGAGTCTGTGAATTCATGTTCGTCATGTTCATGTGATGTTCACTGTACCATGAAACTAGACACTTCACAGCAAATACAGGTTGGCCTTGCACAATGAAGATCAGACTAAGTTCAACAAATCCTGGGAGCCCATCTGTGGATCCATAGGGCAAGATCATTCCCACGGAGTAAGTGGTGCCATAGCATGTCACTGTATTGGCCACCTGAAAACATGTCTCTGTATGTTTTCCTTGAGGACATCCAAAGGCAATGTGACAGATTTGAGACACTAAGAGCAGGTTTGAGTATGTCCGTACCATGTAGATGGTAAGCTAGCACGTACTGATGCTTAACAGCAAGAGAATATTGGGAAAACATCTTGTATGTCTGACAACTTGCTAAAAGAATTTATGTTTCGCTTCAAACTTCATCGTCCACAGAGCTACAAGTGGTCCGAAAGCCTTGATTAGCTGTGGATAATGTTCAAGGAAATGGTGCTTTGGTCAAAGCTTTGACTCTGGGAAAAGCTCCAAATATCTCTGCCTGTGTTCTGATATCAAGTTGTTAAGGTATCCACTTGTGTCATCTGTGTGCACTGGAGAAACCACTAGTTCGACAATGTCTTTGAGAACCATTAGAAGATGCCATGCAGGTTCAGTCTCTGGCACTTTCATACCAACAATAAAAGGTAGCAGCTGTAACAAACACCAATTTTCATGAGTGTTTCCACCTGCACTCTTTCTAATGGCATATGTCAGTGGGACAGGCTGTGGATTGTCAGCTTTGTCAGTCAACTTGTTGATCATTTAGTTGATTTAGGTGAAAATATTTTTTTCTTTATCAGATCTTGAAGGCACAAGGCCAGCTCCAGAGGTACTATTCCTTCAAACACGTCCTGGAGCAAGTCTTCTACTTCTTTATCCTGAATCTCTGTGTGCTCTGCCAAACAAAACCTGCAAACATGAGAGCCAGAAAAGCTTTCCACAAAGCCACCGATTGAATGGGCACCTAAATTGTCAGCTACGACATTAACTACAGTGCCCTTGATTTTCTTCCCAAGCAGAGGAATGAAGTGCCCTTTCTCTTCCAACTGGACAAGGTCTTTTAACATTGGCTCAAGCACTGCCTTGTAACCATATTTCTTTACATCCACAGCCTTGCACAGCACAGCTAGATAAATTGACCTTAGTGTAGCTCGAAAATGTGATGGAACATTTGCCAATACCCAATACACAGCAGTAATCTTGTGTTTTTTTCTAGATGTTCCCAGAGGGTTACATACTTCAAAATCATCAATGTACAGAATGAGGGGAAGAGACATTTCTTCACTGGACAAAAATACATTTTCTTTAAGAAGCATGCCATCACGAAATGACACGTGTCTACCCTCGTGAACAGTGTATGAAGTGAACGCTTTCTTCTGTATGTCTTTATGGCTTAATACCTGGGACAATGAATGTCTAGGATGTATTCAACAGGCTTAACCACGTCAAATTTTTCCTTAAACACTCTCTTCAAGCACACAATCATGTTTCCTCAAGCATGACTTTACAGTCTCTCTTATGCTTGGACCTGACACGCAAGAGGATATAAACTGGAGCTCCACAACAACATCAGTAATGCACTTGCTTGGCACCTTATCAGTGCTTTCTAATTTTAATAAAAGATGGCCTAATTTCAGCTCAACCTCATCTTCTTTTAATTCTTCACTTTCATACTCTCCTGAACTGTCATGTGCCTGTGCCTCTGAATCCTCAAATGTTTCAGAAGAATGTGCTTCCTCAATATTATCTGTAATAGTTGACTGATACTTATGCACAATTTCAGCATGGAAGTCATTTGAAGACTGTGCTGTGTGATTTCTGGACCTATGTGACGCAAAAGTTCCTTTAACATTTGTCTCATAATCACAGTCTTTAAAGACACAGTGCACAGTTTCCTCCAAGATGTTGGAAGTAATCCTTCTCGTTTGAAAAAGTAGAACGGCAACATTCACACTTGAAACAAATGCCTTCTGGAGTTGACTTGTTGACTTGTTGAATGTGTCTTTGACAAGTGGGATTTGAGAGTACTCCAGGTTTTGAAGGAGCTGGGGCAATCAGAGTGCAGACAGTGAAGAACCTCGCTGTGACTATGTCTTAATTTGTAGTGCTTAATAAGCTCATTTGCTTCTGGGCCAACAAAAGAACAGATCTTGCAAATCCACCCCATGATGCCCAGATTACTATCAGAATGTTGTCTGCTGGTCAGTCAGACCTCAAAAGTAAAAGAAAAAAAGTAAATTTGGGGAAATCAATTGGATTTCTGACTGAGACCTTGAAATTTAAAAGTTTGAGAAACACTGCACGAGGGGACCTACAGTTCCAAAGAAAAGTGAGACAAATGTGTAAGGGGTATGCTTGCAGGCCTCTACTTGTGTGTGCCGCTGTTAGGATGACTAGCAGCAGTAGGACAACTCCGGACTCTGATTGGTAGGGTAGGTGGGTTGTTACCATTACACATTTCAGATTCCATTTCTAATTTTCATTTAGCTTTTTATTTCCTCTCGCCTTTTACCTGCACTTCAAATTCAGAGCACTGAGAAGAAATCACATCGCTATGCATTGTTTTAATTAAACAGTTGGATTCCCCTGGTCTGCACAGGTTCTAAGTCAGCTGCTAGGCGCCAGCTGAGGCGAAGTACCCCGCGCGAACGGGGCCCAACAGGCGCCGTAGCTGGTGAGATCTGCCCGAAGGCATGCGTCTAGTGTCGCTGCCGCTGACCCCCGTGGCCGTTCCCCTTGACCGGCCCGCCTTTGTTAAGGCGCCGGACGCAGCAAATGCGACCGAATGCATCAGTATCAGAAACCGCCACCAAAAAAAGCCTGGTGTTTTTTTTTTAACATGTGCATCTGCTCTAACGTCTAACGCTCTAACAAAACAATCATAAATCCACTCGTTGAACTGAACCTCAGTCACATGCTAAGCTTGTAAGATAAATTCAATTCTTACCTTAAATTAATAACTGGAGCTCGGGACCCATAGCGGAAACAGGTGGTGGTGAGGTGAGCGGTGGCGACTGTCTTCTCCAACAACTTTTCCAGTGGGCGTGTTGATTGGTTGATTTTAAGTAAATAAAACTATTTCAGGAATAAATGCCAATTTTCATATATTTTCAACAGCTGATAATTCACATAATACTTGACATATTCATGTAAACGAACAAATTTTTGATTTTTTATTGTTAATTATAACACATTTAATTATGTTACATTTATTGGACTTCGGAATCATTATTTTCAGTGTAAAAACAAGTGATTGTTAAATCCAGAAATAAGATGTATTTAGGATGAGTGAATTTAGTATTTAAAATAAGCAAAAAATGCTTTGTCAACACAAAATTTGTCATCTACATTTAATCCATCCATCTGGGATGGAGCACAAAGGAAACAACAGGGTACAGTATCTTGCTGAGGCAGCAGCAGGGTATCGAGCTCAGAATCTACCAGGGCTGTACACTTAGCTTTTTCACTAGGAGCACAGGTGTTCCTAAATGATAAAATTTAGGAGTACAGAAAAAAATTTAGGAGTATTATGGAATTTCTCAAAAAAAAAAACACTATTTTATTATTAACACTCAAATCACGTACACAGTAACACACATATGCACATACATATAAACACAGTGCCATAAGGTCTTCTGCAACCCTCCAGTTAACACAGAGAACATCCCTGTCCCACATCTTTTTGGAAGGCCGCATTAGCGTTATGATTAGTCACCCTCAGAGGTTGTGTAAGTGTAAGACTGTATAAATACAGCATATTGCTTATTATTGGTTTTAATAATAATTTAAATAATAATAATAATGACTTTATAATCTATCCATATATTTCAAATATAACTAGGCTAAATGTTTCTAATCAGCAACTGTAATGTTGAAAACAGCAAAGTCACTATATAAACTCATTATTATCCATCCATCAATCCATTATCTACCGCTTATCCTCATAGGGTTGCAGGGGGGCTGGAGCCTATCCCAGCTGTCTTAGGGTGAAAGGCAGGGTACACCCTGTGTGCAGTCAGCTGTGTGACTTCCTCCAGAACAATAATCTATTTGAGGACTTTCAGTCAGGATTTAGAAAATATCATAGCACCGAGACCGCTCTGGTGAAAATTACTAATGACCTGCTAATTGCGTCAGACAATGGACTCGTCTCAGTACTTGTCTTGTTAGACCTTAGCGCTGCTTTTGATACTACTGACCACCATATCCTGTTGCAGAGATTAAAACATTTAATTGGCATCAGAGAAACTGCTTTAAGCTGGTTCAAATCCTAGTTATTGGATCGATCACAGTTTGTTCACGTTAATGATGAGTCCTCCATACAGTCCATAGTCAGTTATGGAGTTCCTCAAGGTTCTGTGCTTGGGCCAATTCTATTTAATTTATATATGCTTCCTTTAGGCAATGTTATCAGAAAACACTCCATAAACTTTCACTGTTATGCAGATGATACTCAGCTATATTTGTTATTTAAGTCAGAAGAATCCAGCCAGTTAGCTAAACTCCAGACATGTCTTAAGGATATAAAAACTTGGATGACGCACAATTTCTTGTTGTTAAATTCAGATAAAACTGAAGTTATTCTAATTGGCCCTGAAAATTTCAGAAATAACCTATCTAATGACTTATTTACTCTAGGTGGCTTTGCACCAGCCTCGAGCACCACTGTTAGGAATCTAGGGGTAATTTTTGACCAAGATATGTCCTTCAACGTCCACATGAAACAAACAGCTAGAACTGCTTTTGTCCATCTGCGTAACATTGCAAAAATCAGGAATATTCTCTCTCAAAATGATGCAGAAAAATTAGTCCATGCATTTGTAACTTCTAGGCTGGACTACTGCAATTCCTTATTATCAGGCTGCCCTAATAAGTCTATCAAGACTCTCCAGCTGGTCCAGAACGCTGCAGCACGTGTTCTGACCAGAACCAGGAAAAGAGACCATATTTCTCCGGTGTTAGCCTCTCTGCACTGGCTCCCTGTAAAATCTAGAAAAGAATTTTAAATCCTCTTCCTCACCTACAAGGCACTGAATGGTCAGGCACCATCTTATCTTAAAGAGCTAATAGTGCCTTATAATCCTGCCAGAACTCTACTCTCTCAGAATGCAGGACTATTAGCGGTTCCTAGGGTTTATAAAAGTAGAATGGGAGCTAGAGCTATCAGTTATCAAGCTCCTCTTCTGTGGAACCAACTCCCTCTTTCAGTCCGGGAGGCAGACACCATCCCCTTATTCAAGAGTAGGCTTAAGACTTTCCTTTTTGATAGTGCTTATAGTTAGGACTGATCCAAGGCTGACTCAGGCTGCCTTGGATCAATCCTTAGTCATGCTGCTATAGGTCTAGACTGCCGGGGGACTTCCTCTGACACACTGAGCTTCTCTTCTTCTTCATTTCGATGCCTCCATTAAGTCATTTTACTAACTCATCTTCTTCCCCGGAGTCCCTGTGCTTTCAGCTCCCAGGTGTCCGTGAGCTGAGTCTACTTGGTGTGAAAGAGGTGGTGTCATCCAGGCTTCATCTGTCGTGATGGTGGTGAGATGGAGAAGATGCGATGCTGCTCAGATTGTATCTGTTAGAGTAGTGGAGAAGAGGATGTGTGTCCTCTCCCTCCCTTTAACACATGCTGCAGATTAGTTTTGTGTCTCGTAGTCCCTGTGCGTTCTCATCTCACAGGTATCCATGGATCCAGTCTACCTGGTGGAGTAGTGGTTGTGCAGACCAGTCAGGCTTCATCTTCTGG
Organism: Synanceia verrucosa; assembly: GCA_029721515.1. Classification (NCBI taxonomy): domain Eukaryota; kingdom Metazoa; phylum Chordata; class Actinopteri; order Perciformes; family Synanceiidae; genus Synanceia; species Synanceia verrucosa. The sequence continues at coordinate 537,258 of CM056568.1, forward strand.
TTCTGAGCGATGTGGTGGTGACGAGGTCATCTTGCTGAGGCTTCTTCTGGTTGGTGTGGTGGAGAGAAAGACGTGCTGCCCAGGCTTCTTCTGGTTGGTGTGGTGGAGAGAAAGACGTGCTGCCCAGGCTTCTTCTGGTTGGCGTGGTGGAGAGGAAGACGTGCTTCTCATCCTTTGCTGATAGCTTGATGATGCTCTTCATCCCCTTGGACACTCTCATACAATTATATATATATATATATATATATATATATATATATATACACTGTATATTAGCTGTTGTTATATTGAGTTGGACATCTCCATACAATTTTGTATGTAGTGTTAATGTGTTTTCATTGTTGTTATTCTGTACACATGGCATCTATTGCACGTCTGTCCATCCTGAAGAGGGATCCCTCCTCTGTTGCTCTTCCTGAAGTTTCTTCCGTTTCTTTTATCCTGTTAAAAGGCTTTTTTTGCGGAGTTTTTCCTTAGCCGATGTGAGGGTCATTTGTAAAGGACAGAGGGTGTCATATCCTGTACGGATTGTAAAGCCCAATGGGGCAAATTCATAATTTGTGATACTGGGCTATACAAATAAACTTGACTTGACTTGACCCTGGGCAAGTCTCCAGTTCATCACAGGACACATAGAGACAGACAACCACTCACATTCACATTCACACCTACGGTCAATTGAAATTAACCAATTAACCTAATCTCCATGCATGTTTTTGGATGGTGGGAGGAAGCCAGAGTACCAGAGAGAACCCACACAGACATGAGGAGAACATGGAAACTCCACACAGAAAGGCCCTGTGCTCGGGATTCGAACCCGGTACTAAACTCATTATTAAATAAAATGTTAGTAAAGTTTATAAAGAGTGGAGATTGGACACAAACATCAGTTAGTATTATTGTAGTTCTCCCGTCTGTCATGTTCTGCTGTAGGAAACATTAGTGCTGTTGGTAGAGGAGGAGTCAGCTGATCACTTTACTGTCACATAACTATAAATCTATAACAGCTCTGTCGTCTGCATTTTGTCATACCAGCATATTTACCCATGTCACTACTTCCAGTTAGTCCTTCAGAATAAACTGTACACATCAAAATAACTCATTGTCTTTCTGCATAAAGCTAATCAAGCTTGCATTGAGGATGTTTTCTTATACATACAGTCAGTGTTGTGCCAGTTCATATTTAAAAAGAACTAGCTTAAGTTCAGTTCACACTTATGAAAGTGAACTAGTTCACGTTGATGGTTCACTTTTAAAAAACAAGAACTAAGAACTAACTCAAAGTTAAGTTCACAGTCCCAAAAATGAACTAGTTCACGTTCATAGTTCACTTTTTAAAAAAATTTTGTTATTGAACCTCCTCACCATTCATCAGCCGTCAATCACTGCCACTCAAACTAATCAAATTATCGTATCAATAAAGAATCACAGGTGGTAGCTGGTTCGGTGTCAGCACAGGACTAGCTCAGCGGTACCGACTGGCTTCGCGACACTTTTTTTATTTTATTTTGATAGGGACACCAGGCTGGCTCTGAGGCACTGGACTGTCTCCGTGGCGTAGGTTCATAAAACTCCACCAAGTGCTCTGCAACACTGGCTTCAGCATCAGCCGTCCTGGACTGCCACAGTGACCGTCATAGTGTTTGTGCCATAAACAGTGTCGTAAAAATGAAAACCACTTTCTATCCCGAGAGTTTTCAAACGTGAATGGTGCGTGCTCTTCATGAACACCGTTCATGTTTATGATTTGAAAACTGAGCCATTCAGTTCACCGTTAACCGAAAATATGAACGGGTTCAATGAACGCATTCATGCACAACACTGCATACAGTATGTCAAAATAAAGGCCTCATGTTAACAAACAGAGCTCTATGAATCAACAAAAAGACCGGTGGGCTTTCATTTTGAAATTAAAGCAAAACAACACAGTTTCATCATTTTGATGCTTTTTAATATTTGTAACAATAACTAATATTATCTTCGCACTTTTTTATGCACTGACTGACAGTGTTGTCTCCACCGCTCAGATCAGCTGATCACTAACTGCGCTGTGCGTGCATGTGTGTGTGTGTGTGCATGTGTATGTGTGTGTGTGTGTGTGTATGTGTGCAGATCTCAGATGGCGAGATCGGGCGTTGTGTTTGACGTGTGTTGTAGGCTATGACTTGTTGATTTGTATACAGATGCATGAAATTTTTACTCTACTTTGATCCACTTTGTATGGATTTATTTTCAGAACAAAATGCGAATGAAAGGGTTGAAATCCGTACTCGCACGTGTGCGCCCTTTTTATTTTTTATACTCGCACAATCTATTTTTAGGCACATATGCGAGTAAAATGCTGGCACTGTACAGCCCTGCTCTACCAACTGAGCTACAGCCTCTTACATCACTCAAAACCAACTTTAGCATGGGTAGCAACTCATAGCAGGGTTCTATGAGTAATTAAAAAGTTACTTTTAACAGTAACACGGTATTTTATGTAAGTAATTAGTAAATAAATAGTAACTGTAACTAGTTACTGTTTTTCAGGAACTTGCACAACACTGCTTATAACCTGTAATAATTGTAAACAATTGCCAGATATTGTAATTTCCAAGTCTACTGGACAAGAACAAGCAGAAAATAAGCAGAAAACGCTGGTTTTAAGATGGGATTATTTAGAATTTTACATTTCACAGACCCCAAGTTTGTGAAATATACTAAACATAAGCAGAAAATGCTTGCAGATTTTTTTTGCATGACTCTTAAATCCACTTGAGTTTGTAAGTGAAACTTAAAACAAGATTTCATGAAAGTTTTAGGGAGAGATGTAATATATCTTATTTTAACAGTTACTTAGCTCATTTTAAGATTGCCTGCCTATTCGGGACAAAAAAGGTAAATAAGGTTGTGCTTGATTATAGTGTAAAGTTGAACACTTAAATTAAGATATCACTTCTTAAAACAAGATAAATTACCTCTTAAAACAAGGAGGACGACCAGGGATGCCCTACACTGAGCAACCAAGACCTTTGCTGAAAACAGCTATCAAAGCTACAAAGCAAAATAACACTGCAACGCATGCTCTGAGAAGGGACTAAATATTAAGAAACAAAAACAAACAGTTACTCTAAACTGATAAGGCAGTGTAAATTAGCAACTTAAAACCACTCTGTTACTAGAGAAAAAAACATTAATAAACAAAAATATTACACACAGGGAGAAATAAATTACTACAAACTAAAGGAACTAACTAAGGCTGTGCAACTTACAAATGAAAACCACTAGGGAGCCACGAGGGAAATGCTGGAAACATTGGGAGCTGGAGACTGAAGACTGAAGGATGATGACTGACTGGAGACATGATCAGACAAGACACTCACACAAAGACAAACAGGAGACAGGACTATTTATACATTTATTTTATACATGAGGTAATGGGACACAGCAAGACAATCATACAGGTGGGAACACAGGAGTGCAGGAAGCAAAAACACCTGAAATAAGAGTTAGACAGGATTACTACAAAATTAAACAGTAAGTGACAGGACAATATTAACACACAAGACAAAAATGGGCAACTTAATTAAAACAGACAGATGGAACATGACATTGCATGTCTAAATCTAAGTTTTGTCGTCTTGGTAAGAACCAAATAATTTGCAGCGTAGGACTAAGCACTACTATGGCACCCAGTTTTTCTGTCCAGTATTAAGTGTGCCCAAAGAATAGACATCATGATAAGAAAAAAAATCCCTTTTCAGACAATTTTGAAAAATTCAATTTTAATGGAATCTGTCTGTCTCAGACTGCATTTGGGTCTTCCCATGTTGGTACATAAGACAAAACTGAATAGCGTGGTGCATTTGTTTTTGTTGCACAAATTAAAATAAAAAAGATCTGAGTAATAAACTGACACATTTCCATTTTTTCATCCTTGTGAGCTGTTTAGAGCATTGGCAAATGATTGAATAAAGTCCAATTCAATCACACAAAACTGTGCCACTTTGCCATCACTTTATGCCTCATTTGATGTTAACTAAATGATAGGGGAGTGGCCACATGACACACATTCAATCATTCTTCACATCTGGCATGTGACACTGCCTCCTCTGGTTCTGCTGAAGCTTTAATGAAATACCTGTTTTACTAAACCATTCTCTTACACAGATGATTTCATTTAGTATGCACCATAATAGCCAGGGAAGTAATAATTACTTTTGAATATTAATCTGTGTTGTTGGGACAAAGCGATGAATCAAAATCCTTGACTCGTTCTTTTTCCAAAGTCCTATTTGATTGCCTCCTCGTAGCCCCTGCCTGTGCCTCCCAGCACATTACAATGACAAATTAGTGCAATTCCCCTCCACTTGAAAGAGGGCTGGATTTGAGGCGGGGCTTTGAACAACAGTGTTCAGAGGGTGTGGAAATGAGTCAAGGGTGGTGGTGACTGAAACATAATAACCAGCCAGGGTGTGCACAACCTTTAAATTACTTCTTTTGAGTTTACCAAGAAGCCCAATGTGCTGTCCATTGCACCACAGCCAGTACATGTATGTTGTAAATATACACATATGATATACTTTAGTAGTATAAATACTTACAAAAAAAAAACATCATGGGGCGTAATTTGTGATGTCATGTATAGCCTTGTTCCAAAATGGAATGATTTAATTCTTTCCCTCAAAATTCTACACAGTTGTTATTATGACAAACGTTAACAAATGGTTAGATAGATAGATAGATAGATAGATAAGACAATTATTCAAGTTAAGCATTTCAAATTTGAATATAAAGATTGAACTTCATTTTGTGGTGGCACAAATTTCAGCCCATAGTGTGTCTGTGTTTTCTTGACCAGGGAGATGGTGTTGGTGGTCCATGTGAGGTCATCTATTATATGCACTCCCATGAACTTTCACAGACTCCAAAGCACTGCCACTGTATCATCAGCGAACTTGATGATGTGGTTCGATGAGAATCTGGCACAGCAGTCGTGAGTCATCAGTGTAAACAGCAATGGAGACAGCACACATCCTGGGGAACCTCAGTGTTTATGATGGTGATGATGACACCGTTGCAAATGCGAAGATGATTGGATTGGCTGAGTCGGATCATGACCTGCTCACGCTGTCTCACTGCACACTCTGACAGTGATAATGGCGACGAGCCAGGGAAATTCAAAGGTTGCGTTCTTAACTGGGAGTACCGGCACTACTTCTCACTCACTGAAATTAAAGGCACGAATATCTATGTTAGTGATACTGGTCCATCCCCCCACTTTCCCAGCATAAGGAGACAAACAGCGCCGTTAAAACAGAGCATTAATGTCACTGCAGCAGCACTGGGAGCCTTGAGTTTCTGTGGTCCAACTCATGGTGCGTTCACTTGAACACGAATGTCAGAATTTCCATCATCGAGTCAAAATTTCAATAAGAACCCGTGAAGTTGGATCCACAACTTGGAAAGTTGGATTAACCAACCTGAAGTAGACTTCATGCTATCTGCTACCTACATAAATAGTAGCTACATGATTTTTTTTTGTACATCTGTAAGGCTGAAAGAGCTGGGAGCACTAAACTTTGAGGTTACATTGATCTGAGCTCCAAGTTCTGACTTCCAGTGAACACACCATAAGGCACTCTCACTCCCCAGAGTCCTATGATTAATTAAAAAGTTACTTTTCACAGTAACACGTTACTATTTTATGTAAGTAATTAGTAAATAATTAGGAACTGTAACTAGTTACTATTTTTCAGGAACTTGCACAACACTGCTTATAACCTGCAATAATTGTAAACAATTGCCAGATATTGTAATTTCCAAGTCTACTGGACAAGAACAAAGTTCAGATATTTGATATTCAGGTGTTAAAGCCATAGTCTGTCATGTTAGAGAGCTAGCAAGTCTGACAGTAGGATTCAGCAGGAAGAGGAGAGCCATTATGCTACATCACCACAGAAAAATACCACATTTAAAGCCAATATATCAGCGTCATTCTGTCACCTTTATAACACTGACAACGATGGCTGTGCAACATGGTCAAAATGTCATATCCTATAACCTCTTCAATACAAGCCACACCTACGAAGCTAACGTTAGCATCAGGCTAATACATGCCACAAAGGTAGCTAAGTTAGCAAATTTCATGAAAATCCTCTTTAAGATAAACAAATAATTACCTTTCCAAAAGAAAACAACTCCTGCATCACTTTTCAGTCCCTTCAGATGTCTCAGTGTCTCCACTGATGTTCACTCTGGTTTGTCCTCTTATCTTTATCCAGAGTTTTGTCTTTCAGTCTTTTGTGTCTCCCTCTTTCTTCTCTTTGTCTGTTTAGCAGGGTGAGTCATCAGAAGTAACACTGGAAGTTGTATTTTTGGCTGCATTTTCTCTAACGTTGTTCCCTACAGAAGGGATTTCCCTGCTATCTCTGTATTTCTGCAGAGGAGTGTGCTGGATATTTCCAGAAACAGTGGGGAGGAGGGAGGGACAGAGGGGGACGTGAGCAGGATGAGACATGATTGGTTCTCTCATCTCGCTCTGAGTGTCAGTTGATTGGTCAGAGTTTTTACAGTCCTGTAGCTGCCACAGAGGTCTGATTCTTTTCCTTCCTTTTTCTGAACACATGATGTACTGACTGCTCTCAGGATGGAAGGAACATTTCACCCAGTAGAACAAGAAGTGTTTCTGAACAGAATGAGAGAACTATGGCTTTAAAATATTAAAACACAAAATAAACTATTTTTTTATTTTATTATTTATTTCTATATATATATATATATATATATATATATATATATATATATATATATACATATATTTATTCATATTCATATATTTATGTACATATACATATATATGTATATATACCGTAATTTCCGGACCATAAGCCGCTACTTTTTTCTCACGCTTTGAACCCTGCGGCCAATACAACGATGCAGCTGTTTCACAATTTTTACGGGCTAATGGCCAGGTGCGCCCGCGCAGGATGCACAGGAGCAAGACAGACAGGTGGAAGACGTGATGCGCCAGGGAAGATGCTATTTTTAAGCTTAACTTTTAACACCCTCATCATGAATAACACATGGAGTAATGCATATGATGCGATCTGGCTATGAAAGAGAGAGACTGAGAAGGTGTGTGACGGAGCCTTTCTGAGGCTGAAGTCCAACATTGAAGAAAACAACTTTGGTGGTTTCAGTGCGCAGGAGAAATATGACGATAGCCTTCAATTACTTTTCTGTTTTTTTAACCAGCCGTGTAACTGCCGTTTTAGTGCCATGTTACAGCAGCGTTTCAGGTACTGTTTGGAAAAAGCAGTTAAGGTATGTACCATAAATAAATATTTAAATAATCTTTCTCTTTACCATCTTTCTGTGTACCGGTAAATATGTCATGTTACAACGTGACATAAAGTGCAGCTTATACTCAGGTGCGCCTTATAGCCCGGAAAATACGGTACATATATATACAGTCATGGAAAAAATTATTAGACCACCCTTGTTTTCTTCAATTTCTTGTTAATTTTAATGCCTGGCTCAACTAAAGGTACATTTGTTTGGACAATTATAATGATAACAACAAAAATAGCTCATGAGAGTTTAATTTAAGAACTAAGGATTATTAATTTTCCATGGTTTTCTTGATAATAACCAAAATTACTTAAATTCTTACATCAATAGCTATGGCATTGTACCGCCAAAAACACTACTTTTAAGCATTCCATGTTTTCTTTTCTGTTTGCTTTAAACACATGATACACACAAGAGTTAATACTTGATTGCATAACCATTGTTTTTGATGACTGCAGCCATGCGTCTTGGCATGCTCTCCACCAGCTTCTGACATTGTTCTGCTGTCACAGCAGCCCATTCCTGTTGGACAAATTCAAACAAATTTTCTTTGTTTTTGGGCTTGTGGTTCTCCATTTTGAGTTTGATGATTTTCCACAGGTTTTCAATTGGATTAAGATCTGGTGATTGAGCAGGCCAAGGCATGGTGCGAATGTTGTGGTTCTCCATCCAGGCTTTAACTGACCTTGCCGTGTGGCAAGGGGCATTGTCTTGTTGGAAAATCCAGTCATTTGAGGCAGGAAAGAGTTTTCCAGCTGATGGAAGAAGACTGTTTTCAAGGGTAGTCCTGTACTTGACCTGGTTCATTCGGCCTTCACACAATTGCATTTGCCCTGTTCCACTCAGACTGAAACAACCCCAGATCATGACTGATCCACCTCCATGTTTTACTGTAGGGGCAAGACAGTCTGGGTTGTAAGCTTCTCCAGGCTTCCTCCTAACCAGTAAGTTGGCTGGAGTGGGCATCAATTCAAAATTGGATTCATCACTGAAGAGAACCTTAGCCCAGTCATCAACAGTCCAATCCTTGTGGTCTCGAGCAAAGAGTAACCGGGCCTTCCTCTGCTTTTCATTGATGAAGGGCTTCTTGCGTGCTCTGTGTGACTTCAAACCAGCTTCAACAAGTCGGTTTCGAACTGTCCTTGCTGAGCAAGTCACATTTCTCGACAGTGCCCACTCATTTTTAAGGTCCCTGGAGGTCTGACGACGATTCCTGACACAGGAACGGATGAGTGCACGGTCATCTCGTGGGGTAGAAAGACGTTTCCTGCCACAGCCAGGTAGCAATTTGGTAGTGCCATGTTCAGCTTGTTTTTTTTTGTTGTAATGAACGGCTGTCTTGGAGATCTTCAGTTTTTCGCTACCTGTCTCTCACTCATGCCAATTTCCAGCAGTGCCAAGATGGCTGCCTTTGTTGCTTCACATAATTCTTTTGTTTTAGGCATTATGTGAGAGCTGACAACTTCTGAGTTGTGCTACGGCTTGAATGTAAGCAGGAAACCACTCTAGGCCTTTGCATGTGCAGTGCTGCTTGTGACATGAAATGGCCTCTTATATACCCTGGGAATCAATTAAGCTTAAGAATGTCAAATAGGACATAAAGTATTATGTGACCAGCTGCATTTTTTGTTGTGTTCATTGTATTATACGTTTAGTGGTACCAGATATTAGAATGAACAAGAAATTGAAGAAAACAAGGGTGGTCTAATAATTTTTTCCATGACTGTATATATATATATATATATATATATATATATATATAATGTTAATGTATGGCATGCCAAACCTCATAAACTCAAGCAGTGACCATTAAAATGGCAATCCCTTCTAGTGAAAGGACAGCAGCAGGGGTAGTTAAGCCCTGAGCGCCATATATAATGTGTAATAATCTGTAGCCAGTCTGGATATATCAACTCCGTCTGGTCACTGTGAACCAACTCTGTCATGTGGCCTTGAAACCGCCGAGCCAATACTTCCGCGTAGATCTTTAGGTCTGCATTTAATAGTGAAAGTGGTCTGTAGCTGGAGCACTCTACCGGGTCCTTTCCTTTTTTTAGGAAGTAGTGAGATTAGTGCCGAATTGACATCCCTAGAAGGTGAACCCTCTTTGATTAAATATTGAATCATGTCCAGTTGCAGTGAGCCAATCAAGGGCCAAAAAATGAAATAGAATTGCGGTGGGATACCATCTGGCCCTGGTGATCTACCTCTACGTATGGCTTTAACAGCCGCCTCACACTCCTGCAATGTGACAAGGCCATCTAATCTAGCAAAGTGATCATTCTTAAGGCGAGACAGTTTAGTACTATTCAAGAAATTATTACAGACTTGTTTGTTGAAATTACTTTCCGAGTTATATAGCTCCTGATAGGAGGAGGCAAAGGAAGCGTTTACTTTTGAGTGAAGATATCATAGCATGTAGGTAGGTGTATAAATACTAGAACAGACAGGTCTATACATAGATGTATATGTAGACTTATTCTGCACTTAATGTTAACATCTCTCACATTGGTCTGTATTAGAGCAGAAGAAGGAGGGTCTGTCTGTGAACTGATATGAAAAACTTTACTAATGACAGACTGAAGAATTAAAGCAGAGGTGATTATTAGGAACATAATGCTACTATATGTTGTTCTAAACAAAAGTAATGGAAAAAAAACATTCAACTTGTGAACACATTAAACTCTGAATGTGTGGATGTGTGTGTCAGAATCTGCACACCAGAAATGCAGTGTGGCTATAAAACCTCTGTACCTCAATGTGGCCTGAAGTTCACAACATCAGATAAGAGATAGAACTTGTTCCTTATGTTTGTTCAAGCCAGTCATAAACTGAGCCTAATGCACTTAGTGACCTGAGGGGTCAAATGGAGTTCCTGAAAAAGCACTGACAAATTAGAGAATGTCTTCATTATCAGTTCCTGAAATGACAAAATATATGACTGGACAAACAGTCATTTAACGACATTCCTTTTATTAAACAGAGTTTATTTATCTCTACCTCTTTAATACATTTAATTACTTTTTTGTCAAAATTAGTGTTGTTGTATCAGCAGCATGAGGTGAGATGTATCTGAGCTGAATTTGGTGATGCTACAGGTCATAATATAGAAGTTATTAAATATGATTCCCATAAAAATCAAACAAATAATAAAAAATACATTTAATTACATTTTGACATAATCAGTGCTGTGGTATCAGCAGTCCAAGTTGCTATGCTACAGATCGTGCACAAAGCCCTGGCTTTATTTATGCTGATGACGAGGAGATCTGCATGAAGGAGAGTTTGTGTACATGCCACTTTGAGGGGAAGCAGGATGTAGGAGAGTTTCCTCCTGGCATCTCTCCTGCAGCATGCAAGAGCACAAACACTACCCCTGCGATGCACTCTGCGCTAGGAGAGTGAATGGGTTTCTCGCCTTGCACGTTCAGTTTGAAACCAGCTTAACTTTACCGAAGTCCAGCAGTTATCACCTTCCTTCCTCAGTAGCTCAGTCTGTACTGACTTGGACTGGGAATTGGAGGGTTGCCGGTTCAAGTAATGCCACCTTATAAGCTTCAACACGTCTCGTCAGACAGAGTCTAGCCGACTACACATTTCCGGGTTTCATGGCCACGCGTCTCCTCCGCCACAAGGAAGAAGTTGCAGATGGACTTTGAAGAGACTATGTCCACCCAGGTGGTTTCAATGAAATGATGGCTTTGTTGCGGACCAGAGCACCGAGCATGAACACGAGAGCAGCAGCTGCCATTGCCGCCTCTTCCTCTCCTGTTTCTGCCGCAGCACCTGTCTCCGCATACAAGCTGGCTGCTCCCATGAAGTTTTCTGGAGACAGGGATGACTGCACCTAACTGAACCTTCCTGGTTCAATGTGAGCTCCACTTCGAAATGAATCCCCTTGCTTTTGCGTTCATTATGTTCATCTCATCTCATCTTACGGGGCGCTCTGCCACCTGGGCCACTGCCGAGCGGGCTGCAGTGTGCCAGAATGTTGAACTGTTTAGGGAAGCCATGAGCAAGGGTTTTGATCGATCATCTACACCACTACAGAACTGTTGCTGCTGATAGTGGATGGAATGACCAGCCCCAAAGAGACACCTTCTTCTCTGGCCTGGCACCTTCAATTAAGAGGGAGTTTGTTTCAGTGGAGTTACCCCCGACCTGGATTCGCTCATTGCTTTGGCCATCCGAACGGAGAATCACCTCCACCTGTTCCATTGGGAGAGCCAGCGCGACGCAGAGCGGTTCCAGCCATCCAGACCTCGTTTATCAGCTCCTGAGTCCCGTACGGAGCTCTGGGAAGGTCCTGACCTGATCTCTGGACTGCAGAGTCTCCTGTCTGCGCTCTGATGCACCCCTGGTGGCTGTGAGCATCTTGAAGTCCAGTGGTGAGTCTAAAGGCACACACCCTCCTTCACCTGATCTGTCTTCTGTTCCAGCTGCTATAATGAATTAGCTGAGGTTTTCAGCAAGTCCCAGGCCATGTCTCTGCCACTGCATTGACCCTATGACTGCGCCAACGACCTAATTCCTAATGCCACCAACCCGAAGGGCCGGCTCTATGCGCTTTCAAGACCGGAGAAGCAGGCCATGGAAGACTACATCTCCACCTCACTCCAGGCTGGCCTAATCCGTCCCTCATCATCTCCCACTGGAACTGGCTTTTTCTTTGTTAAAAAGAATGATGGGTCTCTGCATCCTTGCATCGATTACGCTCCTTTAAATCAGGTAACTGTCAAGAAACTATACCCATTAACCCTAATATCCTCAGCTGGACCTGTGTGTCATGTGTACCACTTGGTGCGCATCAGAGAGGGCGACGAGTGGAAAACTGGATTTAACACTCCATCCATGATGCCCTTCGCATTGACCAACGCTCCAGCTGTTTTCCAGGCCCTGGTTAACGACGTGCTCCGTGACTTCCTGGACTGCTATTCATCTACCTAGACGACATCCTGATCTTCTCCTCGGACCTCGAGACCCACCAGAGACACATCACACAGGTACTCACATGACTCCTGCATAACAAACTTTATTGTAAAGCAGAAAAGTGTGAATTTCATACCAAGTCGGTTTCCTTCCTGGGCTTCTTCGTAGCCCCAGGGTGGCTTCAAATGGACCCGGCTAAAGTGAATGCTGTTGCAGAGTGGCCAGTTCCGGATAGCCGCAAGAAGGTTCAGCAATTCTTAGGATTTGCTAACTTTTATCGCCGGTTCAGCTGCAATTTAGCGCCATAGCAGCGCCTCTGCACCGAGGCTGACAAAGCATTTGCCTGTCTCAAGTCTCTGTTCACTACGGCCCCCATCCTGGCCATGCCAGACCCAGACCCAAGTCAGCCTGATGTCAGGATACCACCGAGAGGCTAATGGACAGACCCAATGGCTTAATCAGGTGCTCTAGTCTATTAATCAATCCGAAACCAAAATTAAATTATCAGTCTTTTGAAAGCCTGGTTCTTACTCTTTCTCACCTTACCTGGAAAACAGAGGAACCTATCTTATTTGTTATAGTGTACCGTGCTCCAGGTCCATATTCTGAATTTCTATCTGAGTTCTCTGAGTTTTTATCAACTTTAGTCCTGAGAACTGATAAAGTAATTATTGTAGGTGACTTTAATATTTATGTGGACATTGACAGTGACAGCCTTGGTACTGCTTTTATCTCACTCAAATTTCAACTGGCTTCTGTCAGAATGTTCAGGAACCAACTCACTGTTTTAACCATACACTCGACCTGGTCCTGACCTATGGCATTGAAGTAAAACATTTATCAGTCCACCAACAGAATTCCTTCCTATCAGACCATTACTTGTTAACTTTTGACTTTTTACTTCTGGACTACACTCCATCAGGTAAATCCATGTACACTAGATGTTTATCTGATAGTGTTGTAGCCAAGTTTAAGGATATAATTCCATTAGCTTTTAATTCAGTCTTCAGTCCTACCCAAATTGATAATTTGGTAGACACTGCTGCAGACTCTCTGTGAGCATCACTAGACTCTGTTGCTTCGTTAAAAAAGAAGATAGTAAAGCGCAGAAAATTAGCTCCATGGTATAACCCTCACACCCGCAGTTTAAAGCAAGCAGCAAGAAGGTTTGAAAGGAAGTGGTGTTTAACCGGTCTGCAAGAGTCTCGTCTGGACTGGCATGATAGTCTGAAAGCTTATAGGAAGGCTCTCCGTAAGGCAAGAGCAGAGCGTAAGAGCAGCTTATTATTCATCATTAATAGAGGAAAATAAAAACAACCCCAGGTTTCTTTTCAGCACTGTAGCCAGGCTGACAGAGAGCCACAGCTCTATTGAACCATCTATTCCCATAACCCTCAGTAGTAGTGACTTCATGAGCTTCTTTAATGAGGAGATTATAACTATTAGGGAGAAAATCAGTCACACTGTGCCTTTGACTGAAACTGCTTTGTCTTTAAACACAGGAAGCATAGGACTCATTGAAGAACCTGATGTATATTTGGACTGCCTTTCTCCCATAGACGTTCTATCAGTGATTTTCTCATCAAAGTCATCTTCCTGTCTCTTAGATCCCATCCCAACTTCATTGCTTAAAGAAGTTTTACCATTACTGAGTACTGCTTTATTAGACATGGTCAATTTGTCTGTATCTGACTATGTACCTCAGTCATTTAAAGTAGCTGTACTCAAACCTCTTCTGAGGAAGCCCACTCTTGATCCAGAGGTTTTAGCCAACTATAGATCGATATCCAACCTTCCTTTTCTCTCTAAGATCCTTGAGAAAGCAGTGTGCAGTGAGCTGTGTGACTTTCTACAGAACAATAATCTACTTGAGGATTTTCAGTCAGGATTTAGAAAATATCATAGCACAGAGACAGCCCTTGTAAAAATCATTGACTTGCTAATGACATCAGACAATGGACTTGTCTCTGTACTTGTATTCTTAGATCTTAGCGCTGCTTTTGATACTATTGACCACCATATCCTGTTGCAGAGATTGTACATTTAATTGGCATCAATAAAATAAAATGTAAATTTCCCCCCAAGGGGGATGAATAAAAAAACTACTCTATTCTATTCTATTCTATAAGAGGAACTGCTTTAAGCTGGTTTAAGTCCTATTTATCAGATCGATCACAGTTTGTTCACGTTAATGATGAGTCCTCCATGCACTCCAAAGTCAGTTATGGAGTTTCTCAAGGTTCTGTGCTTGGGCCAATTCTATTTACTTTATATATGCTTCCTTGAGGCAATGTTATTAGAAAACACTCCATAAACTTTCACTGTTCTGCAGATGATACTCAGCTATATTTGTTGTTCAAGCCAGACAAAATCAGCCAGTTAGCTAAACTACAAGCATGCCTTAAGGACATAAAAACCTGGATGACGGACAATTTCCTGTTGTTTGTCTGTTCAGACAAAACCAAAGTTATTCTAATTATCCCTGAAAATCTCAGAAAACCTAATGACTTACTTATTCTAGATATCATTGTACCTGCCTCTAGCACCACTATAAGGAATCTAGGGGTAATTTTTGACCAAGATATGTCCTTCAACGTCCACATGAAACAAACAGCTAGAACTGCTTTTTTCCATCTGCGTAACATTGCAAAAATCAGGCATATTCTCTCTCAAAACGATGCAGAAAAATTAGTCATGCATTTGTTACTTCTAGGCTGTACTATTGCAATTCATTGTTATCAGCCTGTCCCAATAAGTCTATCAAGACATAGTCGATGTGAGGGTTGTTGTAAAGGACAGAGGGTGTCATGTCCTGTACAGATTGTAAAACCCTCTGAGGCAAATTGGTAATTTGTGATATTGGGCTAAACAAAAATTACTTGACACAAAATAAAACATCTGGTTTATTTTCAAAATAAAATAATCTGTGTTCACGGCAGATTGTATAATATATTTCTGTCTACTCTACTAGGACAGTTAGCTTTTACTGACACTCCACTATATCACACGATTATAGGTGAATTTGCAAGAACTCGTTAGTCAGCGATCGTGATTCCAGCTGTCTGGTAGAGCCACAGCAGGCGGATCTGGTATGTATGGACGGACAACAGACAATTTGACTTTGACTATCTTCACTCTATGCTAACTTAAGGCTAGTCACCAAGAGAGATCCTGAGGCCAAGCAGCTAGAGCCTGAGCAACAATGGTGTGAGGATTTTGTGAATGTTTATGCAGCATCAATAATCTGCACCACATACTTACTTAACAAAACACAAACGTAGCGTCCAGAGAGTGGAGTCCCTGTTTTAACATTGGAGCCATTTCAGTAGTTGGTTTACAGTGGGTTTATCAGAGCTTCTTTCCTGTAAATATCTGCATGGGCAACCATGTTTATTCAACACCTACAGTAAGATGTATTATTGTGTATAAATACTGATGTAGCATATCAATGAGCATAAAATAATGAACTTAACTCTTCTCGTTTCTGAGTATCTCCCCAGGAAATCCATCTGACACTATGTGGCGCCTAAGTGCTAAAGGCTTAAGGTTTATGACTGGCAGAATAAACAGATAAGACCAGTTCCTCCTCTCTGACCCAAGGAATCCAGGACATACACCAGGAGGAGGACTTTTATTGCCACACAGATGTCTAAATGAGCCACTGGTGATGAAGCGAGTCCAGCAGAGATCCAGCAGATCCAGACAGAACCTGCAGCCACTCCTCACTCCCATCCATCCAGGAACGGTGATATACTGCATATACATCTTACAGATATTAAAGAGTTTGATGATTAGACACTAAATTAAACGGCCAAATGTAGATTTTAATCCAAAACTTAATAATACTGATACAATAGAATACTAAAACTTAAAGTCTGAATAGTAAATTACTCACAGTCTTCTGTGATGCCTCTCAAACTCTCAACTGCTGAATGCCACCAAACCTAAACCAAATTTTGGTAACAGCCTAATTCTTAATTTGATCTAGATAACCATCACTGAATTTAATTGGTCGCATAAATTAATCAGATATTCATCCTTTGAACGTTCCTTTTGTTTAATCATTCATTCCATTTTGGTCACAGTGAGTCAATGTCATATCCACCATCAGTCTTCCTTTATTTTAGTTTTATTTTTCTATTTTACTACTTTCTGCCAGTAGCCTGGTCATTTAGTTGTGAAATGAATCATTTATTATTAGTTATTTTCTTTTACAGTAATAGTCTGGTTATAGTTTGTTGAATAAACATCTCATTTATAAAGAACTTGGTTATTTGATTTGTGTGTGTATATAAAGTAATTGAATCACTGTACACTAGGTCAAGAACTCTGTAGCACCCTGAGATTAAGAGATTCTATTAATTAATGTCAAATTCACAAGTTTTCTCTGTTTTTAGCAAAACTGGGTGGCGCCCTGATAAATTCTACTATTAAAGGTCATTTTTGGTTTATAATCAATAACTTAAAGATATTTTTCATAAATCCATAATTTGATATTTATTAATGATTGACTAATCTGCTCTAGACTATTTATGCTACACTGATTGGAGGAGAATGGCACAACATCACACACTGTAACATTATTGAAACAAAATCATTAGGCATAAATTGCAGAAAGTTAACCAGGATTCCTGTGGTGTTTAGAAAAATAATAGTTTTTGTAAAACATATGTAAATGCCAACATGACAAGGCAGAATTCATAATTCATGCATCTCTCTCAGGATTACATGACTAATGGACATGGACAAATTGCTGTGTTGCATAGGTTTGGATGTCACTTTGACCTCTAGTCATCCACACTGGGCTATGGCTTACCCATTAATCACACATAAATGGTTGTCACAGCTGGATTCGGTGTTCATCAAACATGGCTGGACCCTGTCAATGAGTTACCAGCTGGATAAAGGGGCAGTGAGACTGAGCAGACAGAGAGGTGGCTCTCATTTGAGCATATCTATGTTTACAACTTGTTAGGTTATTCTGTGCTCGAAGAAAACAGTAATCAAATGTCAGTCACATTCATTTTTTCCACAATGCTACCTGGGTCAGCAAATGACAGAGGTAATGATAGCGTAACCTTTGTTCTAAGAGACAAAGCTCTCTATGAGAGACTCTCAGTGGACTTTCATATGCATCAGAATCTTTTCTGCATTTTATTAGTTATATTTGCGTAGTCTTAAATTGTTTTAAATAATTACAAATATATAAAAAAATGAAAAAAATGAAGATTTTTGTTAAGTAAGAACAGAAGTCTCAGTTTGTCACAGGTTTATCATAAAGGTATTTAGCTTTGACTGTGTAAGTTCATCCCAGTATGAAACACACAGGTACCATAGCCTCAGCAAGAGAGACGCCGCTTATAACTCCAATGATCTATTTTCTAAGTCTGATTTAACTTTAACAGTTTTACAACAAACTGTGATTTTCTCGACCATCAAAATTCGACAGAATAAGTAAAATCAGTGCCTTGTGTTGCTCAAGGACACAGCGATTTAGTGTGTCATTTTGTGATTCATGACACAATTTAAGGAGGATTAAAAAATATTTGCCTCTCATCATTGACTACCAGTGTCAGGCAGGAATGCGTAACTGTAGCAGTGTTACTTTTGACAGAAACTAATACTCTAACACATTACTTAAATAAACTTTGCCAGCATGAGGAGACAAACATCACTGGTAAACAGAGGATTAAGGTCATTGCAGCAGCATTGGGAGCCTGACGTTTGCGTGATTCGTCTCACAGTGCATTCAAGTTGTACACGAATGTTGAGCTGGGAGCACTAAACTTTGAGGTGCTCCAAGTTGTTACTTCCAGTGAGAACACCATAAGGCAGTAGTACTTCTCAAATACACTCCTTATTAAAATTTTAAGGCCAGTTGAAAAATTGCAAGAATTTACATTTTGCACTGTTGAATCTTAAAGGTCTCCTATTATACACTTTTCAGCAATTTTATATCGGTCTCAGACATCCAACAATATTGTATTCAAAGTGTGTTACTCCAAACTCAGCCCTGGGTTATTAGTTCAGCAGAATGTTGCTGCCCGGCCAAAGCCGGCAGGTAGCACCGGGGGTCCGTTTGGAGGTCCAAAGTTTCAAAGTGCAATGGTGAATGAAAAGCTGCCACCCTGGGCATCACCATGGACACTTAGAAGGGGTGAAATGTCCCAGAGGAGAGCTGTGGAGGGCTTGGGTAAAGTGAGTGGAGCTCTGGGGCGGTGGCCGGGGGTATGCGGTGAGAGCAGCTGATTGGGAGTGCTGCTGTCCGGCCGCTTTCAGCCATCTCCATCTTTCAAAGGCATCTCCTATACAAATCCTTGTTTTATTTCGGACTTTGTCACAACGTATTTCGGATTCATAACGAGGTCTTTTAGGTTTCGTAACGTTAGACATTATTCACAAGGGTCCATGTCAGGGAACCCAGATGCACGACTCAAAGGCAGAAATACAGTTCTCAAAAAGGTCTTTATTTGCAGAAAGGGAAAGCAGCAAGGCACGATGTTCCAGCAGGGAGGTGGAGGACGGCCACGCGCCTCCTGGCAGGTGGAGGCGCGCACCGGGGAGTCCCTACTCTTGCTACTCTCAACTATAAACCGGGGATAAACATAAACCACTTTCAAATTGAAAGGGAAAACCATTTAACAGTACCTTAAACCAAAAGGGGAATCTTACTTCCACAGACTATCAAATTTACGGTTATCAAGTCAACGGGAAAAAAAGGAGGGAAATAACCAAGGGAGCTAGGACGAGGGAAACTAACCAAGGGAACTAGTACGAGGGAAGCTAACAAAAACCGGGGACAACAACAACTGTACGCTAGAGGAGGGAATTACAAAAACTAGGGGAGTGATACTAACTAACAAAAAACTACAAGGATCTACTTCGGAGAGGATTCTTCTTGTAAGCTAAGGGGAAAGCGGGGTATAACAAAAACCAGAGGGGGGGAAACTAAACAGACTGGGATCTATTCCGGGGAGGAAGGAAAAACAGAGGCTATCAAAATTACAACAAAAATTACCATAAGAGGTCATAGGAGGCTGGAAACTGGAGAAGGCAGAACTCGGGAGCAACGGACACAGGGAACATGACGATCACGCAACAAGACAAGGGAAGACAGGACTATTTATACATGAGGTGATGGGGAACAGGTGGAGACAATTAGGGCAGGGTCAGACAATCACAAAATGCGGGAAACAGGAGGAAGGGGAAGTGTGAATCTGAAACGAGAGGGAACATTCAGTTATTTCAAAATAAAACAGGAAATGACAAGAAAACATGTATGCACGAGACAAAAATGGTTAACTTAACTCAAACAGACAGACAGATCATGACATAGGGCGCCAAATATGTTAGGACCACCCCTGCACACTGTTATGACCTCCTGATGGTATAGGCAAAAAAGCTTTCTCTCTTTGAAGGCGGTTGCCATTGCTGCTGAGGTTGGATGCAGTAAGACAGTCATTTTAACCTTCTTAAAAGATCCTGAGGATTATGGAACAAAAAAGTCAAGTGGTAGACCCAACCAGCTCAAGCTTGTCACTGGTGCCGACTGCAGTCCCATAACCATTAGACAGCATCTGCTACAGAGGGGTTTTAAGAACAAAAAACATCTTCAAAGGGCTCGTCTCCTTCAACGGCACAAAACTGCCCATTTGGAGTTTGGAGAGACATGGGAAAACATGGGAAAATTGAAAGGTGGAAGAATGTTTTATTCTCTGATGAGAAAAAATGTAACCTTGACGGTCCTGATGGCTTCCAACATTACTGGCATAACATGAGATCCCACCTGAGATATTTTCTACACGGCACACTGGAGGGGGCGCCATCATGATCTGGAGAGTTTTTTCCTTCAAAGGAACAATGGAACTTCAGGTTGTGCAGAGGTGTCAAAAGGCAGCTGGCTATGTGGAGATGTTGCAGGGGGCTGAAGGCCGTTGTCTGTGTGCTAATCACTGGGTTTTTCACAGTGCCTGCCTGACAAAGGACTTCTTCCAGAGAAATAACATCACTCTTTTGAACCATCCTGCATGTTTCCCTGATCTAAATCCAACTGAGAACATTTGGGGTTGGATGGCATGGGAAGTTTACAAAAATGGACACCAGTTCCAGACAGTAGATGCCCTCTGTGAAGCCATCTTCACCACTCTGAGCAACATTCCCACTAGCCTCCTGGAAACACTAGCATCAAGCATGCCCAAACGAATTTTTGAGGGGATTAACAAGAAGTAGGGAGCCATTACTGAGTCCTTTTTTGAATCAAACAGATATTCAATGTCAATAATGGATTGGATCTCAAAATTTAACAACAAACATATATTTAAAAAAAAGTATAATCAAAATATTACATGTCCAAAAAGGAGTAGGAAGAATTATCCACTTGATGGTTAACTCACTATTTATCATATAAATATTTATTACTGGCATCCCATTTTTTTTTAAATTCCAACCTTGGTAATGACATAATATTTTTTATTGGGTTGTCCACAATAAGAAGAAGATAATCCTTTATTATAAATTACTTCCAACTCCAGGCACATTCATGAGAGGTGAGAGCCACCCGAGTGTCATGTCACATCATTCAGCACGACTTAATCTTCATACATCACAAGGCCCAAACTATAATATCACTGAAGAATGAACTTTGTACATTTTCCACAAAAGTCAGATATCCAATATCTCATGGGTAGTGTTGAGAGCATCAGAAGGCCCTGACCATCAGTGTTCATTTTAACGGTGAAATTTTGATTTCATCTTAGTCATTGTCTTTTGACAAAATGCTATTCAGTTTCAGTCATATTTTAAGCATCTGAATTTTATTTAGCTTTAGTCCAGTTTTAGTCAATGAAACGAAATTAGATTTTGATCGAGGAATCTACACTCAATTCCGTCAATGAAAATCAGTAGCTACATCATCATCTGTAAGGCTGGAAGAGCTGAGAGCACTAAACTTTGAGTTTTCATTGATCTGGGCTCCAAATTCCAGTGAACACATCATAAGACAAACGCTCAACCCCCAGGGTCCTATGAGTAACAGCCACAAATACACAACTTGTGTGTGTGTGCGCGCGCGTGTGTGAGTGTGTGAGTGAGGGTGGGGGTTGGGGTTTTATTTTTCCATTGATGTTTTTAGCCTCTGTGGGGCACTTTAAAATGCTAAATGTATGAAAAGTACATTATAAATGAAGTTTGCTATATTACATGCTTTGGTGTGATAGCTGAAAGCTTAGGTAAATTTATTGTTTGAAATTTTCACATTGCACAGACATGAGCTTCTTATATTGCTTATTGTAGAATTATCTGTTCTGTGATGCCATATAATTATTTTTATTTTTGAATGTGAATGTGCTGTTTCAACATGGTTTGCTCATAATATGTGTTAATATCATCACTGCTCCTCCTTTCAAATCCCACCACTGTACTTTTAAGACACAGAAGGGCCATGGTGTAGCTGTGGGTGTGCCAGGGTGCCACCACAGAGGCAGCTGGCACACCCAGATGATGCGTTGCGACACCTGCACCTGCAGTCCTTGTAGATTATGATTCTTGACAGACAGCTGGTCGAACTGAACAAAACCTTTTCAGAGTGACTCTTATGGAATAATGAAGGCTGCTGCCTCCCTGCTGCCTGCATCAGACGTTTGGTTTGGAAGCCTCTGAAATAACTGTGTTTGGGCAACTGATCAAACGGAAAGTGGGCAGAGGACATAGGTTTCCGTCCATTATTAAAGTGTTAACTCATATTTTACCAACATGAACTGTATACTGCATATTCTGATAACACTGCCTGTTACAAGTTGCTCTGTGGAGCGCCTGTTTTCAATTGTGAACAGGATAAAATCCACCAGCAGAGCTACAATGCTCACAGAGAAACTGAATCACATCTCGCTGCTTATGCTCATGGAGAAACTGAACTCTGATGAAATAATAAATGCGTTCAAGGCCAAGCCATGTCATCTTACCCTTTAAATTGAGAGCTGCGCAGTGCGCACAGGTAAGCAGCAATATTGTTGTGTCCTTTACTCTGCTACTAAGTCCAATAGTTGTGTTCAGATGATTTGTTAATCATGTGTAATGTGGATATGTTATGGCTTTAGAGTGCATGACTATGCACATGAGTGTATTATATTTCACTATGTTCATCTCATTGGGCAAGCAATGTCTGTGTGTGTTTTTGAGGACACAAAATGTGCTTTTTTTGTTACTTTGTTATTGAGTTATTTAAGTCATGTCACACGTGTGAATGTTTAGACCTGCTGTGAACTACTGTTGACTATTACTGATTGAACGCACACAACGTGTGGATATGTTTTGTTAATAATGTTGTATTTGAGAGAGATACATGCTTTTGTGGGTTTTTTTTTTCATTTGTGGAGGTGTAACACTGTTGAAAATAAATTTGGCACACCCAGTATTTGCTGGTACACACCCAATGTCCCAATGGATAAGAAAAGTTCCACTGCACAACTGTTACATTAAGAGGTGGTGGGAAGAACTCGGCCATTTATTGGTCTTATTTTTCTCCTCTACCTTTATGCCCTACCTAAAGCTTTGCCGCTCCCTTATTGGCCCATATTGCCAAGTGTGAACTTTCCTGGTTTAATGCAGGCCTGATGTTCTCTTCAAACTGAATTACAGCCCAGTCCTTGCACTCACAATAAAGTATAATCTCATTTGGGAGGTCTCTGTCATCCAGGAGCCTCTTAAACCACTTTCTCCTGGACGCTCACACTCATCTGTCCACCACTGGCAGGTCACAGTCTGTCAAATCTGTCAAAACACACACACACACACACACACACACACAGACACATAGGGACACATACTAGGATTGTTTGTAGCTCCAGCGGCACCTGTATACCCAATCCAGTGTATTGAACTGGGGGAAAATGAGGCTCACCATAATTTATTAGCTACACAATGTCAAATTGTTTGTTTTTTGCAAAAGCCTTAAACCCTACTTTCAGAATAAACACCTTTATCCTAAATTCTATAATCCTTTCCCTTGCTATGTGTTGGCTGTAGCTCAGTGGGTAGAGTGGTCCCCTTTCAACCCCAGGGTTGTAGGTTTGATCCCCAGCTCTTACTGTCTTCAAGTTGTTGTATCCTTGAGCAAGACTTGTAACCTTGAATTTGTTCCCTGTGTGCTTTGCACAACAGCCCACTGCTCCCTTAAGCCTTGTTCACATTACATGATCTTAGCGCAGTCGGCCGGTCAGCGACAGTTTTTTTCAATCCCCTCCCAGAAAATGGGATGAGGCAGTTTTCCACTCTGCAAGTCTGGGTCATGAACACTTATGAGACGGCAGTCAGACACTCGCTGAAGGCCTGTCTCTGAATAGCTGACGAAAACTGAACATCTTAAGTGTGCTAAATATCCAGTCGAGTCGCGCTGACTAAAAAGAGCTCCAGCCAATGAGAGCACACATGCAGAAATGCGGAAGTGATCCATTCCTTCACTCATAATCTTTTTGCCTTTCTTTTAGTTCTTTCACGACATGGAAGCACACAAAAGACCTGGGGGGCTGCTTTCTGCTCCATGTCCATGTTTGCAATTTGTCACATTTCCTGTGTCACTTCTCGTGTGAATTTTTGATACAGAACATTGGAGACCAGGGAGGGCAGTCCGCCATGCCTGCCGATGGGGAGTAATGACAAGACTCTGACCAGAAAGTCATCGACTCTGTCTTGTATATGTACAGTTGTGGTCAAAAGTTTACATACAGTTGCAAAAAAATATAATGTCATGGCTCTTTTGAGTTTCCAGTCATTTCTACAACTGTGATTTTTCTCTGATAGAGTGATTGGAACAGATACTTCTTTGTAACAAAAAACACTCATGAACTTTGGTTCTTCCATCCATCCATCTATCCATTATCTACTGCTTATCCTCGTAGGGTCTTTGGGGGGGCTGGAGCCTATCCCAGCTGTCTTAACACGAGAGGCAGGGTACACCCTGGACAAGTCTCCAGTTCATCGCAGGGCACATAGAGACAGACAACAACTCACACTCACATTCACACCTATGGACAATTTAAATTAGCCAATTAACTTAATCCCCATACATGTTTTTGGATGGTGGGAGGGAGCCGGAGTACCAGAGAGAACCCACGCAGACACGGGGAAGTTCTTTTATGACATTATTATCGGTCAACTGAAAATTTGACCAAATTTGCTGGGTCAAAAATATACATACAGCAATGCTAATATTTGGTTACAGGTCCCTTGGCCATTTTTACACTTTTGGTAGCCATCCACAAGCTTCTGGTTGAATCTTTGACCACTCCTCTTGACAGAATTGGTGCAGTTCATTTAAATTTGTTGGCTTTCTGACATGGACTTGTTTCTTCAGCATTGTCCACATGTTCTCAATAGGGTTTAAGTCAGGACTTTGGGAAGGCCATTCTAAAACCTTCATTCTAGCCTGATTTAGCCATTCCATTACCACTTTTGATGTGTGTTTGGGGTCATTGTCCTGTTGGAAGACCCAAGTGCCCAAGATTTGAAGGTAACCTTCTTCATTATCCCATTTACTCTCTGTAAATACCAGTTCCATTGGCAGCAAAACAGCCCCAATACTAGCACCACCGTGCTTGACGGTAGGCATGCTGTTAAAGGCCTCACCTTTTCTCCTCCAAACATATTGCTGGACATTGTGACAAAACAACTCAATTTTTGTCTGACCACAGAACTTTCTTCCAGAAGCTCTTATCTTTGTCCATGTGATCAGCAGCAAACTTCAGTCGAGCCTTAAGGTGCTGCTTTTGGAACAAGGGCTTCCTTCTTGCACAGCAGTCACTCAGTCCATGGTGATGTAAAACACACTTGACTGTGGACACTGACACCTGTGTTCCAGCAGCTTCTGATTCTTTGCAGATCTGCTTTTTGGTGGTTCTCGGTTGACTCTTCACCCTCCTGACCAGTTTTCTCTCAGCAGCAGGTGATTCAAGTAAATGATTTGCTTTTTCAGATCCATGCTGAGCTCCTTTGACTTTCCCATTGTAGTGTTTTTGGGTGTTTGTATCCAGTGAGCCCTATTTAAATAGCTTCAGAGAAGTCACCAGCTGTAGTCACTCATGATCACTCACAAGAAGTTAAGAGGCCATGCTATGAAGCTCATTTCATTGAAACAACTTTCTAAGTCATCAAAATTGCAAATTCCTTTTGCTGTATGTATTTTTTTGACCCAGCAGATTTGGTCACATTTTCAGTTGACCCATAATAAAGCCATAAAAGAACCAAACTTCATGAATGTTTTTTGTGACAAAGAAGTATCTGTTCTAATCACTCTATCAGAGAAAAATCAGAGTTGTAGGAATAACTGGAAACTCAAGAGAGCCATGACATTGCTCTTTACAAGTGTATGTAAACTTTTGACCACATCCTCCTTGACAGTTTTCATCATAAATAACAGGTGAGATTAAGTTGTGAAATTCAACCTATGAAGCACTACTTAGATATTTAGGGCCCGAGCAGACTGGAACAGGTCTGCAAGGGACCTACTGAAACTGTAGTGTTTATTATTCTTATTCTAATACATCTGATTTCCAAAATTTCGCCCATTTCCCAATGTTAAAAAGTTGTGGAAATTTGCACATTCGTGCAGCCCCATTCAAAATTTGATATTTTAGGGAGCTTGCACACGGCACACGCGAAATGGCCGAATAGCGCCCCCTACAAAATTTAAAAATTCCCATAGAGAAAGTCACCGACTTTGTTGTACCTCAACAAAAATCGGTACAGATGTTAACCCTTCAGGTCCTGAGCCTATTTTGGTCATTTTTTAATACTTTTGATTTTGTCTCTATCTACCATATAAAAATGTTTAACACGCCCATACTTGGTATCTTTTTTCAGCACAACTTCTATAACCTACTTCTATAACCTACCTCCTACTACCATATTGGGCTAAAAAATAATAAAATTTGAATTGAAAGAAAAAATTGTATTTATAATTATAAAAACCACAAATATGCTCAATCAACAGTTTTGGAACTTAAAGATAGGTTGCTAATATGAATATATAAATGTAAAATTGAAATTAAGCAATACTACTGTATATACAAATATTTACAATGAAAAATGTGATCACGCCGGCATGATCATAGGCCCCACAGAGTTAAGCATACTGAGATGAACAAAATTGTCTCTTAGCAGGAAGCTGAAATTCCAAAAGGAAGTCGGCCATTTTGATTTTTTTAATTTCTGATGAAAACAAACTCGTCCTAGGGATTTCATCCAATTGACTTCAAATTTGATACAGATCATCTCCATACTTAGCTGAGTAAAAGTTGTGCTCTGTACATAATTAGGTCAAAGGGTGTGGCTGCTAGTGCTCGCTAAACTTTGGCGAATTTGCGATTTAAATTCGAGTGGCTCTCACGTTCACATACTCGATCCCAGCAGCTTCAAATTTTCTGAGCTTGATGGGGGCTCATCCCTGAACGTTCCAATGTATTAATGTCACGTCTTACTCATAGCACCCCCCAGTGGCAACAGGAAGAGACTCATTCTTACTATTTACATTTACTGGTGTTGTATAGTTGACTCAATGAACTTCATTCCAAACAAGTTCTAATTGTTCTAAACTTCTAAAACAAGTCGGTGAAGCTACATTCCGAGCATCGTGAGGCTACAACTAATGGCGCCCGAATGGCGACGCGCCGTTTTTTTGATGACTTGCCATGAAAATACATTTGCCTCTTTGACGACTATAATAAAGTTGTGTCATCATAAAAACTGATACACTGGTCAAGGCTGGCATCCTCTAAAATCTGATGCGGGCGACGCCTCTGGGCGGGGCAAAATGGCTCCACAGCGCCACCCCTTATGTTTACGTTTTGAACTGATATCACATAGTTGACTACAACAACTTCATTCCACTTCTAAAACATCCAGAACAAGTTGGTGAAACTACATAAAGAATGCCATGAGGCTACAGCTAACAGTGTCCGTGTGGCAGCGCCGCGTTTTTGTTTTTCGCCAAGAAAATTTTGGCTTTTAGATGGCTTTAATAAAGTCGTATCATCATGAAATTTGACACAGAGGTCAAGGGTGAAGAAAATGGCTCCACAGTGCCTCCTTGAAATTTTCAAAAACCCCTCCCCTTAGGGGTTTTTATGGAGTTGGAACACAAAAATCGGTACACACTTGTAACTTGACCAGACACACAAAAAAGTCTCTTGGACCAATTGTCTATTCCAAACAGGAAGTCAGCCATTTTGTTTTGACTCTCCGTTTTGGCCTGATTTCCACATTGAACCATCGAATGGCCATTACTCCTTTGTGTATTGTCTGAATCGCTTGACGTTTATTGCCCCCTGCTCGCACCGCTGTCCCCATCTGATACCCGACTGCGACATACCGTGAGGGCCCTACATAACCGCTTGCGGTTTTCTAGTTTATGAATTGGTATTATCCTTCCTTCTCTGTCATCACTGTCCTTTTGTTCATGATGATAAATGGTCCTCAGCAGTGTTTCATTACGCTCTTTAATTTGGCCCACAATTAGAGTTCCCTCCCTTTTGGGAGACAAAGCAGATTGTGTGTTAATTACAAGATTTGAGGATGGTGATGTTAAGTGAGAACCCAAAAGCATGACTCCCGGAAGCAGCCCATCAGATTAAGGGTTCTTTATTCACAAGGTGAATAGCCAGATCTTAATATAAATGAAAACACTCACAGGGAGGTAAGTACTCTACATAGCACAAAACAATGGAGGGAAATATAATCTAAATCTGCTAACAAACTATCAAATCAAAATCACTCTTTTTTCCAGAGGCATAGCTCAAATACTTATCATGAAGACACATGGGGTCATAGCAGGTATATGAGAAAAGACAAGCTCACACTGGACAGGGGTAGACAAGACTATTTAAACATGAAGGGAACACAGCTGGAAACAATCAGGGCAGGCATAGACAATCACAGACACTGGAGAACAGGAAGGTAGGAAGCAAAATGATCTCACACAGACAGCATTACTACAAAATAAAACTGGAAAAAAAGGGACAACAAACTGGATGAGACAAAGCTGGGTAACTTGATTAAACAGGACAGATGGAACATGACAGGTGGATGTCTAAAATGGATGTATGTCATCTGATGATGAGATTACTGAAACCTTTACATAGCCAGCAGTCATTAATATAAATAACATTAATAAATAACATTAACACAAAAAAGGAAATGAGGATACAAAATTAAAATGGAACGCATTTGCTTGTACGGTGCACAGTTTATAATTTAGCTCCAACACAACATGGGACCTCTGTCTGGCAACTGGCATCATCCTGTGCAATCAAAATAAATCACAGCCAATTAACCTCACATCCCGAGGTCATAAAGACATAAAGAAAACAAAAGAGTCAACAACAATCAGATTACCTGCTCCAGACTGGCTCATGCATGCTAATTAACTCTTTGAGTGCCATTGAAGTAACACAACGTCATTCAAAAGCCGACGCTTGAGTGCCATTGACGTAATACTATGTCAAAGTGTGTTTTCTGCAGCTGGTTGCTGATCACGGTCTGCCATCACGGTCTGCCACAGTCCTTTATTTATTTGATACTTTATTTGTCACATATATATCGCTACATACATGAAATTTGTCCTCTGCATTTAACCCATCCCCTCAGGGAGCAGTGGGCTGCCATGTAAGGCGCTGGGGCTTCTGTGATTTGTAGGCGGGACATAAAGAGTTAATATGTGCACAGCGATCAAAGCAGGAAGTGGAGATGATCGCATTTAGAGAGCAAAAAGTGGTGATTTTGGTGAAAGTCTCCGCTACTCTCCTCCACACAAAACAAGAATGGAACGAGGTAAAAACTAACTTTTTTTTTCATGATGAAATAGCATGACTTTCTTTCATTTGAGCTTCTCTGTGTTTTCAGAGACATGGTACAAAATATACCGTGGGTCAAGAAATATGACTAAAAAATGGGCAAAACCGCTGGCACAAGGCACTTTTGATTTTAAAAAAGGGCTTGCACTCAGAGTTAATACCTCCTCCTTGAGGCTGCTCGGCCGATAGCAGTATCCTGAAAAAAATATATTTTTAGACTTAGACACATGCATGCTTCACTATAGTGTGGCCAACTTAACACTATAATAAAAAACATATTGTACTCACAGTTCCAGAATGAGGGACGCTGACAGAGCCTCTGGCGTTTCTGTGTCTGTACCTTTAAATGTTCATGAGCTGTGTCTGACCACGCCCCCTCTCTGGAGAGAGGAAGTGACTCTCTCTCCGCTTACTTTGCTTCTGTTTACCTATAGGTGTGCGCTAGCAGTAGCAAAAGAGGCTAATGTCACTCTGCAGAGCATGGACAGTACTGTTTACAGTAGTCAGAGTCACCTAAATTACTCAAGGACCACCAGAACTTCCCTAAGTTTTGCATGTGTGCACCCATCATTTCACGGAGGACCGCTTTGTAAACATGAGCCCATACAAATTAAGCTTGGCTACACAGCTGAAGTTGAAGCATGGATCGGTACAAACTGTCCTGAACATAACTACTATGTAGCTCTACTTAGCATGATAGCCTGTAAACATATCCCTGTAGTGTTAGCACTGCAGCAGATCCAGAGCTTGGTTAACTGAGTTAACTAAGTTGACTGCAGTTAACCAAGCTAACCAGAGCTCTGCAGCTATTGCTGCAGTACTAACCGAGCTCCGGACCTCTGGCAGTTAACCAAGCTAACCGAGCAGCTATTGCTGCAGTGCTAACCGAGCTCCAAGCTAACTGGAGCGCCGGACCTCCGGAGCTAACTGAGTTCCGAGCTAACCGGAGCTCCAGACCTCCGGTTACCCAGCTCCGGATCTCTGGTAGCTGCAATGCTAACTGAGCTCCGGACCTTCGGTAGCTGCAGTGCTAGTGCCACAGGGTAAAAACAAAGTAAATGTTAGCAAGGGGAAACAATGGTAGCTGCGCGGTAACTTTACAGGGGGTCTCTACTGTATCCGGGGGAGGCTCAAAGACAGTGTCCTCTTCTGGAGGGACGGGCATCTCCTGTTTCAGCACACATTGGCTAAGAAGAGGAGCAAGCAGGGGAAGGAGGAGACAGACTTTTCACTCCTGGGGCCTCATTCACAGACTATGGGGACACATACTACTGTTATACTAACTTAAATGAATTTTGCATAATAGGTGACCTTTAATCTAAAATACAGACTGACAGACATAGATAGATGCAAGATAGATCAGACAATACTTTATTTGGCCCACGGTTGGAGACATTTACAGTGTTACAACAGCAGAGTGGATAGTGCAACATGACAATCAAGGCCTATATTAAAACCAGAAACACTGGCATAAATAAGCAGAGGTATCAGTAGAAAACATATAGCAATATAATTAGACAACAAGGGAAAATAAGTGAACAATGTACCTTATAAAATGTAACTGATGATACTAATACCACTCAGCATTTTAAATCCTCTACAATGACAAGGAAAGTGATCACAAAGGCTGTAAACCTTTAGAGGGATAGTCTTTCAAAGGGTCACGATAATTCTTCCATTACATTCATCTTCTCACCCTTTATCCCTCAATAAATAGCCCTTTCCTGCCCTGCCAGTCACTCATCACAATGCTATCAGAATCCAGGCCACAAGCAGCCAGCCATTCACCTTCCCCTGTGCTCTCACTTTATCCCTTCATAAAGACTCAACAATGACCTATGTAGACACATTTTATGGTCAGGTTTGTCCCACCCATGCTAAGCAGAATTGTGTGTGTGTGTTCAGTTCAGTGATCTCCAGTTATCTGAGAGAATATTCACCACTTCTCTTTTCTGCTCAAGAATTCTCAGCGCTGAAGATGGAGAAGCGTGATAGGATATGAAACTGTCCTAAAATCCACTCCCTTTTCCCTCAACTTCTCGCTATTCAGAGGTTAGTGAAGAATGCTGAGTCCCTGAGGACCCAACCATTCATCCTGTGTGGGAGATGGAGACGCATTCAGCCTTTGTGGGTTTTGGGGAGGGAGATAGGGGCTTTGACATGAATTCGAATGTGGTTAAGGGTGAGTGAATGTCAGATATCTTATGTTAAAGATGATATACAGATTTCTTTCTGAACGTAGTGAAAGCTGCTTACATACAAATGTCTTAGGGTAAGAGATATTTTGCCTTTGACAGTTTTGTACAGTCAGTACTTCTATGGATATTTAAAAATACTGGAATAGATATGTTATGCAGCCACTTCATTAGGTGCACCAATTAAACTGTTCATTACCACACATATCTAACCAGCCAGTCACATGACAGAAACTCATTTAGGCATGCAGATAGTCAAGAGAACCTGCTGGAGTTCAAATGAAGCATCAGAATGAGGAAGCAAGGTGATTTAAGTGACTTTGAAACTGCTGATCTGCTGGGATTTTCACTTTTTTCCCATCTCTAGGGTTTACTGTCAATGGTATGAAAAAGAGGAAACGTCCAGTGAACGGCAGTTCTCCGGACTAAAATGCCTTGTTGATTATTGAAAAGCAACAGTAACTCAAATAAGCACTTGTTACCACCAAGGTGTGAAGAAGATCACCTCACAACATTGGAACCTTGAAGAAGATCGTCTACAGCAGCAGAAGAGCTCATCTGGAGCCACACCTGTCAGCTAACAACAGGAAACTGAGGCTACAGTTCACGCAGGATCACCACAACTGGACAAGAGAAGATGGAAAAGTGTTTTCTCGACTGAGGAGTCTCTGCTGAACATTGAGATAGTAGGGTCAGAATTTAAACAACATGAAAGCACGGATCCATTTATTGATGGTAGTGTAATCAGTGAGTTTGAGTGAGCACATCAATGACCACAAATTATTGGTCGTCCAGAGAGGGCTGTGGAGGAAGTAACCCACCCAAGTTTTTGAAGTCCTTGCTGCCTAAGATCCTAAAGATCCTGAATATATAAGGACAGCTGAAATTGGAAAGAGCACATCATACTCTCACTGACAGTACTCTGCCTAATCACTGATCAAGCCCAATGAGGGTTCTCACTCACATTTTTCAGACAAACAAAGAGTGCATAATGCATCAAGGAAGAGGGGGTCAAAGGATGGGCCACTAAAGAATGGAAAAGCTACGATGATGGTGGATCTAGTGTGATATTCCAGGATTCAAAGGTTGCTTGTCAGTACATTGATTCTTTGCTTGTCACCACAGCAGAACACGGGAGGATGAGTGTTTACTACCTCCCAGGTGACCTGCCATCAACTGCTTTTCCTAAACCATCACACCTCACAATGTTAGGATCTTGTGAACCATTTATGCCACTTCAATAAATTCCAGGGATATTTTTACCCCTAACCCTAACCCTTTTTATATTTTTCCTCTGCTCCTCCGCCAAATATATTTGTCCTTTGTGAAAATTTTGTAGATGTATGGAAAGTTCAGCATCGTCTTGACAAAGCGTATGCTGTTGAGTCATGTGTTGATTTTCTGTTAATTTGTGTAGCAGGATGAGATGCATCATTCCTGCTTTCATTGAGTGTGTGGTTTTGCCTGACACTCATTAGTCTATCACAATATGAGGCTGCTCTATATAGGGAGGCAGGCTCTATCTTGCCTGCCTCTTGCTCTTTGGCTCCTTGGCTCTGAGGTCCTTCGACTTCCTGAGCGCCTCACTTCCGGTTCTCTGCCCTCTTCCCGTTGTGCCAGGACAGGTAACGTAGCAGTCGCTGTTTTGAGTCTTTGTTAGCTCCATAATTCCACAGGTTAAGTTGATCGTTCGGTTTTATTTTAGACGTCGGAGTGTGGGACACTCGGCCAACACAGCGGCTCGTGGGAAAAATCCCCCCCTTCTCATTCCGATGTGCATGGCGTGTTGTGGGCATCTTGCCACTACAGCTAGGTGAGCGTCAAGCTCTCCTCTCTTCTCTTCTTCTCTTCTCCTCTCCCACATGGGACCTGATGCCATCGACCGGTATGTGTGGCTCTTATCATCTGCCTGCCTCTCGATCAAAACATTAAGAGTAAATATTGACTTAGATCTTCTTTTTTTATATCCTTGTTTAGTGGAGACTGAGTACTGGTGTGCCATGTGAAACGGTGGTTACAGAGACGCTGCTGCTTTGTTTTGTGTTGCTTTGCTTTGCCTCATTTTGGTTGTGTGCTACACTGATTGGCTTCGCCTTGCTGTGCCTCCCAGGGACCTTATGACACATGTCGATGCCCCGTCTGCCCTGTTGTGATGGCAGGCCTGTTTAGGGAAGCGTAATTTTGTGCACGCACTGTCTCCCAGACAGTAATTTTTAAAGTCAGTTGTGGAATTTGCTCTCCTTCTTTTTTTTTTTTTTTTTTTTTTGAATTGTAGGTTCTGATAAATTGAGTTTTATTTTTGTTTGGTTTATTTGGAAATTATTTTTTTTTTGCTTATTTTGGATGAGATTGGGTTTTTTTGGGGGGTTTTCTAATTTGATTACATTAGCTTTATTCTCTTCAGCTGCTTCATTGTTTGATGCAACCAGCTGGCCGTTCGACTCTGTTTAGATTATTTGTTGATTATTTTGAAACTGTTGTTTTGGATTATAATTTGGTTATTTTTGGCAGTTTAACTCTGTTTTTGTTATTTGTTTAATTTGTAAATTACTGACTGCCAATTCTTTAAATTGTTTGGTTCTTTTTGTGTGTGTGTGTGTGTTTCATTTCAGATGTCAGATGTCAGAAGTTTGAGGGGGCGTGGCTTTGGACAGAGCACTGATGGGAGGGGGAGGAGAGGTGGAGCTTAGAGGAGGCTGACAGGAGGTGCAACTTTCAAATCTTGCTAGCTTTTTCAAATCATGAACAAGGGGGCAGTTGTGGGTTCTCCAGGTGAGGACCACTTCCTCATTCAAAAAGCTGCAGTTCCCGTCCAGCCACTGAGGGCTGGCTCCGGAAGTGAGCAATTCTCCATTGACCGCCATGTTAAAATAGCTGACTTTACAGCTTAAAAAAACATATTTACAGCCTGGTACATTTTAATTTTTTGGTCTCTACCAACAGTTTCCACCTCTGTGAACATTAAATTACAAATTAATAAAATACATTGCATAAATTAGGGCGTGGTTACGTTGAGTGACAGGTTCACAGACAGCTACCGGCAGTTAGCTCTTTGCTAACGCATCAGTTGAGCTAGGCTAGGCTACACCCAGAGGTCCACGGTTAACAGACACTGCAGTGTCTGTGTTTGTTTGCCTAATTTTGTGTAGTTCTTTTTCTGGTAGTATGGCGTGTTGTGTTGCACGGTGGTGCAGTGTTTAGCACTGTCACCTCACAGCATTAAGGTACCCGATTCCCGGCCCGCGACTTTTCTGTGTGGAGTTTGCATGTTCTGCGTGGGTTCTCTCTGGGTACTCCGGCTTCCTCCCACCATCCAAAAACACGCATGGGGATTAGGTTAATTGGTTAATTTAAATTGCCTGCAGGTGTGAATGTGAGTGTGAGTGGTTGTCTGTCTCTATGTGTCCTGTGATGAACTGAAGACTTGTCCAGGGTGTACCCTGTCTTTCACAGCTGGGATAGGCTCCAGCCCTCCCGCGACCCTGTGAGGATAAGCGGTAGATATTGGAGGGCGTGTTGTGTTGTTGACTGTACTGTACTTTCGATGTGTAAATGTTTTACCTATAGACTGTATAAAATAAAGTGTACCTGGATGTTGCCACTTATTGGCATGTGTCGGCATATTTTACCGCTGCCTTATAATGACTTTATTGCCGACTCATGGTCCCTGCTGATACAGACAAATGACCAGAGCATGCTGAGTCTGTTTAATGTGGGAATACAACCTTATTATATAGAAGAACTGATGATGATACAACCGTATCATTGTTGTGTTTAAAAAGCCCAACATTGCATGGACAGAGATGCTCCGTCAGAAAGCGGCTGCTGTTGTTTGTGTGCTGCTGTGCTGGATAACGTTGGTGGATGGAGGCAGTGTTGAAACCCAGTAAATAACATGTTTCACAGTTAAATAGTACAGATGAATTTTCCAACAAACCCTGCAGCTCCACCTAAAACCTCTCAATCTGAAAAGGTGAGTTTTAAAACGTAGCAGCAGCATTATGATCTGTTTTTGCTGCTGGTAGCTGTTTGTTAGCCTAGCCTAGCTGATTAGCCTTAGGCTAGCTCAGTTCAGCCCAGTTAACTTGAGTTCAGTGAGCGGGATCTCCTCCAGCTGACCTGTAAAGTTACCGCCTCTCCTCCAAATATGGAAAGTACACGCCCACTGAAATCCAAGATGGCGCAGTTCAAATGCCCATGATAGGAGCACAAAAAGGACTCCCCCAAACCAATGGGTGACGTCACGGGTGCTACATCCATTCTTTTTACAGTCTATGATCATGAATTGTGGCTTTAATTTGTTCAATGACTCATCTAGAAGGGACACTCTTCTTATGCCTCTGAGGAAAGCAAACATCACTTTCATTTAAAGGAATAAGTGACCTGAAGACTGCATCTCACACTGGCCAATTCCTCTATTAAATGTTTATCTGAAACCTTTCGGCAGTGGGTATAGGAGACAGGCCCAGCGCACCTCACTTTATATTGACTGTATGGAGGATTGAAATGGTTCACTGGTGACTACGTGTTGTAGGAGTACACGCCAGACATTCACTGTCTTCATTTATTTTTATTTCTATTCAGTTTTTTCTTGTATAATGCTTGCGTGTGGATATGTGTTATTATTTTTTGTTTGCTTTCTGTCTGTATCCTATTTCTCTGTTAGTTTGTCTGTTCATTAATGGGAGCCAAACAGGTTTTAAGTCAACGTATGGTCTGGTCATCCCACTAGACGTTTTGTTTATTCAATTATTATTCTATTTGATCCATTTTGAAATGAAATAAAGTGGATCTAATAAGTGTAATTCATATAATAGATGGAATTACATTTGATGTCAGATATAATCATTTAATTCATTGTTTTGCGAGCCGAAACCTGTGTTCCCAGTGTTTGACAGCCCACCACTTCACCATATTTTAGCCTAAGGGTTACAGTTCTGTGCTGTAGAGCTTTGATCGGCTTTGCCACTAACTTTGTATCCACCAGAGGGTTGGTTCTCCACCTTGATCTTGAACTTGCGCCTCAGGGCCTGTGTGTGGTGTCTGGATCTTTGTATAGATGGATGGGTGGTCATGTTCTGCTTCTAAACAGCACTCCTCCGCCCTCCCATTCTGTGATTAATGGTCTTTTAGTTGACAAATCACCCCTGAGGCTCAGAGGGAGCTAGACAGACAATGGCTGCTAGACAATCAATGCTACAAGGTTTCTCTTTCACCCCTTTGATCAGAGCTGTGTTTTCTCAGAGACTACAGTAGTTGTTTCACATTCATTTTCATTTTAAATATTGTTCTCAATCTCTAATTGTCAGTGAGCAGATTCTATCTTACTTTAAAATTAAAAAAGTAAACAGAAAATGATTTCACTAATCGCCATAAAGGAGTTGCATATACAGTACATTTATTTCACTATCTGGTGGACCAGTGGACTAAAATTCAAAGAATTTTGAAAAGAAAGAAAAGAAAAGAAGAACAGAAAATTGATAACAAAGAACTCAATAAACAACGGTGTTCATGTGAAACTAAACTCCAAATGCAAAAGGCGCTCACACAGAATTCTAAACTAAAGACAAAAGGAGATCACAGTTCAGGGAATAATGACTTGGGAAAGTAAGTATAATTAATAACTAGTTTAATTAACTAGTAACAAAAACGCTCCATATGAGGTAACTAATGACAAATCCAACTAACTCACTGAGGAGGTAAATTTAAACTAATGAACTAAAAGCTGATTAGTGTGAAATTTCAGGTCAAAAAGTTCAACCCACCTGAATCAGTGGAATATGGAGTGTGACATGAATAGTCTTGGCATGTTCTGTCAGGATGTCATTTCACATATTTATTGTTTGGTGTAGTTTTCTGCTCCTCTGCTCCTCTGCAAATATGGGCGTTTTATATTTTATAATTTTATATTTATATCTTTATTTTTATTTCTTATTTATATATGCCTTTAACCCGAGATAATTTACAACATTTTGTTATGCATGCATAATGACAATCAAGACTCTTGAATCTTGAATCTTGTAAAGTTGTTGTTCTTAACTAATTAGTTGCTGCCACTCTGGAGTTCGTGGCAGTAATTACTGAGCAGTCATTACAAGATGGGGTATGCTACACCATTTTTTGTTTTGATTGTTTTGTATTTATTCTCAAACATGTAGGGGAAGAAGCTGTGTTCACCACTATATTTATGTTTTCCGAGAGAGTTTGAATTGATGTACCTTGTTAACTGTAACATAATGTTCATGTAAATGCAAAAAAAGTTTTCATCTCCCAGGAGAAAGATACCTTTGCTTGTGCTTATTTTTCGAACAAAACTTGTTTACTGACGCTTCCAACCACAAAAGCTGTGTTTCACCACCACCAACAACTACATTCATGTGTTTTCTGACAGTACTGTGGTGAAATAGTAATGCAATGAACCCAGAAGAAGTGAACCCCTTCAGTCTGCTGAACCAGTAGAGTAGCTGAGAGTAGAACCAGGAGAAGGGGCTACATGCAAAGTTCCAATAAGAAACTGCATTGTTCTCATTGTTAAACACCACAAAAAGTGTCAACCTTTTATGACATTATGCATATTTTAGTCTTGCAGCAAAAGCTATTAATATTTGGTGTGTGTGTGTGTGTGAGACCATCACCGGCCCTCCCTGGAATCGAAGCTTACATTCTTTATTGGAATTTCCTGTTATAAGCCAGAGAGGGATGTGCTACACCTGGGTGACAAGAGGGGGGGAAGAAATGACAGACAGGGAGATAAGACAAAACACAAAGGGGAGGTTACAGACAGGCAGTGCTATCTGAATAAAAAAGTGTAAGCTGCTGTGTCATTCCTAACACCTTCATCCCAACACCCAATGGTACTGCACACCAGAGCTGTGGAACTCCTGACAGTATAGAGTGGGCCACTACAGAACAAGAGTGAGAGAGGTATGTGGAGAAGACATGAGCTTAGTGAGAAGTCAGAAGAGTGATTCAGCACATTCTGGCAGTTCACATCAGTATGATGCAATGTGACTCAGGAGGAGCTGGTAAGATCTGGATAAAACATGCATATGTGAAGAACACTGAAGCCCAGAGTGTCTTCCATAACTCCGCATGGCCAGACCGGCTGGGTGTCCCCAACACGCCAGGGAAGCAGGAGCACTGATGATGCCAAACCCAGAGAGCCACCAGGGCCACCAAGAACCGCGCAGATCCAGTGACCAGGAGGAAGGGAGAAACCACCATCCCCGAGGCAGCCAGGACAGGTCCAAGGGCCCAGTGCTACCCTGTGTGTAATGTGGTGCATTAAAAGTTGGAAGGGCAGGAGAAGCTGCAGGGGAAGGGTACTTGCAGCCTACCCCGATCCAAATCCTTAAGCCACCCCAAACCCCCCTCAAAGTGTGACTGTGTTTGCTGTATTAAAATTAAAGCGCAGAGGGGGCAAGAAGGTGGGAGAGGGGGAGAATACAGTGCCCTGGAACACTGCAGTTTGCACCACCAAATTGTCCTCCGTCCTCACCCCCACCTGTCCCCAAAGCCCTATGTGTTGTGTCCCTATATGTGCCTAAAAGTGACTATGTACAGTGAGGTGCAAGATAAGTGATGTGCACATTAAGAGGCAGTCTGGTGGGGGCCCAGCCCATGGGAATGGAGCTGCGAGGGGAGTAGATAGAAATGGGCATAGTCCCTGAAGCACGGGGCCCCCAGGACCGGGAGGCCAGGAGCCAGGGAGAGCCCACACAAACCAGCAGGCCCCACCAACACCATGACCCTGGGAACCGCGGCCCCAGAGCATAGCCCCAGCAGCCACACAGACCCGCAGTGAGCCAGCTGCACACATTAATTAGAGGTGCAATGCCCAGCCTACACAGCCAATAAGAGCTGACCACAGAGCCTGCCGCCAATGACCCCATCCGCCGCCAATTGCCGGCGACGCTATCAGACGCGCTTCACAAGCCAGGAACCAAATGCACGAGCCAGGACGACCGGCAACCGCCGAACCGGCAAGGAAGAGGGAGAGCGCCGCAACCCCCACAACTACCCAGCGAGCCAAAAGATGGAAAGTCCAGGAACATCCCCCCACAAACAGACCAAATACAGGGCCAACGCATCCGACATGCAGCATGAATGCGAAGAGGCTGGCAGCCAAATGGGAGGCACCCAGTGCCAGGCACAATAACAAATTTAAAGCTTTTCTGAGAGTCTAATAGCCCCAGTTAAAGCATTTCTGTTGTAAATTATATTGTAACATCTAATACTGTTGAAAAACATTTGACTTAGCTTGACTGCCTCATTTTATTTTTCCAATACTGTCACTTGTATATGTATGTATTGAGGGGTAAGAAAAGATGCATATGTGGCTCAGTAACAGAGCAGGTTGTGCACCGAATTTGAAGTTTGGTGGTTTGCTTCCTGCCATCAGTCATGTGCTGTGGTGTCCTTGAGCAAGATACCTAACCCCAAATTGCTACCAATTCTGCAGGTATGTGAATGCGTACTTTATGGCCATCTCCCACAAACAGTGTATGAATGTGCCTGACATTCACATCAACGAAGAAACAACTTCCCAAAGACTCTTATTACCTGGAAAAAGGAATGGTAGAAACCTCAGGAAGAGCAACAGAGGAGGGATCCCTCTTCAGAATGGAACGTACAGAGGAACAACGTTGAAAACCACACATGTCAAGTCAAGTCAAGTCAACTTTATTTGTATAGCCTAATATCACAAATTATGAATTTGCCTCATTGGGCTTTACAATCTGTACAGGATATGACACCCTCTGTCCTTTACAAATGACCCTCGCATCGACTAAGGAAAAACTCCCCAAAAAAAAACCTTTTAACAGGGAAAAAGAAACGGAAGAAACCTCAGGAAGAGCAACAGAGGAGGGATCCCTCTTCCAGGATGGACAGACGTGCAATAGATGCCATGTGTACAGAATAACAACAATGAAAA
Organism: Synanceia verrucosa; assembly: GCA_029721515.1. Classification (NCBI taxonomy): domain Eukaryota; kingdom Metazoa; phylum Chordata; class Actinopteri; order Perciformes; family Synanceiidae; genus Synanceia; species Synanceia verrucosa. The sequence goes on from CM056568.1 coordinate 577,493, forward strand.
CACATTAACACTAACATACAAAATTGTATGGAAATGTCCAAATCAATATAACAACAGCTAATATACAGTGTGTATATATAGAATTGTATGAGAGTGTCCAAGGGGATGAAGCGCATCATCAAGCTATCAGCATAGGATGAGAAGCATGTCGTCCTCTCCACCACGCCAACCAGAAGAAGCCTGGGCAGCACATCTTCCACTCCACCACACCAAACAGGAGAAACCTCCGCAGGATGACCTCATCACCACCACGTCACTCAGAACCAGAAGATGAAGCCTGACTGGTCTGCACAACCACTACTCCACCAGGTAGACTGGATCCATGGATACCTGTGAGATGAGAACGCACAGGGACTACGAGGCACAAAAATAATCAGCAGCATGTGTTAAAGGGAGGAAGAGTAAACACATCCTCTTCTCCACTACCCTAAAAGATACAACCTGAGCAGCATCGCCTCTTCTCCATCTCACCACCATCAGGACAGACGAAGCCTGGATGACACCACCTCCTTCTCAACAAGTAGCCTCAGCTCACGGACACCTGGGAGCTGGGAGCACAGGGGCTCCGAGGAAGAAGATGAGTTAGTAAAATGACTTAATGGAGGCATCGAAATGAAGAAGAAGAGAAGCTCAGTGTGTCAGAGGAAGTCCCCCGGCAGTCTAGACCTATAGCAGCATAACTAAGGATTGATCCAAGGCAGCCTGAGTCAACCTTGGATCAGTCCTAACTATAAGCACTATCAAAAAGGAAAGTCATAAGCCTACTCTTGAATAAGGGGATGGTGTCTGCCTCCCGGACTGAAAGAGGGAGTTGGTTCCACAGAAGAGGAGCTTGATAACTGAAAGCTCTAGCTCCCATTCTACTTTTATAAACCCTAGGAACCGCTAGTAGTCCTGCATTCTGAGAGCGTAGAGTTCTAGCAGGATTATAAGGCACTATTAGCTCTTTAAGATAAGATGGTGCCTGACCATTCAGTGCCTTGTAGGTGAGGAGGAGGATTTTAAATTCTATTCTAGATTTTACAGGGAGCCAGTGCAGAGAGGCTAACACCGGAGAAATATGGTCTCTTTTCCTGGTTCTGGTCAGAACACGTGCTGCAGCATTCTGGACCAGCTGGAGAGTCCTGATAGACTTATTAGGGCAGCCTGATAATAACGAGTTACAATAGTCCAGCCTGGAAGTTACAAATGCATGGACTAATTTTTCTGCATCGTTTTGGGAGAGAATATGCCTTATTTTTGCAATGTTACGCAGATGAAAAAAAGCTGTTCTAGCTGTTTGTTTCATGTGGACGTTGAAGGACATGGTTGCACCATATGGCAACACTTAATATGGAATTGTATGGAAATAAAATGTCTAAGGGGATGAAGAGCAGCATCATAAGCAGTCACTTTCCCTGTATTTTAACAAAGCAAATAGCTTTATTTTTATAATGTATAAAAATACAACGGCAGAGAATCATGGCTGACATTTAAACAAGGAGGCCATGCAGATGGACAGAAATAAAAAAGTTATCTACTCTCTGACTGTTGGGGTTCTACAAAGTCCCAAAAAAAGAAAATGAATGAATTTTAAATGGGTTGACAGACTGGTGGAAATGATGGTAAAAGCCATGTGCACCACTGAACACACACACACACACACAGTCCACAAGACATAAAGGTCAAATCCTGAAGAAGATTGGTCCCTCCATATTGAATAATAAATGTGATCATCCCCTCTGTGAAGGCGTTTCTCAGGTTAACCAAACAAGGTGAGCTGATTAGTCTCAGATTAACGACACCAATGACCAGCATGATGTCATCTTGGATGCCTCTCAGTTCTGTACAACAGAATAGGTTGTGGGGGGTATCATATCACAAGAGAGTTGCAGGTATTAGGGCCAAAAGAGGCTGTAGGTTATATTCATGCAATTTTTATAATCTAATTTTATAATTTTTATAATAATAAATGGTAAAAACATGTAAATAAACAGTTTTTACGTTTTCTATTTAAACAGTTGTAATCTAAACTAATCTAAAATACTGATAAGTGGTCATTGAATTGTCACTGAATAGGACAGTGACATACTATGACTTTTGAAGCTTGCTGAAGCATCTACAACAAACCTAGATTTGCGTGATGCTCAATGCAATGCTAACAGAAGTTCAGTGAGAACACTCCATGACAGACATTAGCTAATTTTTATTGAAGGACAACAACCATGGGGCGGCTGTGGTTCAGTGGTAGAACAGGTCGTTCAGTTATCGGAAGATCACTGGTTCGAATCCCGGCTCCCCTGAGGTGCATGTCGAAGTGTCCTTGAGCAAGATACTGAACCCCAAATTGCTCCTGATGAGCTGATGAGCACGGCACGCTTTGAGCTGTCGGTAGACTGGAAAAGCGCTATACAAATGCAACACCATTTACCAACCTCAATCTGGGATTATCAATGGACAAATATCCACTGTCCTGTACTTTAAAGTGGAAGCGCCCTTACAAATTATAAAATTTACTTTTGTCATTTACTCACCCATTTGGAGACATTTGGAGTATTTCCAAAGATATTGGATTTGATGATATCCATTTAATAGGGGCACTGAAATGCAGCCAGTTAATGACACAAACTTGACCATTTCTCAAATGATGTTTAATAAGGTTTGATAATACACAGGAAGTAAAGTTAAAAAAAGTTAAAGTTGGTCCAACAAACCATGAAACTAATCTTCTAGCAGATGATATACATTGCCTTACAATATTTTTCATAGCTCTTGAACTTTTCCAAGCACAAACTTAAATGTATTTTTGGGATAGACCAACACAAAGTAACACATAATTATGTAGAGGAAAGAAAATGGTACTTGGTGATTTTACAAATAAAAATCTGAAGTGTGGCATGCATATGTATTCAACAGTATTAAAGACAGGACTGAAATCCAAGAAGAGCATCCCGGTGTTGGTATTTGGCCACTCAGGATGCTCAAGGGTGTTGTGTAGGGCGAGACTGATGGCATCCTCCATAAATCTGCTGGTCCAGTGTGCCAGGGATATTGCACTTGATGTTGTCCAGGATCAGTCTCTCAAAGCATTTTGCTGTCACTAGTGTGAGAGCAATCAGGCAGAAGTCATTTATGATGCTTAACGACACTGGATGGATATTACCAAGGTTACAATATCTTCTCCAGTCCTTAACTATTCTCGTACCTGGAGCCTGAGCTTGTGCCAACAGGGATTGAGGGCAACCTTAATCGCACAGAATGTGAGATGATAATCAAGGCTCCGATTCTGATTCAAAGTTTACCAAACATCATCTAACTCAACCGTACTGAAGGCAACACCAACCACATAATGGAGGCTGAATCACGTATGTCTGATGCAGAAGACTTTGCACTCGGTTATGGTAGTGAATACTCTCCCACAATGCACTCAGGACAGAGGGTTTTTTGCAAACCAAACATGGAACAATGAAAATGGACACAGTGCACAGATCTCTCTGTCAAATCAGAATCAGAAATCAGAAAGCCTTTATTGTCACTGATCACAAGTAAGCAGCAAAAATTAGCCATCAACCCGTCCATACACGTACATCACACAAACAATATGACATGGTGGGTATACAGGGCGGGAAGACAGAGGATAGGTGAAAAAAAAGAGAATACAGCATAACATGAGGAGAGGGAGGAGAAAAACAGTAAAAAAAAAAAAAAAAACACCTCAGCAACATAAGCACATAATCAGTACACTGACAACATGAAAAAGTCATGACTAGCAACAGGGGAGGAAAGGGGAGGTGGAGGTAGTCCTGTGTAGGCAGACCACCAGCTGGCCACAGCCGTAAGCACCATACCACACTCACCTGCCCGACTGGTGGTAATAAGCAGCGAAGGATGGCGGGAGGGGATGTGAAATGTGTAATGTGTATGAATGTGTGTGAATGTGAGTGTGTGTGTGTCACTTGTTGTTCCAGCAGCGGCCTTGGCCGAGGCCAGTGCCAGACGAGGGAGGCCAAAAGCATATAAGATTGAGATTGTTCAGGTTAGGTCGAGTAGCCGCACTCCAATTTACACAAGCTCTCTTTGTCCATTCTGGTCTCCAAAACGATCCATTATATGCCTTTGCAAAGCTTACGGCCCCAGGAAAGGAAACTGGCACCTCTCCAGCCACCATTCTACTCACCAAACTTGGTCAGACCTGGACCAGCGACCTTCCGATTCCCAGCCCAAGTCACTACAGACTGAGGTACTGCTGCCCTGAACCACTGCTGTTTTCCAGGTAAGGTGGGAAAGACTACGAACCAGGCTTTCAAAAGACTTATAATTTAGGTTTAGCATTGATCAATAGACTAGAATCAAAAATGGCTGCAACCCCACCTCCGTGGCTGGCGTCTCTAGGAATATGAGTATTAATATGACTAGGAGAAGTGGATTCATTCAGGCTGACATAATCATCAACTCATTTACTAGTAGAGCTTTAGATGATAATGACCTAATATTTAAAAAATTAATTATCCTGTCCTGATGAGCTATTACAGCAGTGGTGTTAATTTTTATTAAATTATTTTGTTCAACTCCCCTTTTTCTCTCAACCTTGGGTTGTCACGGGTTTGGTCAACTAATAAACTTGGCCATGTTTCCAGAAACAAGAGGTGCTCCTTCCAAAGTAGGATGGATGCAGTCTCTCCTCATCAGATCAGGGGCCTCAGGTATCAATACATGTGTGGATTTCATACTGAGAGCTGGCTGTAATCCACAAAGTGGCGTATGCTGTCAAAAATCCAGATTTATCGACCAGTGCGAACGTCTGAATCCACGCAGCTTCCCTTGATACATCCCAATCAGCGTGGGAGAGATGGAGGCCATGCTGGAGGTAGAGGAAGAGGAAGACAAGAAGGTGCTCAAAGAGGACCGAATCTGACAAGTGAGATCCGCGAACACTGGTTTACCACGTTGTCAACCACGGCCTGATGCTGAGGGAGGCTGGACTGCGAGTACAACCAAATCTAAGCCGATATACAGTGTTGGTGATTTTGGCCAACAATGCTATAACACTCAATCAGCTCCAAGCTAACATTGTCAATAACCACGCCATTTTCAACGATATCCATCAGATCTCAACATCAACACTGGTACGCATCTTAAAAAAAAAACATATTCAAATGTAGCAAATTTATCGAGTGCCTGCTGCATGATTATGCAGAGGTATGTATTCACTTTAGCAGTGTGATCTTGCATACTGTGTCATAATCTTTTACTGTACTGTAATATGTATACTTGATCTACACTGAGCTACACATTTTTGCCTGACACTGTTTTTCAGGGGGTTTTACGAATGGATGGAGAGAAGATCGAGCATGAGTTTATTTACGTAGATGAGGCTGGGTTCAACCCGACGAGAACACGAAGGAGGGGAAGAAACATCATTGGCCACAGGGCTATACTCAATGTCCCAGGGCAAAGTGAGGGTAATATAACACTCTGTGCAGCCATTACACAGAATGGGGTCCTCCACCACCACGCCCATATGGGCCCTTACAACACAGCACTCATACTTACATTCTTGGACCAATTGCACAACATAAAACCAGCAAATCAAATCGATCACATGCAATGCATTGTTGTCTGGGGCAATGTGTCTTTCCACCGCTCTGCTCTGGTTAAGAACTGGTTTCAGCAAAATACACATTTCACCGTCCTATATCTTCCACCATACTCTCCATTCCTCAACCCTATAGAAGAGTTTTTCTCTGCATGGCGGTGGAAGGTATATGATCTCCTTCTCCAGGCTGAGGTACCCCTCATCCAAGCCATGGAGGATGGAACCAGATGGAGGTAGCAGCAATGCAAGGATGGATTCGTCATTCAAGACATTTCTTTCCAAGGTGTTTTGCTAATGACAACATTGCTTGCAATGTTGATGAAATTCTCTGGCCAGATCCAGCTAGGCGAAGAAACAATGTCTAGCTTTTTTGGGTTTTTTTTGACCTTACAATATGTAAAGTGACGATTTGTTACAGTATTATGAATCTCCATGTCAACATTTTGGGTGTGTTGAGAAATAAATGAGTTTCTTCAGTCCACAACATTGGTCTTGTGTAGTGTTTGGTGAATTTACATTATATTTGTACTTTGTTGATAGTAGCCTACTCTAATCATAGGAAAGTAAAAGTGCTAAAAGTGTTTGAGGTTTATCACAGCAGAGTGTAACTTGAGCAAACAGAGTATGGTAATGTCAAACGTATGTGTTTCATATGGTAACAAAGTGAGGTTTTTAAAAAGAAGTGTATAGTTTTTACAAGAGTGTTTAATTTTGCAAAGGATCTGTAGTGTTTTGCAAATTGGGTGTGTGGTTGTGCTAATTGTGTGTAGTGTTTTGAAAACACGGGCCCTGTCTTGAAAATCGTTCTTAAGCAATCAAAAAAAAACTGTAATATGGCTGGCTGACATGTGGATGATCCAGTCCAACACAGTTGGCATGGCCCGGCTCAGGGTCGACTAGCTCACTCCCGATCGGACGGTGTCCGGTCGTGGTCAGCGCCTGTGCGGCTCTGGCAGCGGTCGGCTCCTCCTCCTCCGGGAGCTGACCGGTCACAGCTCCGCGCACAGCTGTTTACAAACTGGCGAGAGTTTCCCAAACATCCCCTCTAAGTGTCGCCAACGGACCAAAGTATCAGAACCTGGCGTACGGCAGCTATGAAGTTGGCGTGGAGCTGCGCCAGTTTCCAGGCTCAGTTCACTGTTGATAAATCAGAACGTGAACGTGGATCCTGGTGTACGCCATGTTTCCTGGCGTACGCTACTTTGATACAAAAGACCCCAGGTTTTCCCCAGAAGCTGCTCCAATTATCAATGAAGCCCACATCATTAACTGGACACCACCTCGACAGCCAGCGGTGGAAGGATGACATGCGACTAAACATGTCATCAGAGGCCAAGCTAGGGAGGGGACCAGAGAAAACTGCAGAGTCCGACATTGTTTTAGCGTAAGCACACACTGATTCCACGTTAATTTTCAACCTCCGATTGGCGTTACCGGGTGTCATTACCGCCGACGTGAATAACAATAGTCCCATATTGACGCTTATCCTTAGCCAGCAGTTTCAAATAGGATTCTATGTCACCCGCTCTGGCCCCTGAGATGCATTTGACTATGGTTGCTGGTGTCACTAATTTCACATTTCGGAGAATAGAGCTGACAATAACCAGGGTTGTTAGAAAACTTGTTAGAAATGTGAAGGGTTCGGTGGTGAGCCGTGGGCTGTTTAAAACTACGCTTCCTACAGACAGTCACCCACTCTCCCGGCTGCTCAGGAGTTTCTAGCTAGCAGGAGCTACGCTTGGTCGGCTCGCACCGGCTAGGGGCTGGCTAGCTACGGAAGCATAAGTAGGACTTTGGATGGTGCAGAGCCGTGCTTCCAATTCGCTAAGCCTCGCCTCCAAAACCGCGAACATGCTACACTTATTACACGTACCATTATCACTAAAGGAGGCAGAGGAATAACTAAGCATGAGACACACTGAGCAAGAGAGAGCAGGAGAAGGAAGAGGAGAAGCCATGGCTATATACTAGGATAGCTGCTAGGCTAACCTATGGAAGCTAGTTGTTAGCAGAAAAGAGCCGCTAGAAAACACCAATGAGTGAGAGGGAAAGTCTGGGGAAGTTTTGTGCTTGATAGGATTAGTGCACGTACAAATGTGCAGCAAGACGTTAACCGCTGTAGTTAAGACAGTGACAAAACTAGATTTGTAGCAGAGCAGCTCAGAGTGTTGTGAGCAGTAACAGAGTAGCAGCAGAGACCGGAAATGATGCAATACGATTACCGTAGTATGTTTGACGTTAGTACTGGACGTCCGGAAGAAGTCCGAAAAAAGACGCCATCTGGTGTCACAGTCTGCACCTTCAGTGGACCGAGATTGGACGTACATAAATGATGCTAACAAGATGCTGTTTCAACATCTCTTTGCGCAGTGGGATCATCATCATCTGCTACATACCCATAGAGTCCAATAGAGGGCCCCCTGTGGTTATAAAGTTAGAGTTAGAGTCTTTTGCTATTATTCCAATTGTACACTCAAAGGCTCAACACACAGGACATTCTGCACAGTATGTTTGACTCTGTCATGGATGCATTCACTTCCTGAATAAATGTCAGTTTGCTGGGATTTGAGGAGTCAAAATGAGTGATTGCAAGGACAGGAAAGGGGAGGGGACATAATAAGTGCTTTGGCCCACAAGCCCAATTCCCTTCCTCATAAGAAAAGTATTCTGCCGCACCACAAATGCCTGATAGACAGTCTCCTCCTCTGCCTCATGGAGGAAAAACAAAGAAGCAAGGAGAAAGAAGGAATTATGTTATGTGGTAGTTCATTTTGTCTCTGAAATGACAGCGGTCACACATTTAGGTCAGAAAACCATGTGGCTTTTTCACTCTTTCCCTTCTCTATCTTTTCTCTTTTCCAACCATTTATTTCTCTTTTTCTCCACTTTTCTTTCATAGCTTCTTTCTGAACATTCTGGTCTCTGTGCACCAATAAAGTTCACACTGCATCATCCAATACCGAAGTGTCACTGTTTTCATTGTGGTATCTCTGCTACATTCTTTCGTTTTTCTCTTCTATTCCATGTTACCTAACTTATTTTGTATCTGTTGCCTCTGCATGTCTTTCCTTTACACTCACTCACAGTTTTTTTAATTTTTGCCTGCTTAAGTGTCAATTCTTTATTGTTTGCACTGACAGTAGTGGAGTCTCTCAAAGAATTTAGTTTGACAGGTTTACTCTGGACAGAAGGAGGGGATAAATGGAACATTTCAAGCATATGTAAGGGACTTAATGAATAGAAAATGTGGAAGAACCCAAGGGCTTCCTTTGGCTTTGAGATTTCTTGTATCACATATTCAATTAAAATTCACTGAGACACTTGCCCCAACTCTACTTTTGTGAGTTAAAATGTGCATAAGCTGGCCAAAAACATGCTTGTGTTTAGTTTCTCAATCAATCATTGGTGCATTTGGGGTTTAGCACAGATTAAGCTAGTGGCATCTCCTATTCCCCTTCAAAGCCAGATGTGCGAAGAAGAAATTGTTTTTAAAAAGTTAAATGGTAAAAAACATGGATTGACACGATATTTTGTCAGAAAAAAAATATTACCTCTGTGTTTTTTTTTTTGTGAATTTTGACTATTGGATTTTAAAACTATATCAGATGCAGTATCTGGATTACACCAAAATAGCAAGCTGACTAACCTGGATATTTTATTTTTTTTCTGGATTTTATAAATTCAAAGGAAGCTATTGGTCAATTTATGACTGACTTGTTCAAGAGTGCTAATATATTTCTCTGATTAGCACCAAATCGTGCCCTCCAAAATGCTGAAAATCAACACTACTGTATTGTACATTAGACTGTCATCCTTAGCTGGAAAAACATGTATGGATGAAGACTACTGAGGTTGATGGGAGAACACATAATAGTATTCCCCATCCCCACGAGAGGACATGCATTTTTTATGTCAGATGTCTCATCAACAAACACACTTTATTAGATGTTGGAAGACTATACAGGGAATATATGTCCCTTGTGTCAGAATTTTTGCATTTTCAACACCTTATCTTACAGAAAGGCTGTCTGTTACATCCGAACCCATTGGTTTTCCACTGCTGTCAAACCTGAAGTCACCAGCCCCGCAGCCTAACATACTTACATTGAACAGCAGAGCATAGAGCCTGAAAAGTCTTGCACTGCTTGACATCTACAAGACGTGTTTGATGATTTATTTCAGAAAAGTGTGGTTAATATGCAGGGTTGATGTTTGAATTGCTTGAAGCTTGCCCTATTTGCCAAAAGCAATGTGAGAAACCCTCGACAGGGAATGTGCTGTATCATCTGAGCATGACCTAACACCAAAATCCCAGTTACTTGAGACTGGGTCGAATTGTGATCTGGGAAGGAAATGCTAGCACACAAGGGCTGCTGGGACTATTTTCACAGAAGACTGTTCACATCAGAACTGTATTTATCTGCACTGGTCAACAAGTATTTTTTCAGTCACACTTTATAATACAGCCCGGCAGTTGTGGCTCAATTTTGGTGAAATTGCAGCACAATTGTGGTGTGTGCTACTGCGATGCATTTGTGCTGCAATTGTTTTGCAATTGTGCTGCTATTGCACAGCTATTCAGTGGCGGAACAAGCGTAGAAAAGGCCCTGGGTGGCAGTTTGAATGTACTAAATAAATGTGTGGGGTGAAAGAAGTAAAAGTATGACAGAATTAGTTAGCTTGGCACCTTGTACCTTATGGTATATGGAATCGGTACCCATCCCAACCAATCGCACGGCAAAAGCACGCATTGTAATGGCGCTGCTAGCCCTAACCCTATTGTGCCACAATTGCCGTCTGTATAATAAAATGTTATCTATTTTTTGTCTTTACCCACAAGCATGCTGTCAAAATCATCACCACCAACCTCTGCAGCATGGAAGCAATGTGAAATCGTTCAGCCTGGTCTCATGAAATATTTATACAAATTACGACAAAAAATTTAGCACTATAATTCGTATTATAACCCACGTAATTCAAACATCACGTTTGATGCAGGCTGCTCTGTCTGTGAAAACATGTTGGACATTCCTTTTATTCTCGGTGGACATTCGTTACGTTTTCAGTGGAGTAGCTTATGAGTTCTGGTGCGTTTTAATCACATTTCTAGTGGGAAATATGCACTTTATTTCCATAAGCCTTACCCTGTAATCCTATCCCTAAACCTAACCATCTCTGGAAGTGTTGTCGGGCATATTTTAATGCGTATTGTAATGTTACGTTTCAGCTGACAGTGAAAGGAATGTCTGGCATTTTTAAGGCTGTCGCTTCCAGGTTCTCTTCAGAGCTTGTGCATACGCTGAACGCTCATGTTGTCGGTCATTTTTAAGATATGCACGAAAATCTATGCCTTACTTTTTGTATGATATAGTATGACCTGCTTCATGAGAATACTAGTTTCCTGGACTGTGTGGAAAAGGTGAAGTGCGTCTTTTATGTTTCATCATTTTTAATAAGTTAAGTTACACATTTTTGTCCCGTCTTTTCATGTTGTCTGAAAGACAACCAGTTTTATTTCTTAGGAACCATGTTTGCTCTCCTACCGTCGTGTTCTCCAGCATGTTAACAATTCAACCTTTTATCTTTAGTTGTGTCATTAATACACACAAGGGATTCTACTGTGGAATGAAAGCTCTAGTCTATTAAATGGGTTGTGTCATCAAATATGTCAAATAATTGACAAAATTTCTAATAACTGATGAAATAATAATAAGATTCCGCTTCTAAGTGCTGAAGTTGTCATGCCCTCTCTGTCTGGTTTGGTTAAGTTACACATTTTTGTCTCATGCCTTCATGTTGTCCTGTCTTTTCCTGTTTTATTTTGAAATAACCCTGTTTCCCTCTTGTTTCAGGTGTTTTTGCTTCCTGCCCTCCTGTGAATCCTGCATCTGTGATTTCCGCACACCTCCCTGATTGTTTCCACCTATTCCCCATTACCTCCTGTAGAAATAGTCTTGTCTCCCCTGCCTCATTGTGAGATCATCATGGATCTTTTCTGTCATCATTTCTGTTACCGCTTCTCCTCAGAGACTTCCAGTGTTTCTGTCGTTGCTCCCGAGTGGTTCGATTTGTAATTTTCATAGATTAGATTGTTTATTTTCTGTATTAGTATTCCTCCACAGTGAGTAGATTTTCTGTTTCATCTTGTTAGTCATTTTCCTCTCAAGCTAGAGTGACTATTATTTTGTTAACTTACCCAGCCTCAGCCAGAGTGATTCTTTTGTTTCTAGTTTAGTGATCCACCTCATTGGGCATGTGTGTTGGTCTTTTGTTTGTACTTTTCTTAACCTCCTTAGAGTGCCTTATTGTTTATTAGTGTTTTGGTTATCCTCCTTTTAATTTCAGCCTAAAGCTGTCTTTTATTTTGGTTAATTTTCACAGCAACATGCTCAGCTTTTTGTTTGTAACTTTTGTAGCCGCAGTAGCGTTGAGCCTTAGTTAAGTTCTGCAGCCTTTAGTTAGGTTTGTCTTTTGTATCTTGTTAGTTCTGTATTTTCCCCCTTATCTGGGTGATTTGCCGGCCTCACAGAAGTTACGTTTCTCATGGGAATCAACACTAAAGCTCCGCCTCGTTATGTGTGGCTACAATAAGGAAACCTCACCAAACTCCCGTTCATTACATGCGCTCAGCACAGTGTATTATCAACACAAAAATAATTGACAAACAATGGTCCCCAATTCCCCAACACTTGTGCAGTCCACAAAATCACCCTAAAAGTCAACCTCAATGCATCAAAACCTGCACCTAATACAGTCAACCCAGGAAGGCTAATTGAGGAGGTCACAGTCTCGGAGTAGTCTGATGTCAGAAGAAATCAAGGAAAATGTATAATCCACAAAAACAGGCAAAAAACTGCATGCACATGGCTGAGTACACCCAACACAGAGATCAGAAAAAAGGCATGATCTCACCGTAGTAGGAGAGGTAATGCTGGACTGGAATCACAGTATGAAGCGCCTGCTCCTTGGTAGCGCACCAACACAAGACCAAGAGGCATTGACTCTGTCACGTTCAGTTTTAGTTCATCATTCCCCAGACGTGACTTGTGGGCTTTTTCACAATCAAAGGAATGGTTTTTAACTTATCTGTAGCTGCAGGTTTTAACCATTAGCGCTACTCATTCACACAACTCACACGCTCTTACCAAACACTGTGACTCCAGCTTCCTGGTTACCTGCACACCTCCCTTAATAAAAGGTAGGCTGTGCCTTGATAGGCACATGGGAAACAATTGCCACCATCATACCCTACTTGTCACAATGGAAAATTCACAATACTTAATGGGAAATACATGCATATTTTCCTAAACATACTTCACATATGCATAATGAAATTAACAATCCACATATGCATTGCATGTGTCTTTCATAACTTTTATGATCATTCCCACTATGCTTTTCATACATGACCCTAACTTAATGTGACGATGTCACAAGCATCTGGGTATTGTCTGACAAACATATACACATACACATATACACATTTTTCATGCAACATTGGCATTATTCAACTTTTAAAGGGACACTATGTATTTTTTTTAAGTATTTTATTACCTCAAATCAACATCTTCATTCATAAATAGATCCTTGTTGGTGTATTATAACCTATGCCAACAATCTGACTTATCCTCCTGGGTGAAGAATCAGTTATCTGTCTTTACATAGAGCAGGTCGCTCATACGGAGGCTTCCATGTCTTTCTGGTCTGTCAAAAACTATGAACTGCTGAGAGGGACATAAAGCACTACCTGCTAGTACCCATAGAACAAAATGCATTTCCACGTTTTGTGATTCACTTTTCACAGAGAAGCAAGGTGGAGATGCCGGTTTTACTTATCCGGCACTAAACTAAAACCTGCACTGCACTTTTGGTCATAATACAAGACCATACTCATGCTGCGCCAAATCCTCATTGTCAAAAAAGCGTAAAAGGGCAATAAAATGACCGGCGCACCGGGCCGGGGATCCACGGTGAGTGGCCGCCCGGGAGCGCCCCATGCCACGGCCGGCCGGGACCCACCGGGAAGTCCTCCGGACTGGAGGAGGGCTGTGGAGGTCCGGGGAAAAAAATGACTGGAGCTCCGGACCGGGGTCTAGGGATCCGCGGTGATAGTGGCTGCCCGGCAGTTTCGCCCGGGAGAAGAAATTATATAGTTTCCGTTTAAAGACAATAATGCAGTGTAGCATCATTTTTTATGTACCCACCAATTACACCACAGTACCTTAAGAAATTGCCTTCTGTATTTACTGTGAACACTTTGTCTGCCTATAATTCACTGATAAAGAAAGAATGACTGAACTTCAGGCTTATGCAACATCTAAGCATGATATTCTTCCTCTGAAATTACTCAGCAGGGCTTGTTATCATTGTAAATGAATCTCCCTTTGTGACTCTGATCCATTCAGCAGAAATCTGGAAAAATATACTGACTAAAACTTCCAACGCAGCATGATTTATGCATATTGTACCAAATTCAAGTGACATGCTAACAACACGTATCAGATACGAAGTTTTAATTTGAAAGCAGTGTAATAGCGTCACAAATGAAAAACAAATTTGTCAAAAGTGCAAATTCATAGTGACCATGCAAAGTGTGACTCTGGATCCTGAAATCAGTATCTTGCCTCACAAAGTGCTTAGCGCAACTGTTGGACGTCAATAGGTTCTGGATCACGCCATCTCACTCAACGATCCAGAATATCCCATAAGTGTTCTATGGGGTTTAAATCGGGTGAAAACGCTGGCCAATCAAGTCAATGCACATTGTTCTGCCTCAGGTAGTCCTGACAGACCCTGGTGACGTGTGGTGTTGCATTATCCTGTTGCAGGGTGAGACAATAGCGAGTCATCACCAGAGGAACTGTGACAGGGGTTAAGATGTTATTATGGTAATGAAAATTGAGGTTTGTGTTGATGAAAACAAGCTCGGTCGTGTGTCTGCTGCTTATTCCAGCCCACACCATGATGCTGGGACCACCCCAGCGGTCATGTTCCAGAACATTAGCGTCATCATAACATTCGCCTCACCTACGCCAAACAAGTGCTCTGCCGTCAGCCACACTCAACTTGAACCTAGATTCATCAGAAAACAGGATCTAACAGCATTCCAGCCTAAATGCGCTCTTGCCCATTGCAGACAGACATGGCGACATGCTGGAGTCAACAGCAGACCACGGTGGGGACGTCGGCTGTGCAACCCGGCCTCACGCAAGCGGTTGCGTACTGTTTGGTCGGTGATTCTGTTCTGATGTCGACCTCTGGTCTGTGCTGCAGTCACTGTAGCTGGCAGGAAACGGTTTCTGAGATGTTGAAGACGAATATGGCGGTCCTGCCGAGGGGTGGTGGCACGTGGCCTGGGAGCTCGTGGTCTGTCGTTAGTGCACCCCGTCTCATTATACCGGTTCTATAGATGCAAAATGGTTGACACATGAACACCCAAGGCCCTGACAACACGTCTCTGTGCCATTTCAGCTGTCAGCATACCAATGGCCCTTTCTCTCTGATTTTGATGTAGTCGTGCCATGGATGAACATTTCACTACTAAAGATCACCATTGGTACAGCTCCTTATTGACCAGGTCTTAAAAGGATTGGTGATTAAGATCTGCTCAGTTTCATCAGCGGTGACAAATTCTAAGGATGTGCAGTCAAGTGGAACAACATGGAGGCACACAGCAAACAAAAGCAAATCCTTTGAGATTCCATGTGATATTTCGTGTGTTATAACTCAAATTCATTGTCTGGCTTTGTGTGCCCAAAATCAATCATGGGAGTGTTGCGTTAGAAGTTTTGGTCAGTATTTATAACACAGAACAAGATTACAACATCAACTTTATGGAACACTTTCAACCTATCCCTGGATAGGATATATTAACTAATTCAAACAAGTACAACAGCAAAATAAGAACTTAACTCACAAGAATAGTAACTGTAATAATAATAATAATAATAATAATATGCAGATTTCTCTGAAGATTACACACTGACAACAATTGATGAAATATTAGAAGCACAGGTTCTCCAGTCATTCTGAGCTTCATCTCTCCATCCAGCAGTGTGTTAGTCAATGCCTTTATCCTTCATTACCTTCCTCACTGTCCTCAGATAGCCAGAATCTGGGTAGCCATCACTGAAGAAACACAAACAAGACAAAGACTTTATTACATGACGTATTATACAGACAGACTTTTACTGTGATGCCACTCAATGGAAGCAGAACAAATCCGGCACCCAGATAGTAAAAGACAGATGAGAAACCAGAGATACTTTTGTCAATAATTAGTGTTTCAGTGACAAAAAGCCCTGCACTAACTTCATGGAGCTTCATCAACAGAAGATATTTGAACTTTGCTCAGCATCAGGCTGAATTTACACCTTAAAAGTGAGTTTGTGAAAACCCACAAGGTCTGACAGTGAAAGATGTCCATGGAAAGGTCCAGGCCTTAGCATTCCAGAAATGTTGGAAACAATTTGATAGCACCTTCCTGTTATGTACAGTATGAAGGCAAAAAGTCACCAGGGGGTATCTTTATCCAGGAAGGTCTTAAATGCATGTGATTCACCTTATTTGGTAATGTTTAGGCCTAAGCTTTCCACAGACATAAGGGTCACTTGGGGGCTGAAGCCTATCCCAGCTGTCTTAGGGTGAAAGGCAGGGTACACCCTGGACAAGTCTCCAGTTCATCACAGGACACATAGAGACAGACAACCACTCACACTCACATTCACACCTACGGTCAATTTATATTAGCCAATTAACCTAATCCCCATGCATGTTTTTGGATGGTGGGAGGAAGCTGGAGTACCAGAGAGAACCCACACAGACATGAGGAGAACATGCAAACTCCACACAGAAAGACCCTGGGCCGGGAATCAAACCCCGTTCCTTCTTGCTGTGAGGCAACAGTGCTAACCACTACACCACCATCCACCACAAACAAAAACAGACTATTAAAATGTACCCTTCTGTTACTGATTCCTGTGGCAGGTGTATTTATCTCCTGCAAATCTTGTACACACTTGGACTTGTGCTAAACTGGGGCTCTTTTGGTCATATATTTTTGATACACTTAATCAAGCCTATGGGTACGCTATTGCTCCGAATAGTCTGTCTGCAATTTTGGCATTGTTCCTATTACAGACACTCCAGAGAAATTGAAGTGTGGTGAAAAGTCACCTCCTTGTTGGCCTGTCGGCTGATTCTCGTTAATTAGAAACTCCCCAATCCCCCTTCACATTCTTGTTGGGTCCATGAGTTGCTATATAATTTGAAGCTTGAGAAGATCAGGTTTACATTAAAGGCTCAGTGAAATCTTTTCATGTTACTTGGGATTCTTTTTTGAACTATATACAGTGGTGGAAAAAAAAGTTTTGGACACCTTTTTAATTTTACATCATCTCAAATATTATCATGAAATATTTGTGGAAAAATAATTTTAGTTTTTCCTAGGGTGTGGCTACATTAGACAGACACAAACAAATACAAATTATATTTTTTGTTTATTATTGACAAGAAAAAAACAACAAAACTTAAATCTTGACGGTTTCAATATGTCAGTTTTCAACATTTTCAGGATCAAAGTCAACTAATAACAGGGAATGTGTTCAAAACTGAACAAAAAATAAGTCAACCATCACATCATCAAATTCATATTTAGTATTCCTATGCCGGCTGGCATGTTCCCCACGAGACTTTCACACTGCTTGAGAGGTTATCTTGGCCCATTCGTCTTGAATTCTTGCTTTTCATTTTTGTAAATTGGTCTACGCTTTGAAACAGACCTTTTGCTAATCCACCACAGATTTTCAATGGGGTCCATGTCTGGAGATTGAGCTGGCCACTCTGGATAGTGAGCTTCTGCAGCCAAGCTCTGTTCACCCTATATATACACACGAAGCACAGCAACAAAACTTGTGTCTTCCAATAAAAAGCACAACCTTCATTAATGGATCACTGCACCCAAAATAACCCAATACTCAAAACTCTCAATACTTTTTTTATGGAACCAATCAATTTTAAGTTTTAATGGCTGATTTAGGATTTGTTTATTATATTGGCTGTGACTGTGATAAAAGAAATTGTACTTTTCTAGTTTAATAGCCTTGTAATGAGTCGTGAGTGGTTTAGAGGGTTGACATTCAGATGTGACAATTGATGTCTGCTCTATACTTTTAGGCCTCCTGTTGTATATCACATTGTCTGTCTATAATGTTCTATGAATAAAGTTGGAAAAAAATGATTGAGGGTCCTTACTTAACCCATAAGAACCCAGACCCATTTAAAGGAACATTATGTGGGCTATACCACAGACCAAGCAGACCACATAGAACACATTTCTGAAGTTTTTTCAGAATAACACTTTTTATTACCAACGATTTGTGTTGTTACATATATGTCACATAGGGTGCTAGTGGTAAACATATTACTTATTTGAAAATAAGTAACAGTGACAGTTTTTATGTGCCATTTGACCTTTCTCAGGAACACGTGGAAAACTAATTGTGTTTCACTGCTATATCACTCAGGTTATTCATTCCACCCAAATACAACTATTTCTAATCCTATGGAACCACCTTGTGTCATATACCTGCTACTGCATAAAAGGCAGCCATCCTGTTACAGGAGAATATCTCGACAACCCATTGGTCAATTTTAATGATTTACACCTTACTCGATCAAACATAACGTCTAAATTTCTCTTTTCAAACACCAATGAGGGTCCAGAGAGGAGTAAACTCAGAGATCGTTTCCTCCATTCTGAAAGAGCCCTTCCTCTCTCTGTAAACAAACACAACCTCCATGATTCATTTCAAACTGACACAGAGTCATAGGAGAAACTATTAGCATTGTTTTTTTGAGCTAGAATATGACTTTTGATGATGAAACAGCAAAGCTAAGACATAGTTTATGATTTTGCGACTGGTTCCTGGACTTTTTGTCTTCCAGCTCTCTGAGTTTTTGTCACACAACGGTGAGTGAGACCTCTTTGTTTTCAGCAGCTCCTCTGCTTTCATGTGACATCCTGTTTGTGTGGTTAGCTTAGAGTGGCGATCATAGCAGAAGCAATAAAAGAGACGTGTGCTGTTTCTGTGTTAGCGTTAAAGCTAGCTTAATAGAGACTTTTAGCTGAGATTCTCCCTGTCATTTTGGTGTGCCACATGTTCAGATTGGCGCTTTCTATCCTATGCTATCCTGTCCTAAACTAACCTAACCACACGACAGCCCCTTGTACGGTGGGCTGACAGGCTTATTTTGTGTTTCTTATTGTTCAGTACATTTTCAACTGGCCAGCAGAACATATTTCAACTTAATATAATTGATACAGCTAAATTAATTGGGTGGGTTACTACCATTTTTGTTATTGTGACAAATGGGTCACATCAGGTTTTTCATCCTGATTTTAAGGCTAAAAGCCCGATGTGACATATATGTTACAGCGATATTTCCCTAACTTGTTTGATATTACTTTCTTCAACAAATATAGTCAGACCAGGTTGAAAGTAATATATGACATGTTATCGAAGCATTGAACCTGTTAAATGTGTCTGAGTATCAAAAAACAGCTTTTTGAAATTAGCTGCTTCCTTGAAATTTGCATACATGCCAGACCAGCATTTTGGAGAGGTCACTTCCTGTTAAAGTCACATGACTGTCACATGGTCATCACACCAGGATGTTTAGCATATGTCGCTTAGAGACTTGATGAGTTCAGGTCAGACATAAAGCTTTATAAGGAAGAGTGTGGGACACTCAAAGTGCTCGTTACACTGGTGTCACCGTGGGTCCTTATGGGTTAAAAAGAATTCCTTTATTGGTAGGAGAGTTTTCACTCTGTCAGTATGTCTTTTGTATTGCACCTGTACCTGTACCTGTGTGTGATACACAGGTACAAAAAACAAAGGAGGAGGAAGTGGCACCTCTCCAGCTACCAGTCCACTCTCCAGACTTGGTCTGGACTTGAACCAGCAACCCTCCGGTTCCCAGCCCAAGTCACTGCAGACACCATTGACAATCTCATCTCATTTAGAAGGGATTTATTTTCCTCATTTCTGCTTATTCTGTCCTCCAAAGTGCTCTAATATTAACTCTTTGACTGCCATTGACGTATTTGAAAGGCATTCAAAATCCAAGCCTTGAGTGCCATCAATGTAATAATGTCTGTGGTGTTTTGTGTTAGTAACGTAAAAACTACACTACCCACAATCCTCAGTAAGCTAGGCATGCGCACGAGACAAGTAGACAGTGTTGTGATGGATACCCTGTCATGCTGCATCAACATGTAACAAAGTGCAAGTCTATTAAACATGCCTCATCTGTTCATCACACAGAATTGAACAGATGTAACAATGTCAAAGTGTTTTTTCGGCAGCGGATTGCTGATCACGATCTCCCACAGCCTGTGAGTAATGTTGGTGCCTCTGGGATTTGTAGTTGGAGCATAAAGAGTCGGTATGCCCCACGAAGATCAATGCAGGAAGTGGAGACGATCGCGATTAGAGAGCAAAACAAACCACCACCACATTTTGTAATGAAATTCTTGACCGCAATATGAAATAAAGTTTGCTGCATTTTGTTACACACTGCATTGGTTCTTACAAAATGAGGCTGTTACATTTTTTTTATGAAGAAAATAATTTGATCGATTATGTAATAAACCACCAAAATTAATGTCATTTAAAGCATTCTAGCTTTGTTATGTTTATGTTTCATTAGTCAAAACTTAATCAGTTATAATTCTTTATTAGAATCTTTTTGTTAATGGCCATTTGTGGATAGCATTCTTTTTTATTTTAATAACATGAGTAGAAATATCTCATTTTGATTTGAAAGATTGTTTGAATTGTTTTCATTCAGTTTAGTCAGTATACTGTTGTTAACCCTATATAAAACGATGTCTGTCTTAAACCAAAACAAATGGAACTGAAGTAAAGTTTTTTTTTCATGTTTGTTTTTCTTTTGTCTATTTTCTAGCACGTATTTATGGATAACATAATCCACATTGCATGTGTGTATGTCTCTTGATATTTGATTGAGTTATATTTGATTATGTTTTGACTAATTAAACTTTGAAAATTAATTCTTAGTTATGAGTCAAGCTAGAATGCTTAAAATCAATGTTGTTCTGACATTATCATGTTTTTTTTTTCAAATTAAGACGTCAATTTTGATGGTTTATTGCATAATGCACCAAATTATTACATTTGCTTCATAGTGTAACAGCCTCATTTTGTAATAATTTTATTACATATTGCATTTAAGAATTTTATTGCAAAATGCAGCAAGTTATTACAGAATGTGGCATTATTATATAATGCGGTGCTACAAGGTAAAAAAAAAAAAAAATCATGATGTAATAGAGAGTCAGTGTTTTCAGAGACAGTACAAAATGTTCTGTGGGTCTTGAAATATCACTCAAAATGGGCAAAAATGCTGGAACAAGACACTTTCTGTTTTATAAAATGGCTCAAAGAGTGAGATTTGAAACATTTGTATCACATTTGATTTTCACAATATTGAGCAGGACCATTGGCCAACATGGGAAGATAATATTTACTCACACTCCATCTGGTTGTGTTTTCAGTGGGATGGACGCTGTGACGATGTCCTCTCCATCTTTATTGGTGGTGACAGTAAACAGAAGCTGCTGGCTGAAGGCCTTGTCCAGCAGTTTGAGAACCTTCCTGCCTTCATGGTTTTCAGGTAGGTAAGCAGAGAGCTGCAACCCTGCATAAGGCCAACCAGGGTGGGGATGTTTCTCCTGCAGGAAGATATGTGCAATTTTAGTTGAACAGTAAACAGTAGCATGGTCAACCAAAGAAATTCTTCATCAACTAATACTTGAAACTGTACAACCCTAACCCATGATAAATTATGTCATCATGTCCACATCAGAATATTCAAGCAAGCAGAAATGCAGTAAAATACACAAATAGAGTTATTCCCGTTTTTCCTCCTGTGTCCTCTAGTTTTATTTCCTGACTGACTGTTTGTTCTACCTGGCTGTCCTGGCTGTCCCCGTATCAATGTGACTACAGTTAAGGCCTTGCCTTAAATTAAATTAATAGGTTAGATGCATAAATGCAAAACATGTTTGTCTTGAGCTTGTCTTCAAAGATAATGACTGTGTTCAACACTTATCCAAATCCAACCCAGTGCTGCTCTGTTTATCAGTTGCCACCATCCTGTAGCTCAGCTATCCAGCCTAACCGGATCATCAGCCTCTTTCCTAGAAAGAATGCTGCCAATAGAAACCTAAGTTCCACTCTGAGTTCTTTCACTGTGTCTTTTTTTCTTGATGTGCACACTGCATTTTAGTTTTGTTCAGTCCTTGGTGCAGTACTTAAGAACAGCATAGACACACCTATTGTCAACTTGCTTGTCTTTGGCTTCACAGATATGCATACACTTGTAGTGTATGCTTTATTTATTTATTTGTAAAGGGACCATGTTCAATAAAAAAAACATACATATTTCCATTTGATGCATTGTACCAGAGATAGCTTAAAGCTAATTTATATCTGCAGTCCCTTGGCAGGTCACAATTAAAACATCAGTTATAAGACATTGCAGAGAAATGACAATAAAATTAGCTCAAGCTGCAGAGTATGGTCACCCACACACGTATGATCATACACACCAACACATTTGACCCAGTCATATTTAAAATTATGTTATGTTTTTGAGGTTGTTCTTAAAGTTTTCAATAGAATCACAGTTCTTATGCTGTCAGGGAGAGCGTTCCACTGACTGAACAAAAGCAGTGTGACGGAAAGGCACAGAACAATCTCTAATATAAGATGTTCTGGTGGATTGATTGGACTGCTCAGGATGAAGATTAACAAATTGACGCAATGGAGGTGAAGGCAAGCTATTTAAAATCTTGCACACAAAACAAATTAGAAAACAGTTTAAACTTCTCAAAGCTAAGCAGATGATGCCTTTCTAGGATCCTGCAGTTGTAATAATGCATAGATTTTTTTATCTAGACTTTTTCATATTTGTTTATACAGTGATTCCACTGGTTTAATGGCGGTTTCTCCAGCTTGTCCCTAGCATGCGATACAATATGACAAGTGAGAAAAGATCATAGCATGCATAAAAGTCGTAGCGGCATCCATCAAAAGGCAACCTCTGATGTCTAAAATGTATCAGATTGTACCTGATGGTTTTGGTAATTTTTTCACATGATTTAAAATTGAGATTTGAATCCATTATTACACCAAGATATTTAAACTCCCTCACAATTTCAATCCTCTCAGCTTTTATAAAAATGTCAGCACTGGCAGACTGGCTAGATTTAGAGAAAAACATACCTTTAGTTTTGCTTATGTTAAGGCTGAGACATGACTGTTCAAGCCACTCTGTGACCCTTTCCATCGCGGCTGTCAGCTTCCTGACTGCTATTTCAGCTGTTTTTGCATGTGCATGTAAAACAGTATCATCGGCATACATTTGCAGATCCGTGGCTTGTCACACCTGTGGCAGATCATTGACGTAAAGACTAAACAGAAGGGGTCCTAAGACAGAACCTTGTGGCACACCCATCATACACTTAATATTATCAGAAAATACATCATTAACTTTAAAGGGGACGTATTATACAGTTTTTCTGCAATTTTACGTAGGTCTCAAATGTCCAACAATATTGTATTCAAAGTGTATTACCCCAAACTCAGCCCTGGTCCTGAATTCCAGCCAGTTAAAAATCACAGTATTGCGCTCTGCTGAGAACAGACTGTTTCTGTGTCTGTACCTTTAAATGTTCCTGAGCTGTGTCTGACCACGCCTCCTCTCTGGAAAGAGCAAGTGTCTCTCTCTCTCTTTCTCTCTCTCCTTACCGTGTGCTTCTGTTTACTTCTAGATGCTACTAGCAGTGGCTAAAGAGGCTAACGTGACTCTACAGTACTGTCAACCCAAAGTTTTGCAGCGAGGTAACGAGAGCCCCGGAGCTATTGCTGCAGTACTAACCGAGCTCCGTGCTAACCGGAGCTCTGGAACTCCAGTTGGCCCTGCAGTAGCTGACAGTATTCAGACTCACTCAAATTACAAATAAGTGCATAACACTAAATAAGTGTTAAAATAAGCATTGTGCCCATAGAGCTTATGTTGAATGTCTCCTGATATTACTTACTCAAGGATAGGGTGGCCATTTCTACAACACCAAAAAGGAGGACACTTTGCGGCATTTAGTGAGGAAAGAAAAATCGTAACATACTAATCTGGTGTACTAGATGAGTTACTGAAAATCTCTTGGTCAACTTTAATTCCACAGTCCACACTCCTGGATGACTGGTGATGCTTGACTGCATGATAAACTTTACAAAGTTCTGCAGTGGATACCTTGTTATCTTCAGGCGATGACGCTTCCCGAAAAAACAACCGGAGGAAGGAGTTGCCTGCGGTCCATCTGTTTATCCATGCTAGCATGCCTTTCAATGTCAGTCTTTTGTTGCATGCTAACGTCCACATCACAACTACAAAGTGTGCAATATGCATGCAAATCGTTTTTGCTACTTTTGCTGAGAAACGTGTGCTCTTTTGACCTTTCGGCATTGAATGAGGTCCATCTTTTTGGCATGTTAACATTCCATTAACGAGATGAGATGCTGGCACAGCTAGCACATGGGAAAGGAGGGCGGCTTGTTGACATTTTCAACTCCAAAACTCCAAAAAGGAGGACAAATAACCATCCGGCTTGAGGCTGCTCAGGACGCTGGACAAGGCATTTAAATTCGGCCTAAATCCGGACGTATGGCCACCCTACTCAAGGACCACCAGAACTTTTGCATGTGTGTGCCAATCATTTCACAGAGGACTGCTTTATAAACATGGGCCCATACAAATTAGGCTTGGCTACACAGCTTAAGTTGAAGCATGGAGCGTGATAGCCTGCATACATGTCCCTGTAGTGTTAGCACTGCAGCTACCAGAGGTCCGGAGCTCCGCTTAGCTCGGTTAGCACTGCAGCTATTGCTGCTAACTGGAGCTCTGAAGCTACTGCTGCAGTACTAACCTAGCTAACAGGAGCTATTGCTGCAGTGCCAACCGAGCTCTGGACCTCCGGTAGTTGGAGTGCTAACGCTACAGTGTAAAAACGGAGTAAAAATTGCCTTGTGTGCTCATTGAAGCAGCCAACAACAGAGTAGCTGCTGTGGTTTGCTCCTAACTTTCTCGATTTGTTTGAGAACTTTAGTGAAGAGAAAAAATGGCGGCCGCTAACTTTAGGGGAGGGCTCATACCTGGGGGGGGGGAAGCTCAAAGGTACATACTCAACAGGTGCGGGGCTGTTCTATGCAAAATTCCCGGCTCCTGCCATCAGGAACCGTGAAAAATTATCACAGCTCACAGCGATCTAAAAGTAGTTATTACAGAAAGTGAGTGGAAATATCAACACAGCATTAAAACTGATACAGTACAAGTGGCTACGTTATATTGCCAAAAGTACTCGCTCACCTGTCTTGACTCACATATGAACTTCAGTGACATCCCATTCCTAATCCATAGGGTTCACCCTTTGCAGCTATAACAGCTTCAACTCTTCTGGGAAGGCTGTCCACAAGCTTTAGGAGTGTGTTTATGGGAATTTTTGACCATTCTTCCAGAAGAGTATTTGTGAGGTCACACACTGATGTTGGACGAGAAGGCCTGGCTCTCAGTCTCTGCTCTAATTCATCCCAAAGGTGTTCTATCAGGTTGAGGTCAGGACTCTGTGCAGGTCAGTCAAGTTCATCCACACCAGACTCTGTCATCCATGTCTTTATGGACCTTGCTTTGTGCACTGGTGCACAGTCATGTTGGAAGAGGAAGGGGCCAGCTCCAAACTGTTCCCACAAAGTTGGGAGCATGGAATTGTCCAAAATGTCTTGGTATGCTGAAGCATTCAGAGTTCATTTCACTGGAACTAAGGGGCCAAGCCCAGCTCCTGAATAACAACCCCACACCATAATCCCCCCTCCTCCACCAAACTTTACACTTGGTACAATGCAGTCCAACAAGTATCAAACCCAGACTCGTCCATCAGATTGCCAGATGGAGAAGCATGATTCGTCACTCCAGAGAACATCTCCACTGCTCTAGAGTCCAGTGGCGACGTGCTTTACACCACTGCATCCAACGCTTTGCATTGCACTTGGTGATGTATGGCTTGGATGCAGCTGCTCAGCCATGGAAACCCATTCCATGAAGCTCTCTGTGCACTGTTCTTGAGCTAATCTGAAGGCCACATAAAGTTTGGAGGTCTGTAGCGATTGACTCTGCAGAAAGTTGCCGACCTCTTCGCACTTGTGCTTCAGCATCCGCTGACCCTGCTCCATCAGTGTACATGGTCTACCACTTCGTGGCTGAGTTGCTGTCGTCCCCAAACACTTCCACATTCTCATAATACAGCTGACAGTTGACTGTGGAATATTTAGGAGCGAGGAAATTTCACGACTGAATTTGTTGCACAGGTTGCATCCTATTACAGTTCCACGCTGGAATTCACTGAACTCTATAGTGTATATTAACACCCTCCTCCCCTACCCACAGGTCTGTCCTGTCTAAAACACTGATAACCAGACACCATGACTACATGACAGTTCCGTAGCTTAGCCTAATAGATAGCTTAGCAGCTAATCATGGCATCTCTCATTCCTCCTCCTGCTCTCTCTTGCTCGAATCAGTCCATATCCTGCTGTTATAGGTCTAGACTCCTTGGATCAGTCCATAGTTCTGCTGATATAGGTCTAGACTCCTTGGATCAGTCCATAGTTCTGCTGCTATAGGTCTAGACTCCTTGGATCAGTCCATGGTTCTGCTGCTATAGGTCTAGACTCCTTGGATCAGTCTATAGTTCTGCTGCTATAGGTCTAGACTCCTTGGATCAGTCCATGGTTCTGCTGCTATAGGTCTAGACTCCTTGGATCAGTCCATAGTTCTGCTGCTATAGGTCTAGACTCCTTGGATCAGTCCATAGTTCTGCTGCTACACGTCTAGACACCTTGGATCAGTCCATAGTTCTGCTTCTACAGGTCTAGACTCCTTGGATCTGTCCATAGTTCTGCTGCTATAGGTCTAGACTCCTTGGATCTGTCCATAGTTCTGCTGCTATAGGTCTAGACTCCTTGGATCAGTCCATAGTTCTCTTGCTATAGGTCTAGACTCCTTGGATCAGTCCATAGTTCTGCTGCTATAGGTCTAGACTCCTTGGATCAGTCCATAGTTCTGCTGCTACAGGTCTAGACTCCTTTGATCAGTCCATAATTCTCTTTCTATAGGTCTAGACTCCTTGGATCAGTCCATAGTTCTCTTGCTATAGGTCTAGACTCCTTGTATCAGTCCATAGTTCTGCTGCTATAGGTCTAAACTCCTTGGATCAGTCTATAGTTCTGCTGCTACAGGTCTAGACTCCTTGGATCAGTCCATAGTTCTGTTACTATAGGACTAGACTCCTTGGACCTGCCCACACTGTTAAAAAATAACTTATAAGTTAATATTATATAAGTTAAAACTAACTTAACTTAAAAAATCTAAAAAAAAAAACCCTGTAAATTTCCAGCAGCTGTGGTGCCAAAAAATACCGTGAAATAATAGAAAATTACTTTCTCATTAAAAGATGGTTATTTTCAATAATCAAAATACAGTTGGTATTTGTAATTTCAACAAGATTTTGCCTTATTTTCAGGTTATTTTTAACGTTTAATTAGAAACGTTTTCACATTTTACGATTTAAGAATCAGATTACCTAGAAATATGGTAAGTAAACGTATTACAAATAATAATACTTAAATTTACAGAAATGTGCTGTTACTAGTTGGCTTTAATGACATTATTTTACAGAAAGAGGTTGTAAAATGATTTATATTGATGTAGTATAACTGCTATAACACAAGACGATCCAATTTACATTGTTTTGATATGTATATATTCATATAAAATAGCCTATAGTGTGACCTTGCAATCAGCCATACTTTCTATTATCTTTCATTCTTAGAGATTATATTGTGATTACTTTTAAAACAAACACACAGAAACCAAATGTTTCAAGGCTTCAGGCATTAGTGTTGTTTCGTTCGCGAACGATTCGTTCGAAAGTACGAATCTTTTGAGTGAACGAACTGAACTGAATCACTTCCTGAACTGATTCGTTCCTTTCTCAGTTCACTTGAGCTCAGTCTCAGTATATCTCAACAGTAATATTTTTTGCTTTTTTTAGAGTTTTAAAGTTGAATATTACATTTTATTCCCTTAAATAACACAAATATTTTTGAAATTACGATTACATTTGTGAACGTATTTTAACATTAAATACATGTATTTCTAATGTTTTTTTTTGTAAAATAATATATTGTGTGATTTCACAGTTACATCAATTTAATGTTATTTTACATTTGATGTGTAAAATCACAGTCTCTTTTTGTAAATGAAATGGTATTTTAAAAATACAGAAAAAAAATCTGTAAAATAAATGTTAAAATTCTGTTATATTACAGTTTTTTACAGTGCATAATTCTGCTGCTGTAGGTCTGGACTCCTTGGAGCAGCCCATAGCTCTGCTGCTATAGGTCTAGGTTCCTGGAGGACTTCTTCTCCACCCACTGAGCTCCTCTCCTTCTTAATTTGCATGCCTCCATAAAGTCATGTTACTAACTCAACGTCTTCCCTGGAGTCCTTCTGCTTTTTATCTCCCAGGTATCCATGGGCTGAAGCTCTTTGGTGGGAAGGAGCTTGTGTGATTCAGGCCTCTGTTTGATGAGGTGGAGAAGAGACGATGCGGCTTAGTCCCTATCTGTTGGGGTAGTGGAGAAGAGGATGTGGTTCCTCTCCCTCCCATTAACCATGTTAGTAACTATCTTTCTGCCTCAGAGTCTCTGTGCTTTAAAATCTCAGGTATCCGTGGGTCCAGTTTACAAAGTAACTGCTGGGCAGCCCAGGCTTCATTTTTTTGGTACTGAGTTACGTGGATTTCTTGCTGAGACGTCTCCTGTTTGGCCTGGTGGAGAGGAGAATATGCTACCTATGCTGCATCCAATGGAGAGGTCCGTGGTCCGCCGATGTGAGGGTCGTAAGAGGATTTAAGTGACTTTGAACATGGTTGCTGGTGCCAGATGGGCTGGTCTGAGCATTTCAGAAACTACTAAGCTACTGTGATTTTCACTACAACCATCTCTTCTCTCAGGGTTTACAGAGAATGGTCCGGTAAAGAGGAAATATCCAGTGAGTAGCAGTTGTATGGATGAAAATGCCTTGTTGATATGAGAGGTCACAGAATATTGGGCAGATTGTAGATGATAGAAAGACAACAGGAACTCAAATAACTACTGGTTGCAAGCAAGGAATGCAGAATATCATCAGTGAAGCTCAACACCGGAGCCTTGAAGAAGATGGACTAGAGCAGCAGAAGAGCACACCTGGAGCCACACCTGTCAGCTAAGAACAGCAAACTGAGGCAACAGTTCACACAGGATCACCACAAGTGGACAGTAGAAGATGGAGAAATGTTTCCTGGTCTGACCAGTCTCCATTTCAGCTGAACATTCACATGGTAGATGGCCATGAAAGCATGGATCCATCCTGCCTTATATCAATAGTTCAGGCTGCTGCTGGTCTAATGGTGGAGGAGATTTTCTTTAATACCAACTGAGCATGGTTTAAACTCTGCAGTCTACCTGTGTATTGATGCTGACCATGTCCATCCTTTGATGACCACAGTGGACCATCTTCTGATGGCTATTTCCTGCAGGATAATGCTCCATGTCACAAAGCTCAGATCATGTGACTGGATTCCAATGGCCTCCACAGTCACCAGATCTCAATCCAGCCAAAGAGATCTGGAGACTGGCTGTCATATCAATGTGGACCAAAACCTCTGAGGAATATTTCCAAGCCCTTGTTGAAAGTAATTTGTGCAATGGTAACTCTACGTGGACAAACTGCACGAAATGCGTTGCTTGAATATTGAGTAACAAGTAACGGTAGATGTGAAAAAAGTTTCCCACCAGTGGCCATGGTGCTCATGTCCTCTTTCCCAAGATGCATTTGGGGTTGGTTTTATGATTTTGATTTTACATTTAAGGTTTAAACCAAGCATAGTTGCACACATCTACATACCAAGTCAATTGTCTCTCATCCAAGATTTGTGTAATTAAATAATCCCAGCCTCCTCTTGGCTGTGATTTCCACAGAAATCCAAACTAATTAATATTGGACAGTTGAAAGTGCATCCAAAATAACGCAGACTTAAAATAGTATGATTTTAGCCAAGCTTACTGTCTGTATTCCATCTGGGAATGTGTAGTTGATCTGCAGAGTGTTGTCCTCAGGGAATCCTGACAGGCCTCTGTGGAGGACCACACATGTCATCTGGCCCTCTGGCTGGCTGCCATTCAGTACACCATTCACCTCTCTATTGGCTGCACAGACAGCAGGCCAGTTTTACTGAAAACATCCAGAAGTTTGTTTTCACGTGGAAAAGATAACATATTCTCTGAGGCTTCAGACTCACATATTTGTTAATAGATGGAGACCTGCCACCACCTTTCTGTTGCAGTGATTGCTTCCCTTTTTTTCTAGTGTACATTTCTGTCAGTATATATGCATGTGTTTTTTTTTCTAGTGTACACTTCTGTTAGTATATATGTATGTGTTTTTTTTCTAGTGTAAGTGCATGTGTGTGTATGTATATATATGTTTATATGTATTTGTATATATGGGTATATATAGATATATATATATATATATATATATATATATCATTGTCATGATTTCACTCTGCGACACTGTGTATTTGTTGAAGTAGTGTGGTCATTATGGATATTATTCTTATTATGATGATTATGGAAATACAACAATGGTTTCTTGGATATAACTGTAAGAAGTTGGATAGTCAATAGAAAAATAAGTTGAAAAAAAAAAAAAAACATCCAGAAGTGAGCGGAAGGCCATCATGGATAGCTTGACAGAGAGAATTGATGTGCATGTGCGTGAAGGACCTTGTTGTACCAGTGATGGAGGACCTTGTCCGTCCAGGTAGCGGTTGCAGTGGAGTTTGTCGCTGCTCTGGCCTGAGCCCATACTGACCAGCAGTAGACGAACACACTGGGAAGGAAGCAGACAAACATCATCACATTATTGCTGACAAGAGGCTTGTGTTGTGAGACAGAATAGCTTAGGGCTAATTGTAGCTGCACATTTGATTTGTTTGATTGAAAAAAATCTCTGCCCTTCAGAAATCAGTCTCTGGAGATCAACAGGAAGACTGATCTTATGGGAGTGGACCAAAACTTTGCTCTGTTTTGAGATCAGAGTGAGCTGCTCTGCAGCCCTGGAGCTTCACAATGACAGCCTGACAGGTTGATCAGGGACTAAACCAGAACTTCATCAGATAATACAGGGGGATTACACGGGATGCCTTTCGCATTGCAGGCGAGCCAACGTTCCCAGGACTTCATTAATTTCAGTGTTCCCTCAATGTGTACAAAGCTTGGAACGTGTTGCAGCAGAGTTGATTCCTCTTGGGGATTTCAAACGCTTTCTTAAGGGTCTAGAAAGATCATCTATTGGAACTTGTTCTGGTTTTATCACTGGCACTTTTGCAGATACAGTTTGATGTTCAATGATGAACACGTCTGTCTGTAACTCTGGGTTAAATTTGTAATGTTTGTCCTGGAATGTCTCTTAGTGTGTCGGTCTACAAAAACTGTATGGTTGTGTGTTATTTTAGGGTAGGTCACTCTTGAAAATGAGTCCCTGTGTCTAAATGAGATTACCTGTACAATGAAGGTTTAATGCTAATAATAGATAATATACTGCAACAACTTCACTGATCCAGACAGCAGTTAGCCAGCAACCTCTGCTCTGTGAGGTAAAATTACAGGTTTTTACAATGGAATTTGGTGGCTTTGGCAACACAATGATGGATGCAACGGCTTCACTTCACAACACCATACCACATTACACAGGTTAAGAAATTTCAGACGACCATTACAGTAAATCTGATCAATACTGTGCTGTTGTTACTGCCACTAGTACCTGTTGAGATGCTCTTTTCCTCCACACCTTAGTTAAGTTTCTTCCTTTTCTTCTGTCTTTCCTCTGTGCAGTCCCAGATTTCATATGTCAACTCAGTCCATGATGGTATGAGAAAGAGACATAAACTAAACTAAATTCAGGGGTGTGGTGTGCTGTTGAACAGAGTTATCTGTTCAACTGGTTCGACAGGGACTGCAATATGTGTGTGTGTGTGTGTGTGTGTGTACGTGCGCGTGTGTGTGTGTGCGTGTGTGTGTGTGTGAGAAAAAGACAAAGAAACTATCAACACCCAACATGTGTATTCTCAATGGGAAAAAAAAGAAAGAATTTATTACTGCTGTTACATACATACAGCTACTCTTTGTGCAGAGAGCAACTTGGCGGTTTAGAGTCTTGCTCAGGGCCATGACATGTAGACAAAAATGTTGCATGTTGCTAATTAACATATATATATATATATATATATATATATATATATATATATATTTATTTTATGCAATTGTAGAATATGCTCATGTTTCATGTTAAATTGATGTATGTCATTGGTTAATAGTAAATGGGTCAGTTTTTCTCAGACCTACTGTTGCTGATTGTTGTTCTCTGTTTGAGTCATATCACTTGATCAAATCTTTTCTAACATTCCATACTACAAAATAGGTGATTAAAACGTGTGTGATTCATGCTTATATCATGTCTGATCAATATCGGTATAGGACAGTCCTCACGGCTGCAATACTGATATCACATTGGAAGTGAAAAAGGTGTATCGGCATACCCCTACCTACAACCCTGTGGTGGGGTTTCTGGATCTGGACCCTAAAGAAGCAGAGACCTGAGACAGTTTCAAGAGATGTATCTTTTTATTTACTAGTATTGACTGGTTGGGCAGCACAGCAAGAAGGAACCAGGCTCTTTTCCTGGCCCTGGCTAATTTAAATTGCTCGTAGGTGTGAATGTGAGTGTCTGACTCTATGTACTCTGTGATGAACTGGAGACTTGTCCAGGGATTATCCTCCCTTTCACCCTGTAACAGCTGGGATAGGCTCCAGCCCCCCACAGCCCTATGTATGATAAGCGGTAGAAAATGGAGGGACAGGTTAAATGGTGAACTGGGGTGATGATGGCAGGTCGCCGTGGCAGCAGAGGAAGGTGGAGAGGTGATCTTCAGAAAAAGAGAAGTATTACTGAACTCACTGGCAACACAGTGGTGTAGTGGTTAGCACTGTCACCTCATAGTATGAAGCCACTGGGTTCGAATCCTGGCCTGGGGCCTTTCTGTGTGGAGTTTGCGTGTTCTCCCTGTGTGTGTTTATATAATGACAGAAAGACAGATAGTTGGTCTGGAAATAGTTAATACAAAAAAATTATAATGGCTTTAAGTATTTAGTCATTATCAAATTAATTATTAATTATATTGAATGGGCCTAGGGCTGGGCGGCATGGTGCTGTATAGGTTAGCACTGTCGCCTCACAGCAAGAAGGTACCGGGTTTGAATCCCGGGCTCGGGTCCTTTCTGTGTGGAGTTTGCATGTTCTCCTCATGTCTGTGTGGGTTCTCTCCGGGTACTCCGGCTTCCTCCCACCATCCCAAAACATGCATGGGGATTAGGTTAACTGGCCATTTTAATATTTTTGTATTAACTATTTCCAGATCAACTATCTATCTATCTATCTGTCATCTATCTGTCATTATGCATATATATATATACATATATATATATATATACAGTATATATATATATATATATATATATATATATATATATATATATATATATATATATATATATTCTCTCACCTTTGTAGGGTGGTATCTGTGTTATCCTCAAGCTTGGGTCCTCTGTGAGTTCGCAGTATCTTAGCTTGTTCCTCTTGTTCCTAGGACTGCGCTCTTCTGGACTGAGGCTTCAGATGTTGTTCCTAGAATCTGCTGGAGCCACTCTCCCAGTTTGGGGGTCACCGTCCCGAGTGCTCCTAC
Organism: Synanceia verrucosa; assembly: GCA_029721515.1. Classification (NCBI taxonomy): domain Eukaryota; kingdom Metazoa; phylum Chordata; class Actinopteri; order Perciformes; family Synanceiidae; genus Synanceia; species Synanceia verrucosa. The sequence continues at coordinate 611,053 of CM056568.1, forward strand.
CACCACAGGGACCACATTGGCCTTCACCATCCACATCTGTTCCAGCTGTTCTTTCAACCCTTGGTACTTCTCAACCTTTTCGTGCTCCTTCTTCTTGATGTTGGCATCAGCTGGTACGGCCACATCGATCACCACTGCCCTCTGCTGCTCTTTGTCCACCACCACTGTCCGGTTGGTTAGCCAGGAGCTATTTGTCACTCTGGATGCTGAAGTCTCACAGGGCCTGAGGCCTGTTGTTCTCATGTCCCATTGGGATTTGGGTACTTCTAGTCCATACTGGGTACAGATGTTCCTGTACACTATCCCAGCCACTTGGTTGTGCCTCTTCATATACGCTGATCCAGCTAGCATCTTACATCCTACTTCTATGTGCTGGACTGTCTCAGGGGCCTCCTTACACAGCCTGCACCTTGGGTCTGGTCCACTGTTGTAGATCCTGGCCTCTATAGCACTCGTGCTCATGGCCTGTTCTTGTGCTGCCATGATCAGTGCCTCTGTGCTGTCTGTCAGCCCAGCATCTTCCAGCCATTGGTAGGTCTTCTTGATATCAGCCACTTCCTCTATCTGAGGGTGGTACATGCCATGTAGGAGCTTGTCCCTCCATGTTGTCTGTTCTCACCCTCCTCACACTCTTCAAGGTTTCTGCTGCCTGAGGCTTTCACTGAGCAGTTCATCCTTTGGGGCCATTTTCCTGACGTATTCTTGGATTTTCAATGTTTCATCCTGGACAGTGGCTCTGACGCTCACTAGTACTTGGCCTCCCTCTTTCCGCTGAGTGTACAGTGTACACTTATTGACTTGGGCAGTCGGCTTTGAGTTGGCCTCTAGAGTCATCTTCCACATTCCCACTGACATTCCCACTCTTGATGTTGTTCTCTTAGTGTCCTGTTGACCTTTTACAGTCAATCCAGGCAGTGCGCAGGTTGGTCTGTCGATTCTTACAGTCTCAGTGGAGTGCTCTGTCGACCAGTGGGGTGGCACAATGTATCAGGATACAAGGTGACTTGAGGGGCTGAAGCAGGGGGCTGTAAATATACTGGGACTTGGGTGTGGGAAGGTGTGTAGTCAAAATTATCACTTGATACAGCAAAAACTCAGATTCAACTTAAATTTAACTCAAAACCTCAGCACAGAGAACGTGAATGAGATAAACCAGCAACACTTGCTTATTACTTACAGATTATCTTTCTGGAAACGTTCCACACAGAATATACTCCTTTACCATTCAAGTAGCTTTAAATTTTCCCGGTTCTCTTTTTTTTTATGATATCATAAAGAGACCTCAAAGTAATAACCCAACACAATAAGATGCACTTCAACTTTCAAAGGGTATGTTGGAGAGGATGAAAATCCTGGCAACACATCTCCACACAGCTCAGTTCGTCGATACACTTTAATAATAACAGTTCAATACAGCGGCGTAGTGGAGGTTGCTGCCAAGTCTGAAAGCAGACAGCTTTACTTTCTCTTCAGTCATGAAGCGCCATGATCCGGGTCACTGCACCAAAGATGTAACACAGCCTATCTGGTACTGTGCCTCTCTACACCTGGAGACTGCGTTGAGTTGATGATGTTATGGTTGGGTGCAATGTGAGGGACGACCGTACCATTTATTGACCGTCAATGCTGGTTGCGCCACCTTACGAACCATAAAGAAACACTGAATCAGTCAAGTAATTGTATAATATTTAAAATAAAGCACTGTACCTTTACAGTTACCAAACCGCTTAAAATAAGGTTCCATCTTAAAATACCAAGCATCAGTGTAAACCAGCAGAGGTATACAGTCGACAGCACCCACAGAGCTAGCACTCATACAGCTAAAAGCTAGCCGAAATCACGGCTGACATACTCGTATGTAGTGGTTTGCTAGTTATTAAAAAATAGTAACTAGTTACGTTGATTGATTGAGTTCCCCTCTAGCCGTCATGTTCTGATGATGAATAATACAAACTGTTGAGTAAAACAACCGTTTCAATTAATTTGCATCCACATCACCGAATCTAATCATCCAAGCGATATGATCTGTTGTGCACCAACACAAACCCCCAAATATTTTTTCAATACCTTTTTATTTTAGTCAGGCCACAAAATCTTCCATAGGCTGTAAACTGTCTTTCTTATTTGGTATTCAAAAGAGATTCAAATAAACAAGTTGTGTCTGGCTTTAGATTCGTCTTTCGAACTCCAGCCGCTGCTGCTGGGTGGGTGTGTGCTGCTCGCTGTTGTCACTCTAGGTCTCGGATGCTGTGTAGCTACCTTAGCTGCTATCTTTGTCGAAGCATGCCGCTTCTCCAGGTGCTTCAACAGATTGCTGTTGTTCGCTGTGGAAAGTATTTTGAACTGGGACAGACTACTACTAAGTTACCGAAATGTTGTTTTTCCCTCTGCTCTCCAGTTAAAAATAATGTGAATACCTCCACGAGGAGAAACTTATCTTCCCCTTCTTGCCCACCATCATGCTGTGCCCTGACCTGTCCAGTCCTCTTCATGGCATGTGTTTGAATACGTGTGGGACGCTAGAGAGCAACAAATGCTTTGTTTTTCAATTCAATTAAACTTTATTGATCACTAAAATATTAACTCTGTGCCATTGTAAAACCTCACCAAAAAGAACGGAGTAACGCAGCGTTTGGTGATGGAAACAGAGTTACTGAATTTACAAACACAACGCGTTACATTATTAGTTGCTGAATAAAGTAATGGCATCACAAATAACACATTACTACCCAACACTGCTCGTATGAAAGCGATTATGATGGTAGGCATTAACAGTTATATGGCGTTGTATTTGTACCACATTCCTGAGCAAATAAAGACAGATTTAGAGCGAATAGATGCAGATTTTAGAACATACGGTGAATATATTCTGTGCTTGGTAAATTTATTATTGCACGTGCCATAATCCCCTCTGTGTCTCAGTATATCTCCTGCTCACGTATTTGCTTGTTCACAATCTGTTCATACAGTTAGTTTTGTCTGCTCTGGGTTTTTTGCAAAGCCTTGTTTTGATTTCGCACCGCACAAGCTTTGCCAGATGAAAACAAAATGCAGTGACGTAGTGACATTTTGCTCTGGCTGGGCTCCTTGTCAGTGGAAAAACAACCGGTGCTCAGGAAGAACGCAAGTTGAACAAACTAAGAACCAGCACTAGCACCAGCATCGAACTAGCACCAGGTTCCTTTTGGTGGAAAAGAGGTAACAGATGTACAACAAAACACATAGCTACTGTTTACTACTGAATTCTATGTCAGCTTGATGAATCCAACTTTCCGAGTTGGAGATCCGTCTTCACGGGGGTTCTTATTTAAATTTTCACTTGAAGTTGGAAATTCCGATGTTCGTGTACAAGTGAATGCACCATGAGTTGGATCACTCAAATGCGGGGCTCCTAGTGCTGCTGCACTGATATTAATGCTCTGTTTTACTGCCGATGTTTGTCACCTTATGCTGGGAAAGTGGAAGGACAGATCAGTGTCTCTGTACAGTCTATGGTGTCTCTATGAATCCGAGGAGGACATGTCCCCCGTCCCTTGTGCCATCTGCAGGCATGAATGAAAGCAATCTGAATTCATCAATCAGGAAATCATTTAACAAGTAACGAAGAAACGCACCACACTGTTTATGTATTTTAAATGTAATGCGTTAGAGTATTAACTAGTTACTTTCAAAAGTATCGGCGTTAGTAACAGCGTTACTAGTATCAGCGTTACTGCCCAACACTGGTCCTTTCCTTACAACAATAAACAAACACTGAATAAAAATGGCAGCCCCACACAACAAATGAATGAAAACACGGTGTCCAGTAAAGGACAAAAAGCAACAATCGTGTCACGCCTGAGGGCATAAATAATAGTGCAATAAAACCAGGAAAGGCACTAAAAAGTTGACCAGCTTCAGTCCAGACTAGTAGTTAACATAGCCTCGCTTTAAAGTTAAACAAATGAAGCTCCACGCTGATCCTGACAGGGCTCTATGACTGCCCTGTTTCTTTTTCCTTATGTCCTCATGTGTGATGGCACATCTACCATCCATAGGATACACTTGGAAATAATTCAAACCAGAGACATTAGCTAGCTTGTTAGCCATGGCTAACAATTCACTTGTTGTTTTTGTTGTGATACGTCATCAAGCGCACGCTGGCAAATGTTGCATGCTGCATTCAGGGAGGCCTACAGCAGTAAAAAAACAGACACAATACTTCCTGATGTTAATATCAGCTGATATCTAACCCATAATGTCATTTCACATTCATATCATTCATGTTTCTATCTTTAATGAAGGCTAAACCGAGTCCTTTAATCATGAAATGATGCTTTCAGGTGCAAATCATTATACCAATTAATAAACACATTCTTTTACTGTAATTTAAGTCTGTATTGTAATTCTTGTTATAACATGCTATAATGTGAATTGAAGTCAAAGTAAACATAGAAGTTGTCATAAACACTCTCATCAAATACAGTGGTAGAAAAAAAACACAGAAATATCATTTCTGATGCCTAGTGGCATTTAGTTGCATGACCTGTGAGTCTGTCAGATGAATGTCATCATGCTTCTCCACCCTGACAATGGAACAAATGTTTGTGATGTTTTATTGAAGAGGACGGGAACAAATGGCTCAGTACTACAGGAGAAGACTAGTCTGATATGGAGGGGTTGATGACTGGCTAAATGCAAATGCATGTTGTCAACTTCCCAGATCGGTAACCACGCTAAAAACAGAACCACCACATATGCAGTTCAAAATATATGTTTAAAAAGGAGCATAATCATAAATGATTTGTAAAAAATTGACTTGAAATTTGAAAAATTCTTCTGACAGACATCCTCAGCCCTGATGCACACACAAAGAGCATATGATGCAACTGACAGGCACAAAAAAAAAAAACAGACATTATCATGATTAAAATCACAGATTTGCACATTGTTGAAAAGATTTGGGATACTATATGTACACAAAAAATATATTACAGATTCAGATGTTTTTAGACACTGTAATGCAGAAAAGTGACATATAACTTTAAGCTATGTCCACTGCACTTTTTGCATGAATACAAGAAAAAAGCAAAAAGCAAATTAATATAATTAAATAATAAAGGGAAAGTACGGAAAAAAGTAGGAAAAAAATAAATTGGCATCAGTATCCACAGGAGAACACATCCACAGCTCCAACATTTTCTTTTACAATAATCCCCCACATATGCAGAGGTGACTTCACTGGAAAGTAAAAGAAGACAATCTTTTTAAGCACGTCCTTTCAGGCTTGAAGCTAGAGTTCACTTTCGCTTAATAAGATTAGTGTTGTGGGGGCTTCTTTCGTGATAGCATAAGCTCTGCGGCTAATTGTGCCTTTCACCATGATAGAGTTGATACTCTATCATGGTGAATGGCACAATTAGCCGCAGAGCTGCTGTCAGGTATTACTGGCATCTGCAGTGACAAATTAGGCTAAACTGCTAAATAAATGGACAGCAGCCATGTGCTCCCACACGGAACTCATTCCCACCCCCTCACCCTCATCCCTTCTCCCATCCCTTCCCTCCTCGTCTTCTCTTCTCCCATACCTCCCTTCACCTCTCACTCGCCTCCCCTTTACCTCCCCATTATCTCCCATTTGCACTCCCCCATCGCCTCCTTCGCCCTGGCCTATCCAACCCATGTCCACTCCTCAGTTATTGGATAATTTGGCTTTCTTCCACGTGTCTCTGTGCTAATTAAATGTGGTGTACACTGTCTGGAGAATGTCACAATTGATTTTTCTCTGGACAACGAAGTAGGGAGCCATTTAATTTTGCGAAACCCTCCCATCTCCCATCCCCAACACCACACACAGGCATCCTTCTTTCCTTAGAAGAACCTTGAGTGATTCACTCTGTAGTAACAAATCCTAACTTTTTTCTGCTACTGTAGCTGCAAACATCTTGACATCTTATCACAGTCACACATGCTTGATCCTGGTCTATGGTATCAGTCACAAAACACACAAAAAGCACAGTGCGCAAATATATGCGTAGTGAGCTCTATCTGTAAATTTTTATGACTCTGTGCCTCTAATTTACAGCTTGCATAGCATTTGCATATCAATACAGCATTTTCAAAGGAAACTCTAATATCTCTGTGAATCTAAGAGTTAAAACAAAATAACTGTACATTGATTTGTTTCTGTAAACTGTAAATTTGTAAATAAACGCAAGCAGCTGTACACATACTAGACGTGTGAAGATATACTCAGCTGACAAGACGAGACAAGATGATACACGAAATTGGGTTCGAGACAACGAGACAAGACAATATTTGCATTACTTTTAAGGAAACTATAATGACAAAATACATGACTGGACAAACATATATGACTGGACAAACTCCATTTCCTTTATTAAACTGAGTTGAAACAAGATTTTATACGTTAAAACTGAGAAGGTTTATAAAATGCATGGGGCTGTACAGAAGGAACAATCACTCTGCTTGTAGAAGTAGCATTTTTCATTGATGAAGGGAAGGGCATGGACGTTTCCATGGATACAAGCTACACCATCTCAGCTGCATCCAAGGTAGGTATCAAATTGTAATATTATGGCTACATGAACTGCAACATAAGAAGAATAATTCCTTTATTGGGCACATAATTATTAAATGAAGCTATATCAGAGTAATGGGGCTGCCCATGTGTACACACCTGAGCAGTTGGGGTTCAGTGCCTTGCTCAAGGACACCTCAGCAGTGAGTCAAAAAGATGCAATGTACATTAATACAGCTGTATTACTAATCCAGAAACACCAGATATAAATATGAAACAGTTAGGGAACATTTTACTGCAATACTTAATGGTTTCCTGGAGAATGTTTTCTGTCCGAAGAGAATGTACAAGTTTTATATTTTGATGCACAGCTCCAAAACTTGCTTCCATATGTCATAGCGTCACCTAGTGGTAAAGGTGAATGTGTTTCATCACTTTTTGGCCTATAACTTCCGCTATATTTACCTGATGCAGCTAAAAATGCTCCTGACACATTGACAAAGCAGTGATGTTTCGTGACACTGCTGCAAGGTGGCGCTATATCATTTCTCAAAAAAATAGCACTCTGGGATATTGCCTTAAAAACACAAAGCCTCATGAAATGTACTATACAGATCAAGAGGGACGTTCTCTTAAAGAATCCACTGTCAAAATAGAGACACGCCAAAAAAAAAAAAAAAACGCTCCATAGCGCCCCCTAGAAATTTTCAAAAATTAAGCCCGCCACAGCTATGAAATTCAGTAGGCTTATGTAGGAGTCCAAGACAAACATAAAACCTTCTTGGACCCATGTGCCATGTCCAACAGGAAGTCTGCCATTTTGATTCAAAATTTCTTTTTTTTTTTTTTTTTTTGCAATTTTGGCCAATTTTAAGGTATTTTCAATTGCATACTCCTTCTAGGGATTTTAAGCTAGCAAGCTGAAACTCCAGCCATAGGTGCTGACACTAGTGTAATTTAAAACTACAGAACAAATTTCAGATGGGACGTTTGGTTTGGCAACGTAAAGTAGTGCATTTTGCCATAGCGTATAAATAGACACCTCAATAACAAAGTTCAAACAAATTTGATATTATTTCACCTCCAGGCTGTAAATTAGATATTGGGGGAGGTAATATCCAAAAATCAAGCTGGCAGGTCGAAGGGCGTGGCCGTGGCACTGCTTGAAACTTTGATGTTCTGCCATGAAAAACAGCTTTTCTGGATTTTGGCAGATTTGAAGGTATTTTCAATTGTATATTGCTTCTCTGGGTTTTGGATGATTTTGCTTGATTTTAAGGCACTTCCAATTGCATACTCTTCATAGGGATTTAATGCTAGCAAGCAGAAACTGAAAGTGTGCCATGGTGGCGCTATGGAGCTCCTCAGAAATGAGGGACATAGAACATGCAAAGCAAATGCATGGGCAAATGATCACCAAGGCCGGCAACTACAGAAGTGGTGCGACACAGTGTGAGAGCCCATCAGCACCCCGCAGGGGTCCTGTTTTTTTTTTTTTTTTTTGCATATTGGACAAACAGTCCAGGCAGTGTGAAGGTGACAGCCAAACTACTGGCCACAAACCAGTGGACGATGTCAAGACTGTGTTCACTTCTGATATAGAGTCTATGCTCCCAGCAGAAAACCATCCCTTTATTGATCCACAGAGAAGGAAAATCATGTTTTCACTCTGTTAGAATGTGGCAAATATCAAATTCAAAAGCACGACTCCACAGACAAAGTATCAACAGAAAGTATAGGTGTTTATTTACAATAAAATGACCACGACACAGGGAGGAATAGCACTCTAAACTGTCTAAACTATGGATGATGTAGGCATAACTAACAAAAGAAACTCTCAAGCACTGCTGCAACAATATAATAAACCATCAACGTAAAATCTCAGGCACTACGTCAGTGAAGGAGCCTATCCCAGCTGTCTTAGGGTGAAAGACAGGGTACACCCTGGACAGGTCTCACATCACAGGACACATAGAGACAGACAAACACTCACACCTACGGTCAATTTAAATTAACCAATTAACCTAATCCCCATGCATGTTTTTGGATGGTAGGAGGAAGTACCAGAGAGAACCCACACAGACATGAGGAGAACATGCAAACTCCACACAGAAAGGCCCCGGGCCGGGAATCAAACCCAGTACCTTCTTGCTGTGAGGCGACAGTGCTAACCACTATACCACCATGCCGCCCTCTCAAAGTAACAACACAACAAAAAACTCCACACAGTCACAAAACATGGATCTGGAAAAGCCTGACTGGGAGAGCACAACACGTCACATGGGTCGGATGGGACACACAAGACATACTGGCACAGAACTGGGGGAGACGCGGACCTAAACACACTGGGTAATGGGAATCAGCTGGAGACAATCAGGGGTGGGGCAGACAATGAACCAGACGCAGGAAACAAGAGGGCAGGATGTTGTTTTTATTTTAGCCATGTCACTTCCTGCCCTCCTGTTTCCCACTGTTTCCAGCTGTTCCCCATTTCCTCATGTATTGAATGTCTGTGTGTCCCCAGTCCTGTGCCAGTTCGTATTGTTTGTCAGATCATACAACTATAGTTCGGTTCAGTGACTTGAACACCCAGTTTTATGGCAGCTGTGAATCTGCCTTTGAGAAACTGTGTCAAGCAGTGAATGAAGGAAACAAGGAGATACTTCTGCAGGAGGAAACAACACATCTGCTGGCATGTAAAATGTGATGCAGAGTGACACAAGGAGCTGATTTCCCCTGATGGACGAGAGCTACTGTGACAAATATGCTTTTGCGATCAAGCAAGCTAAGTCTTTTTACACCCTGACAACAAATGGAGATATCAGTGATATTAAAACAGACAAGGTCCCCTTTAACCTACTGGGCACAATTTGCTTGGAGTTAATAGTCTGTTGTTGGAGATTTGATCAGCAGTGAGCCAAGTGGATCACATCCAGTCGAAACAGTCCACCGTAGCTGTCAGCTCTCATCACATCAGCACCACCGCCAGGCTAACTAATGAAGGAAAAACTGCTGCTGAACAGAACAGAGTGTTATACTGTGTGTCTGTGTCTGCAAGCTTGCTCAAAGACCGCAAATATGGCTGTAATAGAAACCCTGTATTTATATGGCTATTTTTCAAATTCTTTGTAGTTCTATTTTCTGTTACGCAACCAAGTGTCCGACAAAGTTAAGTTTCCAGTAACGCTTTATTAGTAATACTGTTTGACAGTAACTAATACTGTAACACATTACTTAAAGACTTAAACAGTTACCGTTACAATATGGTGTGTTCGTCTGTTACTTGGTAAAGGATTTCCCCATTGAATGAACGTGAATTCAGATTGTTTTTATTCATGCCATGTCTCTAGGGACAGGGGGACATGTCCCCTTCATATTCACTGACCTGTCCTCCCACTTTCCAGCATAAGGAAACAAGCATCACTGGTAAAACAGAGGATTAATGTCATTGCAGCAGCATAGGGAACCTGGTGTTTTTGTGATTTGACTCATGGTGTGTTCCAGTCATACAAGAATGTCAGAATTAATATCAGAATCTCTGTGAAGTCAGACCTCCAACTCATAAAGTCAGATTAATCTCACCAAGCAGACATACTGTAGAATCCATGCTATCTGCTACTGATGTAAACAGTAGCTACATGTTTTGTTGTACGTCTGTAAGGCTGGAAGAGCTGGGAGCACTAAACTTTGAGGTTAAAATGATCTGAGCTCCAAGTTCTGACTTCCAGTGAACACACCATAAGACAAACTCTCACTCTCACTTGTGTGTGTAATGTGCAATTGAAAAATATATATATATACTAACAGAGTGAAAAAAATGTAATTTCCCTCATTGAGGGATTAATAAAGGAATTCTTCTTCTTCTTCTTCCTAAATAGTTGATATGTTACTTTCTCATTTAATTAATCTTCCTTATAATGGTGTGTACTTCTTTTGGATGTACACTGTTTTTAATGCATTTCTTGTGATGTATCCCGTATCAAGTTGTTTATGCGCTACGTTGGATCTGCACTCAACTATTAAACTGGGAGAAATCAAAACCACTCTCAGCATGAGAGGGAAAACCGATTATCACTACTTGTAAAATAAAGACACCTTTCTAGAGGCTATAAAACTTAAATAATATACAAACGCCGACTCAAGGAGCTGAACTAAACTACTGGGAATAACTAAGGGTGCTAGTGACGGGCACACTAGGGAATAAATCTAAATAATCAAGCAAGAGAAATAAAACAAAAGACACCGACTACTCAGACTCTCCTAGGAGGGAATAAATAAAGAAATCAAAAACAAAGTTATCTACACTTGGGCAAAACTCTCTACACTAGAGGTCAGGTACACAGGGAAAACTATGATCTACTCTCGGGGAGGATTCAACTAGAGACTGAACTAGAAAACATGAAACTAAGAGTAAAAATCTAGAGACAAAGGCTGCATTAAGGCTATCAAATGTACAAATCTAAAATTACTGAAGGTTCAGGAGGGATGCTGGAAATCACAGGGGGCTCAGGAGACTGGACCATGAGACTGGCCCAGGGACAAGACAATCTCACAACAAACAAACAAATGACAGGACTATTTATACATGAGGTAAGGGGACACAGGTGGAAATCAGGGCAGGATTTGACAGACGTGGGAAGATAGGAGGGCAGGGAGCAAAGCGACCTGAAACGAGAGGGAGACAGAGTTCCTTTCAAAATAAAACAGGAAGAGACAGGACAACATGCGGGCACAGGACAAAAATGGTTAACTTAACCAAAACAGACAGACAGAGCATGAGGGGGGGCTGAAAGTTGCAACATTGTTGCATTTATCACTTGGTTTGGTTCAGCTTTCACACTGCAATTCCTGAACCGCACCGAACTTTCTGAGCGTCAACAGTCAGGTATGTAACCTCACAGACTACAAACAGGGTGGACTGGTGCTTTGTTACATTATTTGAGGGAATGCTACAATGTTAACGTTGCCTTCCTACATAGCAGTGAACACAGCTGTCACTAATGCTAACATAGTTCGTCAGGGATTGAAGCTGTTAATTTTCTAACTTTGACAATATAACGTGACAACACATCAGCACAGAGTTTAAGGACTGTGACTGCTGGTAGTTGTGATTCATTTTGCTCAAATATGTCAAATTGTGAATTTATGGGTTATGTTGTTCAGACGATTGAGCTAAGCTAGCTAACTGCTAACGGTGGTCACTCATTGTTTGTTTTGCTCTGGAGTGCACACTGTACTTCCTCTGCCCAAGATACACTGCCTATAAAATCGCTACGTCATATACTACGTACATTTGGTCCTGTGTTTGGTCCGGTGAGCTTTCACACTGCATACGAACTGCACCAGGGTTCACTTGCAAACGAACCGAGACCCCCGTTTTCCCCCGAGTTCGTTTGTTTGGTATGAGCTTTCACATGAACTCTGGTCCATTCAAAGTGGAACAAACGAGGAGAGTGTGACAGCGACCTTAATCTCAGGGAGCTACAGAGTTCTTGGACGTAGTATACATTCAATTTGCTTTATATACACACACAAATCAAATAACCAAGTCCTTTATAAAATTAGATGTTTAGTTGACAAACTACATGACCAAACTACTAGCAGAAAATAACAGAATAAATGATTAAACACAAGGAAAGATAGATGAAGGAATACATGATATTATTTCAATGTGACCAGCTGGATTCAGTGATTGATATCTATTGACCAAGTCAACGTAATGTCTCTTTGCATTCTGTCATGTATGTGATGACAATGAACATGTTTACAGTAGCCTAATACTCTATGTTTCCCTATAGATTTCAGTAGGCATAATGCGGATAAAGGATGGAGTGCTGAAACCTGTCAGAGGAATGGTACTGCCCCTTACTGTGCCACCAGGGTTGGATGCAGAGCAATTGGGCAAAGCTGCACAACAAAAAATGATGGCCTTTAACAAAACTTGACAAAGTGGTCCTTACTTTCTGCTCTACCCTGGTGGCACAAAGATAACTAATATACCAGGGACAGAAACAGCGTTCTCTCTGAAACTCTACAAAGAGGCACTGGGAAAGGCTTACCAACGCATCACAGTGTACCTTTGTACGGTTGAATATTTCCTCAGTGATTGTGGCTCTCAAATGAATAATTAAACAAACTACCTCTCTTAAACTGATATGTATTTCAGCTATATTGTTCGATTCTCATGTCTGATCATGTGATTCACAGCTCAGCAATCCAGCTCCGACTCATCTGATAGTGAAACGATTATTACAAGCAGAAGTGCTGTAGAATTTCATTTGGCTGATACAGTAGTAAGTGTAATGTTTTCCATTTTATATCTGCTTGCATGACTAAAGTGCAAGTCAGAAACCAGTTTGGGGCAGGATGTCAATCACGAGGCATATTGGCATTGCTTATATTTTTCTGTTAATCAAACCTACACACATAGCCCTGCGATGAGGTGGCGACTTGTACAGGGTGTACCCTGCCTTCTGCCCTAAGACAGCTGGGATAGGCTCCAGCCCCCCCTGCGACATATATATATATATATATATATATATATATATATATATATATATACACACACACATATATTCTACTTCCAACCATTTGAACCTATCATGAATAGCACCAGTGATCGTGTGGGATAATCTCTAGAATCTCCAGACTTTGATTCAGCAGCTCCGGTAACATGTGGCTCGGTAACATGTGGCATATATAGCCATGCCCTAAAATATTGTTGTAGAATTAATTTTTCCTACTGTACATAAAATAACAGGTAACACATTCTTTGACAGCCACATTATATTTGTTTACATTAGAGCAGTGTCTTTCTTTCTAAACAGGACATCTGATACCAAAAACTTTACATCCTTTAGGACTTTTGCTCACCAGTCTAAACCTTCTTGTGGTTTGTTATACAGATCTTACTTTCTGACGTAGAAGAAGGCCCAGGAACTGCAATGGTTGCAAAGGAAACAACATGCTATAGTTATTATGCTTTTCTCTACAAATTTGAAATGTCATGATTGATTATGGCTCATTTCTAAGCAGATACACACAACTGTATGCCTCCATTATAATGGAAGATGAGGAGGACTCAAGGAGTGATTTTTCCAAAGGATGCAGAGTAAGAAATTAATATTTACTCTTAAAATTGTTGGGTTTTTTTTCTGGTTATTGCTTCATCATTTATGTGTTGGTAGGGTGGAAAAGCTATCTGCATCAGAAATAAGTGCAAACCTGGCACTCCAGATTGACCACCACGCTGTTAGCAGATTTAACATCTGCCACTCTGACATCTGGGATGGACCCCGTCAGAGGTTTCAAAAGGGGAACATTCTCCAAAATAAAGGATCTCCTTGTGAAGATTTCAGATGATGTAGGCAAGTGTGAGGAAGATATCGATACAGGTGGACCAAAAAGGGGATTCCTCTCACTTTTGAAGGAACGATCCATATTTGATGGACCCGCAGAGAGTCGCTACCTTGTCTACAATTCAAATGGTACTATTTTGTGTGAAATGTGTTAAAATAAGTAAATTATTCAACCATGGCATGCTTGTTTAATACTGAAACTGATTGACCACTCTATTACTCTGTATTTCCATGCGCAGCATTCAGAGAGGATGAATATAGTTTGACAGGGAAGATGATTGCTGTATCCATAGTGCATGGTGGACCTAGCCCAAATTTCCTCTCAAAGGATCTGGCCAGCTACATTTCAGGGCAGTGCAGTTTCAACTCATGGAGCTAAGCGAAAGTTCAGACAGGAAGACTACCTCTCTCAGCTCACATCCAAGCCTCTTCCCAGTTCTCCCACTATCCTCTGGCTCCGCCCTCGTCACCTAAACACCCAATCACAGTCTGCATCCTCCTTTCTCTTCCACCAATCAGTCATTAGCTGTCAAAGAGTTTTCCCACTCTGCTGTCTTCTTGCTGTCAGCCAGCTGAAACTCTGGCCCACCTCCACCCCTTCACCACCTTCTCAGGATACACTGAACAAAATTTGGAGTGATGTTTACCTAGAAGAACCTAGGTAAGTTTTTTCCACACAGAAATCTTGAGTAAATTCTACAAGGGTGATTGTCAAGTAAACTTTACTATTATCAATTTTGTCATTGAATTTTACTCTCTTACTACTCATAAGAGAGTAAAATTAGACTCAGTTAGCATCAAATTGAAAATGTCACATTAAAACAAATGGCTTTTCAGGGGATTTTATAAATCATTTTTTTCTAACTTACATTTACAACCTATATTCAAGTAACATTTACCCATCTTACATGATTTAATACTAACTAGGCTTTACAAATAAAATGAAGCAGCTGTTTCAACAACACCACCTTTATTTTTCTTTTACACAAGTACTGTTTTGCAATCACAAACACATTAACACATAAAGGTGGCCCTAAGTTGTATTGTTCGGAGGCTAAGAAATAGCTCAGGGACAGTTTGAATAGAGAACATACTTTGCCAATATACTGAATGCCATACAAAAAACACTGAACATGTCAAGAGAACATTTATATAAACTGAGCCATTACATCTTAAAAGGACAGTATTTAAACTGGATCGGAGAAAATGCCGCCCAAATGTTTTACTTTTGGCTCCAAAACTTGGCCATTCTACAGTACAGTACATTATTAAAACAGTGGAATATTTTGCTGTGCACACTTTAGAAGACACAATATCTAGTAGTCTTTCTGGCCATCAACTGAACAAATACTTAAACACAAGTCTGCGTTTTAATAGAACAATTTTCAAGCATGTCAAACATGCACTCATGGCAAACGTTTGTTTTGCAGTGACTGGACTTTGGGAGACAGTTTAAGGACATCAAACTCGAGAAAGAGCTTCTGGAAAACTTCAAATATGTACTTCAATTTCTGTGGGTAGCTCAGGTTGATTGCATAGATGATGCCCATGAGCAGGAGACAAGCCTTTGCAACACTTCCACATTTGTCAAGTACCTGCGTTCCTTCAACTACAATGGACACATCAGCATGGGACAGGCCTTCACCTTCTCCACTTTCATGGAAGACACAAATCTTCAGGACTTGCTCAGCCTGATCCTCTTCAGCTGCTTCTCTGCTGACATCCTGTAACATATATGTGAAGCTATGTTCAGACAAATAGCACTTCACACAGATCAGGTTTCTCGCAAGGTTTAAATGGCAACACAGTTCAGTTTCCACATTTCATAAAAGCATAAATGAGATGTTCACATTTTTAAATGAGAAGTGTAAACACTGGCAAATTAGGTGCCACTTACATAATTTAAATTTTAGACAATACTATTTGTAAATAAAATTATATTAATACCTGTTTTGACACCACAGCAACAACAAATATACTCCTGGTCACCCAAAATTAGCTCATTTATCTGTTTAGTTCTGATTTCTAACCTGAAAATAAGAATGGATTTATGAATATTCTTAAATATGCTTAAACTATTATAGAGTCTCTATCAATTCCACGATTGCCACTTTAACATTATGATTATTAGAAAAGAGGATATGTTCTTCATTGAACTTTTATCAATTTTGTGTTGTATTTTGTATTGTTAGCCAACCAGCTTTAATGCTGCCAGTTTCAATACAACTTTCATATTTTAATCAATTGGAGCCAAGTCATTGCATTTTATTTCCAACTGCTGATGTTGGTGTGTCTGATGGATAACAGTTATTTATTTTAAGTTTAAATTAGACAATTGTATGTTATTAAACCAATTTATTGATTTTATACAGCATGAACTGGTATAAAATAAACAACTGGTTTTACATGGAACATATAAGCAGTATGTTTAAATGTAATTGATTTTTGGGGATCAAAAAATGCCAAACTGACACTTTTGAAACTGGTTACTCATCTTCCCCTGAAGTGAAATCAGTGATGTGAAAATGGTGCCATATACCATGTAGTCTTTGATGAGGTCCCGCAGGTATTCCATGAGGCAGCGGATGATGGCCTCCCTTTTGGTTTCAACATGTTGCTGTTTTAACACACGAAAGATACTTTTACAGGACCAACCATATTAAGTCACAAATACAACCGTACATGTCATCTTAAAAAAACAGCATGCAAACAACCAATACACTGAATCAGATTTGGTTGGTGCTCTGAGGGTTTTTAAACACATTTTTTATTCTTGCCTCATCTTTAAAATAATATAGTAATAACTGTTACATGCATACATACAGCAAGCATACAAATCCGTGTAAATTAATTTCACAACAATTGTATGCATTTTCCTCTTTACCTGACTGAGTGAATCCAGCAGGGGTCTTATTTTGGTGCCAGCAATCCCGTCTTTTTTGCCAAGTATCTCCTGCAGTTTTGGGGTGTAGAAGTCCAGCTTTGTAAGAAAGGTTCTCTCCAGGTGAACTGTTGTAATTCTTCTGAACTCCTCCTTTATCTGAAAAAAGTAAGCAAAGTTACTTTGCTTTGTTGCTGGTTACTTTTTCTCTTTTTAACAAACACAATTTCTTAAATTATTTATAAATGTAATATGTATTTAAATATTTATTATGATATAACATAATTAATTAATGTTTGTCCATTTCATATTATTTATTAAACACAAACTTAGACTGTCATGGCTTCTTTAGCAAAGTGAATATTAAATATATGGTGCTAATTTTCTACACAAAAACATGATGTACCTGAGCGTCAGAGAAAAGAGCAGGCCACCTCTCCCGGAAATCTTGGATGGCAGGGCACTGATTTACTTCCAGTCTTCGGTAGGAGAAAGACCTTTCCATTTTCTCAGCGATTATTTTGTCATTGTTTTTCTTCTGAATTTCTTGCAGCATGTCAATTCTTTCCTTCTCTAAAGTGGCCTCTGTGTCCTCAATTGGCAGTGGAGGCACATAGTTTACTTCTGCTTCTGATGCCTTTGCTTGAACCTTTTTCACTTGACCTCCGTTTTTTTAGCGAGTTCACCTCCAGCTTTGGACAGGCAAGTTGACGACATCTTAATTTTGCACGGTAATTCCCCATTTTGTATTTGATTCTCTGCTGCCACCCATAAAGACCATTAAAAGACCGTGGTTCCCTGAGACATGGGAACTTCTCTATTAAGGCTTCGACCACAGCCAGAATTTGAATCCCAGTGGGGTATGCTGTATAACCAAATAGAACCTCTGCCAGCTTCTCTGGAATGCTGCTTGTCAATCTTGGATTTTGGAGCAGGGTACCATCCTTTAGGAATGCTTGGTTTCCAGCCTCCAACGGAAGTTCTACATCAAAAGAAAAGGTTGGTATTTCAAATTTGGCTGGCCATGGTTGTGACAAGTGAGACACTCCGCTTTCATCAGAGGAGACAAGGATGGTGTCTTGAGATCATGATGAGTGAGCTGAGGAGCTACTTAAGGATTCTTCTGGTGGAGGGGAGTCGACCTGTGATTCTTCCATGGAACTGAGAGTTAGCAAAATTGGCTGTGTTGTTGTTGTCTTCCACTTCTTCAGTGCAGCTGAGAGTTAAAAACTGACCACCAAAATCCATGTCCTGATAAAGCACAGAAAACTCCTGAGGGATATTAAAAGTCTCTCTGATAACACCAAAAAGGTCTGTGAGGGTGCTTGGTATGCCTGAGGGCAGAATGAGTTTGCAAATATCGCTCTCCTCAAAAATGATGCGAAGCTTTGCTGGAAGTTTTGCTGCATCCAAAACACAGAAACATAATTGAATAATCATTCTGATATAATGTTGCAACTGAGTTTGCCAAAGATTTTTATATTTTGCTTGTAAAACCATGTGAATTACTACATTCTACATGATCCAGTATCTATATTTGCTTTTGCTAACACCCAAAATTCCATTATTATGAAATTGAATACAGTATACTGGAGAATTTAAATAATTAAAACACAGTATTTACCTGAAAACTTAAACTGTCAACATAAAAACACCTATGTGTTCATCTGAGGCTCTCATTTTACTTTGCATTCATCACCCTTGAAGCAGTCACAGTTTAATCCCAAAAGTCTTGTTTTCAGCCCTGTTATTGAGAGTAATCCAGTGTTTGAATGGTCAGAACAGAACCTAGTTAGATAACTAAAGGATGCAACAGAATGCAGGTCCAGTTGGAAAAGCTGTGTTTGGGAAAGTTACATGGCTATTAGGCAATGCGTTCACTGTCCAACCAGAAATGAAGCTATTATACAAAGTAGGAAGACTTTTAGACCATCTGCTGTATAAAAAAAAAAAAAAAAAAAAAAAAACACTAAATGATTTTATCAATGACACCATATCCCTGATTTTTACTATTATCACACTGAAATATAAAACTCTTGTGACAACTTGTTGTTGCAACAAGCATCTCTCATTTGTGAATACTAATAAGGAAAGCAAATGTGGTGCTTCAAGGTAACCAAGCGTCTTCCTGCCAGAGTGTAGGCAGCCAAAGGATAAAAATCTACACTGCAATGCTTCTTTTGTGTCATGGTTTAGGACTTCCAAAGAGACCTCTGTTGTTTTTGTGACTGACATTGAGGGTTTGAATGCATTGATTCATGGAGATGGTTTACAATCATGAGCTGGTGCTTGTTCGCAAGAGTCAGCAAGATTTTCTTGAAACATCCCGTTTGTCTTACAATTCTCTTGAAGAAGCTGTGTTTAGCTTCAAACCTCATGGTCCACAGAGCAGCTACAGGACCAAATTCTTGAATGTGCTGGGGATAGTGCTCCAGGCCACTTTATGGCTTGGAGTTCCAGGTCATTAGCATCTGCCACACAGGCTCATCTTCAGGTACTTTCAAATGATAGTACAAAGCCTTTGTACTCTCGTCAAAGGCAACAGACAGAATTTTTTCCCAAACTTGGAACAAATAAGCCATCTCTTTCCAAGGTTCTTAGATAGCAATGGCTCTAACACTTTCTGATATCCAAATGTCTTGGTGTCCACTGCTTTACACAGAAGGGCTAAATAAATAGATGTCAGTGTCGATTGACACTGTGATGGAATGTTTCCCAAGATCCAATACACAGCTGTGACTTTGTGTTTTGTTTTTTTTTCTGGAGGTTCCCAGAGGGTTGCACACCTCAAAGTCATCAATGTACAGAAAAATACTGTCCTCTGTCCTCTTCACAGAAAAAAGCATTCTTCTGGAAGATTTTTCCATCTTGAAAAGAAAGGTACTCTGTAGTTCTTGCAGAATTTCTATCAGTATCTGACAGTTTTTCTTTGAATTTTTTATTGTTTAGTACCTGCAACAACGACTGCAATATTGGTACATACTGGAATGTTTTACCCTCTTTGTCATCAAGTATGTACTCTCTTGGTTCAAGGACTGAAAAATGCTCCTTCATAAACTCTCTCCTCTTGTAGGAAGTAGGACCATCTCTCGCAAAAGCTGAACTTATAGGGTGCGCCTTGCTGAGATTTTTCACCAAATCAGAGATTACAGCTGTGTCCAAGTCACAGTTATGTGTCCTTAGAGTAGACTCGATCAAATCTTTTAAAACAGGAGCTGATATGAGCACTGCTTGATATGAATTGAAGCTCTTCTACAATTTCACCAATGCACTTATTTGACACACTGAAGGTGCTCTCTAATTTGAGAGAAAGGCAGCCAAACTTTTTCTTTATGACTTGAGATAAATTCTCTTCTTCCTCAAACAAAGGTTCAGGATCCTCCCCATCATTGACAAGCAGTGGCTCACGCTGAACAACAGCTGGATCTGGATATTTTTTCAAAACCTCACTCTTAAAGTCTTCAAGGCCATGTGGTGAATGTATCCGATGTCTATGAGTAGCAAAGGTTGAATATATGTTCGTACTGAAGCTGCACTTTTGGAATACGCATGTAACTACTTAAAATCTCCTCAAATGGCTTCCAAGATGTTCAAAATATTGCCTCTCAGAATTAAAAAATCCAGAACCGCACAAGAGACATTGAAAAGAAAGAACCTTGTGTGCTTTCACTGTCTCGGGGTGCTGCCTGGATAAATGGGCCTGAAGGGCACTGAATGTCTTGAATGAACAGGGGAAATCTGTATAGAGGAAATGGACTGTTTGGCCACGGATAACCATTCCATGTCTTAATCTGTAGTGTCTCAACAGTCCTGTCCATTTGTCAGCTTTAAAGCCACAGGTTTTACACAACCACCTCATCGTTCTGAAAATACATACAGAGAAAAAAACTCCTCAGAAGAAATTATTTTCATTTAAGATTAAAAGTCAACTTAAACCTAAGAATTCAATGTACCTTAGGTAAAATATTTGCCTTACATTAGCCGTTCAGATAAAATAGCAGGAGCAGATTCCCGGTATAGGCTGTGAAATACATAGAAATCAAAATAAAAATGTTTGCAAATTACTGCACTACAACTTCATGTCAGCAATAATGAGGGTATATTCACATAAACACTAGAATACTTAAAACATTATTTTTTTCTTCTGTTTTTTGATTAAATGAAAACTTTTGCAAGCAACACATTTTTAAACAATCCAAAACATATCTTACTCCTTGTATTTTGTACCAACATTGGATTGGCTCAAATAATAATTGTAGTTCTCTTTCATCTTATCAACACGATACACATTTCCTTTTCTTGTCTTACCTGCAGAGGCAAAGGTTTTGCTTGTGGCAGAACTTGTTGTAGTTGCATGAGAGGGCACTCTTAACAGTCTACTTGCTGCTTTGCTGCAGTAACAAATCATCCATAAATTATACATTAAAACTTTAGTAACATGCAAACAAATTCACTGTACCAGTGTCAAATCAAAGTCGTTAGTGCTCTTACAATATTGATGTTGTGATTTCAAAGATTACACCTCTTTCATATACACCAAGTGTTACGAAGCTAAATAAAATCCTGAGCTTCCATCAACGCTTCTAACATTTAGTTAAGTTCCACACATTCACTAAAACTTCGCTATGCAACTACCTACTTCATGAGGGGTATGCAGACACATTACACGCACCCCACCCCCACCCCTTTTTTTCTTTGTCTTAATTTAACCTGCCACCTTCCCTTGTCTGTCCTGATTCTTTCCCTCTCTTTTTCTCCATCTTCACATCTGAATGAAATTAATTTTGTGTTAAGGATGATTCAAAAATAGCAGTTAAACCATATATAAAATTCATAAAATATTAATTTAAATAATATCTTTATTGGATATCGCTTACTGATACGCTGCATCTGATCAGACTTATCAGATACAACAACACTGCAGTGTTATTTCCAAGTGAAGACATTGAAACTCACAAGTTCTACAATTTATGTTTTATGATTCGCCATCTAGTCAGAAAAATGATAACTGTCTGAACAACAAAATAACCATAAACAAGTTCCTTTATTTTTCTCTTACATGGTAAATACTGATCAGTACACAGTTGCAAGACAACAGTAACCTGTCGTTTTACTCAGTTTCTTGAGCTAACCTGAATATTTACAAGTCTCCCTCTTGATAGCTACCTTCTTCATCCACTTGTGCTCCAGCCGATCAGTAACGTCTGCTATTGGTCATATAATTTACTCATGCACAAACAGCTGTAAAACTGAAAATGCCAACTTTGCATCACTGAATAACTTGCACCGAAATGCAGGAAAAGCTCAAAAAGTGACACAAACAGTCCATACATGTAAGTAGTAACACTGCAGTATTGTTGAGGACGTAACGTTTAAATCAGGCTTTAAACATCTACTTAAATATAACTGCACTTCAGGTCATGTTTGCTAACGAGAAAACAAGCCAGCCGGTCAATGAAGTAAACAAATGACCATTTGTTATTAATTTGCTCCGACTGAAGTTGCATGCGGTTTAAAAAGTTAACCAGATACATACACAGATACTTACAAGGTGTGCATATGGGAATTTCTCTCAAAAATTGGCCGAGTCGACTCCTTCTGCTCTTCGGATGGCCAGACACTTCCTCTCCCTTTTTTTGCATGACATCACTTGTCAGGTTTGAATGAGGTTGCCATGTTTACAAAGTAAAGTTTACTTGCTTTTTACAATTTGATTGATAAATTAATAAATTGAATACTAATTACTTGATATTGTATTTATATTTACATTTTCAAATTAAGTTAAAAATAAACAAGTTCATGTCAAGTAGCATATCAGAAAAATACACCAATTTTAAAGTAAAAGCAGGGAAATACAAAAAAAGTCTTGTAGAATTTAATTATGAAGCAGAAGTAATATTTATAGGGCCAAAAAATCTGGCTGTTGTCATTGGTCCTTCAATCAGAGGTTCCTCAGCAGGCGTCCCATGCTTCTACCACCACCAGGGTCTAAACCCCAGGGAGAGCATCTTCTCAGATGTCAGCATCTCATTCTCAAAATACTGAACACCTCCAGCTGGCTCTTCATCTTATTAGTCTGATTGAAATCTGTAGGAGAAATAGGGAAAGTGTTAAAAGAGGTATGAGGGTCATTGATGCAAGGGTGTGAAATTCTATCATTAGTAATTGGTGTAGTTGTAATGGTGGAATGTAGTTTTGTTCACTTAAAATGTTCTTTCAAAGTATCTTTCTTATATTAATATTATATAGAATTACTTTTTTTGTATTTAAAATGAGTAAAGTTCATCTCATATTTTTTAGATCCAGAATGCGTCCTCATTGGAGATGCTCGACCTAATGACACAGCACAGCACCATGTTGTAGACCGCAGGGTGCTTCAAACGTGTGAAGTCAGTGGAGGAAAAGCCACTGTGAAGGAGTACCTCAGGTGGTACATAAGTGTCAGGAACCACAGCATAATCAAAACGTAATTTTATTTTTTTTATGACTGTGTACATGACAAAAAACACAGCAATTGTTCAAGATAAAACATAGGGTTGCTGTCTCATTCCAGTTCTTAATAGTTGCTACAAAATGTCCATTTAACTTTTCATACAGCCTGTTATTGTATTTCAGATTCAAGGATGGATTTACCAGCTTGCAGTTCTTAACAGCGCTGCAGCAGCATCCAGTGGTGCTGACACCTGTCCTCTGCCATTCGGATAAAAATGTATCTGTCCCGACCAGAGCTTAGTCCAGATGGGAGCAACAAGAGACAAAACAAGAAGTTTTTGGGCGGACTACCATCTTGACTGTGAAGGTTTATTTCTTTTATTTCCAATAATATCCACACAAATTACAATGATTTTGAAAGTCTCAGTGTTGTTGTGCATACTGTTTACAGTTAATTGATTCCAGTGCCTTCTACTTTCAGGTAAGCCTGGAGGATGTCCTCATGTTTGCCATGGTTCTGCGATCCATGCCTCCGGCTGGTATGCCATGCCTTCAATTTCTTAGCAGTTCAAAACTCTCTATGGCAAACACATGTGCCAACACTTTAAAACTGCCTCTTTTGAACAACTGCAACACATTTAAAGCAAATATGAACTTTGGGATTAAGAATTCCCCAGCTTTGGCTGCATTTAGCTAGCCCACAGGAGTCAATATCTTGAGAAAAACCTGTAAAGGTAGACAATAAGTGGATTACTATATTGTCATTGCATTACCTATATGGTAATAGCTACTGTTAAAATACTGTGGTTTATAGTTCTACTGCGTTAGTGTGTCCACTCATTGGGACTAGTTTTGCAAATATCCATGTTTTGTTATCACTGTAATTACACAGATATTAAGAGATCAAACTAGTTTTGATTGAAGTGAAAATCGCTGTATGGTACAGTAATATGTTTTTGGTTTTTCGTTGTACACCATTAACAGTGTAGTGTTCACGAGTTGGGTGAAATTTTTGTTGTATAGTTTTTTCTGAAAAACAACACATAATCAATAAATGTCAGGACAGTAGTGTGGAAGTCTCATTAATGATTTTGTTGAAAGCAACACTGACGATAACATTCTTTTGTCAGATTTATTGAATATTTGTTATATACTTCATACCATTTATAGAATTTAAGCCACACTCATTGCATTTCTATTGAAAATAAAATAATGAAATAAATCTCCCAGCCTGACATTTCTGTTTATATTGTATTCAAAGTCATGTAACAGGTTTTGATGTGTGTATTTTACAGTCTTACCCTCTTACAGACCAGCCATTGTCTTCAGGGTGATATAGTTCTCTACAGCATTGTCGAGGAGGCCACAATCCATTTTGTCGCTGCAGTTCTTCAAAGCAAGTTTGCTGTTCATCATCTCCACCAGGAGTTGCAGGCAGGGGAATGAGGGCGTCAAACTGGCTCAGGGCTTGTGCAGATGTAGGGAACCCACAGTTTCTTCCATTCAATATAGGAGGAAGTACAAAAAAAGTCCACATTCGCTGACAATCACAAAAACTCCTTTCATGCATATTTTAGTTTTATGCCATTCCAACCATCTCCATTGTTTCTCACAGGATGCAGAGACACAAGATTACTTCATATTAAAAGTCATCAGCATCTGAGTAACCAATAAAATAGAGCAAAGTGCTACAAATCGTATTTGTAGTTTGCATGTCTCTAGTTTGTTGGCAGCAAGATGTTTCAAAGAGACAAAAGAAAGAAGCTAATGTGCATTCAGAGGGTGTCATATCCTGTACAAATTGTAAAGCCTAATGGGGCAAATTCATAATTTGTGATATTGGGCTATACAAATAAACTTGACTTGGCTTGATTTGACTTGACATTCTGGTAGTGTTGCTGCATCGAATTCACCATTCTCACGCACATATATACACTCAGCCTAAGTGCACAAACAGAAACTAGCATTCACACACATTCAGACACTGGTGGAATAGCCACCACAGGCAATTCAGTATCTTGCCCAAGGACCCTTCGACATGCATCCTGGAGGAGCAGGGGATTGAACCACCCATCTTCCTATTAACGGGCTCTCCCTCCTGAGCCGCCTGATTATCTTTCTGTTTTAACATGATAATGCAATACTCACCTGTGAGGCACATGGTACATGGCCTCTGGTTTACCCGTTGGGCACTGGGATTGGTGAACAGGACGAACAGTGTGAGTGTTCCCCAGTTGCTTGTATTCGTCTAGTTCTTTCTGCAGGACACCCAGGAAGCAGAAGCACACCAAACTTGTGTGTCCACAGCTGCCATTGAAGAGGTGCCTCTCCCTTAAGTCACTTAACAGGTCCATCCAAAACTGACTCCTATTTAAAAGTACACACATTTTATAACATACAACTGCATGCGCTGATCTCGAGGAACAGTGAAGTGCATCAGTCCATTTTCTATGCCACAGTCTGTGCGGAGCCACATTGGAAAAACTCCAAACTCAGCTGTACATTGCATGTAATATTGAGCAATGATCCAGGGGTCGTTGTTGACACTTTCCATATTTGAGCCACATAATTTTTCTGGAGAACCTATCAATGCAGCCACTTATCGCAATTCCATTGGGTTTCAATTTGCCGTACCCATCAACATGCCAGATTTCGTTGGGCCTCGTTGAGTGGTATGCTCTTTGGACAAGGCTTCGTCTAGAGTGATTTTCTACTCCAAACCGATCCAGTTCTCCCATTAGACACATCACATCACCTCTTCTGACAATACTAGTACTTCTGTGTCAGAGTCTAGCACATCACTCGGTAACCCAGGAGTTGGCCTGAACCCCTCAGTTCCTCTGAAATAGCTACCCTCACAGTAGTAAGTGGAGTTTACTTTGTCCTCCTGGTCAGGCCTACATCTTTTTTTTTTTTTTTTATTTTATTTTATTTTAATTTTTCATTTTAACAAGTACAAAACAGGCTAGGACAGTATCAACAGAAAAAGTACAAAGGGCACAGGTAAGAGACTAAAAATCAGTCTGTGGCACATAACAGTCCCATTTTTCCCAGTATTCCTCTCCTTTCTCCTGGAGCCGCCAGGTAAAAGTCATTACCTATCACATTCACACACTGATGGTGATAGGCCATCAAGTACACATTAATTCACCAATGCACAGCATTTGCAAAAAAATTGCTCAAGGACACCACAGCACGTGGACTGTTGCAGGCAGGATTTTAACCACCAACCTGCTCTACCATTGAGCCACAGCTGCTCCAGTTTACTGAAAATGCCACTGAATGTTCTGAACATGTGACATGAATTAACGGCAGATTGCAATGTGACACGCAGGACACAGACAGTGAAAGCATTATTGTCTTTATTATTGTCGTGGATGGCGTTACATTGTAGTTAATGGCATGAGCAGTGATTTCATGCTGACACCAAGGATGACAATGGGCTGGCTGTGACCCAGCAATGTATTCAGTGGCCTCATTATACAGACAGACTCTTGGAGTTCAATCTATGGAGATATAGGATGCCACACTAAGGAGCTTCTCTTTGCTTCTTTCTCGTGGAATCACAGCGACACACAACAATACACTCAGAGGCAGGCCTATTGTTAGCGGCACATCATCCATCAAATAAAAATCACTGTGAACTACCGCTTGGAACCCTTACACCATATTTATAGAAGTGTGTCTCAGAGGGTATACTGGATCATCTCCACCTTCATACCCTTACAATTTGGATTTTGTCTCATTTCAACCATTAACACAAGCACTGTGGAATTACTGTATGTGCTTTGTGTATTCTACAGTTCAAACAAATTGAACCAGCAGAAAATTTTGACTTTTTTACATAAAACTATGCATTTTAGTGAGCTAACTTACACCTGAGACTCTCTTCTTCTGTCTCTCTCTCTCTCTGTTTTCACATATAATATATATCAACATATCATTTACTGTAACGCTATTCATTACAACATGCCACTTTATCAGCACGTCACTTGTAACCTCTTACTGAGCAGCTTACTGTGTTCTTATATTGTTTTTTGTATATTGTTATATTGTTTATATTGTTGGTTTTGCATTATATTGCATTTTTTTACACTATTCTGATATGTATATCATTCTTAAATCTGCTTAATGTTACTACTGTGTAGGGCAACGGGATGAGTAAAGTGTCATCTTATTTTAGCTTGTAAACTCTGGACAAAGTTAGGAATAGCCAGCAGGCTGTTGTTCCAGAACTTTCCATCACATGAACCACTAACAGACCCACCTTGCCTATGAAAGAACTGGGTGGCATACTGTTTCTTTTCTTTTTTTACTTCCTGACTTTTGAGGCATCCTACCTTCTCCTCCGTCACTCACTGAGTCACTGTCTGCTGTGCAGGCTGTCTGATGGAGCCGGTGGACTGAACCATTTTACATAATTGGGGGGAAGTGTTGAGAAATGTTTGCAAAACCAATAAACTTAGTGTTACCGGTGCATTATAAATAAAATATACATGTGACTGGAACATCATATCATCACTGGTGAATTGGGTGGCCAGTGGGATGGCCAGCAAATTTAAATGGGTGGACCCTGGCCACCCCCTGGTAGCACCATTGCCTGCAGCAGCTAAAGGTCACGTCAGTTTTATTTGTATAGCCCAATTTCACCAGTTACAAACAGGAATCATGCAAACCAGATGAAGCCTGGGCAGCATGCCCTCCTTTCTCCACACTGACCAGGAGAAGCCTCAGCAAGATGTCCTCATCACCAACCGCTGCTGTTCCACACAAACTGGACCCATGGACATCAGGATACCTGGTGGCTGTTCTGTCAGAAACCCTGAGTTCAGCCTGCCTCCTTCTACTGCCGAGCCTGAAGCAACTTTCAGACAGACATGGTGCCTGAATGGAGGATACCTGATCGACATCGAGGCACAATTAATTCTCCTCAGGGGGCTGGTCAGTCATGGGGCAGCTGGGATGGCGTTATTGCCTTGTGGTTTGAGTCCTCTGACTCTGCTCTCTCCTTTCTGAGCAGAAAGCTCAGCTCATTGCTTGAGGTTCCCCTGCATGTTGCCAGTCCTGGTTTTACACGGTGATCGTTAAAGAACCAGGTTGTCTTTGTTTTTGTTTTATTCATGAGTTCAGACATCAATATTTAACTGTAGTTTCAATGTGTTAGCAGACTTTTACTGTTCAAATGCAACATGCATTTGTTCTTGGACCAAAATACATATTCAGACAAATGTCAGTGATTTTGTTTACAACACTCAACACTGGTATGACATTGAAATCCTTGTTCAAAGTTATAACTGCCCTGAAACTTGGACAGTGCTAGAGACTACATTATGCTTACCAGCAGTTTGTTTTTTTTATAGTTGGTAAAGTTGGGGTTTAATAAGTTAAGTGACTACTCTTTTGCAATGCTGTGGTAAGGTAAATAACAAAATAAAGATAACATGTCACTAACAGCACATTTTGTTTGTTGTCTAACTTCAGTGCAGGTGAGATGAGGTTCCTGCAATAACGGCACAAATGACCGACTAAATCTTGAGTGGAGGTGGACGGAGAGCGCTGTGAGGAGAGAGTGAAAGAGCAAAGGAAAGGTTAAAAAGAAAGGGAAGTTCAGAATATAATTGGACTTTCCTCTGTGTTTTCTCCTCCTGTCTGGATTAGACGATGGAGTCAGGCAGGATTTGGGACACATGGTAATTATCCCATCTGAGATCCCATCTGCGACCCCTCCTATCCCCAGCCTGTTTTCTAAAGCCTCCCCAGCCCTCTCAGCTTAAGCAGGATTGTCTTTCTCTGCTCCGCAGTCTCTGAGGTCACTAAAAACAAGTCAGGCTTTTGTGTCACAACAACAAAGGATTTCAAATGAGGACACAGACACCTTTTAACTCCCTCTGAGAGGAGCTGGCACTTGTTTTGCAGCCTTAACAATTTCGAGAATGCTTGTGTGTTTTGTGTGGTTTGCCTGATGTACTTAAAAAACTCGGTATGTCTAGTCTGACAGTTTTTTTGTGTGTTTTTTTGTTTGACAGTTATTGTGGAATTTGATGCAACACATTTTCATAATGTGAACATGAACTACTACTAAACAAAACAGCAGTAACTAATAAGCACGAGACAGAAAGAAACAGCCTGGGGTTAAAAAAAGAAAAAGACTACACACATATACACTGTATAAGAATGAATTAAAAAAAAAGTAAATGCCTTTTTATGCACTTTAATTATGCTGTTAGGAATTACTAGGGTTTGGGCAGTTCTTCATCCCGTCTTCCTGGCCCACCAGAGATGCACAGAGTCTATCTCTTTCTTTTGTAACTGGACAGGGACCAAGAGTTGCTCTTGGACTCCCAGTGGCTTCTTGACTGTGTGTGCTAAACAAAGTGTCAACATAATGGATGCCCCTCAGATAATAATAGCACTTACAGAAAAGCAAGGGATTGATTTTAGATATCCTTTCCTCCCCAAGCCCGACATTCCTCTGCTCCTGAGTAATGGCACATAGAGGTCTCGTCTCCTTATAACTATGTCACATTTTTATCATATATGTCAATTTCACAAAGTGAATGTGAAGTGAAACAGTAAAGAGAACCTCACAGAAAGAGGTCAAATTGGTCCACAGCCTTAAACATGTATGTTCAACTGAATATGTAGGATAGGTCGAGCTATTATTCA
The DNA here is from genome assembly GCA_029721515.1 of Synanceia verrucosa. Classification (NCBI taxonomy): domain Eukaryota; kingdom Metazoa; phylum Chordata; class Actinopteri; order Perciformes; family Synanceiidae; genus Synanceia; species Synanceia verrucosa. Next base: position 640,910 of record CM056568.1, read on the forward strand.
CTGCTGTTAACTGATTTTACGCAATGGAAAATTACACAAAATATATTACTAGGCAAATTTATTAGCACACCTACCCTATTTGTCTCAAAGAACCTCCATCATTCACTTTAAGTGGACGCTTTCTTTCTTAAACCGATTTAAACTGAATTCACCTTTTAGACCCACATTTGAGCCAGAACACACTAGTGTGTGTGAGATCAATGATGTCACCCATTCTCTGTATCATCAGCATTGACCAATCAGAAGCCTGCATCATATCACAGACAGGGTCCCTGCAGTTCACCTGCCACACACACAGCTGCTCTGTCACACTCTGCCACTGATTATAAGCCGACCTGTCGAATCACCTCTTGTATAAAAAAAAAACTATAAGCAGTAGAGCTTAGATTTTTGAATGTGAATGATGCTATGGTGATGGAGGTTCATGCATATCACCTAATTCTGCTGGCCACCTCTGCATGGCTTCAACACCCCATGGGGCACCCCTATGGAAAAGTCTAGGCGTGCCCCTGGTCTGTCTCCCACACTGGCTCTCACTGACTGCCACTGTTTTCAAGCTGAGTCAGACCATGTTGAACTCCTCTGAATAAATCAAGAACCGTAAAGAGTATGGCTTTGATTTTTGGACGTGGGGCGGCAGGAGCTCCTGAGGATCGCAGCTGTGTAAGTTTTATGTCTCTCCTCCACTCAGAAGGCCGTCAGCTGCAGTTTTCCCAAAAGAGGATTTTCTCCTTTTTCAGATTTTTTGTCTTAAAATTAACATTGGACCCTATGGAGAGAATTTTGGGAGGTGGGGTACTAATTAAGGCCATGGAACAAAAACCTCACAGACATAACACACACATCGCTACAACCAGGATGAAATTTCCAACGTTTTGCTGTAAAAATTATGTCAGTGGAGTGAACGTAGCCCTCACAATCGCAATTTAAAAAAAAAAAATTCAGATGATTCTGAAACTAATCTCCACTCTAGGTGTGTAGTTGTGTCACTCTAGTGCACGCAATAGACACCCATGTTAAGCTCTGATTTTTGGCATTTTCCATGCTCCGAATAAATAGATCTGACGAACAAACGGTACATTTTCTGACATGATGATGAATTATGAAGATATAGTCAGGTAAATTTGCTGCGATTTGCAAGTTGAATGGAGTTTCTAGGTGAAAGTATGAGGGAGCTGTGTCTGTCTCCTCACCTTTGGTGGGCATCTTTTGTTTTTAGTTTTGTAGCTCCTCTCATTTGGATAGCGTTTTCTGTTGTTTTGTTTCCTCTCTTTAGAGCGCCCTTAGTTTGGTTTTCCATTTTAGATAAGGACTATTTAGAGTCAGTGTGTTTCAGTTTCACTTTTATAGCCACAGTGCCTGAGTTCTTTTGTTCGTTAAATTTTGATAGCCTTCTTGAAGAGCTTTTCTGTTCATTTGCCAGGTAGTCAGGTTAGAGTGCATATCCCTCCCTGTACCGTTGGTTATTATTTCTGTTATTATTTTCTGTTATTATTTCTATTATTTCTGTTTCTGTTGCTACTTTGATTTTTGAGTCATGCATTTGGGTTCTGTTTCCTGCTTCTGTTGCCACATTCTTACACTTATGCTTCCATAGTTAGCCAGCTCCTAGCCGGTGTGGGCCGACCAAGAGTTGGGTGACTGTCCAACAGAAGCGTGGCTTTAAACTGCCCACGGTTCATGTTTCTAACAAGTTTAGCGACACACCTGCTGAGAAATTCACCCCGTCCTTGGTTTATGCCTTAGACGAGCCCTTTGATTGGATAACTACCTGTTTATTTTAATTGTCAGTTTTCTTAGTTTTTTTTCTTTACTTTGTGTCACTCTTACAAACTCTTATGCTCATTTTAGAACTGTTTTCTGCTGATGTCAGTTGTCATTCCAGCAGTGAACAAAGTGAACCCTCTTCTATTCCATGATCTCCAGTCTACATCATAACACCCAATCCTGCTTAACATCCCTTCAGCGACTCTTCACCACCTCTCTTCACACCATCACCACCACTGTCTTGACCACAGGGGTTCAGTCCTAATCAACACTGCTTCTCTACCCCCTTTTCACACGGCACCGTGGTGTAATCGCCAAAGACTCCTATTACCATTTATATCATGTGCACGATACAAGAACTTCCTGTTCCCTCTAAATTACGTCTGTCCTGACTGAACTATATCTAGTTGTGTGGCTTTCTGTTGTTAAAACATCGTTAAAGAGGAAGTTTGTTTATAATTAGTTCCCAATCTGTAAAACAATGATTACCATGAGTCTTTTCAGCTTGGGTGTGGAGCAGGTGTTTCCACCACCTGACTCCCCATATATCCCCAAAATTAAACCACACTCAAAAAAGCCAAACTGTGAGTCTGCTACATTAATCTAAGTGTAACATGTAGCTTCAACCATATATAGTCATGTTTTAGAATAGAATACAATAGAATTACTTCATTGATCCCAACCTGGGAAATTACTTTGTAGCAGCAGCGAGAAATGTAATCACAGTACAAATAAAAGGCAATAAAAATAACAGAAAAGTATTACTAGTTACAACTAAATTATAATACAGAAGAGCAGTATTAAAATTATAAAATGTATAAGCTGATAAATAATTATGGCTTGTGATGATAGTCATTGTGCAATAAGCAAACAGATGCAGTGAAATACAGATGAACAGTCGGTAATGATAAAACAGTTATAACTAGAAATAGTGCAAATGGCTGTTTATAACAGTCTGTTAGAAAAACTGCTCCGCTGTCTGTCCAGTGTGAGGTGGAGAGGATGATCCTCATTGCCCCTGATGATCAGATCAGTTTTTTCAGTGTCCTCCTCTCCACCACAGTATGAAAAGAGTCCAGTTTAAATCCCACCACAGAGCCAGCCTTCTTGATGGTCTTATCAAGTCTGCTGGTGTCGCTGGCTCTGATGCTGCTGCCCCAACAAACAGCAGCAAAGAAGATGGTACTGGCAACAACAGACTGATAGAAGATCTCCAACATTTTGCTGCACACATTGAAGGATCTCAGCTTCCTCAGGAAATAGAGTCTGCTCATCCCCTTCTTGTACACAGCCTCTGTGTTGGATTTCCAGTCCAGTCTGTTTCTGATGACCACTCCGAGGTATTTGTAGTCCTCCACCTCCTCCACCACCTCCCCTCTGATCTGTAGCGGCTGTGAAGGCGTCCTCTTCCTCCTGAAGTCGATCACCATCTCTCTGGTCTTGCTGATGTTCAGCCTCAGGTGATTCTGCTCAGTCCACTCCACAAAGTTGTCTATCAGTGTCCTGTCCTCACCCTCCTCTCCATCACGTATACACCCAACAATAGCTGAGTCATCAGAAAACTTCTGAAGATGACATGACTCAGCATTGTATTGAAAGTCAGTGGTGTATAAGGTGAAGTGGAAAGGAGAGAGTACAGTCTCCTCTGGAGCTCCTATATCACTGACCACCACATCAGACAGGACACTGCCCAGACGGACAAACTGTGGCCTGCCTGTCAGATAGTCAGTGATCCAGGACAGTCTTTCCCAACCCTGGTCCTCGGGACACACTGTCCTGCGTTAGATGTAACTCTGCTCCAACACAACACAAGCTCTGCTTAAGCCTGATAATGACACACTGCTTTTAATCAGGTGTGCTGTAGCAGGGTGATCTAAAACATGCAGGATAGGGTTGGGAAACACTGAGCCGCTGACACCCATCACCTGCAGCTTCTCACCCAGCAGCAGAGGCTGGATGGTGTTAAAGACACTAGAGAAATCAAAGAATGTGATCCACACAGTGTCTCCTCCACCATCCAGATGCATATGAACTCACTGCAGCAGGTAGATGACAGCATCATTGACTCCTAAATGGGGCTGATAGGCAAACTGTAAAGGGTCCAGAAACATCCTCACCTGTGGCCTCAGCTGGGCCAGGACCAGTCTCTCCAGGATCTTGATCACATGGGATGTGAGAGTGGCTGGTCAGATGGTCGACTTCCACAGGACCGGGAGCTTCTCCAGACTCAGGCTCAGGTTGTACAGGTGTCTCAGCACAGGTGACAGCTGGCTGGCACAGGTCTTCAGGATACTGGGAGTGATGCCATCAGGGCCTGCAGCATTGTGCTGGTTCAGTCTTTCCAGCTGCCTCTTTACCTGGCCTGTAGTCACAGTTGGGCAGGGGCTGGTTTTGATGTTATCAGTGGAGGAGAGAGTGGTGGTGAGAGTGTGTGTGTGTGTTTTGGGGGTAGACGATGGGGGAGATGACAGGAGGTGGGCTAAACCTGTTGGAACACAGGTTGAGCTGGTTTGCTCTGTCCAGGCTCCCTGATGTCTGCCTGTCTCTCCCCTTCATTCCAGTGATGTTCTTCATCCCCGTCCACACATCCCTCACACTGTTCTGGTCCAGTTTAGCCTCCAGCTTCTTCCTGTAGGTGTCCTTGCATGTCCTCAGCTCCTTCCTGTCTCCAGACTTGAAAGCCCTCTTCTTGTTCAGGAGAGCTTTCAGGTCACTGGTAATCCAGGGCTTGTTGTTGGGGAAGCAGTGAACAGTCCGTGTTGGCATGGTGGTGTCCTCACAGAATCTGATGTATTCTGTGATGCAGTCAGTCATGTCGTCTATGTCCTCCCCATGTGGATCACAGATGTAGCATAAATAGTCTAGAGCAGATTAGTCAATCATTAATAAATATCAAATTATGTATTTATGAACAATATCTTTAAGTTATTGATCATAAAACAAAAATGACCTTTAATAGTAGAAATTATCAGGGCGCCACCCAGTTTTGCTAAAAACAGAGAAAACTTGTGAATTTGACATTGAGTCTCTTAATCTGCTATGGAGTTCTTGAGCTAGTGAACAGTGATTCAATTGCTTTACATACACATACAAATCAAGCAGCAAAGAGTGATGTTCTGTTATTGGACTTTTGTGCTCGTCACACATTGTCCATCACAAACACTATGTTCAAGCATAAGGGTGTCCATATGTGCACTTGGCACCAGGACACCCTAGGCCGCAGTTCGATGATCGACTTTGTGATCGTGTCACCGGACTTGCGGCCGTATGTCTTGGACACTCAGGTAAAGAGAAGGGCAGAGCTGTCAACCGATCACCACCTGGTGGTGTGTTGGCTCCGATCGTGGTGGGAAGAGGTGCTGACAAAGAAAAAAAAAGCTGAAGAAAGAGTCCGTTTGGACCTTTTTGGCCTGTGGGACTCTGGAGGCAGCTGATAGGTACCGGCAGGCCAAACGGAATGCGGCTACGGCAGTCGCTGAGGCAAAAACTCGGATGTGGGAGGAGTGTGGTGAGGCCATGGAAAATGACTTCCGGATGGGTTCGAGGAAATTCTGGTCCGCCGTCTGGCGTCTCAGGAGGGGGAAGCAGTGCACCATCAACACTGTGTATAGTGGGGATGGGGCGTTGCTGACGTCAACTCAGGACGTTGTGAGACGGTGGGGAGAATACTTCGAAGACCTCCTCAATCCCACCGACACACACAGACACGGACAGTGCCTCTGGATTGGCAGACCGGGGTGGTGGGTCCCCTCTTTAAGTAGGGGAACCGGAGGGTGTGTTCCAAATATAGGGGGATCACACTCCTCAGCCTCCCTGGTAAGGTCTATTCAGGGGTTCTGGAGAGGAGGGTCCGTCGGGAAGTTGAATCTCGGATTCAGGAGGAGCAATGTGGTTTTCGTCCTGGCCGCGGAACAGTGGACCAGCTCTACACCCTCAGCAGGGTCCTAGAGGGTGTGTGGGAGTTCGCCCCAACCAGTCTACAAGTGTTTTGTGGACTTGGAGAAGGCATTCGACCACGTCCCTCAGTGAGTCCTGTAGGAGGTGCTCCGGGAGTATGGGGTACCGGACCCCTTGGTTCGGCTGTTCGGTCCCTGTATGACCGGTGTCAGAGTTTGGTCCACATTGCTGGCAGTAAGTCGGATTTGTTTCCGGCGAGAGTTGGACTCCGCCGAGGCTGCCCTTTGTCACCGATTCTGTTCACTTTTATGGACAGAAGTTCTAGGCGCAGCCGAGGTGCTGAGGGGGGTCCGGTTTGGTGGCCTCAGCATCACATCCCTGCTTTTTGCAGATGATGTGGTTCTGTGGCTTCATCAAGCCATGATCTCCAACTCTCACTGGAGTGGTTCGCAGCTGAGTGTGAAGCGGTCGGGATGAGAATCAGCACCTCCAAATCTGAGGCCAAGGCAAAAGGGGTAAACTGACAAAAAAAACACAAAAGCGAAAAACACAGTGGGAGCTGCTGCCACAGACTGCCACCTAGCACGGTGCAAATGTTGCACTCTGGAAAATAGGGATAAAGAATCACTCAAGTGATGCAATGTTTCCTCAACCAGAGCTTTAGTGAAGTGAGTCTGAATCAAACATACAGAGGACATCTGCACAGAAACAAAGTACATCTGCATACTGCATAAGTACTGTTTAAAGCCCTTTTCTTTTAACTGCACATACATTTAACACCCTAAACCAGCAATATTTTTAATACATGCGTTGCATTATACCACTGAATCTAAATGTATTAATAATAAGAAAATACAGCATTTCTCACATATAACACAACTTCCTTATTAGCTCAACATCATCAACAACCCTTATGAAAGGTAGCTCAGTGAAGTCACACCTTTTTTCTATTCGGTATAAACATTATGACTTAAACAAGCTAACTTGAACCAATAAAGCAAATACACACACAGGACACAAACTGTGAAAAACACATTCACCCATGTGCACACATACGTCTAAAAAGTGCGGCATAGTTACACAAGATGGCGGCAATCTCGCCTTTCAAATACTCAGTAAAAAGTCTAAGCTTATCCAAGCATCATATTCATGTTCTTCTCACAGTCAAATCGTCTTGCAAAACTATCAACAACAGTCTCACAGTTCACATTATCCACCACATACCTGGAAAATAGGGATAAAGAATCACACAAGTGATGCAGTGTTTCTTCAACCAGAGCTTTAATGAAGTGAGGAAAACATTGCAAGATATCCCCTGTACTTGGATGCAGCCCAAAATAATCGATCGCCGATCCTGAGGGATCTAGACCCCCTCAGTGGAAAACAGAGATTATTTCACTACAGCTTAGTTCCTGTCACAGATAAACTAGTAATGAGGTAAATATGAAGCTATGTACCGCTTTAATCCCTTCTGAGACATGTAATGAGTTCACAGTTTTAATCCATTTTTTTTTAACTCTTTAAGTTTTTAACTCTCTAAAATAACACTTCTCACCCTGCTAAACAGGCAAAGAGAAGGAGGGAGGCAGGAAAGGCTGCGACAAAACTCTGGATAAAGCTAAGAAGACAAACCAGAGTGAACATCAGTGGAGACACTGAGACATCTGAAGGGACTGAAAAGTGATGCAGAAGTTTCTGCTTTCGTTCTGGTGACAGGAAATTATTTGTTTAGCTATGGGAGGAGTTATTATTTTCATGATATATGTAAAGTAAACTTAGCTACTTTTGTAGCACGTATTAGCCCGATGCTAACATTAGCTTCTCTGTGGGTGTAAGCTGGTCGTAGGTGCTGCTTGTATTGAAGAAGTTATATGATATGACATTTTGATCATATTGCACAGTCATAGTCTCCAGTGTCTGCATTATAAAGGTGCTCACAGACTCCAGCAGACTGTGAGTGGACCAGAATCTGGATGTCTGTTCAGCTCAAAGCTTCCATAGTGGTCTTTTCTGTGAATCACAAGATCCATGTCACATTTAAAGTGGGTCGTTGTGAAAAATAGATGCCGAGCAGTGCTTTGTGAGACAACAGTGCGGAGCAGAGATCGTGACCGTCGCAAAATTTGAGCTTTGTGCTAACTTGCTCATACTAGCTTATCTGTGCTTGTAAACTGGTCATCAGTGCTGCTTGTATTGAAGAGGTTATAGGATATGACATTTTGACTATATTACACAGCCATAGTCATCACTGTCTGCATTATAAAGGTGACAAAATGACGTTGATATATTGTCTTTGAACGGGACATTTTACAGCTGTGGTGATGTAGCATATCATCTCTCCTCTACTTACTGTCAGATGTTCAGTTTGAGGGGGCGTGGCTTTGGACTGAGCACTGATGGGAGGGGGAGGAGAGGGTGGAGCTTAGAGGACGCTGACAGGAGGTGCTACTTTCAAATCTTGCTCGCTCTCTTGCTAGCTCTCTCCAACCATGGACTCCAGCTTTAAAATTGTGTAAATTAATTTATGTTGACAGAACCGAATGCATTTTGAGTAAGATAGCAAATTGTGTGTACAAGTCCACAGTGGCAGTAGTGTAGCTTACCATCCAAAACACTTGGATGGTCTTAAAATAACTTTGACTTAAAAAAACACTGCCCAGAAATGTCACAGAACTTGTTGTCAGCTTTTTTTTAATTTTGAATGATTAATTTAATCACTGAATGTTTCAGTAGTGTGCTCATTAATCATAACAGCATTAGTTTCTATGGTTAGCTAATTAGCATTTACATCGCTTGCTAAATGAGCATATGGGTGGTTATACTTTCCATTTTTTTATGTTCACCCAACAAATGAATTTTTAGAGTGTGTTTCCACGATTAATCTTGAGACTTTGTAGGAAGTTTAAGTTATTTTTAACTGCTATTACAGTAATGTAACAGTTCAGTATCACATTCCTTAAATCTACGTTAAAAAAAAATCATGGAAAGGATTTCCACGTGATTAAATGGCTTTGGTTTAGTATTTTGCAATTCTGTTCTTCAAGCTTCAAGTACTTGTGTCAGGTCAGCTTAATTGATTGGGTTTGATTGAACTTGTTGAAAGTGGTTTGGTTTAGTATTATTAAGTAGAGCTTAGCTAACGTAATTCACGTCTTGAGCCAACTAATGCACTAGTTAGCGAGAAATGTAGTAAATAAGTTGGACTAATGTCTTGAAAATTAGTTTTACTAACATTATTTAATAATGTGGCACCCAAAGGTTTTTGAACAAGTTGAATCAATGATGTGTGGATTTCTTCCCTTGACTGTGTGAAAGTACAGGTGGCCATCAATTTTGCTGCAGAACCAGGGCCAACACAAAGACATCAGTGTCTGGGCTCTTGATGACCAGGTCACTGCTGTATTTTGCTGCATAAGCTGCATGCAAAATAAGTCTGGTGTCTGCTTCCTCCAGGGTTGTCTCTAGGTCCTGAACCTGCTGTATTTCAAGTTCACTGTTGGTCCCATTCATCTTTATGGCATGACATTTGTCCCCATGCACAATAATGTCAAGTCAAGTTAAGTTTATCTGTATAACAAATTATGAATTTGCCCCATTGGGCTTTACAATCTGTACAGGATATGACACCCTCTGTCCTTTACAAATGATCCTCGCATTGACTAAGGAAAAACTCCCCCAAAAAAACCTTTTAACAGGAAAAAAGAAACAGAAGAAACCTCAGGAAGAGCGACAGAGGAGCGATCCCTCTTCAGGATGGACAGACGTGCAATAGATGCCATGTGTACAGAATAACAACAATGAAAACACATTAACGCTACATATAAAATTGTATGGAAATGTCCAACTCAATATAACAACAGCTAATATACAGTATATATATATATATATATATATATATATATACGTATATATATACGTATATATATATATACGTATATATATAGACGTATATATATATATATATATATAGAATTGTATGAGAGTGTCCAAGGGGATGAAGAGCATCATCAAGCTATCAGCAAAGGATGAGAAGCACGTCTTCCTCTCCACCACGCCAACCAGAAGAAGCCTGGGCAGCACGTCCTCCTCTCCAACACACCAACCAGAACCAGAAGATGACACCTGACTGGTCTGCACAACCACTACTCCACCAGTTAGACTGGATCCATGGATACCTGTGAGATGAGAACGCACAGGGTCTACGAGGCACAAAACTAATCTGCAGCATGTGTTAAAGGGAGGAAGAGTAAACACATCCTCTTCTCCACTGCTCTAACAGATACAACCTGAGCAGCATCGCCTCTTCTCCATCTCACCACCATCACGATAGACGAAGCCTGGATGACACCACCTCCTTCTCAACAAGTAGCCTAGCTCACGGACACCTGGGAGCTGAGAGCACAGGGACTCCAGGGAAGAAGATGAGTTAGTAAAATGACTTAATGGAGGCATCGAAATGAAGAAGAAGAGAAGCTCAGCGTGTCAGAGGAAGTCCCCCGGCAGTCTAGACCTATAGCAGCATAACTAAGGATTGATCCAAGGCAGCCTAATTCAGTCTTGGATCAGTCCTATCTATAAGCACTATCAAAAAGGAAAGTCTTAAGCCTACTCTTGAATAAGGGGATGGGGTCTGCCTCCCGGACTGAAAGAGGGAGTTCCACAGAAGAGGAGCTTGATAACTGAAAGCTCTGGCTCCCATTCTACTTTTATAAACCCTAGGAACCGCTAATAGTCCTGCATACTGAAGGTGCAGAGTTCTAGTTGGATTATAAGGCACTATTAGCTCTTTAAGATAAGATGGTGCCTGACCATTCAGTGCCTTGTAGGTGAGGAGGAGGATTTTAAATTCTATTCTAGATTTTACAGGGAGCCAGTGCAGAGAGGCTAACACCGGAGAAATATGGTCTCTTTTCCTGGTTCTGGTCAGAACACGTGCTGCAGCATTCTGGACCAGCTGGAGAGTCCTGATAGACTTATTAGGGCAGCCTGATAATAAGGAATTGCAATAGTCCAGCCTAGAAGTTACAAATGCATGGACTAATTTTTCTGCATCATTTTGAGAGAGAATATGCCTGATTTTGTTCCACAGATGGAAAAAAGCAGTTCTAGCTGTTTGTTTCATGTGGACGTTGAAGGACATATCTTGGTCAAAAATTATCCCTAGATTCCTTACAGTGGAGCTCGAGGCTGGTGCAAAGCCACCTAGAGTAAATAAGTCATTAGATAATTTATTTCTGAGATTTTCGGGGCCAATTAGAATAACTTCAGTTTTATTTGAATTTAACAACAAGAAATTGTGCGCCATCCAAGTTTTTATATCCTTAAGACATGTTTGGAGTTAAGCTAACTGGCTGGATTCGTCTGACCTGAAATGGCAAATATAGCTGAGTGTCATCTGCATAACAGTGAAAGTTTATAGAGTGTTTTCTGATAACATTGCCTAAAGGAAGCATATATAAAGTAAATAGAATTGGCCCAAGCACAGAACCTTGAGGAACTCCATAACTGACTATGGACTGTATGGAGGACTCACCATTAACGTGAACAAACTGTGATCGATCCGATAAATAGGATTTGAACCAGCTTAAAGCAGTTCCTCTGATGCCAATTAAATGTTCTAATCTCTGCAACAGGATATGGTGGTCAGTAGTAAAAGCAGCGGTAAGATCTAACAAGAGAAGTACTGAGACGAGTCCATTGTCTGACGCAATTAGCAGGTCATTAGTAATTTTCACCAGAGCGGTCTCGGTGCTATGATATTTTCTAAATCCTGACTGAAGGTCCTCAAATAGATTATTGTTCTGTAGAAAGTCACACAGCTGACTGCACACTGCTTTCTCAAGGATCTTAGAGAGAAAAGGAAGGTTGGATATTGGTCTATAGTTGGCTAAAACTTCAGGATCAAGAGTGGGCTTCTTCAGAAGAGGTTTGATTACGGCTACTTTAAATGACTGAGGTACATAGCCTGACAGCAAAGATAAGTTGATCATGTTGAATAAAGAGGTGCTCAGTAACTCCTTTAAGCAGTGAAGTTGGGATGGGATCTAAGAGACAGGAAGATGACTTGATGGAAGATGAAGTCAGTTTGTGGAGGTCTATGGGAGAAAAGCAGTCGAAGTATACATCAAGTTCTTCAATGGGTTCTAAGCTTCCTGTGTTTAGAGACAAAACAGTTTCAGTTAAAGGCACAGTGTGACTGATTGTCTCCCTAATAGTTATAATCTTCTCATTAAAGAAGCTCATGAAGTAGTGTAGTAGTGAAGAATAGTTGGTTCAATACAGCTGTGGCTCTCTGTCAGCCTGGCTACAGTGATGAAAAGAAACCTGGGGTTGTTTTTATTTTCCTCTATTAATGATGAATAATAAGCTGCTCTGGCCTTACGGAGAGCCTTCCTATAAGCTTTCAGACTATCATACCAGTCCAGGCGAGACTCTTGCAGACCGGTTAAACGCCACTTCCTTTCAAATCTTCTTGCTGCTTGCTTTAAACTGCGGGTGTGAGGGTTATACCATGGAGCCAGCTTTCTGTGCTTTACAAGCTTCTGTTTTAGAGGAGCAACGGAGTCTAGAGATGCCCGCAGAGAGTCTGCAGCACAATCTACCAAATTATCAATTTGAGTAGGACTTAAGTCTGAGCCCTCAAGTATATTGAGATTAGGTATTGAAATAAAAGCTAATGGAATTATATCCTTAAACTTGGCTGCAGATCAGATAAACATCTACGTACATGGATTTACCTTATGGAGTGTAGTCCAGAAGTAAAAATTCAAAGGTTAACAAGTAATGGTCTGATAGGAAGGAATTCTGTTGTTGTTCTACTTCTACTTCAATGCCGTAGGTCAGGACCAGGTCGAGTGTATGGTTAAAACAGTGAGTTGGTTCCTGAACATTCTGACAGAAGCCAATTGAATCTAACAGCGAGATAAAAGCAGTACCAAGGCTGTCACTATCAACATCCACATGAATATTAAAGTCACCTACAGTAATTACTTTATCAGTTCTCAGGACTAAAGTTGATAAAAACTCAGAGAACTCAGATAGAAATTCAGAATATGGACCTGGAGCACGGTACACTATAACAAATAAAATAGCTTTCTCTGTTTTCGATGTAAGATGAGAAAGACTAAAAACCAGGCTTTCAAAAGACTTATCATTTAATTTAGGTTTAGGATTGATCAATAGACTAGAATCAAAAATGGCTGCGACTCCTCCCCCACGGCCTGTATCTCTAGGAATATGAGTATTAATATAACTAGGAGGAGTGGATTCATTTAAGCATAATCGTCTTGACACAACCAGGTTTCAGTAAGACAAAATAAATCAGCCTGGTTATCAGATATTAATTCATTTACTAGTAGAGCTTTAGATGATAATGACCTGATATTTAAAAGTCCACATTTAATTATCCTGTCCTGATTAACTATTTCAGCAGTGGATTCAATTTTTATTAAATTATTTTGTTTAACTCCCCTTTTGTTTACTATTATTTTTAATAGTAAACAAAATTTAACTGATTTCAGTGGTCGTGGGACAGACACCGTTTCTATGGGGTTCTGGGTGGGTGACTGCTCTAATGGAAGCACAGAGAAGTGTGTTAAACTACAACTCTGTCTCCTGGTCCCTGGTTGTCACGGGTTAGGTCGACTAATAAACTTGACCATGTTTCTAGAAATGAGAGATGCTCCTTCCAAAGTAGGATGGATGCAGTCTCTCCTCATCAGACCAGGTTTTCCCCAGAAACTGCTCCAATTATCGACGAAGCCCACATCATTAACTGGACACCACCTCGACAGCCAGCGGTGGAAGGATGACATGCGACTTAACATGTCATCAGAGGCCAAGCTAGGGAGGGGACCAGAGAAAACTACGGAGTCCGACATTGTTTTAGCGTACACCGATTCCACGTTAATTTTTGTGACCTCCGCTTGGCATAGCCGGGTGTCATTACCGCCAGCGTGAATAGCAATAGTCCCATATTTACGCTTTTCCTTAGCCAGCAGTTTCAAGTAGGATTCTATGTCGCCCGCTCTGGCCCCTGAGATGCATTTGACTATGGTTGCCGGTGTCGCTAATTTCACGTTTCGAAGAATAGAGCTGCCAATAACCAGGTAATGACCGTCATGTTTCCAATTATGGTTTTTGCAGATGTGCTCCAATGATGAAAGAGATACTCCAACAAGTTTTCTTTATTTTGATTACATGCCAGGAATTTTCTCCACTGTTTTGGTGGTTTTGATCATTGCCTTATATTTTTATTTTTTGCAGGCCTTGTTCTGCTCGCCTGATTCGCTCAGCTTGTTTGATGCTCTGTTGTTTGTACATGTCACACACAAAATGAAGCTCTGTTGACTTGGTTTCCTTGGCTGAGTTGACCAGTGTCCTCTCTACATGGTCAGCATATAGGCCAAATGTTGGCTGTGGTTAGCTGCTGCACCAGAGCCACAGCATCCCATATTCAAACAGAACCATCTAGAATGTCCCTCACTGTTGGTGGTGGGCTGATGTCCTCCTCCAGTGTGTGCATCAGCTTTGCTTTGTTGGTCTTTACCAGAGAGCTATCAAAGTTGGCAAGCGATTGTGGCAAATGACCCAGAGTGTAGGTGAGCATTTCATTTATGTTTATTTGTCTGACAGTTCCCACAACAATTAATCTGGCAAACAGGTTTCGGTGTGATTTGAGTGTGACTTCTTTTCCTTTGATTTTTGTGGTTGTACTGTGGCCAGTGTCTTTGAATGTTTTCATTTTTCTTTATATTTTCTTCATTTTCTTTATAGGGTCATGGAATGGTGTCTCTGCCGTGACAATTCTTGTCTCACAGAACTCAGTAAGCGCTTTCATACCTTTTTGTTTTGCCCCCAGTAAATCTCCGGTAACACTGTCTGGTGCTTGTTGGCCAGAGGAGATTTGAGGAACAAACTCTCCACTCAGCAAAGGGTCAAAAGGATTGACCATATGTTGGATAGTGGCTGTAATATTCATCACATCAGCGTGATCCCTCAGTGTTCTGGTGCTGTCCAGCTCAGAATGTAGATATGATACTGGGCACTGTCCAGCCATTGTTTTACATTCATGTGTGATGGCCGCCCGCTCATGTTGTGTCAGGGTCCATCTGTGAAGTGCTGCAGCATGATCCTCTTGGGTGAGGGTGTCCAGGTATGCCTGCCAGCGTAATCTCTGGAGTGTTTCCATCAGGAGTTTGTGTGCTCTTATTCTCCTGTTGTAGTGATGACCTGTGACGACTCGATCAATGCACCCAGCAGCTACAACTTTGGATTCTATCATGATATCCTGAAAGCCAGCATCAGCAAAAATCTTCCCAATTCAGGAAAGGTATGCCATAGCTGTGTGAAACTCTCCCATCCTGATGACAAGTCTCTTCATGTAAGAATTGTTCTGCCAGTGGATCTCTTGGGCTTTGGCATATATGGCTTGATCCATTACTATCACCATTTCTTTTTGTTTCAAGCTGTCAGCAACAGCAACGGAGAGACTCAGGATGGTGTGGACAGTGTTGAGATCTGTTGGGCTGGCATCAATGATTGGCAAGTAACCTACATTTGTAGGGGGTAGGATTTTGTCTTGCTTTAACATAATGTTAAAACCTGTCCACCCAGAAGGGATTTTCCCCTGGGAGTCAGGCATTTTCATTAGAAAGAGTGCATCATCAAGTCTTTTTGCAGTTGTTTGTGCATGTCTGTATTTGTTCTGCTGGAGATCTACCTTAAATGCAGAGTTCACCAGCCATGGCCTGCTGAATAATTATGCCATTATTGTTGTGTGTTGTTCCCTTAACTGAAAGTGTCTCCTCTCCAAAGTTATTATTGTCCCAGACAAGTGTGGCAGGTACTTTAGCACTTACGTTTTGTGGGATGTATATTTCTCCTTTTTCAATTTGCAGGTGAGCAAGAGCTGTGTCATGCTCAAGGACCTGGGAATTGGATGAGCAGTGGCCAAGACCATTCAGCAGGCCTGTGAGCTGTGCTGAGCCAGTCATGTGACGAAATGCCATCGTCAGAGAGCTTAGTGCTCAAGGTAAGGATGTCCTGACAGGTAGAGACTATCTTCCTGCTATCTTCCAGTGTGACCTCAACATGCCATTTTCCAATGGTTCCACTGAAATTCCACATGAGCATGCAACAAAGTTAAAAAGTTGGTTTGGTAGCATATTTAGGGCACTCTCAAATGTCAGGTATTTTGCTGTTGGAGGCCAAGGGAGATAAGATGAACTTTGTGGTGATGCTGTTATGTTTTGTGTGACTTGACCCTGTTGTCTCTGCATCGTTGCCCTCAACTTCACTGTCAGATGAGGAGGAAGAGCAGGAGGCAGCAATGTCGTGCATGTGCCTTATATAATAGCTTGCATTCCTATCCATGTTTTGTCTTTGTTTCAGGAGGCCTATATATTGTGTGTGTGTTTTCATTTGTATTTCATTTTTTGGTCATTGTATTGCCTTGACTATGGTCTAAATCAAATCAAATGCCAATTTCTGTTATTTTTCTTAGGCTCACAGCTGAAGATCAAGATTCACATTGACATGAGTGTTCTGATTTGACACCTACCCTGTTTTTCAGCCTCTTTCTGAAATAAAGGTGCCTTTTCACATCTTCTCTAGCTCGTTTTATGTTTGTCACGTTTGTAAAGTGGCTGTAGCAGTCTCTGTGATAGCCACTGTTTGCTGGAATTGCTGCAAGTTCCTGCAGTTTGAAGCCCCAGTATTACTCTCAAGCTCTTTTGCCAGCTGCCAAAAAAACACTTTATACTATATATGTATATTTATATATACATTGATGGCACTCAAGTGTTGGATTTTAAATGACATATAAATACGTCATTGGCACTCAGAGAGTTAATGAGAAGAATGGTGCTGCTTTTTTGAGACATCATAGAAGAAATACACTATATTGCCAAAAGTATTCGCTCACCAATCCAAATAATCAGAATCAGGTGTTCCAATCACTTCCATGGCCACAGGTGTATAAAATGAAGCACATAGGCATGCAGACTGCTTTTACAAACATTTGTGAAAGAATGGGTCACTCTCAGGAGCTCAGTGAATTCCAGTGTGGAACTGTCATAGGATGCCACCTGTGCAACAAATCTAGTCATGAAGTTTCCTCACTCCTAAATATTCCACAGTCAACTGTCAGCTGTATTATAAGAACGTGGAAGTGTTTGGAAATGACAGCAACTCAGCCATGACGTGGTAGGCCACTGACAGAGCGGGATCAGCGGATGCTGAGGCGCATAGTGCAAAGAGGTCACCAACTTTCTGCAGAGTCAATCACTACAGACCTCCATGGCCGAGCAGCTGCATCCAAGCCATACATCAAGTGCAATGCAAAGCGTTGGATGCAGTGGTGTAAAGCACACGGCCACTGGACTCTAGAGCAGTGGAGACGAGTTCTCTGGAGTGACGAATCACACTTCTCCATCTGGCAATCTGATGGATGAGTCTGGGTTTGGTGGTTGCCAGGAGAACGATACTTGTCGGACTGCATTGTGCCAAGAGTAAAGTTTGGTGGAGGGGGGATTATGGTGTGGGATTGTTTTTCAGGAGCTGGGCTTGGCCCCTTAGTTCCAGTGAAAGGAACTCTGAATGCTTCAGCATACCAAGACATTTTGGACAATTCCATGCTCCCAACTTTGTGGGAACAGTTTGGAGCTGGCCCCTTCCTCTTCCAACATGACTGTGCACCAGTGCACAAAGCAAGGTCCATAAAGACATTGATGACAGAGTCTGGTGTGGATGAACTTGACTGGCCTGCACAGAGTCCTGACCTCAACCCGATAGAACACCTTTGGGATGAATTAGAGCAGAGACTGAGAGCCAGGCCTTCTCGTCCAACATCAGCGTGTTACCTCACAAATACGCTTCTGGAAGAATGTTCAAAAGTTCCCATAAACACACTCCTAAACCTTGTGGGCAGCCTTCCCAGAAGAGTTGAAGCTGTTATAGCTGCAAAGGGTGGACCGACGTCATATTGAACCCTATGGATTAGGAATGGGATGTCACTGAAATTCATATGAGAGTCAAGGCAGGTGAGCAAATACTTTTGGCAATATAGTGTATGTGTAAGAGAATGGACTAGGCTGATGGTGGGTGTAGTGATTGGGCCGGGGCAGTAGGGGAGCTGTGACACTGAGTAACAGGAAGTGGACAATCTGTATAGATGGCTATGTAAACAGGAAGTTGAAGGGGGTAAGGTTGGTGGCGTGCAGGGTTTTTCTTTTGTTTGTTCACGTGTGAGGTGTGCTAGATATACGGTGCAGCTGTTTGATTGACCTGTTTAGATTCCATAGATAGTGTGTAGGCTGAGGTCCTATAGATATAGTGTGTTGACTGGTAAATGCTTTTTTTCTGTAGGTCTGTTGTAGGCAAGTAGTTTGCCGCCATCTCAGAGTGTGATTGTTGGTATGCGTGTGTGTATGTGTGTGTTTGTGTTTGTGTGTGTGTGTGTGTGTGTGTTTGTGTGTGTGTGTGTGTGTGTATGTGTGTTATTCTCAGTTTCATTTGGTTTTGTTTTTCTCTGTTCCAGACAGGATGGCCAACCTGAACTGAGACACTGTGCACCACCAACTGCTTCAGTCAGCGGCCCAGCATAGATACTGGTTTGTATAGTACTTGTTAGTGGTTGATTTTATTCTTGTAAGATGTTATGAATTTAATAAAAGTAACTAATTTATAACTTTGAGTAACACTGTTTAGAATTGTAGTTAATTGTAGGATTTTAAGCTTGTCATTTGTGGGCCACTGGCTGTAGTAGGGGGTTAGTTGTTCACCACAGTCTATTATATTTATTTGTGGTGGGGCTTTTTCTACAGCTAGGTTGATTGACTGGGTTTTCTATCTGATTGCTGTGGTTTCTGTGTAGTGCTATCCTGAAGGTGAGCAGCTGTCCCCCTAACTCCCCCTTTTTTTCTTCATTGTGCAAACTTTCAATAAACCCCAAATCATTTGCAAGCGTGGTTTTGTCCTTCTTTGGTGTTAAGCAACTCTGCTGGTATTCCAACCCTGTGTTACATATATGGCTCCAAACTGGATCATTTTAGTCTCATATCAGGGTTCACATTGATCTGACTCTGCTTATTTTACAGTTCTAAGTGTTTACATATACTAATTTAAATATTTGCTGATTTAATATAAAAAATATATCAATGCTGCTCATTATCAGGTAGCGGAGTCATTCAGTCACACTCAGTTCAATAAAAACATCTAAATAAATATTTTACCAAGTCTACTTGCATACAACTCAGGAGTGCCTGTGGACCCACAACCCCTTTTTGAGGGTATTGAAAACTCAGCTTCAAATTCTTTAAAGCCTCATTAGTTACCACTCTGGAAATGAGAAAGAGATGGACCAGTAGCAGCCTGGATGAAGGTCCTGTCTTTGCTTGACCCACCCATCTTTATTTGTTGAGCTGACAAGTGAGAGCCAGCAGGCTGCTTTCTGGGATATAGAAGCTGGAATCCAGGTTAGTGGAGTCTGCTGCAGATATTCAGCTCATGCATCATAGAGAGACACTAAAATAGAACAGTCCCATGTTTCATGTCAATACTAAGCACTTTGTCCACTTCACACTGTCATTTAATCTCCAGCACTTCAAACAATATTTCCCCACATGAAAATACACACAAGTGTAGCTAACAAAATCTGATGGTTCCAGGATAAACCAATAATAGTTTAGCTTATAATTTTAAGACATGACACTAGTATATTAACAATGAAACATGGTTATTATTGAGATAGATAGATAGATAGATAGATAGATAGATAGATACTTTATTGATCCCCGTGGGGGAAATTCAGGTGTCCAACAGCAACGCATCCACTAGAAACACATTCATCAATAAATAATTTAAAAAAATGAAGTAATTTTGGACATTTTTGTGAAACATTTTTTTGTGTGAACTCAATAGTCAAACTCAGGACGAGCAAAACTTACACCTGCCAGCTGAACCCCATCTCTGGGAAATTCTAGTGGTTTGGTCTCAGTGTAGTTTGGTGTGATGTTGGTCAGTGGAGGAGGGAAACAGCATCATTACTATATCACTACTACTACAGTAGTCAACAATGGTGTCTTTCTTGCCAAGCTTCTTGCTGGTGGTCTTGTAGCCCATTCCAGGTCAACAGTCTTGGCCTTTGACACTTATTTGGGCTTGCCCATGGTGAATGGAAGAGATGGAAGAAGCAGTCAGGTGTCTTTTATACACATAAGAAACTGAGATTAGGAGTGCTTGCCTGAAAGAGCAGGACTAATTTGTGTGCCTCATGGACACATAACTAGACTGTGGGGGTCAGAATTCTTGGTGGCTGGTAGGGGATCAAATACGTGATCACTCCACTAAACACAGATTAATGTGTAACTTTAATAACTTTTTGAGTGTCATTGAGGCATTTGTATGTCATTTAAAATACAGCGCTTGAGTGCAATAGCGTATATACATCTGTAAATGTTTTTTCATCAGCTAGCACAAGAGGGAGCTCTCACACAACCTGTGATTAATACTGGGGTTTCTGGGATCTGTGATCAGGAGATAAAGAGAGGGTATTGATCAGAGAGCAAAACAAACAGATTCTCGACAAAAGTGGTGATTTTAGTGAAACTGGCCTCTGCTCTATGTCTGATAAAACAAGAATGGAACAAGGTAAAAACCATGATGAAACGGAGAGTCCCTTCTTGTTTGCAGAGTACAAAATATTCTGTGGGTCATTAAAGATGACTCAAAATGGCCAAAAACGCTAGCACAATGAGTTAATGTTTGTTTCTCAGTTTTTTTGTTGTTGATATTCTGTCTCTGATAAAATAAAATTACCTTCAATGAAATTATGGAAATGTGTATTTAGGTGAGAACTATGTGATTTGGAATGAGTGGAATCTTTCCAGTAATGTTACATGGTGATATTATAATTTTAGAGTTATTAATGTAATCATTTATCAGTGTTCCAAATTGATATTTAATTAGTGTCAAAGAAACTTAACTGTAAATCACCTTTATTTTCCCTTCTTAAGGATGAGACCCGAGATTGACTGAATATTAATAAATTTAAGTCAATACCATATCTATTAATTATCTTTATCGTTATCGGTTGTAATTAGGTAACATCAATATGCATTAGATATACAGTAGGTTGCTACAGTTTTAAGTTTTGCATAGGATAAATCTGTGTGTAAACTGAACACACTCTACCCTGGTTTAGGCCCAAGCTGCATCAGCATTGAGACCCAGCAAGCCATCAGTCATCTTTGATTCTATCCCCAACTGACCCCATTTTGGAAAGGTGCTGCACATAGATTGTCTCATGGTTATTGAGACCAAACCTTTGACTACAATGTTGGCTTAGTCATGCAGGAGACATCAAAAACAACTCAACCAGACTAAACACTGTATCACTGTAATAGCTAGACGTCTGATACACCTTACTTCACAGAAAGTTATGCCACTATCTCACAGGTGCTTGGTGAATGACGTAATAAAAACACTTAAACAGCTGAAATACGCAGCCAGAGGCTCAACCCAGAAGTATTATAAAGTATTATAAGGTCTTGCAACTTCTGTCCTATTTTGTGATTCATTGAAAATATTTGAAATGAATATATCAATAAAAATAAAAATAATTTTTTTTGGGGGGGGGGCACATCTCAGATTATTGCCTTTGTCTTAAATTGCATTTTTGTAAAAAAAAAAAAAAAAGACGTGATATCCGGCCCGGGGCCTTTCTGTGTGGAGTTTACATGTTCTCCTCATGTCTGCGTGGGTTCTCTCTGGTACTCCGGCTTCCTCCCACCATCCAAAAACATGCATGGGGATTAAGTTAATTGGTTAATTTAAATTGACCGTAGGTGTGAATGTGAGTGTGAGTGGTTGTCTGTCTCTATGTGTCCTGTGATGAACTGGAGACTTGTCCAGGGTGTACCCTGCCTTTCACCCTAAGACAGCTGGGATAGGCTTCAGCGCCCCATGACTCTGTGAGAGGATAAGCGTAAAAAATGGATGGATGTATGAAGACTTTACCACCAATTAACTGGAAGACCAAAGTCAGTGACCACAGAGAAATGCTCTGCTCGTTCTGTCAGATGATGGTAAAGGTTGACTCAGCTGAAATGTTTATTATTATGTGTTTGTCTTAAGTTTGAAGAATCATAGTTGTGTGTGTTGTACATGCACTGTGGTAATGGTGTCACACAAATCTCAGGTGTGTGTGTGTGTGTGTGTGTGTGTGTGGTCAGGTGAATAATCTGGTTCTGCTTCTCAATACACAACTTACCTATAAGTTTAAAGATTTGATCAGTCTGTACCAGAAGCATTATGTAAATATGCACTTGCTTGCAGCTTGTTTCTGTTTCTAGTAGCCTGGCCGTAGCCCTTATCATTTCCCTGCAGATTACATCTGGGTTTGATCCCTTTGGACTTGATTTCTCAGGATGATTTCCATCCTGGTCAATCAGCGAATGGTGGGGGAAGGGGGAGGGGGAGGCGGGTGTTGAATGTGCAGCATTTGCTTTGTAGTCTAGCTGGTTGTAGTTTGGCAATGGCAGCAGAGACGGAAGTGAAGGAAGCCATTCAATCCGTTTTGGCTAGGCTCCCAAATATTCAGTAATTGAAGTCAGAGCAAGAGGAATGTTTAACCAGTTTTCTGACAAAGATGTCGTAGCTTTACTCCCCACGGGGTTCAGGAAAAGTCTTATTTTTCAGTTAGCTCCATTAGTGGCAAAGGAGTTGGCTAATATGAATACTAGCAGTGCATTACATATGTCATGACCAAATGTTAATGACTGGTTAAAATCAGATCCAATCATTTCAAACTTAAAGAGAGTTCACACCTCCCATCTGAAATCGGTTCTCAATGGAGGAATGCCAGACCCTCTGTACGATAGTACGCGGGTCTGGTAAGACCAGGCTAGTTTCTAGGTGAGGTAAAAGACAAAGACACCCTACTGATGTGATAGGGACAGATACAGACAGAGTGTTAGGTACAGTACAGGTGCACTAGTGTTCTCTTAGTGTTACGTAGAACTTATGTTTGTTACATTATAAACTTTTAGTTTCACAATAAAAAATAGTAATTTTAAGCCAATCCATGATATTTTTTATTAAGAACACAATTTTGTTGATGGGAATGTAATCTTATCATTCTTGTTCAGTTAATCTTTTTTCTCCCGTTCATTCGTGTTTGTTCCCATTTCCTTTTCCTCTATTATTTTGTAGTAACCATGTTCTGTCTCATTTTAGATCATTTTCTTACTGGTTTCCTTATTTGTTGATTGTCTTGACCCAACTGTAATAGTTTTCTCCTGGGTTTCCCTTGTCCTCTGCCAGTTCGTCTTACCCTAATGTCAAGATTTATCAAGCTAGTACTTAGAGATATCCTCATTTTGTCATAAGCACTTTGCTTTTCTTATTCTGATTCTGATTAACACTTGTGCTTATAAAGAAGAAATAGGAGGTAGGAAAGTGAAGAACAAAAAACAAAAAAGGGTTGTTAGCTTTGTTAGAACTGTATATTGTCAGAGGCTTTTAAACTCTTTTTGTTGTGTTTCTGCCATGATAAACCTGTGCTCTGGTGATGATGAGAGTAGGAGGGGACGGAATTGTCAGTGCAATGAGTTGCTAAGTATGCCGATGTGCTGATGTGTTGTCAGCCGGGCCCCAGCCTCCATCTGGAGCTCTACCAGAGGTGTGAACATTGTCTTCAGCAGTCTCCTTCATTGCCCTTCACCACTGGTTGCACTTTGTTTCATCTGGAGTTCCATTTACAGATGTTATGTAGCTGATGTGACAACATTTCACCTAATTTTTCAATCATTTATACCTGTCTAATTCATTGTTTTTTTTTTTGTTTTGTTGTTGGAAAAATGAACTAAAAGTGATGAATAAAGCTGTCATAATTTCCTGACTAGATGTGTTTTGACATTTGCATTATCATTTATTTTGCACTTCTTTGTTTGCATTACAATGTAATCTTATGTTTTGTCATATGTATGTTTTCATGACATGTTTTATGATGAATGCATTTTATTTATGTTTTACGACATGGACACATTTTTTCACATTGTGGACATTGACATGTTTTGGGCTGTGAGTGCTGTGGCCGTGTAGACACTGATGTTGCACTGTAGACAAGGTGTAAGGACTAAGTCCTTTACAGATGCAGATGCATCACCTTGCTGTTACAGACTGCTTTGACTTTGACCTTATTGACTGTAGCTTTGCCGAGTCGTCCAGGACTACAGATCCTTTAGCTCCCTTTCCCTTCTGGGAAACCTTTAAAGACATGGAACTTTTTTTTATCAATTACTGAAGTACAGAATCATGTGTATTTATATAAGCTCATGAAACTGAACTCAAACTAAAGCAAGGATCATGCAATGCATTTACTTGTCAAGATCTTCATTATTCTATTTTAGTATTTACCAGTTTGTGTCCTTTTTATTTTTATTTTGTGATTTGTGTTGGGGTTACACATTAGTGCATTAATGTAGTCAGATACCATTGTGTGTAACAGTAATATAAAGTGTTACTTGTTATTGTAAGTAATTTTCAACCACATCTTGTTTGAATAGTCCTTATATGTATGTTTTGTTATTGCTGTTAAGCAATCATTTTGTCTGTTATTTTTTTACTTGCACTTTTGGTGTAGTTTATGTTTTCTGTGCATCAAGTGAAGCCATTTTAATGTGTTGCCTTTGTCACTTTGTTGTGGAATTTGGTACAGAGTTTTGACAGTCTTGACAACTATCTGTCAAGTCTAGTCTAATCTGTCTAGTTCACTTGCTTTGGTCCGGACCAGTTTTTTTTTTTTTTTGGTGCGGTTCGCTTTCACACTGTGATTAATTGCAACAGGACCAGAATTAACACGTGCTAAGGTCGTTCAACATTGGACAGTTCATGTGTGGGCGGGGAAAAGCAGGAAGCTCAAAAGTGAAAGTCGGCTGATGTAAACAATGGAGACTTTGTGTGCTGTCTTCATTATCTTTATAGCAATATGGTTTATACAGTTACAGCTTTTTCCAGAAATGTTCGAGCATCAAGACCGTTTGATGCAACATGAGTTTTACAATATCATGCTCGCAATTTGGCAATGACGAAAAAGTGCAGCAAAACAGCTGAGAAGGAGAGCGCTCGTGTCCAACATGCTACAGTAACAACAGGTCTGCTGTACAGAAGACGGAACAGGTAGCGTTCGCTTCAGTTGTGTCTCTCTCTCTCTCTGTGTTGTGTGTCACTGAACTATCCTACATTTCCCATAATGCACGAAAAATATGGGACCCCATCAAATCCGAAGAGGTAGAGTTTTTGCAAGTGCGTCGGATCGAGGTCGGGCTGCTTTCACACTTGAAATGAACCACACCAGGGTTCGAAAGGAACCGCCTCAGCTGGGTGTCGTTTCACTTGTTTGGTCCGCACCGGAGTTCGAGTGATTGTGTTCACACCGGCCAAAAAGGTTCAAACCCAGGTAGGAAACGAAACGAAACAATCTCCCTTGTAACTCTGAATTCCTCATACCTTTTTTCACATCCTGGGAAGCGATGACTGGCCTTTTTCCTTTCATGTCTAGATGTGTTACCAACCCATACAGAGGTGTTACACCTCTCTCTAAATTGCATTCTCAATTACCTTTCGATGGAAACACTTTGTGCAGTCACACATTTAAATGCTGATAATGTTGCAACTGTCATGTACATTTGGATGTAATGTATTGTCAGTGGAGTCA
The DNA here is from genome assembly GCA_029721515.1 of Synanceia verrucosa. Taxonomy (NCBI): domain Eukaryota; kingdom Metazoa; phylum Chordata; class Actinopteri; order Perciformes; family Synanceiidae; genus Synanceia; species Synanceia verrucosa. The sequence continues at coordinate 666,291 of CM056568.1, forward strand.
GTGGATGTATTTGTACAGTCACACACACACACACACACACACACACACAGTCCTCCTGATGTTGTTTGAACAAGAATAAAACAGTCAAACATAGGTCCTTTTGTCCATTTAATGGGGACATTATTGAGGTAACAGTACACTGCTGACTGTTCTAAGACAGAAGAAGTGTGCAAAGCGCTTATACTATTGCACACACCTGACACTGCATCTACGATACATATGCCTGTCACACCAATACACTGGTGAGGCTGGAACTTCAAGACAATCAGTGATTACTGAATGAATGAGTTTATTAATCCAGTATTTAAAGTCATTTTCTCTATGCTCTCCTAGCTGTCTGTACATGAAAGAGGCAGGGACAAAATAACAACAGTTTGTTCACCACAGTATTTACACATTCCAATAACAGTGATGCACATTGTCAAACTTCAAGATACATAACACTGTACACTGAAACATTGTTATTCTTAAATTCTGCATAGTGATTTCAGTTCACATTGCAAATTTGGTCTGGCTGAAGTAGAAGGAGCATACACCTGGGCTGAGACAGTTAATCCAGAAACCAGCTTCAATAAACATCATACATGTTGCACATAGTGGAGTCACTCAGTCAGGCTGGAATTAATGACTCATTAATTTGGTTAATAGTGGTTGTGATGCCATGTGAAGAAACTTCTAAATGTGAAACACACTTTTCAGTATTCACATTTGTTGCCAGTTTGGTATATGATTCGCTGCTGAATAACAGAACAAGCATTTCAACCAAAATACCACGTCTGTGTTTAGGCCACATGTGTAATTTTAATGATGTAGAATTACAATGTTTCTGTAATGAACAGACTTAGGCAGATAATAATGTAATGTATTATACTTTTTAGACTTTTTCTCCTTTATGATAAGGAATGGTGGACCATGTGTTTGAAAGCCCAATCACAATCCATAAATACCCATTTCAGATTGATGTAATTCAAATGGCTAATGAAAATGTCTATAACACAAACTATGTTAAATAAATTTGATCCTAATATTCCTGATATATGCATCAAATGTGGAGCTGTCCCTAATCCAGACCTTTTGGGTAGAGCTTCTGAGAGTTATTTCACAATTTACAGGTTTAAAATTCTTAGAATTTTTTTCCCTGAAAACTGTAAACTAAAAAAGACAAAATAAAATGACTGTATGTACTGTTCTTTACGAGAAAAACACACCACACCCTTAATAATCCTGGAGATCTGTAGCCAAACCAAGTTTACAAGTCTGGCTTGCCAGCTTATCCAACTCACTTGCTCTTGAAAGACCTTCATGCTTATGTGTAAATATAGCACATTTGACAACATTTGGGAAACATTTATCATGTCTAGAAGGGGAGAAAACCACAACAGCCTCCCTGGTCTGTGCAATTCCACGTGACAGATACCTTCTTAATCGTTGATTAGTTACTGGTTTTATTTTCTAAACATAAGTCCATATATATTCACACTTAAATTATGATCTGTTGTGCAGAGACATGCCTTGCTGTAATCTCTTTGCCTTGCTCCTTGAAATAAGGGAAAATACAATAGAACATTTGCCTAAAAATCTGTTTTATTCTTGAATTGTTTTTGTTTATGAACCACACTGGTAACTGTGAAACAGACTGGTTCTAGCTCATTTATCACTGTTGCCAGGATTCTATGTACCATCTTGTCCAGTCGCTACACAGTTAGGGTCGGTTTGTATGTATAAAAATGCATGAAAACTCATTGCACATGTACAAACTGATTTACTAACAGTGTGCACTAAATGTTGCATCCTTCAGGGGTGCAAAATAGCATGTCTGCATCCAGTTAATATGGGGTGTTTACACACATTTACACATGTATTTGCTGGTAGAGGAAACTGTAAATACTGTATATAAATTTAGCACATGCAAAGTGATTCATAAAACCTGAAAGCACTGTGTCTGTGTCTATAATTTAACATGTCTCAAAGGGAGGTGCAAACACTTTGTATGATTAATTGCGCAGACATGGCTTCAGTTAGTGTCGCAAGAAGACATTGAAACAATGAAAGAAGATGCCGAGAATGCATTTTTCACTTTCACGTGAACATTTTTAGAATGAATGACGAAACACACAAAATATATCTCCTATCCAGCCTTTCTAGTTTGAGCTGCTGGAGGAACTCAGAGCAGATCTGGAGCCACTAGAAGGAGTCAATCAATACCTGCAGTGACTCAACTCCTTACCAGTTTACTTTTTTAGCATCTGGGTCATTTCAGCGTACGGTAGATATTACAGCTGGGATCTCCCAGTCCATTTTTCAGATGTGCTGTCTGAAGTCCTAAATGTCATGTCAGCCGGCTGGCCACTTCCAGGGGCGAAGCTTCAGGGGGGCTGGGAGGGCGGCACACCCCGGCAACCCCAAGTGCAAAATTATTGATTGCATACGTAAATTAGTACACACTCAGTAGATCTGGCCCTATATGTGCAAAACTACTACTCTGGCAACCATTATGAGCATCAAAAATACTGGAATTGTATGTTTTTGCAATCCAGGGAATACTTGGTTTAGGCAACAAAACAACAAAACAACCGTGACAATGTGAGCAGTGTAAATAAGTTACAACAGACCTTAGTAGACTTTCTTATGCAAATTTACAAGCGTAAGCGTAATGTTTACTTTTGGTTTAACAGAAACATTTGCTTGACCCATCCACACATAGCTCATATTAGACTTTCATTAATTCAAAATTCTTTGTCATTTGCTCTGACTGAATGCAAAATGGCCACATTTCGTCTGTGGTCTGAAGAAATGCACTGTACAATGCCAACATGTATTTCTCTGGCTGTCACTGTCAATGACTAACAGCCATAGTTGGTAACTGGTTCAGTTGAAATAAGAAAAGCTGTGACTTTGACTGTATGCCCTCAACACACATATTTTGCTTTTAATAACTCCTCAATGAATTTCAGCAGCAGTGAGTTAAAACCAGTCAGTGTACAGCAGTTCACAGTCATTGATTATGGTATGTGGTTAATAAGGAACAGTCTGACATCTTGGGAAACACTTGTTTTAGCTACAGAGACATGTAAAGGTGATAATTTGATACTAAGTCTAGTATGGCACAAAGACTTGAAGCACTCTAGCTGGATTAAAAATTAGATTAGCATCACTGTAACAACCTCATAGATGCCCTATCTAGATTATGTTAATCTGAAGACTTGTCACTGTCACTTGGGCAAAACAGATTTAATAAGCTGTCACTGCTTAAGGAATAATAACAGTAGTAACTAGCGCTGTATTGTATGCTAAGATAGAGTGTAAGCATGCCATAGACACTGTGTGCTGGATGCAAATGTACCAAAATCATCAATCAATGTCACTAAAATCTGTATTCATATCTGTATTCAGGTTATATTCAGTTCCTCCAGGAGAAGTCTGGATTACTGTCATTTCCACTTGTCATACAGATGAATGTAGCTGCCAACAACATTTAACCATGTACCTGAAATAATCAGATAATAAAATATGGTATATAGTTAATGATCTGAAAATCAAGATCAAGTAGAATTAGTTAGCGGAAAGCGTGAGTAGGTCATTAATGCACTGGGCCATATTGCATGTTACTGGAAATACTGGGGGCGGCACGGCGGTGTAGTGGCTAGCACTGTCGCCTCATTGCAAAAAGGTACTGGGTTCGATTTCCGGCCCGGGGCTTTTCTGTGTGGAGTTTGCATGTTCTCCCCGTGTCTGCGTGGGTTCTCTCTGGGTACTCCGGCTTCCTCCCACCATCCAAAAACATGGGGATTAGGTTAATTGGCTAATTTAAATTGACCGTAGGTGTGAGTGGTTGTCTGTTTCTATGTGCCCTGCGATGAGGTGGCGACTTGTCCAGGGTGTACCCTGCCTTCCGCCCTAAGATAGCTGGGATAGGCTCCAGCCCCCCCACAACCCTAAGAGGTAGAAAATGGATGGATGGATGGATGGATGGATGGAAATACTGGAGGTTGTACATATGAGTGGAATAGCACTGAATAAATGAGGTTGGTCTGAAAAAGTGAGAAAACTTTTGACAAAAAAGGCTGTTCTGGATCATTGGGTCATGATGTCCAGATAAATGGTAGTTGTAAGTGTATATGAAAATTATGAGTTGGAAAAAATCTGAGTGAAAGTCATGAACAATCCTGTTTTGGCTACTAGCAGTTCCTGTTCACACTGTGTAGACACTATCTGGATTATTGTCGATAAAGATAAAACAAAGTCAATGTCTTGATGAGCAGATGCAAAGTTCTGATTTATCAATGTCTATCAATGGTGGACATTGAATATCCTGATGATACAGATCAATATCGTCAGGATCAGAAACAACAAACAAAATCATGTCACAAATGAAACCAAAAACACTGGTCTCTTGGTTGAAAGTTTTGTGCCACATTTCTGAGTGAACAAAAACAGACTTTGAGCACTAGAAATATTTGTGCATGTGTTAAGATAAGCACTCAGTGTCAACGTTTCGCTTGTGCGTGCACAGACCACTGCACCCTCATACTCTCTCTCTCTCTCCTCGCTCAACACATAACAGCGTTGCATCTGTGTCATAAAAACAAAGTGGATGCCTGGAGAAGGTTGATTCTGATTGGCTGTTTCGTCTCCAATCATAAGACCTGTAACCTCCTCATTATGATACAGCTGCTGTGTAATACATCCACCTCTACTAGAGGGAACTCCATGTCTTGATGTCCTTCCACTGGACAGACATGACAGAACCAAATGATGAAAACATATAAACATTGTTTGCAATGCCTTCGACAGATATCAGGTTTTGTCAAGGGCAAAATCTCTGTCCTGTGGAAGGCCCTCAAAACATGGAATTCTCTCCAGTGCACAAATATATATATTGAGGAGAGAATATATTTCTGCACTCAAGATCTGCCTTTGTTCACTCAGCAATGTTGCACAAATCTAATGCCAAACATCAGCAGGTTTTCCTTTTTTTATTCTTGAAAAGCAAACGTTTAACTGATTGCTTGGTCAGGTAAATAAATAGGTCATATTGTAATACATGAAATACAGTATGTGACCTGACCAAAGAAGTCCGACTGTGATTAAAATAAAAAAAAAACTCTCATAAATTAAATCAATACATTTTTCCTTTTTCCAGAAGTTTGTTGAAATTTTGGTCCAATGCCATGAAATAAGTCTGAAGAAAGCTGGAGCAGGTAAACATTTGTCTGTGTACAGTAACTGGTACATTATATGAACAGGTTTCTGGACACAGGACAAAAGTATTTTGGGCCCTGTCTTCATGGTTCATAATGTTCTATGGGTCAGGAGCAGTAGGGGAGGGGCTGCATATAACTGCAAAGAAATCTCCTCATCTGTTCATATCCAAATTCATATCAATATTTTAATTCCAGCAGTGTTGATGTCTATGTTCAGCACAGAGTCCTCTTTTTTCCTGCTTTTGCTGAAACATCGCACGGTATCTTGGCATGTTACAATGACCAGTCAACCAGGGAAATAGCGTAAATGCATCGGTAGGAATGTGTTCTGCATGTAACAAGGATCCACTAACCCTCACTTTCAACCCAGTTCTTGCAGCAGCAGTAGTCTTAAATTCTCTCCCTTAGCACGATGTGTGTCCCTGAATGCCACCAAGCAGAAAAGAAACCTTCAGATTAATTTTTACCATCCAAAACTTGACATAAACTAGTATTTCCAAGCCAAGATTTTCGCTCATATGGGTAAACTGTTTTTCTCTATTCTGGAAAAAACACCTTACATAAATTCAGCAGTTAAGGGAAATGTGAAAAACAACAAATGTGCAGAAATAGTCATCAGAACACTGTGTAAAAATGTACAGTGTTATTTATTCATAATTCAAAACTATTTGGTACCACTTCATAAGAACAATCACTCAAACGATAAATTCATAGTTAAATAATCTTTGTTAATAGTTACTTTACTGTTAATAAACACTGAAATGATAATTAATAACGTTCACTAATTATCAGTAATGCTTTGATTTCCGTTGACTTATTATGACAATATGAAACAATTAGTTAATAAATCATACATTGGATCAAAGTGATAACAGTTACATTCTGATTACATTAACAAAGTATTTATGTACAGTTTATTGTTGCACATATATAATTTTACTTACTATACTAAGTTGTTGTTAATATTTGTAAGCTTTTAAGAAATCATTTGTAAAACATCTATAAAAAATATATCAATGGAACATAAACCAATAATTCACCAAAATATGAAAAATGTATGCAAATATTTTATAGATGCTTTACAAAGTATCCATTAGATATTTTAAACTGTATTATAATAAAAAAAGTTATGTTATAGCAGTCATCAAAATCTCTCCATCCACTGATGTAATGCATATGGATGCTTTAGATATATTTATGAAATCTTATACTATGTGGAAGAATAACTGTTAATCTGTAACATTAGCACATAATAATAAAACTGTTCATAATAATACTAATAATAATAATAATAATGATAATGATAATTTCATGGTTTGTTAACACTAAAATAACTAAATTCTAAACTATCAAATAACATTTATAAGTCATTGTTATTTATGAAGTCTTACCAATAAGTCTTTTAATTGACACTTCTATTCTATAAAAAGAGGTAATTATGTTAATTCTGTTATTATCATAATAATTCATCAATTAATGAATTTCAGTGTTAGTGTTTTTCCTTATTATCTTCCAAGCATAATATCAAAAAAGAGAGAAAGAAAAAAAGAAGAATCAAGAACACACTGAGGGTTTTCTTCTTAATTATCACCATGAACATACAGTTGTTTATTATATTAGGTATTCAGTTCCAGTATTTTAGTTCTGTTGCATTTCTCAGTTTTTTTATCCACTTCCTTCAAGACAGTTTGATTTGTTGACAGGCAGCTTTATGTAATGTAGACACTGTGGCAGGACTGTGTTAAACACACACAAACACACACACACACATGAGCATTGAGTGTGACATGTATAAAAAGGTGACGTAGATTGATACCACATGACTCTTCCTCTGACTCTCTGACTTTTCCTTAATGTCACTTTGGACAGGGATGTTAGCAGAATGTAGAAAATAAATTGTATGCAGTTTCTACAAGCTGATTAATATTAGTTGGTTCACACATCTTGAAAAGTCTGAGCATCATCTGTAGAAGGAAAGGTGCTTTGAGGCCTGTAATAGCTGAGGGCACCACGGTGTCGCTGTCTAGTCAGCGTAGATGATGAATCCAGAGAAGGTGCTGTACTTGTTGTTGTTGCCTCCATGAGCTTTGCCTCCGTCTAGTTTAATGTAGACCTCATCTCCCGGCTCCAGATGCAGCACGGCACTGTTACTGGCATAGTCATAATTCTGGTCCGCATCCTGGGCTATCGCACTGGCACGCACCTGCAGCAATGCACACACAGTCATGCACAAATACACACTCAGTAAACACAGTGGACAACAAAAGCTGCAGATCTTCTAATGGCCATGAAAAGGTGAAATATTCATGACACCAAACATGTCGGAAAGAGTTGCACTTTGTCTACGCAGGACTCTTTCAATCGATTTTTGCACGTAACTACTGGACATAAACTTGACAAGAGTTGAGCTGCAGTCAAAAAGCGGAATACGTCCAACAGACAGTAACATGTAGGAAGGTGATTAACTCTTTGTGGGCCGTATGTCATGTAAACTCTAACACTTGAGTGCCATAGACGTATATATACATCAAAGTGTTTTTTGGTGCTCTCATGCATCCTGTGAGTAATTTTGGGGCTTCTAAGATACAGTATGTAGTTCGAACATAAAGAGATGATATTCACCACAGAGCTCAAAGCAGAAAGGCATAGACGATGGTGTGGTGTTTTTGGTGAAAGTAGCCTCTGCCCTACTTCAGATAAAACAAGGATGGAACAAGTTCAAAACTTTCATTTGAGCTATTCAGTGTGCAGATATATAATAATGATAATGATAATTTCATGGTTTGTTAACACTAAAATAACTAAATTCTAAACTGTCAATTGACATTTATAAGTCATTGTCATTTATGAAGTCTTACCTATAAGTCTTTTATTTGACATTTCTATTCTATAAAAAGAGGTAATTATGTTAATTCTGTTATTATCATAATAATTCATCAATTAATGAATTTCAGTGTTAGTGTTTTTCCTTATTATCGTCCCTGCATAATGTCAAAAAAGAGAGAAAGAGAAAAGAAGAATTAAGAACACACTGACTATATATATATATATATATATATATATATATATATATATATATATATGTATCAGGTGTTGAGGCTATAGCAACTGTCTTGTGATTACATAAGTTACAACAGTAAGACATTACATTACTTTGGAGCTACAACAGTCTGAAAAAGAGTAAATGAACACGGAAATGAATAAATGCACAGACAAGGATACGCAAATGTATTTTGAAAATTCACAAATGTATTTGGAATATTTACAAATGTATGCATGTGAAGATATTTGTTTCATGAAATACATTTGTCTAATGTGCTTTCCTCCAGAAGCTCTTATATTTGTCCACGTGATCTGCTTTTTGGTGGTTCTTGGTTGACTCTTCACCCTCCTGACCAATTTTCTCTCAGCAGCTGGTGATAGCTTGCATTTTCTTCCTGATCGTGGCAGTGACAAAACAGTGCCATGCACTTTATACTTACAAACAATTGTTTGCACTGTTGCTCTTGGGACCTGCAGCTGCTTTGAAATGGCTCCAGGTGACTTTCCTGACTTGTTCAAGTCAATGATTCACTTTTTCACATCCGTGCTGAGCTTCTTTGACTTTCCCATTGTAGTGTTTGTGGGCGTTCGTACAGTAACACTACTTTGACGAGGATCACCTCTTCACAGAAAGGAAGGTCGACAGAGACAGAGATATATATTACACCAGTACCGTTAGCATAGTAACCGCTATGTTATCAGCTAACGTTAGCACTTGTGAGCTAGCTTGGTTAGCAATGATTGTCCTTAATTCACGTGAACTGTGATATTAACTGGGATGCTAATTGTGGCTCACAACATATCCTTTCTGCCTGGTAAACTTCAGGCTGTGACTGACAGCAGAGACCTGTCAATCACACTGTAGCCATTATTAATACACAGTATACATACAGTATATATATATATATATATATATATATATATATATATATATATATATATATATATATATATATATATATATATATATATATATATATATATATAATGTATATATATATACACATATATATGTATATGAAATATTAGATTTTCATCAACGAAATCTACAGTAGATTTCGTTGATGAAAATGTCACAGGTTTAGTTAAAAACACTTTATTTAAATGTTTTTCTAGAAATTCCAGACTCACATGAAGGAAACATTGATAAACCTGTCATTATGAAATATACAAAGTTTGAAAATACAGACACAGATTTGTTGTGATATATTTTTAGGTTAAATTAAAGACACTAAAAACCAAGGTCAGGACTTGATAATGATATTTTAATATTGTAATAATACCCCATGGTGGAGTGCGTGTGCTCTCTGCACCGCCCTGCAGAACCCCTGGAGCCCACACCTTGACCTCCAGACTGGCCTCCGCCAGGAAGAGGCACCCTCGGCTCCTTAACATTTATTTGTCATTGAACTTTTCTTTCGGTCAAATCAAAAATTTTAAAATCTAACAATCTAGTTAGCATTTCAGAGTAATATTTGATCAGAGTATGTCTTTTAATGGCCACAAAAAACAAACAGGACTGCTTTTTTTTCACCTTTTGAAAAACTGGACATATCCTGTCTCAAAAACAATGCAAAAATATAGCTTTCTCCACTGCTAAAAAAATCCCTAAACGATCAGACGTCATCTCATCTCATTTGTCTTTCAAGCTGGACGAAACCAGCCAGTTCGCTAAACTCCAAGCATGACTTAAGGACATAAAAACCTGGATAACAGACAATTTCCTGTTGTTAAATTATATATTAGCTGTTGTCATATGGAGTTGGACACTTTCATACAATTCTATATGTATTAACTGTTGTTATATGTAGTGTTAATGTGTTTTCATTGTTGTTATTCTGTACACATGGCATCTATTGCACGTCTGTCCATCCTGGAAGAGGGATCCCTCCTCTGTCGCTCTTCCTGAGGTTTCTTCCATTTCTTTTTCCCTGTTAAAAGTTTTTTTGGGAGTTTTTCCTTTGTCGATGTGAGGGTCATTTGTAAAGGACAGAGGGTGTCATATCCTGTGCAGATCGTAAAGCCCTCTGAGGCAAATTGGTAATTTGTGATATTGGGCTATACAAATAAAACTGACTTGACTTGATCTTAAATCAAGATTCAAGAAGACCTTGTACACACAAGGTATTTGATTTGGTGTGAAAAGCTTACGGTGCCGGGGCCTTTCTGTGTGGAGTTTGCATGTTCTCCTCATGTCTGCGTGGGTTCTCTCTGGTACTCCGGCTTCCTCCCACCATCCAAAAACACGCATGTGGATTAGGTTAATTGGCTAATTTAAATTGTCCGTAGGTGTGAGTGTGAGTGCGAGTGGTTGTCTGTCTCTATGTGTCCTGTGATGAACTGGAGACTTGTCCAGGGTGGACCCTGCCTTTCACCCTAAGACAGCTGGGATAGGCTCCAGTGCCCCACGACCCTATGAGGATAAGCGGTAGATAATGGATGGATGGATACTTTTTCACAGCATATGTCACAGTTTAAGCAGTTTGTTATTTATTACACAACTCCAAATTAAAGTCATAATCCAGGCTAAAAGCACAGATCTGTTTTTAGCTTTTTTGACTCAGCCCTGGCACATGGGGCATCACTCTACCAGGTGAGCTAACTGGCAGCCCTAGGTAGGCGTTCTTTCTTTAAAGTGGACTGTACCAAACACTTCAAAGCTACATTCATGACAACCAACTTTTATAATAAATAACATGAGGCTATACTAATATGATTTGTGGAATGACATTCCAGGCTACGTAGGATTGTTTCAAACATTTCCAATTACTTCAGAGTGTTATAAAGTCCAAATGTCAGCATTTATTGAAAAGATCCTGATCATCATGTCCTCATTTATGGCCCCCTCAAATATCCTCTGCCTCCACCACTTTCCTCTCTGAGTTCTCGGAGCCTCTCGCCACTATCTGCTCCAGATCCCTGCCCACATCGCTGCTTGACGACTTTAACATCCACTAGCAGCTGCACTTTTGCCACAGAAGTGTCACTGATGGACTGCTTCAACATCACTCAGCACATCCAGGGTGCCACGCAATTTACCTAGTGTGTTCTGTTGGTACCACTAAACTCCAGTGTGTTGACCTCACGGTTTCAGACCATCTGGCTGTCCTGTTCTGGGTGCCCATCCCTCTCTTGTCGCGTTGCAGCAAACACACCATCACATTCTGTGGTCGGTCCCGCAGCCTCAACACCCTTGCCCCTCTCAATGCCCAAACTGTCTCCTACTCCAGTCCTGTGCTCATCAAAATCACTGCAGACTCTGGTTGTATCAGTCTACTTATCCTCATTGACCTCTCAGCAGCATTTGACACTGGCCTCACTGACTTTGCCCTCTCATTTTTCTGGTCCTACTGCTTTGGCCAGAAACAATTTGTCACCCGTGCTGGCTTTTCCACTCCCTCCACCTCCGTCAACCATGGTGTGAGGTGCTCAGCCCCCTTCTTTTCACAATCTTCATGCTCCCGCTTGGTGAAATCATTCTTAGCCACAACCTAAATTTCCACTCATACTGACACCCAGCAACACCCAGTGTCTCTGGTCAACTGCCTCCTCAACATCAAAACCTGGACTTCACTGGCTCCTGGTCAAACTCTGCATCAAATACAAAATCCTACTCATCACCTACAGGTACCTGCACAGCCTGTCCCCAGTACCCTTGCGACCTCCTCCATCCCTACACCTCATCCCAGACTCTGCACTCCATGGACTCTGGCCTGTTTTGCATTTCCCATTCCCGTCTCCTCTCTTTTGGGGATCGGGCCTATAGCTTCGCTGCACCCAGCCTCTGTAACTCACTTCTCCCAACATAGGCACCACCCCTCGCTGGACATTCATAAATCTACCCTCAAAACACACCTGTTTACTCTATAAATTAAAGTAATCATTATTGTTACTAAGAGCCAGTTCATAACAGGGCAATTTCAGATTCTGATGACCTTGGCAGCAATTTTGCTAAATATATAAACTGTTCTATTGCAATCCACATTGCTGAGGGAGTAGTGCAACACAACAATACCAGGATGACTTAAATGTTTTTGTATTGTTTTCTGCAGGAGCAAATTAATGCTGGGAAAAAAGACGGAGTCATTGTATGCCTATAAACACACACTTGCCACATTGATAAAGTGATGAGTCACATTGAGAGTTGTGATCCGTTACTCCTACGCCGCGTTACTCTGTATCCCCTCGAGTTTTCAACTGGGTCTCTGGAACATACAGACCATCTCAATATTGGTGTGGTGACATAGCATAGAGAGAGGTAGATGCAGAGATTCAGGACAACATTAGTCAAAAAAGCGTTATGCTATGCCAACTGTTTTCGGTACATAAGCATGGTAGTGCCTCAGAGTGCCTCAGAGACTAAGGGAAAAAATTTTAACAAGGAAAAATATGAAAAACCTCAATAAAAGCTTAAATATTTGGTAGCCACCAGCTCTCAATAAAATAAAATAAAAATTTCAGCCTGCCCCGCCAATGTCAAGTATACTCTCTTTAGCCAAGACTAAAAAATCCATCAACAAATGCCTGGAATTATGGGCTTTCCTAAACAAGGAAACAAGAGCACAGCGCTACTAGATATCTACCCCGACTAGACTGGTTGATTATATGCCGTTGAGCACCATAGTCTCTTTCCCATGCATGCCATTCCATGTTTCATTACATCCAATAACATATTACCACAAAGTATCTTATTTCTTTGTATATGCTATTGTTAATGTTGTTGTTACTGCAATGCTAATGGCTTTTTCATGTGTGGTTTTGTTGCTGAAAATGCAAAGAGCTGCTAAACTGCATTGCATTGTTAAATGACAATGACAAGAATATCGACCTCTGTCAGAACTTTCTGAGGTTCCTGTTGAACTGTGGGCCAAACATAAGAATCATGTGGAATCTGTGGCTTCAGTAACCCCTCATATTGTTACACTCAAAGCTAATGCTAAGCTACCAACAAACAGACAATACAATTTGCCTCAGAGATTTATTTCAGAAATTGATCACTTTTGATCAAGGGGTACTGGTACCAGTCCAGGTAACAGTCATACAGTTATTGATTTGTGCTCAGGTATTTCTTTTGGTCCCATCCAAATAGCCAGTATCCGTTTGCATTTAACCTGGACATGCCTTTATAGGGTTCTTGCAGAGTCAACTGGGGTGGATGCAAGATTGATACCTCCTCAGACTATTTGCTGCTAGCCTCCTCATTGGATAAACTCTGCTGGGTGAACTTAGTTTTGCTTCTGAAAAGACTGACTGAGTGTAATTTCTGGTAAAGCTGCAATATTTCAGCATGTGGTATACAAGAAGCATACCACCCAGACTGTTGCATGCCTAGAGTGAAGCATGGGGGTGGATCGGTGATGGTTTGGGCTGCAATATCATGGCAATACTTGTGCTAGATGGGCACGTCACTGCCAAGGACTACCGAACCATTCTGGAGGACCATGTGCACCCATTCTGGAGGACCATGTGCACCCAGTGGTTCAAACATTGTATCCTGAAGGCGGTGCCGTGTATCAGGATGATAATGCATCAATACACACAGCAAGACTGGTGACAGAGTGGTTTGATGAACATGAAAGTGAAGTTGAACATCTCCCATGGCCTGCACAGTCACCAAATATAAAATCTAAATATTATTGAGCCACTTTGTGGTGTTTTGGAGGAGCGAGTCAGCAAACGTTTTCCTCCACCAGCATCACGTAGTGACCTGGACACTATTTTGCAAGAAGAATGGCTCAAAATCCTTGTAGAACTTGTATCTGTCATTCCCATACTAATGAATTGTTGTGGTCTAAAACCAGGCGTTTCAGTTTCATTGTCCAACCCCTGTATATATATATATAGACGTCTATATATGCATATATATATATATATATATATATATATATATATATATATATATATATATATATATGCATATATAGACGTCTATATATATATAGACTTTAATATATCGATAATATACAGATTTTAATATAAAGTATACTGCACATGTTCAGCTGTAAATAAAATCTGAGCAAATTCACTACCATCTCCTCTGGAGAACACACATGAAAGTGCAGGGTTTTTTCTTGACTGTGTTCTAGAAGCCTATGGAATCCAACGTCCTCTATAACCAAGAATGGCTGATTGATCAAGATTATGATTTCTCTATGTTTTTAGTAATCCTCTTCTATTTGCCTTCCCCCCACCGCGATGTCTCTGTTTTGATTTTTTTTTTTTTTTTTGTATTTTATTTATTTATTCACCTTGAGTTTAAAAGTTAAAAAGTTAAAGCTTTATTTGCTTTAACAATCCAGGTATTAAGGGATGCTGCTGTTTTAGTAGTGAAAAATTAAGTTTAATGTTTACTTGTCAATATTACAGCAGTTGCCATGTTGTTTGACTTGAAATTATGCTTTTCTTTCTTTCTTTCTTTTTTGACCAGTGTCTACATAAACTACTCACTGTCCCTGGTCTATGTTCACAGAAATATTTTTTTAAATGTAGTTATTTGTTTATTTATTGCAAGTAATACCATCATTGCAATATTCAACAATGTTATCATATGTTGCCTAATATCCTGCAGCCCTAGTTTGATTGAATGAATACAAACACAACTGGTCCCTGTGTTGGACTTTTCTGATTGGCTGTTGCTCTTTCTAAATGAAAAAGGCAGCAGCACCATTTCCACTGGTGACATCTTTGCCTCAGTAATCAATCACTTGATCCACTTTCTTAATACTTAAGGGGCAGGTGGGCGTTTTGAAGTGGGATTGTATGAAGTATTATTCCATTACAGGCATGTGAGTTCATGATGTCGAGAGAACTTGAGCAAAGCAAAAAACTGTTGTATACTCCTAAAAACAATACTGGTTTAACCCTTTAACACCTAACGTGACACCGGCATCACATTGCACATGCACGTTTTGGATTACCATAATTATGTAATTATGTAGTGCTATCAGAAAGCTGAGCCGTTGCACTTTACAGCCTCTTTGTTCCATGTGGTAAAAAAAACACCTGTATATAATTTTCAATTCATGGGCAATTTTTTTGCACCATTAGAGACAAAGATTGAAAATATACTGTAAATAGTTTTTTATACTTTTCAAATTTGAAAATCTGTTCAATTCATGTTCAATTTAATTTTTTCCCCAAAATGAAACTGAAACCAAAAGCCCTCCAGATCATGATGGCGCCCCTCCACTGTGCCGTGTAGAAAACATCTCAGGTGGGATCTCATGTTATGTAACATTGGAAGCCAAGGCCAAGCCGAGGATCGTCCTGTGTCTTGACGGAGAGCCAATTGAATCCTCCGGCTCAGGGCCAGTGAAATTTTTTTGGGTCTACCACTTGACTTTTTTGTTCCATAACCCTCAGGATCTTTTAAGAAGTTTAAAATGACTGTCTTACTGCGTCCAACCTCAGCAACAGTGGCACACTGTGAGAGGTCTTGCTGATGCAGCTCAACAATCTGACCGTATTCAAAGAGAGAAAGCTTTTCTGCCTTTGCCCTCAGGAGGTCATGACAGTGTAGATACCTGACAGAAAATGACACTGAATCAACATTTTTGCAAAGATTTAGGCTTTTAAAGGCTGTGGTCTTAAACTTTTGATCAGCTGATGAACAGCATGTTTCAGTTTAATGGTTTGCAATAAATTGCTTACTCAAATTTTTTTCTCTCAAAGAAAGAAAGAAGAAAGAGTCCTGTCGGGCTTTTTTGGCCTGTGGGACTCTGGAGGCAGCTGATAGGTACCAGCAGGCCAAACAAAAACTCGGGTGTGGGAGGAGTTCGGTGAGGCCATGGAAAATGACTTCCGGACGGCTTCTAGGAAATTCTGGTCCACCATCCGGCGTCTCAGGAGGGGGAAGCAGTGCACCAATGACACTGTGTGTAGTGGGGATAGGGCACTGCTAACCTCGACTCGGGAGGTTGTGAGACAGTGGGGAGAATACTTCAAAGACCTCGTCAATCCCACCAACATGCCCTCCGATGAGGAGGCAGAGTCTGGGGACCCCGAGGCGGGCTCTCCTATCTCTGGGATGAAGGTCACCAAGTTGGTCAAAAAGCTCATCGGTGGCAGGGCTCCAGGGGTGGATGAGATCTGCCAGCAGTTCCTAAAGGCTCTGGATGTTGTGGGACTGTCGTGGTTGACAAGTCTCTGCAACATTGCGTGGACATCGGGGACAGTGCCTTTGGATTGGCAGACCGGGGTGGTGGTTCCCCTTTTTAAGAAGGGGGACGGGGGGTGTGTTACAACTACAGGGGATCACACAGCTCAGCCTCGCTGGTAAGGTCTATTCAGGGGTTCTGGAGAGGAGGGTCTGTCGGGAAGTCGAATCTCAGATTCAGGAGGAGCAATGTGGTTTTTGTCCTGGCCGTGGAACAGTGGACCAGCTCTACACCCTCGGCAGGATCCTGGAGGGTGCGTGGGAGTTCGCCCAACCAGTCTACATGTGCTTTGTGGTACGAGCTGTTCGGTCCCTGTACGACCAATGTCAGAGTTTGGTCTGCATTGCCGGCACTAAGTCAGATTCGTTTCCAGTGAGAGTTGGACTATGCAAAGGCTGCCCTTTATCACCGTTTCTGTTCAGAACTTTTATGGACAGAATTTCTTGGTGCAGCCAGAGGGGTTCCGGATCGTTGGATTCATTATCACATCCCTGCTTTTTGCAGACAATGTGGTTCTGTTGGCTTCATCAAGGCGTGATCTCCAACTCTCACTGGAGAGGTTCGCAGCCGAGTGTGAAGTGGTCGGGATGAGAATCAGCACCTCCAAATCTGAGGCTATGGTCCTCAATCAGAAAAGGGTGGCATGCTCTCTCCGGGTCAGGGATGAGATCCTGCCCTGAGTGGAGAAGTTTAAGTATCTCGGGGTCTTGTTCACGAGTGAGGGAAGAATGGAGCAGGAGATCGACAGGCGGATCAGTGCAGCTTCTGCAGTGATGCAGACGCTGTATCGGTCCGTCGTGGTGAAGAGAGGCCTTTCAGCATAGTCTCAATTTATTAGTCGATCTACTTTCCTGCCCTCACCTATGGTCATGAGCTGTGGGTCGTGACCATAGAAGAACAAGAGCAAGATCACGTATACAAGCAGCCGAAATGAGTTTCCTCCTCAGGGTGTCCGGGCTCTGCCATAGAGATAGGGTGAGAAGCTCGTCATCCGGTAGGGGTTCAGAGTAGAGCTGCTGCTCCTCCGCATTGAGAGAAGCCAGATGAGGTGGCTTGGTCATCTGGTTAGGATGTCTCCTGGACGCCTCCCTGGTGAGGTGTACCGGGCACGTCCCACCGGCAGAAGACCCCGAGGATGACCCAGGACATGCTGGAGAGACTATGTCTCCCGGTTGGCCTGGGAACGCCTCGGGATCCCTCCGGAAGAGCTGGACGAAGTGGCTGGGGAGAGGGAAGTCTGGGCTTCCCTGTTTAGTCTGCTGCCCCCGTGACCTGACAAGTGGAAGTGAATGGATGGATAGATGGATGGATGGATGGATCATCTTATTTGCAATCTTATTTGCAACAATTGTGACCACACAGTTTAAAATAAGCTCCAAAAATGTTCAGGTGTTGAGCCAAGTGGTGTGAGACGTAGAGATGCACCCAAAACAGATAACATTATGTTCTGTCTGACAACAACAAATGCTTTGAGACACAGAGAAATCTTTCAAAAAAGAGAAAAATATGATAATGAATGGGAAAATGTTTTGGGACATTTTAGACCATCTCAAATGCAAATGTCTCAACAGCATAAGCATCAGCATTAGATTCTGCTCTTGTGAAATGACTGTCTCCTGTCAAGGGTCAGTAGTGGCCATATGAATGATGTCTTTTCATTTAGAAAGAATTGTAAATAACACATCCAGATAATGATACAATAACAAATACAAGCAGCAATGCTGGAAATGAAGTGATGCCCCCTGATTTACTTTAATATTTATTTCCATGCATCCATCCATTTTCTACCTCTTATCCTCACATAGGGTCTTTGGGGGGGCTGGAGCCTATCCCAGCTGTCTTAGAGTGGAAGACAGGGTACACCCTGGACAAGTCTCCACTTTTCACAGATCTGATTACAGCCACACTAGAAGACAGTGTTTCATCATGTTGATACCAAACAATTGACCAAATATTATTGTGATTTTCATGTGTTTTACAAACTTTCCATGTTGGTCTTTTTTTATATTAAACATATGTTGACAACTAGTTCTTTCTCAATCAAAAACTTTTTTAAAGGTGGAAGGTCTTAGCTTGACTTTGAAAAGTTTTTGCTAGCCATGCCATGTGGCAGTTAGTATGAACTCTTTTTCATGATGTCAGGAGGAGATGGTTGTCACATGTGAACAGATGGAGCAACATTCACAGTTCACATCCTGTAGTGTTCTTACTGTTCATTTGGTTTGTGGCTGGTGGTCATTATTTTAATGTTTCTAAGTTACATTTATCAGCCTATATCATAGGTTGTTTGATAGGTTTGTAACCATAGTTCCTGTAATTTCCAAACATGTCATTCCAACAGTGTTAATTCCTTCATTTATTGCTCATTACAGATATACAATATAAGATAATAATATACAAAAATTAAATAATATAAAAAAGTTACACCTCCTTTTTTAAAATCTTTTTTTTTTTGCCAAATCCCCAATTCAAAAATATTGGGGCAACCACCCCCATGATGGTTGTTTTTGATGGTAAATAAATTTATTATAGAACCAGTTAAAAGAGTGAAAGGCATGTCCAGTTAAAGCCAACACTTTCATCTTGCTTTCATCGAATGTAGGAATGACGATTTTGAGATGTGTGGTGAGAAATTCATGGCAGAGTAAAAAGTGAGAAAACATGAGGAATATACAGCATAGAACACAAAGAAATGACGAAACAAAGAAAACGAAGCAGACCAGACTTGAATAAGAATACAGATATTACGCAAACATATTATGTTTGTGTTCGACAGCCAATGTGAAGTTAGGGAGGATAGATATAGCAGACCACTGTTCACATCCTGAATCCAACCAGTATCACAAAAGTGCTGATTTCTTTTACCGTGCCTCACTTTAATCTGACCAAATCAAGACAAAGTGGCACACTGCATCAACATACTACTTATAATCTACTTATAATTGTGATCTTTAATGCCCACATTTTTGTAACGTGTTACCTGTCAGTATACCTGTATGTAAATATGTTCACATGTAGATATTGGACATAACCACAGCCCATTTAATATTTAGTTATTTGCACTATTTGTATGTATTTGTTTACAACTTCAATTACATTTGACTTGTACTGTATGTGGATATTTTTTATCCATTTTAATCGTTATTCATTCATATTATTTTTTTCAGGGAACAATTTGAACATTTTTATTATAAGTCACTCAACTCATGTTGTGAGCATTGTACCACTGACATGAACACAATCCCCTTTTACTAAATATAAATATTCTGGCTTTAATCAGGATACAATATGGAACATAATCTGTTCATTGATATTGTATAAGTCTTATCTTATCCAGCCAGTCCAGGTTACTGATGATCAGTGCGGGACATTCCAGATGGTCTCTGTCATACAAGGGTGAGCTGCAGGTTGTATTATAATCCAATATTTATTTTAATTATGTTTCGGACCAAATATCCTCATCATTGTATGACCCACAGTGCTTATTTTAGGCCTGTATTGAAATACTGAAGTGATTCAAATTTTACTGTGGAATACCTCTGTGTTTGGAAGATATAATGCGATTGTTTGCAGGAATATTTTGCATATCGAGCCCTGTAGTATTTTTCTATAATATCCATACAGAGAGGATGTCAGTGTGGATCAGCAGCAGTTTAGAGGGTCAACTGCTGAATGTCCCCGACAAAAGACAGAAAACTGTACCACCGTTTTCATAGTTTTTGTGGCTCAGCGACTAAAAGCTGGATGGGAAGTGACATGACGGAGCATAGTGTGGTGTTCTGACAGCTGTCAGGCAAAAATATTTGGAGTTATAGGCAGTACCTATTAATCAAAAGGTCTAGTCCCGATGTGGAATTAGCCGGGGACAGGTTAAATTGATTTAACCCACTGGTTAACAATAAATGGTCAGTTTTTCTCAGACCTACTGTTTCTGACTATTGTTCTCTGTTTGAGTAATATCACTTGATCAAGCCTTTTCTGACACTCCATATAACAAAATAAGGAATAAAAGTCTGTGCATGATTAGTGCTGATATTGTATCAGATCAATATTGGTTTCGGCCAATCCTCAAGGCTGCCAAATCGGTATGGTATCTGAAGTGAAATAGTTGCATCGGGACACCGCTGCCTGTAATACATGTTATTCCAGATGTGTCTGAATGTCATTAGAAAGGGACAACATCCAACCTAACTGCACTTCACACAACGCAGAATGTGACTGATCACTGAAATAATGACGGAAATTATTTTGACAAGATAAATGTTTGATTGTTCTAGCTAAACCTCAGTAAGATGGTGATTACTCAATTAAATCAAGTGCTATTTTTCAAGTGATGTTTGAAATAAAAAGGATCATAGGATCAGTGACCATGTTTAATTTAAAGGTGGCAGCGGCAGTGGTCCTAATTGAAACATGTCTATGGACAGCATCTCATCTGTCATGCTGTGCACTTCCACTGCTTTAATCCCTCACGTTTACAGTGTTCGGAGCGTCTGCAGCAGCGTTTCCAGCAGCAGGCTGACAGGCTGATATGCTCGCTGGAGCGACGCTGTAACACTGGTTATCCCCATGGATTAGATCTGCTGCTGACAGCCTGATCACCACAGAGAGCAGGATGCTAGGAAGGACCAGAGGAGACAGCAGGAAGCAGAGGGCCTATAATCATTATCAGTATTTATTATCGGTATAATCATTATCAGTATTTATGTATTCATTTAATTTTACTTGTTGCACTATTTTACTTATTTTATAACATAATTCTACTTTATATTTGATGACTATCATGTACTATACTGCAAAATGAGGATGCAAGAATGTTCTGGAACACTTTCCAGACATGGTGTAGAGATTTTCCAAAAGCTAAAGACACATCTTCCGTTACTGAATTACAATATTCCCAAAAAACACCCAACTATTTCTGCAGCTTGTAGTCACAGCCAGCTAAAACAGTATTATGTGTTATGATTCTGTATTAAATGGAGAATTCTTCAGAATAAGAATTATTTAAGCAAAGTTCTTCAGGAAGAAATCTTTACTTGTAAAGGAGGACTCACCTGAAACATTTGGATTATGGGGGGTAGAATCGAGGTGGAAAATATGAGAATTGATCTGATTTAATGAAATAAAATGTTTTGCTGTTACATGTATCAGAAGAATATCTACTGCACTTTCCAGAGAAAAAGGAACAAAACCTCAGTCTCTCTGACCTGCCTCAGCGCTGCACAAACCTTCCTTTATTGAATGACAGTAGTCCAAAAAATATCTCTGCTTTCAGCTTGTATAAAGTAGCGATGACACAGAGAAATCTTCTTTTAATGTCTTACAACTCAGGCCAGCTAAAACAGGAATATGTGTTATAATAATGTATTAAATAGAGATTTTTTTAGAATAACACATTTCTTTATGAAGACATCTTTATTTGTAATGGAGGACTCGCCTGAAACATTGCTGTATTTAGATTTAATTTAAAACAATATATTCACTTTGATTTTGGTGCTAAATTGGAGGTGGAACATATGGAGAAATGTTCAGAATTGTTCTGATTGAATGAAATATATCAGATATAGAACAGCCCATCAGAGTCCTGCTGCACTTTCCAGAGTAAAGGGAACAAAACAGTCTCTCTGACCTGCCTCCACATGGACTAATATCCCATCTGAATAACTCCATGACCAGAATTTGCCTGGGTACCAATTCTCTGTGCTATCCACCAGCACAGACTCCTGATCTGTTACCTTAACTGAATAATTCCATTAAGTCGTGCGTAAAAGTTCGTGTTACCTGGTTGTTCTTGCACAGATCTGCCCACATGCTCGTACCGTCCCCTCCGCGCATCAGGACGTGGTAAGTGAAGAAATAAATCCCGGGTATGGAGCATGTGAACTTCCCAGTGGTTGGATCGTAGTGATTTCCCAGGTTGGTCACCACGTCGTCGAACTTGAGCACCTCGTAGCCCTCGTGCTGCTTTTTGAGCCCTGCGTAAAAGGCAATCTTGGGCACGGTGCTGTAGGTGGCTGCGCTTATTGCGCCGGCGCCTGCGCTGGGTCCCGGTGGTCCTGGTAAACCAGATCTGCCTGTTTCACCTTTTTCTCCAGGTGGCCCCGCTGGACCGGGCGGGCCAGGCTCACCTGGAGGTCCCCTTGGACCAGCCTTACCCGGTCGACCCGGCTCCCCTTTCGGACCTTGGATAAAAGTGGGTAAAGACTGCACCAGGCTGCTGTCTCGGACCGTGTCCGCCGTGGCGGTGCTGGTGGGAGATTTCGTGCCGTACGGGTCGCACACCATCCGACAAGTACCGAGCATCTCGTAGTGCGCCGCCGTCCCCGCTGAGTTGACCAGAACCGGGATGAGGATGACCAAAACCAGAACCATAACGACCCCCAGGACCCCTGCCGCCACCAGCCGCTTCCTGCCGACCAGGCGCGTCAGCGCAGGACGATCCTGTCTGCTTTTGGGTGGAATTTTGCTGGTTGAAGAGACAAGCCTTTAAAGAAAAGAGTGTAGCCGAGCTACACTTAGTTGGTAATGATGGATGAACTTTTTTTTAAAGAAGAGCCCCCCTCCCCTCTGCGTCCTCCCCTCTCCACACTTTGTTTTCTGCTGATGCTCCTTATTCAAGTCTGTGAAAGTTCTTCACTGCAGGCTGATCCCCAAAAGCACTGGATTCAGCATGTCTGCAGTCCAGACAAGGGGTCTGGCCCCTCTGATCCACATGTCCCGCCAAAGTGTCTGTCCAGCAGCTGAACTCTTAAGGTGGATCAGGACCAGTTAGACCGTCTGTCTGATATAGAGAGAGAATAAAGAGAGAGAGAGAGAGAGAGAGAGAGAGAGGGAGGGAGAGAGCAGACCCTGATGCTCTGTCGTCCAATAGAAAAAGAGCAGATTACTGTTGGAATGGAATTAGATTTCATTTTCCAGAACCTGAATCCTGAAACCTGAATGTGTAAACCTATCAAATCCTTTCCTACAGGCAGGGCTGCCCCTGATCAATTTGGGGCCCTACGTGAAATTCCAAAATGTGCCATAGTTGCAGAATGATCATACAACAACAACAATATTTCACTTCAGCAATAATATCTTCGGTTCATGCAGCCTATTGTTTGCTTTCTATTTACATTTTATTAGGCTAAATGTTTCATCAGCTGATTTCAGAGATCTATGAAACAACACAATCTTTTGATTTTGATTTGAAGTATTTTTGTTCTCTTGAACATCATAGCAGTGTGTGGGACTGTCAGTCCAAAATAATAATTAAATAAGAAATCAATGAAATGATCTGAGGGGTCAGATTGTTTTTGGTGGGCCGCTGACCCCTCTTCTAAAGTCATCCTCAAACTTCTCCATAATGCTATCTTCTTTAAAAGGTAAATAAATAAATAGCATAGCAAAGGTTGTTTCTTTGCATCTTTTGTAGGGCTGTGCCTGACCAAACTGGGGCCCTAAGTGAAAATTCATTGGGGGCCCCATGTCTCCCTATCCTACACTCAAAATTCAATCCAAATTAATCCAAGTGAAACAGCTGCTACCACATGTATAGTCATGTTGAGCATTATTAAGTAATGTTATTTTAACATGATGTGCAATAACTTAAAATTGTGTAAATTATATGTTGACAGAGCCTAATGCATTTTGGGTAAGATAGCAAATCGTGTGTACAACTCCAGAGCAGAAGGTGGCAGTAGTGTGTGAGCCTGGAGTTTACTTAAACTTTACTTCAGGAAGTTTGGTACACAGTTCAAACACTTGTGGAAGATGGTAACTTGACTTAAAATAACTTTGACTTCAAAATAAACCACTGCACAGAAATGTCACACAACTTGTTATTGTCAGCTGATCAGTTAATCACAGCAGCATTAGTTGCTATGGTTAGCTACTTAGCATTTTCATCGCATGCTAAATGAGCGTATTATCATTTTATATTATTATAATTATAATTATTATAATTCGGTGGAAATAACGTTCCAAATTTTTTGTATGTTCACCCAACAAATGATCATTATGTAGGATTTACCCCAGTTATGAGGGGCTGCACCTGGACCAGCTACAGTAAAAAGACACTGGAAGTGTTCCAAAGTGATGGCAAATACTGGACATCTTTGAATTCATCCAACATGTAAAGGAATCTACTCATCAATGTCGGGGTATATGGAATACATATTACCAATGCTTTACTTTACTAAATTACTCACTGCTGAAAGTAATTAGTTACACAATATATTCTGTTGGGCAACTGAACGAAAACAGGAACACTCAGCTCACAGTTCACTGTGATAAACATGAAGAAGCCAAAAGATACTGTATGTCTTTCAAGACAAGAAGATTAGGACAGAGGATATGGGGACGAGGGGTGTCCTGAGACAACATTTTCACTTTCAATACAATACCGATATTGCAGCCTTGTGTAGTGGCTGATACCAATATTGATCCGATACAACATCAGCACTAATCATACAAACTTTAGTTACGTATTTTGTCATATGGAATGATAGAAAAGGCTTGATCAAATGATATTACATAAAGAACAATAGTTAGCAACAGTAGATCTGAAAAACTGACCCATTTATTATTAACCAATGCTTAATAAAAATGGACCATTTGTATAGATAGGCTGCAACCATTACTGCTATCATTCGAAGCAGGGGTTTGGACCTGGAAGTGATTTTCCAAATGGAAATTGCATTTTTATTCAATAACAGAATAATTTCTCAGAGATTACTGCTGCTGCTGTAAACACAGATGATCACTGACTGTGAACTCCTCCACTTCATATAATGACCCAGTGACTACAACATGTTATTTTTAGTGCAGGTTATTTTTATTACCTCCGCCAAGGAGGTTATGTTTTCACCAGGGTTTTTTATTTATTTGTATGTTTGTTGGTTTGTTGGTTTGCGAAATACTCAAAAAGTTATGGACAGCTTTTATCTCAGGTTGTTTTTTTATTTTATTTGTACCTATGATATGTTTGGGATGGGGAGGGGTGGGGGGCCTCCAAATAAAATTTCACCCAGGGCCCCAATTTTGTTAGGGGCAGCCCTGCAAAATCTAGTTATTTAAAGAAGATATCGTCATAGAGAATTTTAGGATGACTTTAGAAAAGGGTCAACGGCCCATAACAAAAAAATGTGACCCCTCAGATCATTTTATTTATTTCTTATTTTGTGTCACAGTGCTATAATGTTCAAGAGAACATATATACTCTATATGACGAGCGCTTCACAAGAAAATCAAAAGATTGTGTTGTTTGCTTGACAGACCTCTGAAATCAGCCAACATGCTGGTGAAAAATGTAGCCTATATAAAATGTAAATATAGAGCAAACATTATCTTACACGAACCTAAGATTTACCTCTATTGGCACAATCATCTTGCTTCAAAACATACTGTACATGAAGGGGAGCACATCCTGCACCAGTCTGGCTGGTCATGTGTCTGCTTCAGGGTTGCATAAGTGCTGCTGTCACTTGTTGACATCATCAGAGAGCAAACTATATGCTTCCATAGTTACGTAAGATGCATCAATTCATGCCTTTATTTCAAGCTGACTTGATTACTGTAATGTGTCTTTAGAGAGACTTCAGCTCATTCAGAACTGCAGCCAAACCAGGACGAAGAGGAGAGGGCACATTAGTCCAGCTTTAGCTGCTCCTCACTGGTTTCCTGTCCTTTGCGATTGGCTTTCAGGTCCTCTTCCTTGTACAAAAGCCTTAATGAGCCAGGGACCAAGCTCCATGGCTAATTCCCTTGTTAGATATCTGCCTTCAAGAACATTGCTCTGCTCTCATCTGCTACTGGTTTATTGGAGATTCGCAGCAACAACAACTGGAAGAAAATTGGAGATGCAGCCTTTATCAATTCTGCCCACAAACTATGGCAAATATTGCCAGTGGATATCAGGGAAGCCAGCTTGATGAATATGTTTTAAACAAAGTTGAATTTAATTTTTAATTTTCCTTGAATCATACATTCTATGCCCTAATTAAATCATATAATTATTGATTTCTGTGTTTTATTATTGTTTCATGCATTTAATGAGTGTTGTTTAGCAACAGTTAAGGGCACTAAATTTTGTCTTTCATAATTTTTTTATTATATGTTTTTGAAAACCAGTTTGCACTTTTTTTGCACAGCAAATTTGCACTGCTTTTATATTTTATGTCAGCCACATTACAAATAGTAAATAGTAATTTTATTTATCTAATAATTGTGTTTAATCAATATTTCATTTGCAAATTAATATATATATATATATATATATATATATATATATATATATATATATATATATATATATATTTAATTTGACCATTCTTCTAGAAGCGTATTTGTGAGGTCACACACTGATGTTGGATGAGAAGGCCTGGCTCTTAGTCTCTGCTCTAATTCATCCCAAAGGTGTTCTATCAGGTTGAGGTCAGGACTCTGTGCAGGTCAGTCAAGTTCATCCACACCAGACTCTGTCATCCATGTCTTTATGGACCTTGCTTTGTGCACTGGTGCACAGTCATGTTGGAAGAGGAAGGGGCCAGCTCCAAACTGTTCCCACAAAGTTGGGAGCATGGAATTGTTCAAAATGTCTTGGTATGCTGAAGCATTCAGAGTTCCTTTCACTGGAACTAAGGGGCCAAGCCCAGCTCCTGAAAAACAACCCCACACCATAATCCCCCCTCCACCAAACTTTACACTTGGCACAATGCAGTCCGACAAGTATCGTTCTCCTGGCAACCGCCAAACCCAGACTCATCCATCAGATTGCCAGATGAAGAAGTGTGATTCGTCACTCCAGAGAACACGTCTCCACTGCTCTAGAGTCCAGTGGCGGCGTGATTTACACCACCGCATCAACGCTTTGCATTGCACTTGGTGATGCATGGCTTGGATGCAGCTGCTCGGCCATGGAAACCCATTCCATGAAGCTCTCTGTGCACTGTGAGCTAATCTGAAGATCACATGAAGTTTGGAGGTCTGTAGTGATTGACTCTGCAGAAAGTTGGTGACCTCTTCACACTATGCACCTCAGCATCCACTGACCCCGCTCCATCAGTTTACGTGGTCTACCACTTCATGGCTGAGTTGCTGTCGTTCCCAAACACTTCCACCTTCTTATAATACAGCTGACAGTTGACTGTGGAATATTTAGGAGTGAGGAAATTTCACGACTGGATTTGTTGCACAGGTGGCATCCTATCACAGTTCCACGCTGGAATTCACTGAGCTCCTGAGAGCGACCCATTCTTTCACAAATGTTTGTAAAAGCAGTCTGCATGCCTAGGTGTTTGATTTTATACACCTGTGGTCATGGAAGTGATTGGAACACCTGATTCCGATTATTTGGACGGGTGAGTGAATACTTTTGGCAATATAGTGTATATGTTTCTTCCTTTTTATTTAGTACATATTGTAAATCTTTATTACTATTATTATTAATTCTATTATGTCCTTGCTGTTGTTTATTGTTTTTTTATTACTGTAATTTGTCTATGCTGCTATTGTATTCGTAGCTGGTTTTATTTTTCATCTCACTGTTTTAGTATATTTCATTATTGTTTAACACTGCATTTCTCATATGAAAGGTGCTATAGAAATGAAGTTTGTTATGATTATTAATAATTAGTGCTGTCATGAGATTAAAAAAAATGAGAGATAATTAAATGCGATCTGTAATTAATTAATCTAATTAATGTCTTTTTTAATCTCACCTAATAATTCATTACACTATTGTGGCAGATCAAAAGAATGATAAATAACAAAAAAGTGGCTTTATGAAGTCATTTATTATTTTGAACAGACTTGAACGGATGCAGTCCATTTATATTCTGCTGTATTTGAGACTAGTCCCAAGTGCTGCCTGCAGTCTCTTGTTTGTCAATTGCCAAATAATTAGAAAATAAAATTAAAATAATAAAACATCAGGTCCATAAAGTGCTGCAAGTTAACACTTGGAGAAAAGTACGTCCCTATAGGGATGGCTAGTCGCTACGTCACAAATCACTTCCAGGGCGTCTTCCATCAAAGTCGCTAATCATAGCGGCACTTAAGTGATTAAGCGTCGCTTGAAGTAGCGTCAACTTTAACATGAGGCTGATGCCGTTCCATTAACGCATTTAAGCTGAGGTTCAGCAGCGTTAACTTCAGCGAGGTTTAACCAAGCTTCTATTAGGCATGTGCGTGGGGTACACAAGAAGCCCAGAGCGTGCGATTGTTGAAAACATGATCATGTCGAAGAGTCTGGCTTATTTTTTCCAATAGTGCAGAGCAAAAAAATGCTTTTGGGACTATATGAGGAGTATAAACCAACAATAACCAAGAAGGGAAATACATGGTGTGGCAGAAAATTGCAGACTGCTTAAATGCACAAGTTAAGTTTTATAACAATGCTAAACGTCTAATTTGTTTTTTAAAGTAAGGATGTGTGTTCCACAGCCTGTATACGACCTGTCAGTAGGATAGAGGAAACACTACAGTCTGACATATGGGAGACCTGCATTTGGTACCTGCTCAGTGCAGATGATGGTGTGAATTATTTTCATATTTATAGATCAGTTGTAATTTCTTTTTAATGTGTAAAAGTACTTGCACTTGAACTAATATGCCAAATTGTGATATCTTTGAACAGGAGTGGTGTTAATAATGTGAAGAGGATTGATTTGCAGGTTTAGACAAAACATTGTGCAGAGTGGTCAAGTGTTAACGTTCGGCCTAGCTGATATCTATAAGTTCTATAATGATATGAATAATAGTAAATAGGTTAAATACAGGTTTAATAGCATGGCGTTCATTCACATTTGTGTAATATGTGACAAATGTAACTTTTTGGAACTGATTGTTCCTGCTCTGTTTACTACAGGTACGTATTCTTTGTAACACCACACTAACCCTAAGCCTGACAGTTAATCTGCCACAGAGCAGGTTAGTTCAGAAGCATATGTTACCATGGTAACTCAGCTGAGATTCCTGTTAGTGAGGGTGATGGAACCGAACTCTCTCTAAAACTAGTGGGGCTTACCGAAGTTAGCGAGGATTTGCAGTTAGCGCGGTTGATGGAATGGTCCTGAGATCAGGTCCAAACCTGGCTGCAAATGTAAACAGTAATGGTTGCAGCCTATCTGGAGTGTAAAACGCCTGGTAAGGCTATGAAGACATGGAATACACCGTTTGAAAGGCGAAACTGTGAGGATTCGTCCACATTTTAAGGTAAGTTGATCAGACTTTATCTCACACGCAACGTTATTGCGAGCCACCAGCACAAATGTAAACAGAGATTGCCAGTTTCCTGAACTCTGTCAAAAAGGATCCCATCAGCTTATACTAAACCATCCCAAACACAATGATAGTCAATGTCCACTTCATTGAAGAAGTCCAACACATAAAAATGGATTTTATAAAAATGCAAAAGTTAGAGATTAAAAATTAGATTAACACGAAAAAAAAACATAACGCGCTATGATTGCAATTTACGGGATAATTTGACACCCCATGAAATAATCCATTTTGGATAAATCACTTTTCCAGAAACTCTACACACATTACAGAAGTTTTTACAGTTTTTACTAATAAAAGCAATCAATTATATAAAAAAAAAAAATAATAATAATAATATGGTTTTGTTAAAAGCTATGTGAAATAGGTGGGTTTTAATGTGTGTTTTGAAGGTTTATAATACAGAGTTCTGGATTTATTCTGGATTTATTCATTCAGTGCTTCAACTACCAAGTAACTGTCATGTTCTTTTCAAAAAACAGGAACGATGGTCAAAAATTGAAAAGGGCAGAGCAGTAAAATGTCTTTTAATGGGGCTAAAACTCCTGAGTGCATATACCATATGTGTAGCAGGTGTGTGACTGATCAAAAACAACATTACTGGCAGTAATAGAGGGCCCCAAATTTAAATTTTGCTTCAGGCCTCAGGGAGGCTTTGGCCATACCCTGGTGAAACACAGCATCATGGTTTATTGGTACAGTTCTATGTTACAATTCAAAGTCAGGTTGTTGATCATCACGCACACAACACAGGCGGAGGCACAGCATCACTTCCTGCCTATCACCCAGTGTCACTGACATCATCACTGATGTCACTGGGACCAACTGTGTATGAGAGGGAAGTTGAGTCAAGTGTTCATTGTGGGTTGATAATTGACGGATGTGTTAGGACCAGGAGAATTGTGTGTGCTACTTCAGTGTTTTTTGGGGTTGAGGGAGGTTAACTGTAGTGGCAGAGCAGTATTGGGTAAGGATTAGGTGTTACCTGCAAGATGGTACGACCCAGTGTCTACCGCTGATAGGCAGGGCTATCAGCTCTCTTTGAGTGCCAGCTGTTTTTTACTAAGGAAAGTGCCTTGTGCCAAAATTTTCAGTCATATTTCTACACCCACGGTATATTTTGTACTTTGTCTCTGGAAACACTGAATAGCTCAAATGAAAGAAGAGACTCTCTATTTCATCATGAAAAAAAACATTTGTTTTTATCTTGTTCCGTTCTTGTTTTGTGTGGAGGAGAGCAGAGGCCACTTTCACCAAAATCACCATTTTTTATACTGAATGCGTTTGTTTTGCTCTCTAATGGCGATCATCTCCACTTCCTGCTTTGATCGCTGTGGTGCATATTAACTCTTTATGTCCCGGCTACAAATCACAGAAGCCCCAAAATTACTCACAGGGAGCAGCAGACCATGATCAGCAACCAGCTGCAAAAAAACACACTTTGACGTAGTATTACGTCAATGGCACTCAAGCGTTGGATTTTCAAAGCCCACAGAATATTTTGTACTATGACTCTGAAAACACTGAATATCTCAAATGAAAGAAGAGACTCTCTATTTCATCATGAGCAAAAATGTTTGTTTTTACCTTGTTCCATTCCTCTTTTGTCCTCAGTGGAGTAGAGGCTCTTTTCACCAAAAACAAGACTTTTTTTCTTGCACTTTTTATTCTGCTCTCTGATCCTGACGTCTCCACTTCCTGCTTCGATATCTGTGGCTGATGCTGTCTCTTTATGTTCCAGCTACATATCCCAGAATCCCCAAAATAACTCACAGGCTGCGTGAGAGCGCCCCCTTGTGCTAGCCACTGAAAAAACACTTTGACATGTATACTATATATCCGTCAATGGCACTCAAAGACTTAAAGGCCCTCTAGTCAGGCTCCCTCACACCACCAATTTATTTTAATGTGGGCACCTCTTTTATGATGAAGTTTTATAGACTCTTGTTTTAACCTTCTCTTTTATTTGCTGGTTGCATTCCTTGAACTGTATGTAAAAGTATGTGGCCGAACTGCAGGGCCAAATTTTAAGGAGCCCTCTGATTTGTACAGAGCCAGGGCTACCAGGAAGGCAGAAGGTGTCCTGTCAGGCCTGCCAATACAGACTACTGTCATCTGGCTGCAAAGATTAGAACTAATAGATTTAAAAACGTGTTTGTGCCTATGACCACTGGCTTCATCAATAAGCTCCAATGATGATCGGTCCCTGGAACACTGATGTTAATTTTGTGGTGAATGTGTCTGTTTTCCTTCTGGCTGTACAACAAATTGCCCCATGGGGACAATAAAGTTTTCAAAGTCAAAGTCTGTGGTCCCAAACTGTCCGATGGCAGAAATTCAACATGGTGTGTCATGGATTTTACATGCAAACAATTCAATGGGAAGGCATACAAATAGCACAACATTGCATGTCATGATAATGCATTTTATTCTTTTTTTTTTTGCAGGTCACACCTCTTTTGTTCTATTGTTAGATAGACTATTGGTGGCCATACACTGTGCGATTCTGGCCCATTTTGAACCCATTTTTTACTTGTGTGCTATTTTTGGGATCGGGCTGAGTCTCGGCTCAATCGTGTGTCATGCATTGCGTAGTATACATGGGGAAACGACAAGCGATTGACACCTCACAACCAGCTCCTGATCAGCAATCGTATGGCTGCAAGAAAATCAAACCTGTTTGAATTCCTGGTCGCCCCTCCTGAAGGTATCTCACCGTTGAAGCAGAGCCAAGACCTGACTTAGCTCACTTACGTTTGCAAACTGTCACTATCACTGTCAGTGTTGTCACTGTTTTTCATGCACTGTCACTTTGCACACACACAACTGCACTGCCTTTTTTCACACTTTTTATTCATCTGGTAATTGTGTTTAATTAACAGTTCATTTCTGAAAGTAACTTTTTTATTCTATTGTATACTACTTTGTGAATATTTTACTCTATTATTATTATTATTATTATTATTATGTCATGGCTGCTTTTTCTAACTACTGCAGTGTGTCTGTGATTTTCTCTATGCTGCTGGGGCAGGTGAATTTCCTCCAATAGGGGATGAATAACAAAACTATTCTATTCTATTCTAACTCTATGATTTAGCTGTATTTGAGCTGGAGCTTAGTCCAGCGATGGATAATATTGCACAATGTCTGCCCAGCTTAAGTAAACTATGAATGAATATTTGACAGTCACCAGCTCTTAATGTATCATTTTCACGCCGATGCATTTACACTGCAGTCACTGACACCCTTAATGCATGCTCAGTCACTTGTGAATGACTGTGCTATTAATGCACCATTTAGCGCAATCGGGCTGGTCCATAATATAATAACCCATGCACAGATAGCAAAGAATTCATAAAAGTCCTGCACGTTAATATCAAATATGACACACACTGTTAGTGGACTGATGACAGAAATATACAACATTGTTAGTTCTTCGTTAGTTCTACTTCTATCTAACTCTTTCTGCAGTAACCACAGAAGCTTGGCAACAGCATGGATTTAAAATGACTCCCTTAGTAATTTGTCTTGTGGATCAGGAGAACATGGAGGCAATGAGAGGCAATATTGATGCCACTAAAATCAAACTAACCTTGTCTTCTCTGGCTTCATTAGGCTTCCAAATGTCTTATGACTTATCGAGAGTCCCTGAGAATGAGCTATGAAGGTAACGGGATCATTGCATTGGCACTTCACTCAATATCAGCACTGTGAATGATAAATTGCTGTGGAGGGTTTGTATGAGGCACAAAAAGGCAAGAGGCTAAAATCGGACAGAGTCATAATAATGATAATCATAATAAAAAGTATAAATTGAGCAATTATAAAACAAAAGTATCACAGTGACTTACAAGGCAATAAAACAAGTTAAATTAAGCAAAAGTGAAAACTTTGAAAACAGCAGCGCTAAAACATCAAGAACAGACATAAGACTGCCGTTAAAACATTACGATCAGTGGTTCGTTCAGTGACATTTTCACTGTATGAATGTAGTAGTGTAGCCCTACCACGCAGTACTTTCCTAAAATAAACTATAGTGGTGTCATGAGCCTAACTATATATATATATATATATATATATATATATATATATATATATATATATACATATATATATATATATATATATATATATATATATATATATATATATATATATATTAGATAACCTAAAATCATCAGCCTAAAGTTTGGGTCTTGTCCTAAACACACATGAAAAGTGGTAATGGAATGGCTAAATCAGACTAGAATTAAGGTTTTAGAATGGCCTTCCCAAAGTCCTGACTTAAACTCCATTGAGAACATGTGGACAATGCTGAAGAAACAAGTTAACAAATTTAACTGAACTGCACCAATTCTGTCAAGAGGAGTGGTCAAAGACTCAACCAGAAGCTTGTGGATGGCTACCAAAAGCACCTAACTGAAGTGAAAATGGCAAGTATACGTATATATATGTATACACACACACACACACATATATATATACATTTCAAAACAAGAAAATTGGAAAAAGTGATTGAATTTGATAATATTTTACAGAAAATCAAGAAATAATGTTTAAAAAAAACAGCCGTGTTGACAACTGTCTTTACAAACTCAGAAATGTACTGTATAAACCAAAAAATGCTTGAAGCTTCAACTTTCCTGAGAATCATAAACTAATATTTAGTTGCATAACCATGGTTTCTGCTAAATGTTTCACATCTGTGGTGCATGGAGTCGACTATGGAGTCTGGCACCGGTCAACAGGTATTGCAGCCCTGGACAATTGTAGTGCGTTCCACAGGTCCTTTGCATTTCTTGGTTTTGCCTCATGAACAGCATTTTTTATGTTAGCCTATTTTTTATTTTATTTTTTTATTTAGTCATTTATTTTGAATAAGAAGTTCATAAAATAACTGACAGAAAACAAAACATCTTGTCAACCTATTCAAAAAGGAGTGGGAGGTAGCAGAAAACAGACAGATTCCCACCCCTTTTCCAATCAATTAATACAGATAATGCAGAACTTATTCACAAACAACTGCCTACAATTTTTCTATGGGATTAAGGTCTGGGACTGTGCTGGCCACTCCATTACTTGAATGCTGTTTGTCTGGAACCATGCATTTGCTCGCTCGCTGGTGTGTTTGGGGTCACTGTCTTGTTGAAACAACCATTTCAAAGGCATTTCCTGTTAAGTTGCATACAGCAACATGACTTCTTCCAGTATTCTGATGTACTCAAAGTGATCCATGATCCCTGGTATGTGATAAATAGGACCAACACCATAGTAGGAGAAACATACCCATATCATGATGCTTGCACCACCATGCTTCACTGTCTTCACTGTGTACTGTGGCTTGAATTCAGTGTTTGCAGGATGTCTGACAAACTGTCTGTGGCCCTTTGACCCAAAAAGAACAATCAGTCCACACAATATTACGCCATTTCTTTTTAGGCCAGTCATTGTGTTCTTTGGCAAACTGGAACCGCTTCGGTATTTTGTATTTTTTTATGAACAATGGGACTTTGCGGGGGCTTCTTGCTGGTAGCTTGGCTTCACATAGACGTCGTCTGATTGTTACAGTAATCACAGACATCCTTAGATCTTCTTTGATCCTCCTGGAGCTGATCACTGGCTGAACTTCTGCCAGTTTGGTTATTCTCCTATCCATTCGAATGGTTGTTTTTCTTTTTCTTCCTCACCTTTCTGGTTTTGGCTGCCATTTTAAAACGTCTGATATCATTTTAGCTGAACAGCCTATCATTTTCTGCACTTCTTTATAGATTTTCCCCTCTTTTACTAATTTCTTAATCAAAGAACGCTCTTCTTCTGAGCAGTGTCTTGAACGACCCATTTTACTCTGTTTTTCAAGGACAAATGCTCTGCCAGCATATGCAGTGTCAGTTGCCTTGATCCTCAAACAAGGGCCACCTGTTTAACACCTATTTCTTTTACAGAATCAATGACCTTACCTCAGGTGAACTCAGCACTGCTATTTTTTTTAACATGCCCCTTTCAGTGAATGATTCAGTTTCATAGAATCAGCAGCCTGTTGGGTCTGTTGGTTTTCTCTACATTTACTAAACCTTCGAGAAACAAAAACAGTGAAACAATGATTTATTTTGCTAATGATGTGGGAATGCTATTATTTTGAACACAACTGTATATAGGAAAACATATATATATATATATATATATGTGTGTGTGTGTGTGTGTGTGTGTGTGTGTTAGCGGTGTCAAAATTAGCAAGTCTCTGGCAATGTATTCCAGGTAGTTACTGAGTTACTGTCACGCAAATTAGCATGTTAAACTTCGACAGCACTAGTTACAGTATGCACTGTATGTAAATTTTATATATTTCTGTATGTATAATGAAAACATATTCTTGAGCACTGCACTGCATGCAAATTAGTCAAGTGGAGGAGGAGACAGATTTTTTTTTTTTTAAAGAAAACAAACATCTTGGTCAGACAGTCTCTGTACATTCTGTCAATACCTTCTCTGCCACAGAAGTTGTTTTTCTTTTATGACTCATTTTATGACTCACTCATGAGTGATTATACCAAATACCGGTGTGTAATTTTTCCATGATATGAATTTTGAATATACAGCTATACCGGTGTATCTCATTACACAACATTCGGAACGCTGCACCGCGCGACAGACGGGACCCTTTCAGTGGTGAGCAACACGCATGGAGCGACCGTGGAACAAACATTAGTTAGTGCTCCGGTGTTACGTTGCGGTGATTATTCAGCATTGTCCTTTGGCACAGAGGGCATGGATGAGTAGGGCTCGTCATCTAGCCTCAGGCCAGGCATTGCCGGTAGCATGTGTGGCTAACAGGTAATCCTCAAACATTTTCCTCCACGTAACGAACGGTACAGGCAGCTCTCCCCTACAGGGCAGGAACAGTGCAGGCATGGGTAGAGACATCATCACCAATTTATGTTCATAGGAGGCTAAAGTAAAATCATCACGGGAGACCAGACTGCTCTTCATAGGCTACTTTATTATCCAAACTCTCACACCTACCTATCATATCATGCATACTCTACTTCTTCTCTTCTCACCAGCAACACTATGCCACCCAGTAGCGGACACAACAGATAAGATAGAGCTGCAGAAATAGTTTTAACATGATGACACAGAAGTGCCAAAACGAGTGTAGTATTTTGAAAAAACAATGAAACAGGGCATAGCTTTTCATAAATACATATGTTATAACATGTACAGAAATGTTGTTGCTGGTTTTGGCCAATACTGTGAATTAAATACCTCACAGTCATGCCTCCTCTGTGGTGAAAAGGAAGTTTATTTGTATAGCACCTTACAACAACGCCAGCCATCCTCATGGATGATTATTTTCTGAAATGTTCAACTGCACCTTCTCCCATTTTAGTGTCCACATCTGGCTCTGGATCCCTGATGGGAGTAACATGAGAAAGTGGTGCCTCTGCTGTGGGATATTCAACATTGTTCTGTTTCATTCAGATGTTTGGTTTTGAATATTGTTAACACAGAATAATCAAATTCTATGCTCCCTTGACGTGGTTCAGTTGGATCAGTCCTTCAGAGTTCAACAGAGACACGTCTCTTTGTTTGAGCAGAGCGACACCTTGTTGTAGAAGTACACATCTACCACAAAGTTCAATACAGGAATTCTGTACAATACTTTGGTACCGTGACAAATATATTTGTGCGGCTATCATGGCAACAATCATCAGAACCAACCAGGACGGACCAACTGGAAGAGTTCAGGAAATGAAGAAGTCTAAAATCCCGAGGCCTCTCAAGTCAGAGAGAGCCATCAGAAAACAGACTGAGGCGCAGGAGAGGGAGAAGAAGGAGCATCCACCATCCACCATCCTGTTTGTTTATTTGCACAGTGACTATCACCATGAGCCATAATATTTATAGCATGTACATTTTATACTTTTAATACTGCATCTCTGTACTATACTTTAATTGTATATATTAATAATATTTTTTTCTGTTCTTTACATTGCATTGTTTGTACTGTGATTGCATTTCTTGCTGCTGCTACAAAGTAATTTCCCAGGTTGGGATCAATAAAGTAATTCTATTGTATTCTATACAAACCACTGCAGGACCTGAAAAAGAATCTGCTGGACTCCCAAAATACAAACAATAAGCTGGCCTCAGAAATCTCAGCCCTGAAGAAGCAGATGGCCACAGAGGAGTCCGACTGGCAGCAGTGAAAAGCCAGGATGCAGAGGACTGCAGATGGTGTGACAGCCTTTAAGGTAAGGATCCAGACTGAGCTGGAGACCCTGAAGAAGAAGAAAGAGGAGGCGATCACCTCTCTTTAGCAAAGCCTGCTTGATGAGCAGGAAAAGACCCGGTCTGCCCATGAAGAGCTCAACCAGATTACTGTTCACTATGAAACCAAGTGGCATCAAGGACAGGAAAATATGGCCCTCGAGCGTCAGATTCTTGAAGAGAACCATGTGAGGGAGCTGAGCCAGGTCATCCAAGAAAAGGATGACCAGATCGCTAAAGTCACCAGCCAAAAGAAGGTTCTGGAGGCAGAGAGTCTGGAGTTAAAAGCCAGACTGGAAGAGATGGAAAGAAAGATCATCCAGAGTGAGGCAGAATGGAAAATCAAAGTCACCACTCTGGAAGCTCAGAAGAGGTGTGAGGTGTCTGCTGAGGAGGAGTGTTCCAGGCTCCTCCTCCAAAACAACACCGACCTCCAGGTAGGTCACCTCAACCCTCTAGAGCTCCACCAGACAGCAGCCAAGGAGCCGGCGACGATGACAAAGGCCGACATAAAGGCCAAAAAATAGGCAGCGAAGAAGCTGGAGAAAGAGAGGAAGGAGAAGGTGAAAAAGGAGAGGCAGAAGAAAGAACAGAAGGAGAAGGAGGAGAGAGAGAAGAAAGAGAAAGCGAAAAAGGAGAGGCAGAAGAAAGAACAGAAGGAGAAGGAGGACAGAGAGAAGAAAGAGAAAGCAAAAAAGGAGAGACAGAAGAAAGAACAGAAGGAGAAGGAGGAGAGAGAGAAGAAAGAGAAAGCGAAAAAGGAGAAGAAGAAAAGGAGGAACTGAAAAGGCAGAAGAAAGAACAGAAGGAGAGGGAGGAGAGAGAAGAAAGAGAAAGTGAAAAAGGAGAGGCAGAAGAAAGAACAGAAGGAGAAGGAGGAGAGAGAGAAGAAAGAGAAGGCGAAAAAGGAGAAGCAAGAAAAGGAGGAACTGAAAAGGCAGAAGAAAGAACAGAAGGAGAGGGAGGAGAGAAAGAAGAATGAGAAGGCGGAAAAGGAGAAGAAGAAAAGGAGGAACTGAAAAGGCAGAAGAAAGAACAGAAGGAGAGGAAGGAGAGAGAGAAGAAAGAGAAAGCGAAAAAGGAGAAGTAAGAAAAGGAGGAACTGAAAAGGCAGAAGAAAGAACAGAAGGAGAGGGAGGAGAGAAAGAAGAATGAGAAGGCAGAAAAGGAGAAGAAGAAAAGGAGGAACTGAAAAGGCAGAAGGAGAGGGAAAAAAGAGGAGGATATGAGGACATGGTGGAAGAGTGATTCTCTTCATGTCTGCATGGTTTCCTCCTGGCACTGCAGTTTCCTCCCACAGTTGCCCTATAGCCCAAACCAGCTGGTTTTCTTTGTGATAAAGAAACCTCTGGAAGGATGCAGGGCTGCAAGAATATGCAACCTCCACAACTGCAGCCCTGCATCCTTCCAGAGGTTTCTTTATCACAAAGAAAACCAGCTGGTTTGGGCTGCAGGGCAACTGTACGTCATGAACTAACGAACGAGGCAGTTCAACTCCTGGCCACCACACTGAGACTGAGCTCAAGTGAACTGAGAAAGGAACGAGTCAGTTCTGGAAGTGATTCAGTTCAGTTCGTTCACTCAAAAGATTCGTTCTTTCGAACGAATTGTTCGCGAACGACAACACAAAGCGTAACATTAGCTCTTTGGCACCAACACAACGGTGAGTGAGTTGAGGCAGATGGCTCCATATGGACGGCGCAGCCGAAGACTTGGACTCCAACCTTGAAAGGATGAGGGAATCAATGCAGATGGCGACCGCTGTGCAAATAACACCCCTAGACCTGTTCGACTTTTCAAGCCCAGCAGAATGGCTGCAGTGGATCCACAGCTTTGAGAGGTTTCACATCGCAATGGCTCTCGATACAAAAGAGGAAGAATATCAGGTGAATTCACTCCTGTATGCAATGGGTGATGCAGTGGATGATGTGCTAGCAGTTTTACCATTGACTGATGTAGATAAAAAGAAATACAAGGCTGTCAAAGCAGCATTTGAGCAGCGCTATATCGGAAAGCACAACATTATTTTCGAGAGAGCACAGTTCAACAACAGACGTCAGCTTGACGGAGAGGCTGTGGAGGCTTATGTCATAACAGTGCACAAACTTGCTGAAAATTGTGGCTTTGGAGTTCATAAGGGACAAAATTGTAGTGCTGCAAATGGACTCTGATTTGACACTTGCTAAAGCCATACAAAAATTCAGACAAAGTAAAACGGTAAAGAAACAGCAGACTATACTCCACAGTGAGATAATGGGGAACAGCAAAGCAAACATGGACGCCATCATCAACACCAAGACAAAAGAGAGGACACAGAAATGGCAACAAACACAAAAACCACAGAGAGAGTGTGGCAGGTGTGGCCACAAACATAAACATTGATGGAAAGACTGCCCAGTGAGAGATGCAGAATGTCGGAAATGTAGGAAAAAAGGACATTTTGCTGCAGTATGCCGCTCAGGGGGGCAGTAGGTCTGCGTGAAGTCACAGAAATTCAGGGCAACACAGATACTGACAACTATTATTTTCTAGGAGTCATAGGAAACTTCAGAATCATGGATGGAAAGAATCCAGATAAATGAGGAGAGTGCTGAGTTCAAGCTAGACTTTGGGGCAGATGTAACATCAATACCTGAGAGACTATACAAGCCAGAGAGAGATGGGAAACTGCAAGAGCCAAAAAAGAGACTGCTCGGGCCAGGCAGATACCCACTTAAGGTAAAGGGCTGTTTCAAAGCAAACATGGCAGCAAAAGGGCACACCACCTCTCAATATATCTACACAGTGTCAGGACTAGAACATGCACTTCCAAGTAGACCAGCACTAAGAGCTTTAAAGCTTGTAGAGAGAGTAAATGCTGTCATGGAAACAGAGACAGAATTTAGAGCAGCCTATCCAGATGTTTTCCAGGGACTAGGCAAGTTAAAAGAGCCTTACCACATAGAGCTTGACCAAGGTGCCACACCAGCGGCTCTCTCAGCACCCACAGGGGTCCCCTTGCCCCTCAGAGACGCAGTGCGGGCAGAGTTGAACAGAATGGAAAACATGGGAGTGATCTCGGAGGTCACGGAGCCGACTGAATGGTGCTCAGGAATGATTGTCGTTCCCAAGCCACAAAAGAAACCACCACGGATCTGTGTGGATCTCACACCCCTGAATTCAGTCGTGAAAAGAGAGCGTCACATTCTTCCAGCTGTGGGCAAAACACTGGCAATGATGAAAAATGCAAGTTTTCACCAAACTTGACGCTCGATTTGGATTTTGGCAGATTCCTCTCACACCATAATCACGGCCCCTCACGAACTTCATCACTCCTTTCGGGAGATATCAATTCAACCGACTCCCTTTTGGTATTGCATTCGCTCCGGAACATTTTCAGAGGAGAATGTCACAGATGTTGGAGGGTTGCAATGGAGTGCTCTGTCATGCGGACGACATCCTCGTGTATGTCAGGGACAGGCAGGAGCACGACCAAAGACTGCACCGCGTGCTTAAGAAGATACGACAGGAGGGTCTCATGTTGAATGAGAAATGTGAATTTGTGAAGAGAAGAAGTCATGTTCGTGGGCCACAAAGTCTCTGCAAAGGGAATCGAGTCTGACCCGAATAAAGTCAAGGCTATCCAGCAGCACCACTAAAAGCACTGCAGAAAGAGAGGAACGAATTGCTATGGGCAGAGCCCCAGGAAACAGCCTTTGAGAGACTGAAACAAATACTGAGCTCACCAGATGTGTTAGCCCAGTATTCCAACACGGCGGAGACAAAGGTTGCTGCAGATGTATCGCCATATGGCTTGGGAGCCGTCCTCACCCAGCAACAGACTGACGGCTCATGGCGACCAGTGACATTTCGAGAGGATTAACAGACACAGAGAAGCGCTACGCGCAAATAGAAAAAGAGGCGTTGGCAGCTACATGGGCATTTGAGAGACTCGCATCTTACCTGTTAGGTCTAAATTTCACACTACATACAGATCACAAGCCACTGGTTCCACTGGTGAGCACAAGAGGGTTAGACGACCTCCTGCCGTGGATCCTGAGGTTTCGTCTGTCTGCTACGGTTCTCCTACACCATCGTCCATGTTCCAGGGAAGCAACTCATCACAGCAGATGCCCTCTCCAGAGCTCTGCTGGAGGGTCCATCTACAGTAGGAGATCTACAGCTGGAGAAAGAGGTTAAAGTTTTTGTGGACTGTGTGCTGTCTTCTCTCCCAGCTACAGAGAAAAGGCTGGAGGAGATCAAAAAGGCACAGAAAGAAGATAAAGTGTGCACAGAGGTAACAGAACACTGTCTCACAGGGTGGATGAGGCTCACCCATACATCAACCCTTACTGCAGGACAGAGCAGATCTCCACATCGCTCACGGCCTCCTTATGAAAGGAGAGAGACTTGTTATTCCACCCCGGTTAAGAGCAAATGTGCAACAGCGACTGCATGAAGGATATCAGGGGATCTCAAAATGCAAAGCAAGTGCCAAAGAATCCGTCTGGTGGCCTGGCATTTCTGCCCAGATTGGACAAATGGTGGAAAAGTGCTAACTACGTTAGAAACAGATCAGAGCTCAAAGAACCACTGATGCCTACGCCCCTGCCGGACCACCCATGGCGAAAGTTGGTATGGATCTATTTGAGTGGTCCAAGAGAGATTACCTGCTGATCATAGACTATTTCTCAAGATACAGTGAGATAGCAGAGCTCAAAAGCACTTCGGCTGAGGTGACAATCAGGGCTATCAAAGATGTCTTCCCCAGGCACGGGACTGCAGAGTTTGTTATAGAGTATATGTTATAGAGTTTGTTTGTTCAGAGAGTTTGCAAAAGAGAACAATTTCATGCACAAGGACTTGTGGAAAAAAGACAGTGATTACATCAGAGCACTTCTGGCCTACAGGGCCACCCCATGGGGGCATGGGTTCTCACCAGCACAGCTGCTGATGGGGAGAAACCTGCGTACATCTCTACCCTAAACAACGACCAAGCTGGATCCTAAGTGGCCAGACCTGCAGACTTTTCGTATGAAGGAGGAGAAGGGAAGGCATAGGCAGGCAAAACACTACAACCTGAGA
Organism: Synanceia verrucosa; assembly: GCA_029721515.1. Lineage (NCBI taxonomy): Eukaryota > Metazoa > Chordata > Actinopteri > Perciformes > Synanceiidae > Synanceia > Synanceia verrucosa. Next base: position 709,285 of record CM056568.1, read on the forward strand.
TACCACTCAAGACCTCTCCCAAAACTGACTGCTGGTCAAAAGGTCTGGATTACCACTGAGAGAACCACAGGAGCAGCCAACACTCCAAGGTCTTATATGGTAGAGACCGACAGGGGTCTCCTCAGGAGAAACAGAAGTCACCTCCGATCTATAGGGACTGTTACCAGAGTTGGTCGGATGACAAAGCCACCTGACAAACTGGACCTGTGAATAAAGTGAACAATGACAGGTTGTGTTTCCCAAGGAAAAAAAAGTGATTTGGGATGTTACAGTTCATAAGTTTGAGTTAAAACACAAATGTATGCTTAGGTTAAAAGGTGGAAAAAAATGATGGACTGTGTTTCAGTTTTAGTTCATAAGTAAAACACAGAGAAGGTGAACAACAGTTCATTTAAATGGAGAAAGAGTTTAGCTATAAGGGGGGAGGTGTCGTAGTCGGACTACAATACCCAGAATGCAATGCGTGTCGTGGGCTCTACCGTGTTCTTAGTAAACAGTTACGTCCTGAAGCAACACGTCGGTGTCCCGTGTTCTTATTATACATACCCCACCGTGCCGCCATAGAAATACACCTCCATCCATCCATCCATCCATCCATTCATTATCTACTGCTTATCCTCATAGGGTCGCGGGGGGCTGGAGCTTATCCCAGCTGTCTTAGGGCGGAAGAACAAGTCGTCACCTCAACCTTTCTAGCTTGGGATCTGTTTTTTTTTTTTTCTTCAGCCGGGTTTGTTAGAGCAGGTAGCCTTTTTTCCTCCTCATCGCCTGTTATTTCCCTTAGTAGCCATAAGTTAATTTTTGTTTGCATTTTAAGTTAGTCTTGTCAAGCACTAGCGAAACTAGCGTTTCTTTAAAATGATCTTTTATTTTGCATTTGGTTGGGAGGTAATACAAAGTTTTGTGAAATGTACAAACGGCTGTTTAAAATCACCCAAACACCCTGCTGTATATGTGTTTTGAAGCTTGCTTCAGTCACGCAGTCAGCAAGGAAATTACACGAGGAATTAAATACAAAAATGCTGTCAATTTCTTTCCAAGGGGTCCTGGCCGGAGCAAGCATCATTTCCTGAAAAGTCTGAATGGTGCTAGAAATCAAGAGCATTGTGTGTCACTGCATTTTCTCATGATAACTGCAGGAATTTTATGCACAAAACAAACAATGCTACAATAAAATTGTAATGGTACAATCACAAATAATGTTGAATGTTTATGATATGGTACTTAATAGCTGACTGTGGCCATGGCCCATGGAAAGAAATCAACCGTTTTTGTACGTACTGATTTCCCAGCCCACTGCTGCAATTTGGGGTGAACTGGGAGCCTTGATCAATACAGTTAATAAATTCAAGAAGAACATATTTGTGTGAATTGAATAGAATTGATACATAATAACAAAATGGAAGCCTATGGACTGATGTGGACTGATGTACTTCCTGTCAGCTTTGCAATATTAAAGTGAAAAGAGAGATCTGCTGTCTTTACTTTGAAATGATCTGGCAGTTGTCATCATTTTATTAAAATAAGGAGCTTTACTTTGAAATAATCTGCTATCTGTCCTCCTTTTATTACAATAAGGAGCTTTACTTTGAAATGATCTGCTATCTGTCTTCCTTTTATTACAATAAGGAGCTTTACTTTGAAATTATCTGCTCTCTGTCCTCCTTTTATTACAATAAGGAGCTTTACTTTGAAATTATCTGCTATCTGTCCTCCTTTTATTACAATACGGAGCTTTACTTTGAAATTATCTGCTATCTGTCCTCCTTTTATTACAATAAGGAGTTTTACTTTGAAATTATCTGCTATCTGTCCTCCTTTTATTACAATAAGGAGCTTTACTTTGAAATTATCTGCTATCTGTCCTCCTTTTATTACAATAAGGAGCTTTACTTTGAAATTATCTGCTCTCTGTCCTCCTCTTATTACAATAAGGAGCTTTACTTTGAAATTATCGGCTATCTGTCCTTCTTTTATTACAATAAGGAGCTTTACTTTGAAATTATCTGCTATCTGTCCTCCTTTTATTACAATAAGGAGCTTTACTTTGAAATTATCTGCTCTCTGTACTCCTTTTATTACAATAAGGAGCTTTACTTTGAAATTATCTGCTCTCTGTCCTCCTTTTATTACAATAAGGGGCTTTACTTTGAAATTATCTGCTATCTGTCCTCCTTTTATTACAATAAGGAACTTTACTTTGAAATTATCTGCTATCGGTCCTCCTTTTATTACAATAAGGAGCTTTACTTTGAAATTATCTGCTCTCTGTCCTCCTTTTATTACAATAAGGAGCTTTACTTTGAAATTATCCGCTCTCTTTCCTACTTTTATTACAATAAGGAGCTTTGCTTTGAAATTATTTGACAGTAAAGTAAGGCATTACTTTTTAAAAAGTAACTCCACTAAATAGTGTCACACTGTCACACAGCTTGTGATGTTGAGTATTTTATCTGAACATGATAATAGTTCTCACACTGGTCTGACTCATATCATATCTTTTTAGGTCTCAATCAATTCATTATATTATTATTATTTTTATTATAGCATGTGATCTCAGCAGTTAACTTGGTGTGTCCCAGGTTATCATAACTGATGGGAGATGAAAACAAGTCAAAACTTTTCTATCATCATGTGCCATTTATGATACTAGCCTCATTGAATCTTTTCTGAAATTATGACCAAAAAATCAAAGCAAAATATTTAAAGAAAAAAAGTTGAATATTAGATTTTTTTTCAGAGACAGATGCTCGTTCTATATAAATTATTCGGTTATTAAGTAAAGCAGACGCTGCTCGTCCTGTGGTGGGTAGGGTGCTGGCTTCCCTGCCTTGTGTCACCACCCTCATTATAGTGGCACCGTGCAGCCCCCCTTAGACAATCAACCTGCCCTAACACACACGCCACCTATAAATCACCTTGTGAAAATCAATGGGCTTTAGTTAGCCTGGGACTCATTGTGTCCTTGGAAAGGTGTGAGATGAATTGAGATGAAGTTAGAACAAAACAGGAACAACAGGCACCCAAAGGGACTGAGGAGTACAGCAGAGACTACGGTTCGACTGAGCTTTGGGGCTCCTGACCAGTGGCGTGCACAGATTTTTTGAAGGGCAGGGGCAAAAAAGAAAAAAAGGCACCTACAGCATGTTCTCACCACAGAAATGGGCACTTAAGTATGCATTTTTGCTACCCTAGAGGCATTTTATCATCTCTTAACCAGCTAAGAGGGCAATTTAGTGTATGCCAACCAGGGGGTCACTTTAGCACGTTTTTGCTTCCCAAGAGGGCACTTAAGTGTGCATTTTTGTTACCCTAGAGGCATTTTATCATGTCTTAACCAGGCAAGACAGCAGTTTAGTGTGGTTTTTTTCACCCACTTAAGTGTGTTTTGCAGAGGTGGCAAATGTACTTACATTCTTTTCTTAAGTAGAAGCACAGATACTTGTGCAAAAAGACACTCGAGTACTGATTCATCTCCTTTACCTAAGTAAAAGTAAGAAAGTACAGGCTCTGAAATTTACTTAAGTACAAAAGTAAAAAGTAAAATGATACCTCATGCTTCTTATGATAACTATGCTATTTTGTTTTTCTTTAAATTTTGCCTAGTTTTCCTCTTTTATTAGTGCTGGGACAGAGAAAAAAACACTGGACACTGTCTAGTTTTGCTGCAGGACAAATTTCCTTTAGAATGATAAAATCTGAACTGGACTGAAATAAAGTGAAATCAATATAGAGGAGACAAAAATTATATCGTTTTAAACACTAAAAACTGGTAAATATTGAGCTTCAGCAGCAGCTGGCAGCTGTTCTTCCATCCGCCGTCACCTCTCCTCTCCTCCAGCTTCACCACTGTCTGCAGCCTCTACCGACTCTGATCCACCCATAACTGGATCAGGCTGATCCACAACACCACAGCGATCCACAGCACCAGATTCGGCGAGCTTCGTGGGCTGTACGGCATCAAGCTTTGAGGCCCCATGCCCAGCGGCATCAAGCCCTGCAGCACGGGGAGCAAGGCTCGGTGGCAGTAGGGTGGAAGGTCACTGAAGAGCTCTCGGTCAACTTTAATTCCACAGTCCACACTCCTGTATGACTGGTGATGCTCGACTGCATGATAAACTGCAGTAGATACCTTGTCATCTGCAGGCAATGTTACTTCTGGATGAACAACCGGAGGGAGGAGGTGCCTGCGGCCAGTCTGTTGCTTTTATGTTTCTCCGTGCTAGCATGCCTTTCAGTTTTTGTCTCGTTGCGTGCTAACGTCCACATCACAACTACAAAGTGTGCAATACGCATGCAAATAGTCTTTGCTACTTTTGCTGACAAACGTGCTCTTTTGTCCAGTCGGCATTGAATGAGGTCCGTCTTTTCGGCATGTTAACATTCCGTTAACGTGATGAGACGCTGGCACAGCTAGCACATGGGAAAAGAGGGCAGCTTGTTTACATTTTCAACCAATGACAAATCAGAGAATTGAGTGACACCATTTTAAGTCAGTCATTTTTATAACCAGTCGCACACCACTGGACGATATGCAGCGTTGCGTTCTAAGCAACTCCAAAAAGGAGGACAAATAAGCTTCCGGCTTGAGGCTGCGCAGGATGCTGGACAAGGCATTTAAATTCCGAACTGTCAAAGTCACTGGGTCACTATCGCACTTCTTGGGCTGTCGTATCCCATTATCCCCTTCACTCTGCCTTCTTGGAGACTTATCATCATCCACAATCGATAGAATGAAGCATAAACTTCTTCTCATGGCCCCAACTACCGCCAAGAAAACTAGCCTCAGGAACTGGAAATCCAGAAACACCATATCTTTAGCTCACTGGAAAACTTACTAGTTGAACATATTTACATGGAATTTCCATCTTCTCCTGTCAATAACACTACAGAACCGCAGTCCTTCCGGTCTACCTTTATTGATTTTCTATTATCTTAACGTACATCTGACTTTTTTTGTCTGGATGCCAGCTAATCAATCAATGAATCAACCAATTAATCAGTCAATAAAGTGTCTATAGTTTTATCATTACTCTCACGCATACACACACTACACACATACACATACACACAGACCTGGTCTTGTGTCCTTGTCTCCCCTGGTTCTGTGTAAATTAATTGTATGTAGGTTTGGTTTGTTAGTTTATTGCTGTCAGTGTCTCGTTTCTTTGTCTTGATGTTTTTCTTTTCAGGTTGTCAGCACATTGTTCTCAGGCCTTTTTTTTCTTCTATATGGGTATTATAACTACGGTTATCTCTTTTGCACTTCCTTACTGAGGTGTCCCTCTCCACTTGTCCCCAGGGATGCTCTCCATTGCTCCTCCTCCTGGGGGCTGGATGTATCCGGTGTCTCGCCTTCTGAGCCCCTGGGCTGTGGGGTCCGCACACTCTCTGGCGTTCCCGGAGTGGCTGCTGCTGGTTGCCCCCGGGGCGCTGCGGCGGGGCCTGGGGGTTCGGGGTGGGTCAGCCATCCTGTTGCTCCCCCGCCTCTCTTTCACCCCTTATTCCCTCCCTCCTCGTCCCCTCTCTTCTCCTTGCCTGCTCGTCTGCGCCCCGCTCCCCCCTGGCCCTTCCCTTGGGGGGGCCTGGGACCGTTCTGGGGTGGGCTGGGGATCTGGGTGGTCTCTCCTAGAGTAAGCTTCGTCTCACTCTGTGTGGGCCACCGGCGACCTTATACCACTGGCAGGGAGCCTTGATTCTGGGTCCTATGATGTCCTGGGGAGTGGTGGATTGGGGATGGGGATGACGATGCCACGGGTTGGGCGTCCGGGGGAATGGTCAAAAATTCCCATAAACACACTCCTAAACCTTGTGGACAACCTTCAAGTCAAGTCAAGTCAATTTTATTTGTATAGCCCAATATCACAAATTATGAATTTGCCCCATTGGGCTTTACAATCTGTACAGGATATGACACCCTCTGTCCTTTACAAATGACCCTCACATCGACTAAGGAAAAACTCCCCAAAAAAACCCTTTTAACAGGGAAAAAGAAACGGAAGAAACCTCAGGAAGAGCGACAGAGGAGGGATCCCTCTTCAGGATGGACAGACGTGCAATAGATGCCATGTGTACAGAATAACAACAATGAAAACACAGTAACACTACATATAAAATTGTATGGAAATGTCCAACTCAATATAACAACAGCTAATATACAGTGTATATATATATATATATATATATATATAGAATTGTATGAGAGTGTCCAAGGGGATGAAGAGCATCATCAAGCTATCAGCAATGGATGAGAAGCACGTCTTCCTCTCCACCACACCAACCAGAAGAAGCCTGGGCAGCACGTCCTCCTCTCCACCACGCCAACCAGAAGAAGCCTGGGCCGCACGTCTTCCTCTCCACCACACCAACCAGAAGAAGCCTGGGCAGCACGTCTTCCCCTCCACCACGCCAACCAGAAGAAGCCTGTGCAGCACGTCTTCCTCTCCACCACGCCAACCAGAAGAAGCCTGGGCAGCACGTCCTCCTCTTTCCACCACGCCAACCAGAAGAAGCCTGGGCAGCACATCCTCCTCTCCACCACACTAACCAGAAGAAGCCTGGGCAGCACGTCCTCCTCTCTTCACCACGCCAACCAGAAGAAGCCTGGGCAGCACGTCTTCCTCTCTTCACCACGCCAACCAGAAGAAGCCTGGGCAGCACGTCCTCCTCTCTTCACCACGCCAACCAGAAGAAGCCTGGGCAGCACGTCCGCCTCTCCATAACACCAAACAGGAGAAGCCTCCGCAAGATGACCTCGTCACCACCACATCACTCAGCACCAGAAGATGAAGCCTGACTGGTCTGCACAACCACTACTCCACCAGGTAGACTGGATCCATGGATACCTGTGAGATGAGAACGCACAGGGACTACGAGGCACAAAACTAATCTGCAGCATGTGTTAAAGGGAGGAAGAGGAAACATCCTCTTCTCCACTACTTCCCAGAAGAGTTGAAGCTGTTATAGCTGCAAAGGGTGGACCGACGTCATATTGAACCCTATGGATTAGGAATGAGATGTCACTTAAGTTCATATGTGAGTCAAGGCAGGTGAGCGAATACTTTTGGCAATATAGTGTAAGTCTATTGGAATAACCAGCCTCATGCCCCAGCATAAAACTCCAAACATATCTGTGTGGTTCTTTTGTTGCTAAATGCATGTTAAATTTGAGATTTTTTTTTAAAATTAAGACACAACGTGCTCAACACAATTTGAAAAAGAAAACAGAGTGTCTTGTAGGAGAGCACTTCAGTTTGACTTTTTATTGCCATAAAGATGTTTCAGGGAATAACTGACCGTTTTCCTCCTTAAGTCCTGAAGTTTGTGAGACAGGAGAGCAGGTTCTGGGGTCATCTGGTGTTAGTTTGAATGAAGTTTTATCTTAATACACAGTAATTAGACTGGTTTGCTGCTGCTTTCTTATGGGGGATTACAAACTCATACCTCCAGGCCTCAAGGTGTCACCCCTTCAGATTTGATGGAACAAAACAGGAGCAACACAGCTAAATGATAATGGACTGTAGCAAAGACACAATGTGAATTATTATTCACAAGGCTTATGTTGTACTGTGCATTTATAAATAAAAATAAATAATAAATTAACAATGCCAGAAAAGACATTTGATTGTTTATTTGTGTGTTCAATACAGCAAGCATGTTCAACTTTCAGTATATTTTTGGCCTGTGATAAAAGCATGATGGATTACATTCATTCAGTTTCAAAACAGGCTGAAATGTGACGGACAATTGGTGAAGCATTGGAAAAAATAAAGATCATGTGGAATTGAAGGTACAGTGAGCCTGATGCTACATTCACACTACAAGCAACAAAAGTAACAAAAGAGCTCAAACACTTTTTGATACAGTTATGCTGTTAAATAGGACTGACATGTAACTAATGGTAGTTCTTTTAGATGGCTGGAACAACAGGGAGAAACAAACAAATACATGATTGGTTGATGCTTCAGTGCATCGGTGGATCACTGAAAAAAGCTGACATTGAGTAGGATTGGGATTCAAAATGGGTTATAGGATGCTGTTGTGTTACTTGTAGTGTAGCCCAGCATCAGCTTGCTTTTGTAGGTCTGTGGAATGAACAGTTAATTGCTGGTGTCATTGAGCTTCCCCACTCTTTAGTAAGAATAGTTTCTCAAAAGACTTCCCCCTGGCTTAGTCATGCCTCCAAGAGACAGTGTGGTGTCTTTTTAGCTGGTGTGTGATGTCCACCACTCATGAGACTAGATATATATTTGGAAAAAATAGTTGGCAGGTTTGTAAGAAAGTAGCAAGTGGGAGTGAAGAGGAGACAGAAAAAGAGACAAAGAGGCAGCATTAGTGTAATATTAACTATTCAGGGACTAAAAATAGCAGACATCATAGTATACCAATGAAAAAGTGCACTCACAAAGAATCTGATACCAAAATAAATAAATAAGCTGCAAATGTGTTTGAAGTATGCTTGTAAACCATGAGAAATAATGAAACGAGAAAATGCAATACGTATGAATACTGAAAGCTGAAATAAAGTGAACAGCAGTGCTGAAAACGCAAAAATCTGAACTGAATAGCCTTAAATATGTTAAAACTGAAATGCATTGCACTGCTCTGCTGGAAACCTGGAGGCTTGAATGGAAAACTAGCAGAATTGGAAGATGAATGGCATCACTTGAAGAAGCTTAGAGCAGAAATACAGCACACTGCTAGAACAGGCGGAAATGGAAATGAATTGTCTTAAAAGGCTTAAAGAAGGAATGATTGATATAAATATCAGACAGATGAAGTCCATTAACCTAAAAAGAGCTGAAACATACAGCCCAAAAGGCAGGGAAAGCTTTAAGACATCACAAAAGATGACCAGTAGGTGACATTACAGGTGTGACCACACACCAACACTTAAAATGGTAATGTAAAGCATGTCACAATTAGGGCTGGGTAGTGTTCACATTTTTTTTGATATAATGCCAATTTTGGTACCTTTGTTTTGATACTAGTTCCAGAACAGTATTTTTTTTTCAATACCTCAAAAAGTTATTTTTGTGTAATCTGGGCTTTAATCATGGTCATCATCAATATTAATTTATTATTAATATTACTTTTATTTTACTTTTATTTCAACTCAATGAGCTATTCTTGTGTAATTTGGTCTTTATCATGGTAGACATACTGGACAATGGTCTGATGATGATCAACAGGAACAGGCTGCTACCAGTTCCTCTTTAGGACCCTGGGGAGTGAGAGTTTGTCTTATGGTGTGTTCACTGGAAGTCAGAACTTGGAGCTCAGATCATGTTAACCTCAAAGTTTAGTGCTCCCAGCTCTTCCAGCCTTACAGACGAACAACAAAACATGTAGCTACTGTTTACATCAGTAGCAGATAGCATGAATTCTGTGTCTGGTTGGTGAGATTAATCTGACTTTCAGAGTTGAAGATTCTACTTCACGGAGGGTTCTGATTTAAATTCTGACTTGGAACTTGGACATTCCGACATCCTTGTACAAGTTGAAAGCACCATGAGTTGAAACCCCCAAAATCTCGGCCACAGAAAGGGGGAAACCATTTGAACAGTACAATTCAGGACTATTTATTGTATACTCTATAAATTAGCTTTTATTTTGTAACTCATATAAGGTGTGCAAACAAATGTAAAATTTCATTTTACCCAGACTGTAAATGTTTGCCTTTGGTACGATAGCAGTTTAAGGGCTTCTTGATATGTCCTGATGTTTCCATGGGGCCTGCAAAAAAAGCCAGGATGACACGACAACGCATTCTTAGCTTTGCTTCTAAACAACCTCTAATGTGGTGATTACACAATAGTTACCTGTGACGTTGTATGGATGATCTTAGCAAATAAACCTGATGGGGATTAGTAAGTAGCACCAAGACTAAAACAGTTGAGAAGAGTTGAAAAAACATCAATCTCCACTCTGGTGCAGTAAAATACAGTCCAAAGAATATTCAACACCTTATCTTAAGAGAACATAATTCATAGATTTCGATGGAATACAAAACGTCAGTTTTTATATTGGAAAAAAGGCACATGCAGTGAGTTTGACAGGCGGGGCAGGCGGTCATGTCCATCCTCCTGTTCTCCTCATTTGTTCTTGGTGGCCAGTGGTTTGCGGCTGATCTTCTTGCTCTTGTCGTTGCTCCTTTTGGGAGGTTCTGGGTTGGCCTGCATGTGTCTGCCATAGAGACTGAGGAGTCAAGAGGAGAAGGAAATCCAGTTATTGATTTATTTTGTTTTTTGCACATTAAACATTTTGAAGTTATATTGCTGTAAGGAAATTCCAATGAAAGTTTGAAGCATCGTTTTGTTTTGAGACATTTGGTATACTGCCATTCTGCAGCCTTGTGCATTTTTCGATGGTGTTCACAACTTGGCTGCCAGCTTTGGGTTTGTTTGTTTGGATGGAACTTCAAGATATTATGAAATATAAAATGAAAAACTCAATTCAATTGTGCAGAAAAAGGAGATCTGATGTCTGTCCTCCTTTTATTAGAATAAGGATTTAGTTTCTTTTTAAATTATTTGGCAGCTAATAAATTATTAATCCATCCATCCATCTCTCTCTCTCTATGAATCCATCCATCATCTATCTATCTATCTATGAATCCATCTATCCCTCCTTCCATCTATCTCTCTCTATGAATCCATCCATCATCTATCTATCGATGAATCATCTATCCATCCTTCCATCTATCTCTCTCTATGAATCCATCCATCATCTATCTATCTATGAATCATCTATCCATCCTTCCATCTATCTCTCTCTCTATGAATCCATCCATCATCTGTCTATCTATCTATGAATCATCTATCCATCCTTCCATCTATCTCTCTCTATGAATCCATCCATCATCTATCTATCTATGAATCATCTATCCATCCTTCCATCTATCTCTCTCTCTATGAATCCATCCATCATCTATCTATCTATCTATCTATGAATCCATCTATCCATCCTTCCATCTCTCTCTCTCTATGAATCCATCCATCATCTATCTATCTATCTATGAATCATCTATCCATCCTTCCATCTATGTCTCTCTCTATGAATCCATCCATCATCTATCTATCTGTCTATCTATCTATCTATCTATCTGGTGGAGGTGTGTTGAGGTAGAGCGGTAGAAGGTGTTCAAACTTTGTTTTCTTTTCTTTTCTAATCACTCTTTTGTATGATCACTGTTTGGATTATTTGGTGATACTTTTGGTTTAACGTTTTTTCGTGTTTTTTGGTGTTTTTTTGTGTGTTTTTGGTGCCTCGTGGTGAGGATGGCGTCCTCAGGGACGCCACCACCGCCGGCTTCCCTGAGCCACGGTGTGAGGCTGGTGCCACCGCCGGCCTCCACCGTGGAGCAGGTCCTGCTGGCTGTGGGAGACCAGGTGGGTCACGGGAACATCTCCTATGCTTCCCGCATGAACAAAGCTGTGGTCGTGTTTTTCAAACATCAGAGCTTTGTTACTGCACTAATTGAGAATGGATTAATCCTCGATGAGGAGTTCATCCAAGTTTCTCCTCTGGCTGTGCCGTCAACACGGATCACAGTATCAGGCGTCCCTCCATTCATTCAGAATGAAGCCCTGGAGAAGGAGCTCAGGCGTTTCGGTAAGTTTGCCAGTGGTTTTCGTACTGTTGCTTTGGGGTGTAAGGACGCTAAGCTAAAACATGTTCAGTCTCTGCGAAGGCAGGTTTTCATGTTTTTGGACTCTCCGTCTCAAACACTGGACGTGTCCTTCCGTGTCAAACACGAAGAAGGGTTTTACATGGTTTATGCTAGCTCGGGAAGCATTAAGTGTTTTGAGTGTGGAGACGTGGGCCACAAACGTGTTGCATGTCCACACAGACAGCAAACCGTAAGACCGGCCGGGAGTGACAGCGGGCAGGTGAGCGGTGGGGCCGGGGGTGACAGCGGGCAGGTGAGCGGTGGGGCCGGGGGTGATAGCGGGCAGGTGAGCGGTGGGGTCGGGGGTGACAGCGGGGAGGTGAGCGGTGGGGCCGGGGGTGACAGCGGGCAGGTGAGCGTTGGGGCGGGGTTTGTTAGCGGGGAGGTGAGCGGTGGGGCCGGGCGGTTGGCGGCCGCCGGTCCCGCGGGCCCGGTGGCTGCTGCTGGTTCATCGGAGTTGGCTGGTGCCGGCTCTGGGGACTCGGCGGCTGTTGCCGGTCCCGCGCCCTCGGCGGTGTTTGCCGCTGGCTCGGCGTGTGCGGCGGTGGCGGTTGCTGTTGGTGCGCCCTCCGGGGCTTCGGCACGGCAGAGTGTTTCCGAGTCTAGCGCGGAGAAAGTGGTTGAAAGTGTGCGTGTGAATATTGTGTCTGAGTGCCCTACTGAGCAGGTAGAGGCTCACACAGCAGAAAATGTGGAGCTTTGTGCCCCTGAGCAGATGGGGGCTGCTGGGGAGCCGATGCAGGTAGAGGCTGTAGACACGGAGCAGAAGCTGCAGGCTGGATCTCAGGCTGCTCCAGGTCGCAGTCAGCAGACGGTGATTTTCTCTGATAATGATGTTGACTCAGATTCTGTGTCTGTAGCAGACAGTGTATCACTGAGCACAGATCTGTATTCTTTGGAGGAGGTGACAGACTTCCTCGATGACTCTTTTGGCAGGTCAGTGGAGGTCACAGACTATTTTCCTGACATGCAGAAATTTGTGAAGTCTGTTGATACTCTGCAGAAGGTTGTAGGTAAGGACCTACTGTGTGATAAAAAGAGGTACCGTCTCCAAAAGCATGTTGCAAATGTGAGAAAAATTCTTAAAGGGAAAAAAGTATTGAAAAAACGTAAAGTTTCTAAATAATTCAAAAATGATTGTGTATCACCGGGTGTTTTTTCTCTTCTGTTTTTTTCTGTCTGTCCTGCTCTTTTTTGTGTCTTCTCATATGCAACCTTTAAGAGTTGGGTCTTTAAATATAAATGGGGGTAGAAGCCCACAGAAAAGAGCATTGGTGTTTGAAATTGTTAAACAGAAAAAAATAGATGTAGTTTTTTTGCAAGAAACACACAGTGATAGGGTTAATGAAACAGACTGGGGTATGTGGTGGGGGGGTCAGTATGCCCTCAGCCACGGGTCAAACCTTAGTGCTGGAGTGGCAATTTTATTCTCCCCGTCCTTACCTGTCACAATTTTATCCATGTCTGAGATCATGGCGGGCAGAGCCTTGATGGTAAAAGTAGAAATCCTGGGGTTTGTTTTTAATTTATTTAATATTTATGCACCCAATCAAAACTCTGAACGTTTAGTTCTATTTAATTTATTAAAAGACAGTTTAGGGAGCAGCAGTCAGGGTGAATGCGTTATACTGGGTGGGGACTGGAACTGCTGCACTGATGGCACTTTGGACAGGACAGGACAGGAGCTTCAGTCTCAGTCATCCTCTTTCCTGGCCCAGATGGTCGCAGAGGCAAACCTCGTAGACATCTGGAGGTTAAAACACCCCTCCACCCAACAGTACACCTGGGTGAGAGTCTCTGACGGCATGGTCAGTGCAGCAAGACTAGATCGGTTTTACATTTCCTCATCTTTTATTACTCGTGCAGCTGAGAGTCAGATACAGCCAGTCGGTTTCACTGACCATCACCTGGTTTTATTAGAAATGGTTTTAGCTTCTCCAGGAAAGTCCAGGTCATTCTGGCATTTTAATACAAAACTTTTAAATGATTTTATTTTTTGTAATAATTTTAAACTGTTTTGGGCAGAGTGGAGGTCCAGGAAAGAGGATTTTCCTTCTCTTAGTCAGTGGTGGGAGGTTGGAAAGGGTCAGATAAGGGTTTTCTGCCAACAATATTCCGCCCAGTCCGCTGCAGAAGTCCGGAGGGCCATGGAACAGCTGGAGGCAGAGATCAGGGAGCTGGAGTGCGTGTCTGTGGAGAACCCTGAACAGTTGCTCTCTAAAAAGCATCAGCTGAACTCTTTCCTCCTGGAGAAAGCCAAAGGAGCCTTGGTCCGAGCCCGCTTCACCACCATCAGAGACATTGATGCCCCAACGTCCTTTTTCTTCAACTTGGAGAAGTCCAAAGGCCAGAGAAAACAAATGGTGTGTCTGCGTCTGCCTGATGGGGGGTTAACCTCAGACCCCACTGAGATGAGGAGGCATGCCGTGGCTTTCTACTCTGAGCTGTTCAGAGCTGAACATTGTGATGTGGAGGCAACAGCTGAGCTTCTCCAGGACCTTCCTCAGCTGAGCCCAGTAGAGCAGGATTCCCTGGGCTGCCCCATCACCATGGAAGAGCTGACTTCTGCAGTAACACAGATGGCTTCAGGAAAGGCCCCCGGTATGGACGGTTTACCAGCAGACTTCCTTAAACATTTCTGGAGTACTTTGGGACCTGACCTGCTAGGCGTGTTTCAGGAGTCTTTCCTGAGGGGAACTCTTCCGGCCTCCTGCAGGCGAGCGGTGATATCGCTCCTGCCGAAGAAGGGGGACCTGACTCTGCTGAAAAACTGGAGACCCGTAGCTCTTTTATGTACAGACTATAAAATACTGTCGAAGGTTTTAGCTAACAGACTGAAGGTTTTTTTGGATTTCATTATTGGTGCTGATCAGTCTTACTGTATCCCTGACAGGTCCATACTGGACAATTTGTTTTTAATGCGGGACACTTTTGATGTGTGCAAACTGTACAACTTAAAGACTGGAATAATTTCCATTGACCAGGAGAAAGCCTTTGATCGTGTCGATCACTCCTTTTTATTTTCCACCTTGCAGGCTTTTGGTGTTGGGGAGCACTTCCTGTCTTGGGTGAAGTTGTTGTACAGTGGTGCATGTTGTGTTGTGAAAGTGGGTGGTGGGCTAAGCAGTCCTGTTCCAGTTAGCAGAGGCATCAGGCAGGGCTGTCCTCTCTCTGGACAACTGTACAGTGTGGCCATTGAGCCTCTTCTTTGTAGACTTAGGAAGCATTTAAGGGGTTTATGTCTACCTGAATCAGGTTGGAGCCAGGCATTAGTGGTGTCAGCTTATGCTGATGATGTGAATGTTTTTGTGCAGGGTCAGGAAGACATCCAGCAACTAAAACACTGCCTGGATCTTTATCAGAAGGCTGCGTCAGCTAAAATTAACTGGGAGAAAAGTGAGGCTTGTTTAGTTGGCAACTGGAGTGCAATAAACACTCCCAGTCTTCCTGGTGGCCTCAGGTGGGGAAACAGAGGGCTAAAGGTCTTGGGAGTGTATTTGGGCAGTGAGGACATAATGGCTAAGAACTGGGAGGGAGTGCTGGACAAGGTAAAGCCAAGTTATCTAAATGGAAATGGCTGCTACCTCAGATGTCTTACAGGGGAAGAGCTCTGATTGTCAACAACCTGGTGGCCTCATCTCTGTGGCACAGGCTCCAAGTGCTGAACCCTCCATCTGGACTGATGAAACATCTGCAGCAGCTCCTGGTGGATTTCTTCTGGTCGGGTCATCACTGGCTTCGAGCATCTGTCCTGTACCTTCCTGTGGCAGAGGGGGGGCAGGGCCTGATTGACATCGTCTCCAGGACTGCTGCTTTCAGACTTCAGGCAGCTCAGCGGCTGCTGTACAGACCGTCTCTCAGCTGGTCGGCTGTAGCTCGGCTGCTGCTCCGGAGGGCTGGGGGGCTGGGACTGGACAAGCAGCTATTTCTGTTGAAGCCCCTGCTCTGAGCCTCACTGGACTGTCATCTTTTTACAGCTCTGTTTTTGATGCCTGGAGGACTCTAGTTGTCACACGAACATCTGACCCAAAGCCCGGGATGTGGCTGTTGGAAGAGCCACTTTTCAACAACGGTCTTCTGAGTACCACCTTGCTGTCGTCCGTCACCCTGAGAAGTGCTTTCATCCAAGCAGGAATCACGAAGCTCGGACACCTCATAAGAACACCTGTCCAGAGACTGGCTGAACTGACTGGCTTAAGATCTACCAGAGTGCTGCAAAACCTGGTGAAGGAGGTGTGGCAGTCTCTGTCAGGGCCCCTCAGGATCTTTGCTCAGAGTCGGGGTCTGGCTCAGCGTTGGACGGACGGCCATGGTTACATCTTCCCGGCTCTGAGCGTGAGTCCTGCGGTGGGTGACTGGAGGGAGGAGAGTGGACTGTTGCTGTCTCTGAGGAGTCCAGTACTGGGGACTTTGAGCTCCTGCACGGGAAAACAGCTCTACCTGAGCTGCGTGAAGGTGCTGAACCTGCGCTCCGTCACCGGAGTCAGGGCGTCCGGGTGGACTGAGGCTTTTGGCTCAGGCTTTTCCCCTAATGGCAGCTGGAGGGTCCTGTATAAGCCTCCTGTGGAGAAGCGTGTGGCTGATTTCCAGTGGAGGATTATACATGGAGTAATAGCTATGAACAGATACAGAGCTCACCTTGATCCAAGCACTGGGGAGGGATGTCCTTTCTGCTCACAGAGAGAGACCACAGAGCACCTGGTGCTGTCCTGTCCCAGACTGGCTGGGCTTTTCAGAACACTGCAGGAGTGGGTGGGGGGTTTGGGAGAGGGTTTCTCTTATCCCTTCTTTGTCTTTGGTCCCAAATACACTCCCAAGAAAAAG
Source organism: Synanceia verrucosa (assembly GCA_029721515.1). Lineage (NCBI taxonomy): Eukaryota > Metazoa > Chordata > Actinopteri > Perciformes > Synanceiidae > Synanceia > Synanceia verrucosa. Next base: position 725,780 of record CM056568.1, read on the forward strand.
AAAACTCTGGTGCTGATCAACTTCATCTTTGCAAGTGCAAAACTGGCAATCTGGAAAAGTCGGAAAAACAAAGTGCTGGGGGTGGGCTGGACTGATCCGGTTCCTTGTCTGAAGGGTTTGGTAGCAGCTCGACTCAGAGTTGAATACACCTTTTATAAACTGACTTGCAATTTGGAGGAATTCAGGGATGTGTGGGCTGTCAGGCAGGTCCTGTGTTCACTGGGGGAGGATGGCTCCTTGGTGCTGAATTTGTGAATGACTGGTTGTGTGTGTGTGCAAGTTTGTAGTAATTTAATTATTTTATCAATTAAGATGTAAAATGTCTTAAAGTATTGTCAGAATGTCTCATAAATAAAGTTTGTTAAAAGTAAAAAAAAAGTCTATCTATCAATGAATCCATCTATCCATCCTTCCATCTATCTCTCTCTCTATGAATTCATCCATCTATCATCTATCTATCTATGAATCCATCTATCATCCTTCCATCTATCTATCTCTCTCTCTATGAATCCATCCATCATCCATCTATCTATGAATCATCTATCCATCCTTCCATCTATCTCACTCTCTATGAATCATCCATCATCTATCATCTATCTATCTATGAATCCATCTATCCATCCTTCCATCTATCTATCTCTCTCTATGAATCCATCTATCTATCTATCTATCTATCTGGTGGAGGTGTGTTGAGGTAGAGCGGCAGAAGGTGTTCAAACTTTGTTTTTCTTTTCTTTTCTAATCACTCTTTTGTATGATCATTGTTTGGATTATTTGGTGATACTTTTGGTTTAACGTTTTTTCGTGTTTTTTTGGTGTTTTTTTTGTGTGTTTTTGGTGCCTCGTGGTGAGGATGGCGTCCTCAGAGACGCCACCACCGCCGGCTTCCCTGAGCCACGGTGTGAGGCTGGTGCCACTGCCGGCCTCCACCGTGGAGCAGGTCCTGCTGGCTGTGGGAGACCAGGTGGGTCACGGGAACATCTCCTATGCTTCCCGCATGAACAAAGCTGTGGTCGTGTTTTTCAAACATCAGAGCTTTGTTACTGCACTAATTGAGAATGGATTAATCCTCGATGAGGAGTTCATCCAAGTTTCTCCTCTGGCTGTGCCGTCAACACGGATCACAGTATCAGGCGTCCCTCCATTCATTCAGAATGAAGCCCTGGAGAAGGAGCTCAGGCGTTTCGGTAAGTTTGCCAGTGGTTTTCGTACTGTTGCTTTGGGGTGTAAGGACGCTAAGCTAAAACATGTTCAGTCTCTGCGAAGGCAGGTTTTCATGTTTTTGGACTCTCCGTCTCAAACACTGGACGTGTCCTTCCGTGTAAAACACGAAGAAGGGTTTTACATGGTTTATGCTAGCTCGGGAAGCATTAAGTGTTTTGAGTGTGGAGACGTGGGCCTAAACGTGTTGCATGTCCACACAGACAGCAAACCGTAAGACCGGCCGGGGGTGACAGCGGGCAGGTGAGCGGTGGGGCCGGGGGTGACAGCGGGCAGGTGAGCGGTGGGGCCGGGGGTGACAGCGGGTAGGTGGGCGGTGGGGCCGGGGGTGATAGCGGGGAGGTGAGCGGTGGGGCCGGGGGTGACAGTGGGCAGGTGAGCGGTGGGGCCGGGGGTGATAGCGGGGAGGTGAGTGGTGGGGCCGGGCGGTTGGCGGCCGCCGGTCCCGTGGGCCCGGTGGCTGCTGCTGGTTCATCGGAGTTGGCTGGTGCCGGCTCTGGGGACTCGGCGGCTGTTGCCGGTCCCGCGCGCTCGGCGGTGTCTGCCGCTGGCTCCGTGCGTGCGGCGGTGGTGGTTGCTGCTGGTGCGCCCTCCGGGGCTTCGGCACGGCAGAGTGTTTCCGAGTCTAGCGCGGAGAAAGTGGTTGAAAGTGTGCGTGTGAATATTGTGTCTGAGTGCCCTACTGAGCAGGTAGAAGCTCACACAGCAGAAAATGTGGAGCTTTGTGCCACTGAGCAGGTGGGGGCTGCTGGGGAGCCGATGCAGGTAGAGGCTGTAGACACGGAGCAGAAGCTGCAGGCTGGATCTCAGGCTGCTCCAGGTCGCAGTCAGCAGACGGTGATTTTTTCTGATAATGATGTTGACTCAGATTCTGTGTCTGTAGCAGACAGTGTGTCACTGAGCACAGATCTGTATTCTTTGGAGGAGGTGACAGACTTCCTCGATGACTCTTTTGGCAGGTCAGTGGAGGTCACAGACTATTTTCCTGACATGCAGAAATTTGTGAAGTCTGTTGATACTCTGCAGAAGGTTGTAGGTAAGGACCTACTGTGTGATAAAAAGAGGTACCGTCTCCAAAAGCATGTTGCAAATGTGAGAAAAATTCTTAAAGGGAAAAAAGTATTGAAAAAACGTAAAGTTTCTAAATAATTCAAAAATGATTGTGTATCACCGGGTGTTTTTTCTCTTCTGTTTTTTTCTGTCTGTCCTGCTCTTTTTGTGTCTTCTCATATGCAACCTTTAAGAGTTGGGTCTTTAAATATAAATGGGGTAGAAGCCCACAGAAAAGAGCATTGGTGTTGAAATTGTTAAACAGAAAAAAATAGATGTAGTTTTTTGCAAGAAACACACAGTGATAGGGTTAATGAAACAGACTGGGGTATGTGGTGGGGGGGTCAGTATGCCCTCAGCCACGGGTCAAACCTTAGTGCTGGAGTGGCAATTTTATTCTCCCCGTCCTTACCTGTCACAATTTTATCCATGTCTGAGATCATGGCGGGCAGAGCCTTGATGGTAAAAGTAGAAATCCTGGGGTTTGTTTTTAATTTATTTAATATTTATGCACCCAATCAAAACTCTGAACGTTTAGTTCTATTTAATTTATTAAAAGACAGTTTAGGGAGCAGCAGTCAGGGTGAATGCGTTATACTGGGTGGGGACTGGAACTGCTGCACCGATGGCACTTTGGACAGGACAGGACAGGAGCTTCAGTCTCAGTCATCCTCTTTCCTGGCCAAGATGGTCGCAGAGGCAAACCTCGTAGACATCTGGAGGTTAAAACACCCCTCCACCCAACAGTACACCTGGGTGAGAGTCTCTGACGGCATGGTCAGTGCAGCAAGACTGGATCGGTTTTACATTTCCTCATCTTTTATTACTCGTGCAGCTGAGAGTCAGATACAGCCAGTCGGTTTCACTGACCATCACCTGGTTTTATTAGAAATGGTTTTAGCTTCTCCAGGAAAGTCCAGGTCATTCTGGCATTTTAATACAAAACTTTTAAATGATTTTATTTTTTGTAATAATTTTAAACTGTTTTGGGCAGAGTGGAGGTCCAGGAAAGAGGATTTTCCTTCTCTTAGTCAGTGGTGGGAGGTTGGAAAGGGTCAGATAAGGGTTTTCTGCCAACAATATTCCGCCCAGTCCGCTGCAGAAGTCCGGAGGGCCATGGAGCAGCTGGAGGCAGAGATCAGGGAGCTGGAGTGCGTGTCCGTGGAGAACCCTGAACAGTTGCTCTCTAAAAAGCATCAGCTGAACTCTTTCCTCCTGGAGAAAGCCAAAGGAGCCTTGGTCCGAGCCCGCTTCACCACCATCAGAGACATTGATGCCCCAACGTCCTTTTTCTTCAACTTGGAGAAGTCCAAAGGCCAGAGAAAACAAATGGTGTGTCTGCATCTGCCTGATGGGGGGTTAACCTCAGACCCCACTGAGATGAGGAGGCATGCCGTGGCTTTCTACTCTGAGCTATTCAGAGCTGAACGTTGTGATGTGGAGGCAACAGCTGAGCTTCTCCAGGACCTTCCTCAGCTGAGCCCAGTAGAGCAGGATTCCCTGGGATGCCCCATCACCATAGAAGAGCTGACCTCTGCAGTGACACAGATGGCCTCAGGAAAGGCCCCCGGTATGGACGGTTTACCAGCAGACTTCTTTAAACATTTTTGGAGTACTCTGGGACCTGACCTTCTAGGCGTGTTTCAGGAGTCTTTCCTGAGGGGAACTCTTCCGGCCTCCTGCAGGCGAGCGGTGATATCGCTCCTGCCGAAGAAGGGGGACCTGACTCTGCTGAAAAACTGGAGACCCGTAGCTCTTTTATGTACAGACTATAAAATACTGTCGAAGGTTTTAGCTAACAGACTGAAGGTTTTTTTGGATCTCATTATTGGTGCTGATCAGTCTTACTGTATCCCTGACAGGTCCATACTGGACAATTTGTTTTTAATGCGGGACACTTTTGATGTGTGCAAACTGTACAACTTAAAGACTGGAATAATTTCCATTGACCAGGAGAAAGCCTTTGATCGTGTTGATCACTCCTTTTTATTTTCCACCTTGCAGGCTTTTGGTGTTGGGGCGCACTTCCTGTCTTGGGTGAAGTTGTTGTACAGTGGTGCATGTTGTGTTGTGAAAGTGGGTGGTGGGCTAAGCAGTCCTGTTCCAGTTAGCAGAGGCATCAGGCAGGGCTGTCCTCTCTCTGGACAACTGTACAGTGTGGCCATTGAGCCTCTTCTTTGTAGACTTAGGAAGCATTTAAGAGGTTTATGTCTACCTGAATCAGGTTGGAGTCAGGCTTTAGTGGTGTCAGCTTATGCTGATGATGTGAATGTTTTTGTGCAGGGTCAGGAAGACATCCAGCAACTAAAGCACTGCCTGGATCTTTATCAGAAGGCTGCGTCAGCTAAAATTAACTGGGAGAAAAGTGAGGCTTGTTTAGTTGGCAACTGGAGTGCAATAAACACTCCCAGTCTTCCTGGTGGCCTCAGGTGGGGAAACAGAGGGCTAAAGGTCTTGGGAGTGTATTTGGGCAGTGAGGACATAATGGCTAAGAACTGGGAGGGAGTGCTGGACAAGGTAAAAGCCAAGTTATCTAAATGGAAATGGCTGCTACCTCAGATGTCTTACAGGGAAGAGCTCTGATTGTCAACAACCTGGTGGCCTCATCTCTGTGGCACAGGCTCCAAGTGCTGAACCCTCCATCTGGACTGATGAAACATCTGCAGCAGCTCCTGGTGGATTTCTTCTGGTCGGGTCATCACTGGCTTCGAGCATCTGTCCTGTACCTTCCTGTGGCAGAGGGGGGGCAGGGCCTGATTGACATCGTCTCCAGGACTGCTGCTTTCAGACTTCAGGCAGCTCAGCGGCTGCTGTACAGACCGTCTCTCAGCTGGTCGGCTGTAGCTCGGCTGCTGCTCCGGAGGGCTGGGGGGCTGGGACTGGACAAGCAGCTATTTCTGCTGAAGCCCCCTACTCTGAGCCTCACTGGACTGTCATCTTTTTACAGCTCTGTTTTTGATGCCTGGAGGACTCTAGTTGTCACACGAACATCTGACCCAAAGCCCGGAATGTGGCTGTTGGAAGAGCCACTTTTCAACAACGGTCTTCTGAGTACCACCTCGCTGTCGTCCGTCACCCTGAGAAGTGCTTTCATCCAAGCAGGAATCACGAAGCTCGGACACCTCATAAGAACACCTGTCCAGAGACTGGCTGAACTGACGGGCTTAAGATCTATCAGAGTGCTGCAAAACCTGGTGAAGGAGGTGTGGCAGTCTCTGTCAGGGCCCCTCAGGATCTATGCTCAGAGTCGGGGTCTGGCTCAGCGTTGGACGGACGGCCATGGTTACATCTTCCCGGCTCTGAGCGTGAGTCCTGCGGTGGGTGACTGGAGGGAGGAGAGTGGACTGTTGCTGTCTCTGAGGAGTCCAGTACTGGGGACTTTGAGCTCCTGCACGGGAACACAGCTCTACCTGAGCTGCGTGAAGGTGCTGAACCTGCGCCTCCTCACCGGAGTCAGGAGTCCGGGTGGACTGAGGCTTTTGGCTCAGGCTTTTCCCCTAATGGCAGCTGGAGGGTCCTGTATAAGCCTCCTGTGGAGAAGCGTGTGGCTGATCTCCAGTGGAGGATTATACATGGAGTAATAGCTACGAACAGATACAGAGCTCACCTTGATCCAAGCACTGGGGAGGGATGTCCTTTCTGCTCACAGAGAGAGACCACAGAGCACCTGGTGCTGTCCTGTCACAGACTGGCTGGGCTCTTCAGAACACTGCAGGAGTGGGTGGGGGGTTTGGGAGAGGGTTTCTCTTATCCCTTCTTTGTCTTTGGTCCCAAATACACTCCCAAGAAAAAGAAAACTTTGGTGCTGATCAACTTCATCTTTGCAAGTGCAAAACTGGCAATCTGGAAAAGTCGGAAAAACAAAGTGCTGGGGGTGGGCTGGACTGACCCGGTTCCTTGTCTGAAGGGTTTGGTAGCAGCTCGACTCAGAGTTGAATACACCTTTTATAAACTGACTTGCAATTTGGAGGAATTCAGGGATGTGTGGGCTGTCAGGCAGGTCCTGTGTTCACTGGGGGAGGATGGCTCCTTGGTGCTGAATTTGTGAATGACTGGTTGTGTGTGTGTGCAAGTATGTAGTAATTTAATTGTTTTATCCATTAATATGTAAGATGTCTTAAAGTATTGTCAGAATGTTGCATAAATAAAGTTTGTTAAAAGTCTATCTCTCTCTCTATGAATCCATCCATCATCTGTCTATCTATCTATGAATCCATCTATCCATCCTTCCATCTATCTCTCTCTATGAATCCATCCATCTATCTATCTATCTATGAATCATCTATCCATCCTTCCATCTATCGCTCTCTCTATGAATCCATCCATCTACACTAAGAGGCATTAAAAACGCAACATTGTATTTTTTTCGATATTAATTTGAATTTTCATAATTTATTGGGTGACTTCACTTGGTATGATACTGAACATGAATGAACAAAAGCAACAATAGAAAAATTAATCGACATGGATTAAAAATGTCAGTATCTTGTGTGATCGTCGTGGCATAGACATGATGAGCGCGTTGATTTCGGCCACTGGAATCGCTTCCCACTCTTCCAAGAGTGCAGTACGGAGATCAGCAACCGTCACCGGCAGTAGAATACGACGCCGTACACGGCGATCCAGATTGTCCCAAAGGTGTTCAATCGGATTCATATCCGGGGAATAAGGCGGCCAGTCCATAACCTGCACATTATGTCTGTGCATAACGTGCCTGCAGGCGTGAGATCTGCAGTGCATCTGTGGACGCCAAAATGCCTGGCTACCCTCGCTTCAGTCATTCTGGATCTCAGCATACCAAAGGCCTGCTCCCTCATGTTTGCTGCTAAGCGTGGCATGGTGACCGTCTGTGACAGCTTGCATTTTTTAAAGCCTTGACCAGTTGAGCTCAAATCACCAAAAGAATTCACTGAAAGCTTTCAAATATTTGCATATAATAATACGCATATATACGTACGTATACGTGTACACGTACATATACATACATATGTGTGTATATATATATATATATATACACACATATACGTATGTATATACACACACATACGTATATATGTATATATATATTTTATACATACACATAGGGGGGCGCAAACATTTTCTTATCAACCAAAGGGGGACCCAGCAGAAAATGTATTGGAACCACTGTATTATGGTATCCAGGTATGAAGCAGAGACTAGAACAACAGTTCTTATGGTAGCTGGTCTCTACTGTAGTAACTGTTGTTATCTCTGAGGTGGACATGTTCCTGGATTTTATTTCATAAATGTGTTCACCTTAATTTATGATCCAAACTTTGTCACAGGAGTTTTGTAAGTTGAAGGAGTTAAACTGACCGGTAATTTAGTTACACGCTTGCTTGAAGTTGTAAAGGTTGCTAAAAAGTAAGACTGTTGGTTACTTGTGTTTTATGGTAGCCATTAGGCCTGTAAAGGTGTGTGTGCTGAGCAGTGTTGAGTGTGACTCCAGTGAGCGCACAGGCCTTGTGGACGTCTGATTTGAGTCCAGGGATCTCCTTGCAGTACTCTACACATGAGATTCTGTGTCAATGAGCGATCCTTCAATATGTGCTTGTGGAACTTGTGCAGATTTAAAGTTCCGCATTAAACAACGTCTTTCGTTCCTTTTTTCTCAACATACTGTGCTGTTTCGGCACACCTGAACAGCTGAACCAAACAGGTGTGTACCGAAACAGTTTGGTTCAGTATTTGTACCGTTACAGGCCTGGTAGCCGTGTCACCTTGTTATGTGGAAGTATACACGTTTTGAAAATAAGGGAAGGTGGCATTCAAAATGACTTTGGGTCTGTACAGAATTTTATCTGAGAAACTTTTTTTTTTTCCGAGATATATCAAGATCTGTCAATATCAGTTCTCGGGCTTCACAGCAATATCGGTCAAAATGTTCATATCAGTGCATCCCTTGAGAAGAGGAAAGAAGACTTGTTTCAGTCTGGTCAGTACCTCTCTCGATGATCTAGCTCTGAGAAGAGCTTTCTGCAGACAAACCAAAGAACGGATGTTCTGTCATATCAGACTGTTGATTCCAGGGCAGAAACAAGCTGTGAGACTTCCAGAGATCTGCCCTAATAACTTAAAATCAAACCATCTGACAGAGCACAACCCTCTTCCCATACTATTACTGTGGTCCTCACCAACGAAATAGTGGCGGACAGCTTAACTGGAACAAATATGCAAACACCAAATACTGGCACACCATACCTTATGGTCACACACAAAGACACAACAGTAATGCTACGCTCACTGTGGTTCACTTATCAGTGTCTGTTACTGCAGAGTGGTGGACAGAGTCTGTCACTCTTCTCTCCTATGAGTGTCTTGCTAAACAGCGAGAGAGCTCACTGGATTGGAAAAGACTTTTTCTTCAGTCTCCCTGTTTTTCCCTTCAGCCTGTTCATCATAGTGTCTTGGTTTTCCTTTGCTTATTGAGTTCATGCTTGACCAGGATCCACCATTCAGATCATAAATTACCAGCCAGTAGATCGTTAATTGTTTGTATTCATGGCGAAGCTACACATGTTGCTATCTGCTATTTGCAGTACTGAACGTTTTCTACTTTTTTAGTCAGGTCAAGCCATTCTTTAAGAGAAGGACGGCTATATTTTCGTCAACAGTTGAAGCTTACATGACTGGATCACTATTCCTTATCTTTAACTCCTGAAGGTGTCTGTGCATTCGGTGTGCGTTTGCTGTGTGTAAAAACAGCTGAAGCACGGGTGGCAAAAGTGCTTGCAAAAACAAAAACATAAAAGCAACTCTGCTATCGGTGGAAAAACACAACCAATAACCGTTGATGTCTTCAGTTGCAAGAGGAAAATATAAATGAAGGTTGTAGAAGTGATGGCCATCACTGGTGGCAGGTGTAAGTGTGTGTGGGGCCTCCAGACGGATCAAAGGTACAACAACACTCCTTGGAAATGTCAGGGCAGTCATGTGACTGTGCTGGACAGGAACTGATATTTGGAGTGGCACAATTTGACTTCTGTGGCACCTATTTCTTTTTGTAAATATTTGTATAAAAACAGTGATGACTATAGCTGTGTAACATGGTCAAAATATCATATTCTATAACCTCTTCAATACAAGCCACACCCACAGGGAAGCTAACGTTAGCATCGGGCTAATATGTGCTACAAAAGTAGCTAAGTTAGCAAACATTACATATTTCATGAAAATAATAACTCCTCTTTAAGATAAACAAATAATTACCTTTCCAAAAGAAAACAACTCCTGCATCACCTTTCAGTCCCTTCAGATGTCTCAGTGTCTCCACTGATGTTCACTCTGGTTTGTCCTCTTATCTTTATCCAGAGTTTTGTCTTTCAGTCTTTTCTGTCTCCCTCTTTCTTCTCTTTGTCTGTTTAGCAGGGTGAGTCATCAGAAGTAACACTGGAAGTTGTATTTTTGCCTGCATTTTCTCTAACATTGTTCCCTACAGAAGGGATTTCCCTGCTATCTCTGTATTTCTGCAGAGGAGTGTTCTGGATATTTCCAGAAACAGTGGGGAGGAGGGAGGGACAGAGGAGGGACAGAGGGGGACGTGAGCAGGATAACACATGATTGGTTCTCTCATCTCGCTCTGAGTGTCAGTTGATTGGTCAGAGTTTTTACAGTCCTGTAGCTGCCACAGAGGTCTGATTCTTTTCCTTCCTTTTTCTGAACACATGATGTACTGACTGCTGTCAGGATGGAAGGAACATTTCACCCAGTAGAACAAGAAGTGTTTCTGAAAAGAATGACAGACTATAGCTTTAACTTAGTGTTTAAAAGAAGTGGCAGAGACTAATGAAATATGTTACTGGGGTGCATTATGGGAAGTGTGACTAAAAGTGAGGATATCTTTCCCAACTTTACAGAAGAGCAATAAAAGACTACCCATTCAAGCACCAACATACACAAGAGCAGGGTGCCCTGGCGCCATCTAAATTCTTATGTGCACTGTGTCTACGTTTTTTTCTCTCACTGTGTGTCGCATACTTTAACCCGTGACTTATATTTTACTAAAATCCATTTCCTGATGACTGTATACAACACTACACTTCTTTCCTCAGAAAGCAGTATTTATGGCTATTTCACATTTGACCGATAGCAGTTACACCATCTGTACCGTGTCTGAACAGGTGAGCCACCTGTTTAATGCCTCATCACGACGGTTGTGTCAGTTAACTCATTGAGTGCCAGCCCTTTTTTTAGAAATGCCTTGTTCCAGCTTTTTGCCCATTCTGAGTCATCTTTCTAGACCCACAGAATATTTTGTACTGTGACTTTGAAAACACTGCTGCACAGCTGCCGAAAAACCATTTTTTTTTTTTTTTTTTATGGCACTCAATCGTTGTATTTTAAATGACGTACAAACACGTCAATGGCACTCAAAGAGAAGAAATAACTCAACGTTCAGGTCACAAGTGCTAGTTACTGAAAAGCAGGAACTAGTTTCATTTACGAGTTACTTCATTCAAGAAGAAATTCAATTACTTTTTTGATTACTAACACGTCAGTGTGACACGTTACTGTTAAGTGACATTTTAAAAGAACATTCTACAGTGCTCCATTTATGCCCTTTTAGCTTCGCTTCAGTGCTGTATGGAAAATAACACACTGTTGACCTACTCTTCATTCCTCTACACTACATTATTTACCTGACTCGAGGCATGGAGCTTCTGTAAGGTGACCAGGTTTCTGAAATGAGATGCAGGGACATTTCCAGCTGACAGATACTTATTATGGTAGCGACTGACGACTGCAACATTTTTTTACTCAATCATAAAATGCTGAAATGTGGGACATTTCTGTCGACAGTTTTAACCGGGGACTGGTCATCCAAAACGGGGACTTCATTCATGAATCATTTACCAAGTAAAGGACAAATGCACCATATTGCCACGTTTACTGCATTTATTTATTTAAAAAGTAATGTGTCAGTGTCTTAGTTACAGTCAAAAATAAAGGCGTAGCAATTGTAACAAAACTTCACTCACTCGTCTCTGTGCAGTGCGTCACTAGTGCATGACATCACTCGTGCACAGCATAGAATTATACAGAATGTTCTTCCATATCAGTACTGATACCAATATTGGATCAGTGCATCGCTAGCTGTGTCAATGTGTCATGCATAGTTTCCTTTCAAAAACACTTCTGTTTTAACAGACCTTTCTATCTTACTGTAACTGAAAAATCCATGTCATTGTAAAGACAAACAGCAGACATCTAATCCCACTGGTTGCCCACTTAATTTTCTCTCTCTGTGTGTGCTGAAGAGACACACACACACACTCACACACACACACACACACACACACACACACACACACACTCAAGTGTCTTGTATTCTCCTCCATCCCATGTAAACCCTTTCATATGGGAATTAAATTCTGCCAAACCCCATAATATCTGCTGCCCATCAAAACCACTATGAGCTGCTGGCAGAGACAGACAGAAACAAAGCAAAGAAGGGACGGACAGAGACATAGCCAGTGGAGGTTGGGTGTTGGAGTGTAGGTGTCTGCTTTCTCTCACACTACCCCCACCACACCTCCATGTGGACATCTCCAGTCTGCAGGGACATATATATATATATATATATATATATTTGACAGAGAGCTTGAGCTAAAGTGGCATACTGGGACTCTGCAGATCCTTCTGCCCAGGCAGCTGGGCTGCCAAGTCCCACAGGAGAGAGTCGGACCGGGAGCAGCAGTGTGTGGAAGCAGCCAGGCCTTGGGACAGTTGACAGGTTTGAGCCATGCTAGCAACTTGGCTCTAGGGATAGCAATGTGGGTCTGTTGAACGATCGGTCCACCACTTTGGTTCAGACTGAGATCTCAATGAATTAGCATGACATTTTCTGCAGACACTGCTTTCCAGACAATGAACCCTGACTTATGTCGATCTACACAGTTAATTTCAACATGTCAACAAAATAAAGCATGTTTCACAAATGCTCTATGATTCACCCACTGTGGTTTTGAATAAAACTTAGATGAATAAAATAGATGGACTGAGTAGCCTACAGGCGGCACCGGTGGTGTCGTGGTTAGCACTGTCGCCTCACAGCAAGAAGGTACCGGGTTCGAATCCCGGGGCCTTTCTGTGTGGAGTTTGCATGTTCTCCTCATGTCTGTGTGGGTTCTCTCTGGTACTCCGGCTTCCTCCCACCATCCAAAAACATGCATGGGGATTAGGTTAACTGGTTAATTTAAATTGACCGTAGGTGTGAATGTGAGTGTGAGTGGTTGTCTGTCTCTATGTGCCCTGCGATGAGGTGGTGACTTGTCCAGGGTGTACCCTGCCTTACTGGAGCCTATCCCTGCCTGACAGCTGGGATAGGCTCCAGCCCCCCCAAAGAACCTATGAGGATAAGCGGTAGATAATGGATGGATGAGTAGCCTACCTGTATACACATTTTCTGAGTTATGATAATTAAAAAAAAATGGCATGTTAATCTATTGAACTAAGCTAATGAGCAGTGGAGACATGAAACACAACATGCACCTTATGTAAAACGGAATTAAAACATCAGGGAAGTACTTCTAGTTTGAGCTAGCGGCTACAAGCTCAGCATGCTAGTGCAGCTAATCAGATGGATGCTAACTGCTAACAGGCTATTACATACTATTTAGCAATGATCAAATCAAGTCTCCACAGACCTGAGGATAAAATTAAAAGGAAAACGTTAACTACAGAGCTTGAGTGCAGACCAGTGCATGTCAACATCATGAGACAGACTCTTAATGTTCAGTTCTAGTTAAGTCTCTTTTTTCCCTGTTCTGTCCATTACTTTCTTTCTCATTAATCCCTCATTTCTGAACAGTTTTCTTTTTTGATATTTCTGTTGTCAGGTATTTGTGTTTTGTCAATATGTGCCACTACAGCTGCTTCTGTGTGAATTGGAAGGAAAGGAAATGGAGAGAATATAAATAAATGAATGAATAAATAGATGGCGTAATGAACAGAGGACTGACAGAGCTCAGAACGTTTGTGACTGATTGTGTACGCTCCCTTTAAGAAAAGCAAGATTATTCATTTGGTCAATAAGTGGCCAATGCAGCACACAACACACTGCTGTCATAACAAGCTGTGTTAGCATAATTGCGGGTTCCTGGCATTGATGGATGAGTTCAGAGTAGAATGATGTGGGGGTAAGAGGAGGGTGGAGGAGGGATATGATCAGTCAGTAAGTCATAAAGGAAAAAAATAAATCAATGGAAAAAGGAAGGAATAATTCAGCCTCGTTTATGATGGACTGGATGGACTCAAAAGTCAAAATTTACTACTGTTTTCACAGCTAGTATGTATAGTATGGCTCATACTCTAACCCATTCAACAGCCTAGGAAAGAGTTGAGGGATGCACCACTCCACTTTTTTCACTTCTGATACTGATATCTGAGGTTTAATATTGGCCGATACCGAGCTGATACAGCTATAGAAAAACAGCGCTGAATAACAAACTATGTCTCATTGTGTGGAAAAGACTGGGATCATTCTTTTGTTTAAGTCAGCATTAGACTTGACTTAATCATTTCTTTCCTATTTTTTAAAACAAATAAACAGATATGAATAAACTGAATTACATGTGCATTTGTATTTCAGAATGGTTGGTTAATCTAATTCTATCAGCACGTTTGATCATTAGTTATGACTGTGTTGTTAGTTTCCTTGATTTTTTGAACGGAGTCCTGCTTCATGACCTGCCTGCACGTCTCTGGCAATGCAGTTTGTCCAAGTAGAGTTGACACTGCGTGTGCCACAGAGTTAACAAGGATTAATCGTGTTAACATGGGTTAATTGTGTTAATGCAATTATTTTGTCAGCCCTATAAAAATTGTAACAAAACTTCACTCACTCGTCTCTGTCACTAGTGCATGACATCACTCGTGCACAGCATAGAATTATACAGAATGTTCTTCCATATCAGTACTGATACCAATATTGGATCAGTGCATCGCTAGCTGTGTCAATGTGTCATGCATAGTTTCCTTTCAAAAACACTTCTGTTTTAACAGACCTTTCTATCTTACTGTAACTGAAAAATCCATGTCATTGTAAAGACAAACAGCAGATATCTAATCCCACTGGTTGCCCACTTAATTTTCTCTCTCTGTGTGTGCTGAAGAGACACACACACACACACACACACACACACACACACACACACACGAATGACAGAAAGCGTTTCATTAGGCTTTCATAGAAGCAATACAGAGCAGGAACAGTTCTAGCCAAAGATCAACATAAAGATTTCCCTTTTTTTCCAAGTCAGTGTGTGTGCAGCTCTGCTGATGAACTGTTTGGGCCAATTAAATGCTGAAGAAGAAGGTGAATAGATTCAGATTCCTGATGATGTCTTCATGGAGCTCTACTATTCCATACGGCTTAATTAATCATGGCAAAGTGGTGAAGCGATTGGAGTTGGTATTTTCTTTCCTTTATCGGAATGTGTGTGAGAGTACTGCGACGTTACAAATATGTAATATTTGAGGCCAAAGGCCATTGATCTGATGGGGTCCTTCCTCTCATAGCCACCTCATCTTCACCAGAGCTGCAAAGCAATTTAGTAGCTTCCTTTCCAGCCAGTGAAACATTAGCAGGAGGGAAGAAGGAGCATGGTAGATAAGGGAGGGGAAAAGACAGAGGAAAAGCATAGAAAAGATCCTAATTAAGATTCATGACAAACAACTGGGGATTTTAGCCAACGGGGGCAAAGATCTTTGCCCTCATCATCAGTAAGTTACAATTCCTGCTGACTCACCGGTACCCTGGTTGATTTGGCGACACCCTATATTAACTGGTGTTTTAAGACTACAGGGCCCAGAATACCGAGTGGAACAGCGAAACAAACTACTGTTCTTGATGTCAGTCAATAATTTGGCCTTTTCCATTATTCTATGAGCAACTGTGATCTGACCATTCATTGCATGTGGAGTATGGCTGGGTACCAAACTTTGATATTACATACATTCTATACATGTCAAACAACATAAGCTGCTCCTAGTTTGAGAACCTGTACCCACATCATGACCATCTGTAATCTAAGTCTGTCCAAATTTCTACTAAAATAAAAGTTCCATACTGACCAACACAGACCTACAGGACACACAGAGGGAAACGTGTCATTGTCCTACAGTGGACATCATGCATTTGAGAGCATCCTCCAGGGAAAGAGGCAGTTATGTTAGTAAACAATCAAATCGACCACAAATATTTTTTTGATGATATTTGAAATATGTCTTCGGAGATTGAAATTTATGCATTTTTACTACGTTAGTTACTCAATATATCTTCTCTTATTCTTTAATAGTGTATGGATTTTTTGCATTGTAGTATTTTATTAGGTGACTCACAGTTTAAAGAAAAGTAAAGTACTGATGAGTCAAATCTTTCTGAGGTCAGCCAAATAGCCAGTACATTCATGGCATGATGATAAATGGAGGTCTGCAAATTAAGAGCCCACTATACTTCAGAATAGACAGTGGACCACTGGTGGAGTGGAGACAATTGGAAATATATATATTTACTGCTATTGGCAGTTGGCTTAGTAAATCTGCTGTCATTATTTTCGGGTGAAGTTTGCTATATTATTTTGCTAATTTAAAGGTCTGCATTCGAAGAAGAAGAGCTGCACAGCATGTTGGCGTCATTCCACATCTGGTGGAAATTAGGGGTTAGAGAGACAACTCAAGTCTTTTGCTCATTCACTGTTTAATCAGGGATGTCAGTGAACTCTAACTCAAATAAAAACACCACATTATGCTCTGTTAGTGCACCACAATGGGTTCTATGGTAGCAAGTCAACCATAGATCAACCTTGTCTCCGCCACACTGGGACTTGGGTTCCCTGCAGTGGTGTGCATTGGGAAGGCTTGTGGCACGATTGTTGAAAAACACACGCTGAAGTGCCCTCGTTGGGGGCTAAAACACACACTAAAGTGCCCTCTTGGGCAGCAAAAACACATGTTTAAGTGCCCCATGGTTGGCAAACCAGACTAAACTGCACTTTTGGCTATTTAAAACATAATAAAATGCCCACTTGGGTGGTCAAAACACATGCTAAAGTGCTTGAACATGCTCTAGGTGCCTTTTGTTTTCTTTTCGCCCCGCCCTTTAAAAAGTTTATGCATGTCACTGGTTCCCCGTGTACATAGATGGTTTTGAGGCCTCTAAAGGCTCCACTGATGTTTATTCTGCTACAGCAGAACCTCCATCCCTGTCCTGTAGTTTTGTTTCTGCTCTCTGATCTTCCTCCTCAGTTATCACGGCACAGTACTCAACTCCTCCTGCTGTTTGACACAATGGCTCTCACAGTGCTCTCTAAACAGAAGTCAGACTGTGTGAGCTCCTTGATGTCCTCCCCAAGATCATCACTGAAAACTACTGACTACGCTGGCTGACTGCTTACGAGGGGTTTCTACATGGCAGAAGGTGCTCCTGGTATTCCCACTTGTGCCCCCATTTTTTTTGGGAAGGGATGTTACTTTCCCACGATGATCATGGAGAGAGGATTCTAACGTCAACTCCCGTCACAATGCTTTACATCAGCACGGCCATTTCCTCCAGACCACAGGTGATTTCTCTAAGACTGCAAGGGAAGCTCAGCTTATGTCAAAAATTAAATGGTCAAATATGTACGGTTGAGTTAATATTTCATTGACTACAAATGCGTTTAGTTCATTCAGAATCAGCTACGTATCACAAATTGACTGAGTCAATGTTGTGAACTTCTCATACATTCCCATAGCACCATTTTCTCATACGGTCTATGGTCAACACATATGCCCATAGAAGCTGAGTGTCCATGCACTTCAATGGGACTGTCCCGCCCCTGGAAGCTCAGTGTCTCTGGGGGTGAATGGAGCTGTGGACGGGCCTCGGCTGGCCTGAGATTCCATATGATGATTGGAGCATCAGTTGAAAGGCTGAATCCCATTTTGATTGACTGGTATTTTGAGATTTACACCGTCACTTGACAGCTCAGCTCAGTCCCATCACGGATTTTGCAAGCAAGTCAAAAGACATACTGCAACCCTTTTGTTGGTATCTGTTCGGCGAAATTACTTGTTCATTTCTTACACTGTAAATAAAACACACTCATAGTATTTCCCTGTTTCAGTCATAATTTAAAGATTTCATTGTTGAAGTTTGATATTGTTTCGTTAGATCGTTTTATCAAATTTTATGATGTAAGCCGACAATGAGCTTCCCCCTTTGAAAGACCAGCAGCCGCTACTGCTCCAGACATGGTTGCACGTCGTTGCATAAAAAGTAGCAGCCAGTCAACCAGTGCAAGCTCAACCAGGTTCATGTCCATTCTGTGCAACATAATAAATGCAATATGTCACAGAAAAAAATGTACAAAACAGGCAAGTTAAATTGGAAATAGCTCAACAGTAAGCGGGAGCTGCTCTAACAGGCTGCCACTGATGTGATGCAAGAGCTAGTTATAACAATCCTGTTTCTGCTGCTACACACAGACACGCACAACAGCACTGACTGATGCGAACTGTTCTGAACTGTTCTGAAGTCTTGCGCAGAGGTACAGTATGCTGAACAGCAGTCTCCACTAGTTACTGATAGCTAGCTATTAACAGAAGACACAACGAGTGCAAAATTAATTTGGGACAAGAGAAAAGTACCAATAGGTCCCAGAAACCCCAGTTTTTTTTTTGCTCATGTCCGTTTAAGGTCTCCGGACACAAGTAATTCACAGCGGCAGAATTAAGTAATAAAATCAGTAATAAGAAAGGATAATTCCGTATTTGCTTTACTTATGGCCTAATAACATATCAGGGATACAAACAGACATGGGGTAAATAAATGCCTTATTCAGTGTTATTTGTATAAAACTCCAGTGAGATCAGTTCCTCAGCATCACATTCAAAAGCTGAGCAAAGCAGCCAGTGCAGACAGAGAAGACAGAGGTTGAAAAATAAGCCCTCCAACGGCAAGACCTTCTCACTGCAGGGCCCTGGTGCAGCCATCTCTGTTAGGCATTAATGCGTGAATATAATTAGACAGCAACTGAGAGTGGGGGGATCGCACACAGCTTCCAGCAGAACTTATCAGGCCTTGTTGAGGAGAAATGGCTGAGAATGATTTGAAATATGTTAGCATGTTCTTGTGAGGCTGATACACACTGCAGAAAGATTGCAGTGTTTTTAAAGCCCATATCAAAATGATTGGTTAAGGTTATGGTATGGTTGCTATTTTTCAGCTTCGTCAGTGGTTTATTTCTATATTAGCAGATAAGCACTGCAAGATTGGGCAATAAACCCATCTGTCCACAAAGGACAGTGTGTCATGGTCTCATAAAGGCTCATAGAGGTGTGCATATTACACAAAGATACAAAGGTACCAGCAGGAGGCAACAAAGGGGACGGCACAGTGTAGTCTCTGCACTGCGGCCTAACAGCAAGAAGGTACTGGGTTCGATTCCCAGTCTGGGGCCTTTCTGTGTGGAGTCTCTCTTTGTGCCTGCATGGGGATGGTCAACTGGCTAACACAAATTGTCGGAATGGTTGTCTGTCTACTTGCCCTGACGAACTGGCAACTTGTCCAAGGTGTAACCCGCTTTTTGCCCTGTGACAGCTGGGATAGACTCCAGCACCCCCACGACCCTACGTAGGCTAAGTTTGGCAGTGGGCCAATTTCTTTTTGTTGTAACTGGTTAAATAGTGAGGTACAAAAAGAGCCACAGTTATGTGCCGGTGTCTGGGGTGTCTGAAGAGAACCCATAAAAATAACAAGAAAACATAAAAGCATGAGTCAACCTCATCAATGGCAAAAAATTCTCGCCTAAGCAGATAACAGTTGTTGCCTCAACGAGGTTACAATAGTACCTCAATAAAGCCAGACGAGGCGCTGTCGTCACTTCATCCATCCATCCATTATCTACTGCTTATCCTCATAGGGTCGCGGGGGGGCTGGAGCCTATCCCAGCTGTCTTAGGGCGGAAGGCAGGGTACACCCTGGACAAGTCGCCACCCCATCGCAGGGCACATAGAGACAAACAACCACTCACACTCACATTCACACCTACGGTCAATTTAAATTAGCCAATTAACCTAATCCCCATGCATGTTTTTGGATGGTGGGAGGAAGTCAGAGTACCCAGAGAGAACCCATGCAGACACAGGGAGAACATGCAAACTCCACACAGTAAGGCCCCGGGCCTGGGATTCGATCCCGGCACCTTCTTGCTGTGAGGCGACAGTGCTAACCACTACACCACCGTGCCGCCCGTCGTCACTTCACTGAGGCTATATTCAGGAGCTGTTTTATCCTTGCCCAGGAGCTACTGTCACCTGTGGCGCAATTGTAAGCTCATCAGCACAACTGATGACTTGCAGAGGTGCAATTTTCCATCTCCCTGAATAGGACTGGAACGATAACTGCATCACCACAATATATTAAATAATAAAAAAAAAAATATCCCTCCATATTTGCTGTTGAAAGTTACAGGAGTGTATATTGTGCTTGATATGAAATATAAACAGTAATACTTAGTAACATCCTGTTTTTAAAGCTAGATGGAGAATAAAGGCCAATTTATAGTACTCCATAAAGTGTATGTACGTAGAGATGGAGAGCCTGACGGAGAGCCTCTCCGTCCTCTCCAGGTTCAGGAATTTTTTTTAACTGTCCGTCAATCCGTCAAGGGAAGACGGAGACGACAAGGGCTGTGATTGGTCCTGTAGTTGCACCCTGCAGTGAAATGCAGCCTCTCTCCCTACACAGAAACAGACAGACAGGTCGCCTCTGCAGCAGTGTGGACAGGACAGGAATTAAAGTATCAATTAGCCTTGTGAAATGCAAGTCAAACACATTCAACTTGCTCAAAAAATCATTTAATTCATTTAGTAATTATGGCTGGGGTATATTTCCACAGATCATACCAAAAGTTGTTGGTTTACGTTCGCTATTATCCGATTTTTATCCGATTTCTCTCTTTAGAGGGGTTTTAAAGACTGAAAGCAACCAATGTTCTTCTCTTCTATCTCCGTCACAAATAATTAAATCATAAAATAGTATTTTCCTCTGCGTTTATCTGCGATATTAAGGCAAATTGCTTCACTTTCCAAGGGGGTGCATTTCACGGCAGGGCTGCGCAATACACATCACGACAGAGAAGTGCGAGGGCTCGAGGGTCTCCGTAGCTACGGAGTCGGATAACGTATTACGTAGTCGGAGAAGTATATTACAGCCTTAAAACTTCACACTGCAGCTCGGCAGCGGGCGCGGGGTTGTTTTGGTTTTCATATTATCACAATTTATTTTGAGGTTTCAGTACTTCTTGTGATTGTGGTGGTGTCGGGGGAATAGCACGGTAAACCGTCATACCGCATTGATTGGGTGCTTTATCACCACAGTAATAAAAAATCCATACCGTCACAGCCCTATCCCTGAGGCATAATTTACACCTCACCAAGGAACGACTTACGCCTCACCAACACGCTATTTATGTCTAGGTGCAATTAAAGCCTTTTGACATGCAATTAATGCTTGCTCGACACGCAATTAACACCTTGTGATACGTTTTTGTAATGTGCTTGTTGGAGAAAATGCATTTTATGGTCTACTTGGCTTTCCAGATGTGATCGTGTGTCAATTAATCTAATACAGGCAGAAGTTCAGAGAAGTGTTTAGGAGGTGACTATGACTATCATGCAGTGGAGTATGCACCCTCTCCACTAACAACCCATTTTAATGAACATTTTACTGTTCTGAGGTATTCCACTGACCTCTCACCTCCCTGTGGAGGGGGCATGACAAAATACCATTTCTCTACCAAGAAAAATAATAGCGTATATTAATATCACTACTTTCATATTCAACATTCATCCCACTAAATTCGACAGAAACTGGAGGTGGAGACAGTGTGTGTGTGTGTGCGCTCACAGAGTTGGAAAATGAAGGACATTTAGTCAGGTGTGAATGAAGCTGTGAAGACACAAAGAAGATCTCTTTGGGAATGTGTTTAACACCTGCCTAAATACAGACTGCTGTCCGCCTGTCTTTCTTTCTCTCACTGCTGCACTTCTTCACACAACCTCACATGTCCCTATAGGCTGTTTCGACAGTGTTTCATTGGACGTGTGGAGAAGCAGCCTGAAGTATAAACCTGCCTGCCAGTCTCACCTGAGGGCATCAATCGCCATACATACGTCTAGTCTGCCGAAACCAAAGAAGAAGAAGAAGTCTCGCGTGATCAGCATTTAGTGCTGCTTTCTAACGCTTTCCAAGGAACAAGATCTTGTGAGATTTTACTGCCAGCAGTCAAAGAAACATGTCGGAAGCGAGTCCGCCTCTCCGCACCACCGACAAGTTTAAAAGCTGATGTTTGGATGCATTTAGCATTTAAGAAGTTGGAAGAAAATGACGAGTTGGACAAAAAACGAGTAGTATGCGGCAGAACAACAAATCTTCGCAACCATTTGACGAGACATCACCCAGAAACAGTCGGCAGACTCATCACGGCTCAAACAAACCAGCCTGGAGCAGGTATTGGCACAGAAAATAACGGAGGCCGTTGCCATTTTATTTATATTTATTTGTCTCACAACCACTGTGGCATTATTGCACAAGGGTTAGACAGTTGTAAGACAGTTGTAGGCAGCTAAGTGAGTGTCCTGTTTATGTTTATTTCCATTGTCTTCCTCGTAATTTATTTTAATTTAATTTAGATTGCTTATGTTTTGTGTTGTGGTCAGGTGGTCATGTTTGAATAAAAGTACATTGATGTAACTAGTTTGGGTTTAATTCTCAATTTAAACACAATTTTTAATGTATCAGGCCAAAAGGTTACTTGTTAAATTTACAGCATCATTTTAACTGAAATATCCCTGACTGAATCGATATCGAATCAAATTGAATCAGATTGAATCGTGAATCAAATCAATCTGGAAAATCTGAATCGACACCCAGCCCTGGTCAAAAGTGGTCCAAGGAAGGACCAGTGGTAAACCAGAGACTGGGGTGAAGGCTGGTCCTCATGGTCTGATCCAACAGACAACAGAAGTTAGTAATGGTTCTGGTAGAAAGGAGTTAGATACCACAGCACAGCTTCAGGGGTCACAGGTCAGATAGGAGGACCAACACAATATGAGGCAGGTGGTCATAATGTTATGACCAATGTTCCCTCTAATTTTTCATGTGTCCGAGGAAACACACAAGCTCCCTGAGAATTCCTTCGACGACTGTGAGCAATATCAGACGTGTACACTGTGGACACATCAGGATCATACCTGTTTAAAAAAATGTCAGGGTCCTGCTCTGGAAGAATTGAGACAGTAGGGCTGGGCATCGTTCAAATTTTTTGATACAATGCCAATTTCAGTATCTTTGTTCCAGAATGAACCTTTTTTCAATACCCCATTGAGTTATTTTTGTGTATTTTTGGCTTTAATTATGGTTATCATCAATATTAATTAATTTATTATTTTCATTAGTAGCAGCAGTAGTAGTATTTTATGATTTCAACTCAATAGGTTATTTTTGTGTAAGTTTATCATGTCTTTATCATGGTAGTCATACACCATATTGCCAAAAGTATTTGCTCACCTGCCTTGACTCTTATATGAACTTAAGTGACATCCCATTCCTAATCCATAGGGTTCAATATGACGTCGGTCCACCCTTTGCAGCTATAACAGCTTCAACTCTTCTGGGAAGGCTGTCCACAAGGTTTAGGAGTGTGTTTATGGGAATTTTTGACCATTCTTCCAGAAGTGTATTTGTGTGATCACACACTGATGTTGGACAAGAAGGCCTGGCTCTCAGTCTCTGCTCTAATTCATCCCAAAGGTGTTCTATCAGGTTGAGGTCAGGACTCTGTGCAGGTCAGTCAAGTTCATCCACACCAGACTCTGTCATCCATGTCTTTATGGATGACTTTGCTTTGTGCACTGGTGCACAGTCATGTTGGAAGAGGAAGGGGCCAGCTCCAAACTGTTCCCACAAAGTTGGGAGCATGGAATTGTCCGAAATGTCTTGGTATGCTGAAGCATTCAGAGTTCCTTTCACTGGAACTAAGGGGCCAAGCCCAGCTCTTGAAAAACAACCCCACACCATAATCCCTCCTCCACCTTTACACTTGGCACAATGCAGTCCGACAAGTATTGTTCTCCTGGCAACCGCCAAACCCAGACTCGTCCATCAGATTGCCAGATGGAGAAGGGTGATTCATCACTCCAGAGAATGCGTCTCCACTGCTCTAGAGTCCAGTGGTAGCGTGATTTACACCACTGTATCCGACGCTTTGCATTGCACTTGGTGATGTATGGCTTGGATGCAGCTGCTCGGCCATGGAAACCCATTTCATGAAGCTCTCTGTGCACTGTTCTTGAGCTAATCTGAAGGCCACATGAAGTTTGGAGGTCTGTAGTGATTGACTCTGCAGAAAGTTGGTGACCTCTTCAAACTATACGCCTCAGCATCCACTGACCCCACTCCATCAGTTTACGTGGTCTACCGCTTCATGGCTGAGTTGCTGTCGTTCCCAAACACTTCCACGTTCTTATAATACAGCTGACAGTTGACTGTGGAATATTTAGAAGTGAGGAAATTTCATGACTGGATTTGTTGCACAGGTGGCATCCTATCACAGTTCCACGCTGGAATTCACTGAGCTCCTGAGAGCGACCCATTCTTTCACAAATGTTTGTAAAAGCAGTCTGCATGCCTAGGTGCTTGATTTTATACACCTTTAGTCATGGAAATGATTGGATTATTTGGATGGGTGAGCGAATACTTTTGGCAATATGGTGTACCAGGCAATGGTCTGATGATGATCAACAGGCACAGGCTGCTCCCAGTTCCTCTTTAGGACCCTGGGGAGTGAGAGGTTACCTTATGATGTGTTCACTGGAAGTCAGGAGCTCAGATCATGTTAACCTCAAAGTTTAGTGCTCCCAGCTCTTCCAGCCTTACAGACGAACAACAAAACATGTAGCTACCATTTACGTCAGTAGCAGATAGCATGAATTCTATGTCTAGTTGGTGAAATTAATCTGACATTCTGAGTTGGAGATCTGACTTCACGAGGATTCTGATTTAAATTCTGACTTGGAGAATAAAATTTAATAAATAGTTATATGTTTATTGTCTGTGTGCTACCTAGATTTGCTGCGTGCGGAGAACATGGGAGCAGTGCGCAATTGTGCACGTGTGCAGCTTTGAGGCAACACTCGTTATGACTGATAAGTGAACAATGAAGGCAAAAAGGTCTTCTGCACATGGGCTCTCTTAACTGTGAACTTTTTTTTTAGCATGAAATAAATAGACATGTTAGTTCATAGGCTGGTCAGCTGATGCCTGGTCCCAGTTCTGATTTGGGGCAAAGTGGTTGCCTTTCAGTCCCAGGGTTGTAGGTTCAATCCTGTGCTCCCAGTGACTACAAGTTGGTGTGTCCTTGAGCGAAACACTGAAACCCAAAATTGCTCTCCGGACGCCTTACTGTAGGCAGCCCACTGCCTAAAGTGTCCCCAAGGGGTTGGGTAAAACACAGAGGTCTGTGTATGTATGTACCTGTGTACATGTACGTGATCAATAAAGTTGATTCTTCTGATTGTTATGAAAGTAAGAAAATACACACAGTCTTGTAACAAGCTGGTTAATCCAGCCTAAAAAATAAAAATCAACCAACCTCCCTATCACTCCCTATCTTGTTTTCCTACCTTGTTGAACATGTAAAGAGCCAGTCAATATTGTATTCATTTCATATTTAACTTTTGCTCTTTTTTGGTCTTCTGCCTTTAAGAGCGAAGAGACAAACATGGGGTAAAGTGACATTACATGCACCAAAGGTCCCCAGTTGGAATCAAACTGTGGATGGTGTGGCGATGTAGCATCACCAAGCACCATGCCATGGAGGGTGTGTATGCATCAAGTGCATCGATGAGGCTGATAAATTATGCATGTTTTGCTTTTATGGGTGCTGGTTTTAATGTTGACAGTGACTGATCACAAAGAAAGTGTGGCAGTAGATGATACCTCTCCATCATCCTGGTGACAGACACAGGTGACTAGTGTATTTGATCTGCTTGTCACTAAACATAATGCGCTCACTTAAACTGCATTAGCATGCTGGACCTCAAATGGCTGAAACACAGTGAGTTGAAAGCAACTGGACCTTGTGCACTGATCAACCAGAAGAGCACCATTCAAAAATTTGTATATTTGTGATGAGGGTGTGTCGATCACAATAAAGTGTTACTGTTTGCAGACTGTTCTGTGCTTGTACTGAGACAACTTGTGGTTGTAGCAGTCTTAAAGGTCATTAAAACAAGTGCAGCTGATTTGCATGGTTGACGCTTGGACTGGTCGGTCTTTCCATCAGTCCCTTTGGTCAGGAGAATATCTGCTGACAAGTACTGGACTTAGGACCAATTAAGAACCATTTTCCTCTGGTAGTACCAGTAGGGAAAGTGTCCAAATGTATGCAATTCATCAAATCCAATTCATGCTCTCTACGTGATAAGTTATTATTTTAAAAATATGATGAGCTTTCAACAAAACCCAGAGCATAAAATAATTCAATCGTGTGCAGAAAGCATCTGTGATACCAGCTTTTCCGTGTTTCCACTCACACACAGTCACACAGTGCAGGGATCAGTTCCAGAGCTTGCCCCAGAGCAGCGGTTTGACACATTCACAGGATTTGCAGCATCTCCTTCTGCCTGGAACAAAGAACTAACAGCAGCATTCTGCTTTACAGTGCTACCTCCAACACCACAGAGGAGACTGCTTGATGTCTTTGCCTGATTATACAGTACACATCAAACACATTAACTTTTATTTTTTCATATTATATCTGCGCAAAGCAGCAGCACAATGTGCTATGTTAATGTCAACAACAGCATTATCTGGCCGACATGTCGGCCAGATAATGCTGTTGTTGTGTTGTTATGCGTTTCGGGCAGTTTGTCCATTGATGTGACAGCAGCCCTAAATATAAAATAACTGAGTTTAACGATATAATTTGGAGAAGTTCGCCACGTCGGAAAAAAAAGCCCAATGGTTTGCTCATGTCTGATCTAGACTAATACAAAAGGAATCATTAACAATGCTGGTGTCTGTTGTTATGTGTGTGTTAAAATGCATTTTCTCCTTATTCTACTGTGTAACCCTCCAGCCAAACAGGGCACAGGGAATGCAGCCCACTCAGGACGTCAAATAGGTCTGATCGATTTCAGGAAAAGATTGAATTGTGATTTTTCTGCCAGGTATTGTGATTTCAATTCAATTAACTATTTTCTTCGAATGAAGCTTCAGTGCAATATTCATGTGTACAGTAACATTGACAAACATGACAGATAATTACAACATTAAAAGCTCTAATGCAGGGATGAAAACTAAAGGTAAGAAATGCTAACTGTGGCAACACTTGAAAGTGTTGCCACAGTTACATTGAAAAAGTAATCTGATTATTGATTATCCCTTTAAAAAGTTCTAGTTACTTTACTGATTACTTGATTTTAAACAAGATGCATTTTTAACAGTGATGTCAACATCTCCAGTATCTCCTAACATTTTAAGCTGAACTTAATGTCATCAATGTTTATTATTATTATTATTTTATGATTTCAACTCAATAGGTTATTTCTGTGCAATTTGGTCTTTATCATGGTAGACATACTACACAATGGTCTGATTATGATCAACAGACAAAGGCTGCTGCCAGTTCCTCTTTAGGACCCTGGGGAGTGTCAATTCGCCTTACGGTGTGTTCACTGGTAGTCAGAACATGGAACTCAGATCAACGTAACCCCAAAGTTTAGTACAACAAAACATGTAGCTACTGTCTACGTCAGTAGCAGAGAGCATGAATTCTATGTCTGGTTAGTGGGATTAATAGTGGGCTCTAATATAAATTCTGGATTGGAGCATGGAAATTCCAACATTTTGAATATACAGTACCATTAGACTAAACAAAAAAACAGGGCTCCCACTGCTGCTGCAATTACATTAAAATGACAGTTCAGAATTTTAGACACAGGGCCACATTTCCGAGTGAGTCGGAGTGTTGAAGACTTGTGGAGAAAGTTTTCAACAAATTTCGTTCAGTCCTTCTAGCTGCCAAGTACACTGGAGCAAGGCTAGCGCAAGTCAATGGTTCTAGTTTAGCCAGCAGCTTGACAGTGGCGGACTGATATCACCTAACAGCTAGGTTACCGGATCAGAGAGAGCGTCTGTAGAGACAGCCACCGCTGGAGCTGCAGAAAACCAGGACAGAAGAACCAGACTGGTGGTGCCAGTGAGGAAAATACACACAAATGCAGACGGAGGAGGAATTCAAGGTAAACAAACTATTATAGCTCTGATAACCGAGCTGCTAGGTGGGCTGCTACTGAGACATAAAACCTTCAAAAAGCAGGGTTAGTTTTATGTCTAAAATTATTCTAACAACACAGATGTTTACATCAAAAGTCTAGTGTTATAACTGATTTGCCTCGGGTGTATTCTGGAGTGGGTAAAACTGTTTTAATGGCAGGCTAACTAGAACCATTGACTTTTGTTAGCCTTGCACCAGTGAACTCTGCAACTAGAAGGACTGAATGAAATTTACATCTCCAACACTCCGGTTCACTTGGAAATGAGGCCCTACCTCCAAATTTCTGAACTATCATTTTAATGCTGTTTTACCAGCAATGTTTGTCTTCTTATGCTGGGAAAGTGGGGGGAAGAATCAGCGCCATTATGAATTTGAAGAGCACCCCCCTCTCCCCGTCCCTAGTAACACCTGAGCACATGACTCAGTTCTGTTAGACTTTTCAGTGGACTTTTTTGTCATGCACTCCTCACGCAAGTGCCTGTGGTGATTTTTCAATTGACAAATAAAAGTTGGTTGTGTTTCTGCTGGATGTTGTTACAACTTTAGTGCGACAGGTTTTGCACATAGGTCCTGTTTCTGATGCACGTCTGCAGACTCAAACCCAAAATACTCCCTAATGACCGTCATGCTGTTTTTCTTGGAGATTAAATCCTCTGACTCTGCTTCTGGTTCAGCTGATGTAATTTTTAAACTCTTTAACATTACAAAACAGGAGGAGCAGGTTAACACTGATTGGTTAGCGTGATCTGTCCACGAGTAGCAAGCCGCTTCTGATTGGTGAGCTCAGCAGGAAATTGCAGATTTGCCGATCACAGGATCATGTTGTCTGAAATAGCAATTTCGATCACAAAACGGTAAATCATTTAGCCCTAATGTCAAACACCGCTGCTCTGTTATGCCACTCTGCTTCTGGTGCACAAATCTACCAACTCACAATGAGGAGCTCGTATTTGACGGGTGAGAATGGGTTTATTACAATGCTGTGAGTTGTGCTCCTCTCTTTGTCCTCAGAGTGTCAGTTTGACTGAGGCTCACCTGCTGAGCAGAGAGGACAGCTGCTGCATCCGTTCCAAATCCAGCAACTCTGCACCTTCTGCAGGGTTATGTGACTGCCATAAACCAATCAGAGAATTATCGTTCGTTTCTCTGTACTTTGCACCACCATTGCTGCCGTCTCTCACTCCCTTGCTCTATGGTTTAGCCAAGAAAGAAGGGCCACCTTTGAATATTGTGTGTTTACAAACATCAGCTGTTTACGTATCATGTCTCATCATCAGCTGAAACCCATAGCCTTGGTACCACTGTTGGTATCAGCAGTGAAAAAGCCTGATCATTCATAAATGGGGGATTGGGATACTGACATTTGGGAAATTAGATTATCTTTATGCTTATTCAAATGAAATGCAACGCAATCTGTTCTGTTGATGCAGTGTTGATGTGTGTTAGTGTAAGTACTTACTACTTATAGGTTTCTGAGCGCACATATTCAAAAACATGGGAGATGCCCAGCTGGAACTGGTCTGCAATGGGGGTGACCCAGGGATTGTTCTCTGCTTTAAACACCTGCTTAGGACCAGTCAGATCCAGATTACCTGCAGATAGATAGGTGATGGATGTAATAAGTTAGTATGTGCAATACTCCCCTGAAGATAGGATTCTGAAGGGAGAGAGAGAGAGAGAGAGAGTGTGTGTGTGTGTGTATGTGTGTGTGTGTGTGGGTGTGGGGTCAGTACCAAGTTCAGGGGGCAGGACAGTCAGTCGGTTGCCCTGGATGTGAAGCTCTTTGAGTTGAGCTAACTCCCCAATCTCCTTTGGCAACGAGATGAGATCATTGTCCCTCAGACTCAACTGTGCAGGAGGAAAAAAAACAGGAAGAACAGCACGTTTGAAATACAAGACACTTTCTCAAGTCCCCACACATGGATGTCTTTGATGGACACACAGTGCTAGATGTATATAACAACTCTGTGTAGATTCATGACTAATAATGATTTGTTTCTAACACCTCCATAAAAGCTCAAGGATTGCCTATTTTCACTTGCGCAACATTGCAAATACTGGGCGCATCCTTTCTCCAAAAAATACAAAAAGGTTAGTCCATGCCTTTGTTTCTACTAAACTGGATTACTGCAACTGCTTATTTATTAGGCTGTTCCAAGAAGTCTATCAGGACTCTCCAGCTGATTCAGAATGATGCAGGATGTGTACTTACTGGGAAAAAAGAAATCATATCATTAACTATTATTAGCTTCTTTGCACCATCTCCACATTAAATCAAGAACATAATTTAAAGAGCTCATATACTAGAACTCTGCACTGTCAGTATGCAGGCCTATTAGAGCTTCCTAGGGTCTACTAAAGTAGAATGGGAGTTAGAGCTTTCAGTTATCAAGCTCCTCTTCTGTGGAACCAACTCCCTCTTTCAGTCCGGGAGGCAGACACCATCCCCTTATTCAAGAGTAGGCTTAAGACTTTCCTTTTTGATAGTGCTTATAGTTAGGACTGATCCAAGGCTGACCCAGGAACTGGAGTTCCTGTGCTCTCTTGTCTCACAGGTGTCCCTGCTGTCAAAACAGATAATCATCTCGCCCTTTCTAAGGGAAGTGTCCTGAAGTGGATTTAATGCAAATTAAATTCTCTTCTTTAATAAAAAAAGTTTTATTCCTGATAGCCGAGGTACTTCATGTGTTTGTGATGCGCTGCGTCGACATTAACTCACGATTTGCAGCTTGGTCAGCTTGCCGATGTCAGCAGGCAGGGACTCGAAGTCGTTGTCACTCAGATAGAGAGCGCGGAGAGTAGCTGCAAAACAAGCATCTTTGTTAGTCTGTGTGGGAAAGTCCTAACTGGACTGGAATCTGATCAATAGCACCAGTCAAGCCTGATTAATAACGCTGCCTAACAAACTGGACAGAATCAATCTACACAGACCTTCTGCTTGTCTGGCAGGACAACAGACACTCTGAGACAGCTTTGTCAACATGCAGTGTGGGGGGAAAAAAGGGTTTCACAAAGAGGAGCTGACAATGTTGTCTGGTCGAACTGTTACAACATGGAGCCAAAATGCTGCTTCTGCTGTACAGTCCTATTCATCTTTTAATGTGATATCAATATTACACTCTACATGACTAATGTGGCCTGAGGCCTGGCTCCTCTTCATCCTGTGACCCCTTCACCTCTGTTACCATCTGCGTCAGATCATTTTCAGCTTAGCTTAACATTATAGTTATGTTACCATTTAAAACATCCTCTTCAGCACAAATTCACTAAAATTTACAAAGCCAAAGATGGTAATATCAAATCAAATCTAATTTATTTATAACACTTTACAATAACCGAAAGGTACCCAAAGTGCTTTACAGTAAAGCCATAAAAAATATACATAAAGCAGTACATACAGAAAACATACACATTAAAACAGTACATAAACATGACACATAGAAATTGAAAGGAAAGCGCCACAGTGCTGCAAGGTATTAAAAGCCTTCCAGTTGTAAAGAAAACTAAAAACAAAATAAGATCACCTAAAAACAAGACTGCCCTAGTCAAAGTTAAAAGCCAGTCTAAAAAAGTAGGTCTTTACTACAGAGATCAGTGGTGGTGTGAAAGTCAGGGGGGAAATTTGTTCCAAAGTCTGGGAGCAGCGACAGCAAAAGAACGATCACCCCACTGTCTGTATCTGGACCTAGGAACTTCTAATAGCAGCTGGCCTGAGGAGTGCAGGGCCCTGCCGTGGTCACGAATAGTTAAAATGTCAGACAGGTATGAGGGAGCCAGACCATTAATAGCATTAAAAACAAATACCTTAAGTTTAAAATCAATTCTAAAAAAAAGTGGTGATGTGTTCACGTCTGGATGTGTCTGTTAAAAATCGGGCTGCAGCATTCTGCACAAGTTGCAGAGGACTGGCTGACAGTACAGTAGTCCAGTCTTGAACTGATAAAAACATGTTCAAACTTACAATCATAGAGACGTGAATATATGCACAGTATTCCAAAACATGAAAGTTTGTTACAAAGTTGTTCATTGTCTTTGAGGAAAATGCAGTAACATGCTACTTAATATGTGTTTCCCAACACTGGTATCCACATACAGCGATGTGTATGAAGTAGAATGTACTTTTGAGGGATACAAATCCAATATGATGTCCACTGCATTATCAGCCAAATTATACAGGTTGGCGGAGCATCTACTTGTAAAAAGGACTCAGTAATGGCTAGCTGATCCACTGACCCCACTCCATCAGTGGTCTACCACTTCATGGCTGAGTTGCTGTCGTTCCCAAACACTTCCACGTTCTTATAATACAGCTGACAGTTGACTGTGGAATATTTAGGAGTGAGGAAATTTCACGACTGGATTTGTTGCACAGGTGGCATCCTATCACAGTTCCATGCTGGAATTCACTGAGCTCCTGAGAGCGACCCATTCTTTCACAAATGTTTGTAAAAGCAGTCTGCATGCCTAGGCAACCATTTGATAAGACATCACCTGGAAACACAGTCGGCAGACTTGGCACAGCAGAAAATAACGGGGCATTTATTTTAACTGAAATATCCCTGACTGTATCAATATTGAATCGAATCAGATCAAATCGTGACGATAATCAAATCGGGACGTTGAAATATCGAAACAAATTGATCTGGAATATCTGAATCGATACCCAGCCCTAGTTTCCACATCATTTTGACGTCCTAATTGCGCAATCTAGCAGACGCGGCGAGTATACAGCCGGCTTTAACATCTCGTATAATTGTACACATGCCCGATGTAGCAGAGCATCAGTGAAAGAGAACCACCCCATGCCCACTGAGAAGAGGGAAATTTATTATACGATCCGTTGCGAACATAGATTATTTTATTTTGAAAATAAGCCAGGTGTTTAATTTTGTGTCTGTACATGACTTCCTGTCCCATACATCTGCTCTGTGCTGAATTCATGTGTATGACAGAAATAGAAGGCCTGTCGATTTGTTTAGGCAGGCGTCGGCAGCATTCTGCTTTCAATGGAAACTGACACACTGATTTGAACGGAAACATATCGGGTCCGACAAAACATCTGTGTCGTTCTGCACTCGGTGGAAATTTGGGGTAAGGCTGTGGCCCGTTTGTTTTGCCATTATATTTTGGCAATATTTACCTCCCTTACCTCCACCAAACTGTTACTAACTGGCAAAACGGCGGCATGTTTGCATAAATCGCTGTTAATGACAGTGATTTGCTATGTGAGTAAATATGTGTGAATAGCGTCAAATCATTGGTTGGACAGTGTTAGTCATTGTTTTATCTGTTGTTACCATTTGTTGTCACCTTTCACTCACTGAGTTGGCACAGAAGAAATTGTTGTGTTTATTGTTCCTGCATAAATTTGCTGTGCACGGAGAACCCTGGAGCGGTGCACGATTGCACAAGAGGGAACACTGACGGTGTGAGGAGCCACTCACTACATGCACATTCGATAGGAACCCCTGGCTTAAGCTGTTCTGAATCTGCATTGCGCCTTTTGAGAAAGGGATCGTATCGTATTCGCGTCCTCCTCAAATGTCCACCAGGGATTTCACCCGGAAGTGGAAGGAAGCGCCGACGCCATCATAAATAGTAATGTTGTTGCCGGAAAAGTCAAACGATACCATGGCTTCCAAGAAATCAACAATTCACTTTTGGACAGACGAGGAGATGAGTTTATTATTTATTGTCGTTGTTAAGTAGCCGTCAACCGGAAGTAGTTCTAACACCACTTGTTGAAAGGGCTACAGCGCCACCTAGCGTAGCGGAGTCAGCCAGGTCGCTGACCATTATCTGATATAAATGAACTCCATGTGCACGTGGATTTTGGGACAGGCCACCCGCCAAGTTGCAACTTCAGATTTGGCGAAATCCAGTACGATGCTACCATGCGACCGCAGTGACTGGTTTAACTCAAGGTTTAAAGTTCAAACACTTCTTTCTCGTATAAAGGTAGTTTCTGAATATTACTGAATATGGACTGACCTCAAACATTTACAATACATATCACCATGGCATGTTTTATAATCAAAAAAGACATGGAAATCTCTTTCTACAATACAAAAAAATGCCGTGCTCTGGTTTGTCTGTGTGACCGCTCTGAGCGCTTCTAGCTGAAAATATCTTGACTTGTCAGACAGGTACTGGGAGCATGTTTCTGATGAAGTGCTTCCCAGTGCTCATGCCAGTGCTCTTCTGCCAAAGAAAAACACTATATGGACACTCAGCCTATGCCGTCTAAATGAAACAAAAATGAGAAGATCTCAAGGCTTTTCCTTTTGTTTCATTGAAGAACGGTAGCCTACAGGCTATAATAAAATTATACAAAATTACATTTTACCATTGGAGACCCCATCTCCTGCATGTACCACTCAAAAACTTGTGAACATATTGACATTCGGCAGTGAATGGCTGACAAATTTTGACAAATCACTCTGCCTTATCATGCTGGCAGTGCAGACTTGCAACATCCACTGCTATCACATTACCAGCATCAGGTTAAAAATTGCACATAAAGGAATAGTTTGACTGTTTTTGAAATACACTTGACAAGATGTAAAAGAAATCACACTACACAACCTCTCCAACTGTTGAATATGTTCAGAAAGCACTGATAGTCCTAGACAAGCTGAAATAGTTTCAAAAAAGTGTAACAGTGTTTATTATATTTAAACAATACAGACAAAGCCTTATCAAAAGTGCAACATTTCACATCAAAGGAAAGGAACAAGGGTTAAGAATGTAAACAGCTTATATTTGTCGAGAACATTTACAGTAGTGCAGTTAGTGTATTATACAAATCCAAACATTCAAGACATACAGAACAATATGTAAACCAATCAAAGAAATCACTTGGCTTACAAACTTGTTTTCTTCATCATCAAAATTAACATTTAAAACTATACACTTGAGCACTGTACAAGTCAACCTTAAAAAATAAAAATAAACAGCCACTTGAAACAAATTACAAAAATAACTACTACAATCATATATAATCAAATCCAAACGTTAAAGTATTGATGGCATTAAAATAAAAAAATATGTAAACAAATCAATGGCATCATGTGACAGAACTGACAGTATACGTCTCTCCATCATCAACAAATAAGATGCTGTTGATCTAGCATCATGTCTGTATACAGCTCCATTTACTTGAGATTGAAATGCAAAACTGTCAACACATTTCCCTTGTCTGGTTTAAGTTGTGATCTAAGAGGGGAAACAGTGTACCTGCTGGAACTGAATATTCTCTCTGATGGAACACTGCATGCTGGGACACACAAAAGCTTTTTTACCAGCCTGGTGACATGAGGCTCTGTAAAGAAAATACCATGTCAATATTGTTATGAAGCATTATTGTCATTAGGCTACCATTCATACCAATATACAGAGGACTAGGAGTTTGCTTCTTTCTTGTTTTTGTTGCTAAAGAAAACCTTCTAGCTCAGGTTAATAAAGTGTCCTGATTAGCTTCACACATTTAGCTGATCCAGCTGCTAGCTAGTATGTGGTTGATTCTCACGTCCACTTAATTATATGGTAACACACACATAGTGACTGTCAGCTGGTGTTGCTGTGCCTTCAACTATCGCTCAATAATGCAGTGTCCTCCGTCTCATTGTGAATGAAAGTTTAGCTGTTTAGCTTAGATTATTAGCTGCTAATAAGCGGCTGCACTATGGTATGGGGCTTATGTTAACATTATTGACAGACGAATCGTTGCATTCTCCCTCAACCCGAAGTCCCCACATCATGTATTTCAGCTAAAGCGTTAACGTTAACTTACCTGGCATTGGCTATAGATTTGTGTGATGGTCACGCAGTTGAGTTGTGAGGTTCAAAGTATTGCTGCCTTTAGCAGACACTGTTTCAACTGTCCCTCGGCATTCTCGACGTCCTGAGCGCTGTCGTCTTCTCCTTCAGCCATGAGTCCAGCTTCAGAAAGTGGAAATGTGAGGTCGCTTCCACCGCAGGCACTCTCAGGGCGGGAAAGGCAGGGGATACATTTCAAAATAATTGCGCGAATGCACAATCGTTTTCCTCACAAATTCGTTTATTAGTGTCTCTCAAACACTAGCATGTAGCTACAAAGTGCACCTGCGCAGCAACTTCAGCAGACTGATGAGACGCTGGAAAGACATGCACCGCGGTCACGGTAATCGACCACGATAATGTTTTATTTTGAAATTAAAACAGTAATTGTTATAGTCAACATTTTTATCGGGGTTTACTGCTACACCGGTAACCGTGACATCCCTACACCACAGTTGTAAAACGTCCTGCTCAAAGCCAACATATCAACGTCATTTTGACAGCTTTATAATGCAGACACTGATGACTATGGCTGTGCACAAGTGGCACTGCTGACCAGTTTACGAGCACAGATAAGCTAGCATTGGGCTAAAGGCCAAAACATACTCGGCAAAATGGATACGGAGTTCACAAGGCTCAAATTTTCCAACCTCCTATTCCTCCTCTATTTTTCACATCGACCCGCATTAAATGTGACATCAATCTTCTGATTCACAGAAATTTCACAGGAAACGACTAGCGGCAGAGCGCTCCACTGTGGAAGCTTTGAGCTGAACAGACATCCAGATTCTGGTCCACTCACAGAGTCTGTGAGCACCTTTATAATGCAGACACTGGAGACTATGACTGTACAATATGATCAAAATGTCATATCATATAACCTCTTCAATACAAGCCACACCTATGACCAGCATACACCCACAGAGAAGCTAACGTTAGCATCAGGCTAATATGTGCTACAAAAGTAGCTAATTAGCAAACATTACATATTTCATGAAAATAATACCTACTCCTGAAGCTAAACAAATAATGAAGTGTCCAGCAGAAAGAAAGTGACTTTTCAGTCCCTTCAGATGCCTCAGTGTCTCCACTCGCTCTGAGTGTCAGTTGATTGGTCAGAGTTTTTACAGTCCTGTAGCTGCCACAGAGGTCTGATTCTTTCCCTTCCTTTTTCTGAACACATGATGTACTGACTGCTCTCAGGATGGAAGAACCATTTCACCCAGTAGAACAAAAAGTGTTTCTGAACAGAATGACAGACGATAGCTTTAATGTGCTGTGTGTGTGTGTGTGTGTGTGTGTGTGTGTGTGTGTGTGCACTCACTGAGGTAGAAGAAGTTTCCAGGCAGGGAGTTCTGGTTCAGGTTGTTGTAGGTGAGGTCCAACACTTCCAGAGCTGGCAGTGAACCAAATCCTCTAGGCAGGCCGCTCAGACGGTTCATACTGTCCTCACAAACACAAATATACAAAACCTACATAAAAAAATGTACTTCATTTAAGAACATTTGCCTGCCATATTTTAGAGTATGGGTGTCCAGATAAATCCCTTTCACTTCCGATACGATACCGATATTGATATCTATGCAATATCAGCATGAACACCACATATTGTTATTAATTATTTGTAGCATGGGATGTTAGAAAAGGGTTCATCAAGAGATATAACAGTAAATGGGATAATGAAGAAGGAGGATTACCTTCAAATTCTTCAAGATAATCTAAAATCATCAGCCTGAAGGTTGGGTGGGTCACACCAAAAGTGGTAATGGAATGGCTAAACTAGGCTAGAATTAAGGTTTTAGAATGGCCTTCCCAAAGTCCTGACTTAAACCCCATTGAGAACATGTTGACAATGCTGAAGAAACAAGTTAACAAATTTAACTGAACTGCACCAATTCTGTCAAGAGGAGTGGTCAAAGATTCAACCAGAAGCTTGTGGATGGCTACCAAAAGTGTGAAAATGGCCAAGGAACCTGTAACCAAATATTAGCATTACTGTATCTATATTTTTGACCCAGCAAATTTGGTCACATTTTCAGTTGACCCATAATAAAGTCATAAAAGAACCAAACTTCATGAATGTCTTTGTGACAAAAATGTATCTGTTCCAATCACTCTATCAGAGAATAATCAGAGTTGTAGAAATAACTGGACGAGCCATGACATTATGTTCTTTACAGGTGTATGTCAACCTTTGACCATGACTGTATGCATACATATTACCTGTGTGTGTGTGTGTGTGTGTGTGTGTGTGTGCGTGCGCAAAAACTCCTATCAGGTCATAGGGACTGTTATTTTAATTCTGTGTGTTTCATGAATGACATTAAGCACTTTGCGACTCAAACACACACAGAATAGAGACAGAGGGTTAAAACAGAAAAGCAAACAGACGACGGAAAGGGAATGCACAGCCTGAATAGCAGGGTGAGGCTTACACAAGCCAGATGATGTTTGTCTATGGATCAATACCCACCAAGGCTCCGTCCTAATCCTCCTGTCACTGACACCCTGCTTGTGTAAGCCTGCACTTGTATCTAAACATGCATGGAAAGCATTTCTGGTGTACAGGTGAGGAGCTGAACCTCCTTTACCAATTTGTTGCACAAACACACTTCCGTATCAGTTTGACATTGGGTTAGTTTTTTTTTTTTTTCGCCTTACACAAAAACTGTATGTACATTTGAGTATTACTTGTGTTGACAAAGAAAGGGAAACACAGTGTGCTATGTTAAGTGTCAGTTAGACCACCCAAACAAGCTCTCTTCATTATACAGCCTTATAAACCAACTCGAGTAGAAAGGCTTGAAGGCTTAAAAAAAAAAAAAAAAAACTGTTGTAGTCACTGACAGTGTGATTAATTCAGTCGGCCCCCTGTCCACTAGAAAAACACCAAAACCATCTCTTTGGAACAACCGAGAGCATGTAGGAAACTTCGACTTAAGCCTGCTTGAATATGAACATGTTCTTCATGGTGCTAGAACACCTTATTTCACTGGCCTTATACTATATAACAAAAATAACCCAAAATGTACTTTTGACACTCTACTAAACTAAATTCCCTGTAAGCGATGGCGCCTTTTCACAGAGACAGGTGTTACTACGCCATGGTACACAGTGGGTCTTTAGCAGTGTTATGTCTTTGAGTGCCAAAGACGTATCTGTATGTCTTCCCACGCTTGAGTGCCATAAATGTGTGTATATATATGTTTACTTTTTTCGGCAGCAGGGACAAAAGAGCGCTCTCAAACAGCCTACAAGTAATATTCAGGCTTCTGAGATTTGTAGTTGGGGCATACAGAGGCAGTGTACGCCACAGAGATGAAAACAGGAAGTGGAGACGATCGCGATTAGAGATCAAAAAAATATAATCTGGACAAAACGTCGTGTTTTTGGTGAAACTGTACTCTCTACTCTCCTCCAGCTAAAACAAGAATGGAAAAAGGTGAATACAAACATTTTTTTCATTATAAAATAGAGAGTCTCTTCTTTCATTTGAGCTAATCCTTGTTTTCAGAGTCATAGTACAAAATATTCTGTGCATCATGAAAGATGACTCAAAATGAACAAAAAACGCTGGAACAAGGTACTTTCATTTTTAAAAAAGGGCTGGCGCTCAATGAGTTAATTTTGTTGAGAATTTTTTTTTATTTAATGTTCATCAGCTACAGTTTTTTTTCTCACAACAACAAGATGACAACTAAGATGAAAACAACTGACACGTTCATTAACAAACAAAAACGAGACAGAACGTTAAGGAGGAACGAATCAGTCAGCGTTCTCACAAAAACTAACCAGGGGTGTACATGTTTGAATTAAAATCCAATCATAACAAAAGAACATGTCATGTGACCTGACACTGCTGTACTGGGTGGGACAATGATCGTCAAGCTCTTCTTGCTACTTATTTATATACTATATTTATATGCTATCTACCAGGAACACAGGTTCACTGTGGGGCGGCCTGGGGTCAGCCCAACAGCCCTGGAGAAGGGCTTTGAATCGCGGACATCATTGGTAACGGTGGCCACCTGAGAGTTTCTAGAAAAACTCTAAGATAATGTGTTACATATTAACTAACCTTGTTCAATTTATCTAATGATAGTTCATCGACTAAAACTGGACTGAAACTAAATAAAATTCAGATGACTAAAATATGACTAAAACTAAAAGATTATGACTAAGGCTAAATCAAAATTTACTGTCAAAATTAACACTGGCCCTTTGGTACATTGTAGTGAAAAATCTCTTCAGGAGTCTGGACAACACTGTCCCAGAATGGACCAAAAGGTACGTGAGCATTCACCTGTCCACACGCAGTACGTTTACATGCACTTAGAGAAATTAGACTTATTGCCTTAGTCCGGCTAATATCAACATTTTAAAGGTCATATATACACCTTAGTCAGACTGCAGTCGAACTGAACTGGAGTTTTTATAATCAGACTATTTGTGCCAGATCATGTGGGTCTAAGTCAAGCTTTTCCGGCTTTTAGCCGGACTATTGACTGGACTGGGCATTCCCCCTTCCTGAAGTGACGTGACCACAGAAGCGGTCTTGTTATTTATCCATCCAACCACAAGAATGCCAACGTGAAAGGGCGTGTAGCGCCACCTAGTGTCGCGGAGTGGAACATACTTCACTCAATAATTTGATTCTCTTACCATGCATGTACGTGAGGATATCTCGGAAACTCCAGTTAAATCCTTAGCTCGGTTATTGACAACAGCTTGAGTTAGATGTGCATGTAAACGTATTGTGTATGTCTGCAGTTTACTCAACTGTTTATTTTTATTTTTAAATATTTTTGTGTGTGAACCTATCTAGAGAGGGGCATACAGTACCCAAGGTTCAGGTGTTTCAGCTTCTGCAGACTGCTGATCTGAGTGGGCAGCTCTTCAATCTGGTTGTTGAACATGTTCAGAACCTCCAGGTTCTTCAGCTCAGAGATGTTAGCAGGCACCGCTGGAAAACACACACACACACACATACACACACAAACACTTTGTCAAGATCTTTCATAGCTTTTCACAGGGACTCATCAGCAGCCACAATCCCTAACAACTAGCCTATCAACGTTCGCTGCAGGGCTCCAACAAACATCCTGCAGTGAATAAGCTGCTGTGTTGGCCCTGCCTCCACATGGTGACATCTGAACAGCACTTCTCTCTTTCCTATTCCCCTACGGTCTTTGGCCACAGAGGCGGACACAGACCAATGGGCTGATAACAAAGAGCAAGACGTTTATGGGATTATCAGATTGACCAGTGGAAAAAGAGAAATGGAAGCACTGGAAGGAAGAGGAGAAGAGCAAACCAGCAACCAAACCCTGACCTGAATGCTGCCAGGAGAATGAGTGCTGGAGAGGTGAGGGCCAGGCATACTGATGCTATATCAGCTGGACCTGTGTGTGTGTGTTTGAGGAAAGTCAATGGAGTGTCATCACTGCATAATTAACGGGGTTAGGTGCATCTCCAGCAGTGAATGGTCACCATTTTGGGTGAAAAGAATGTTCCAAAAACAAATGATGGTGCCTCATGCTATTTCTTGATGGCCATGTAATTTGTTGATGGGGTGGGTACCGAACTTTAACACTTTTGTAACACTGACCAAAAAGCTATGGAAACACACCAGCAGTCGAAACACAAACATCAGGCTCCCAGTGCTGCTACAATGACATTAATTCATGAATTCTCTGGTTTTCCAGTGATGTTTGTCTTCTTATGCTGGGTAAGTGGAGGGACAGATCAGTGTTTCTATAAATCTGAAGGGGACATGCCCCTTCATCCTTAGAGACATCTGAGAGCACGGCTCACAGACACTTCAGTATCAGAATTTGTCACTGAAAGATGGTTCATTTTTTGATACATGACCGTGTCGGAGCTTTGCGGTCATTGCTACAAAAGTACCAAAGCCCGATCCAACAGACCAGAGAAGTTAATGCTGCTGAAGATAGAAAGGAGTCAGATAGCACAGAATAAACCTTCAGGGGTCAGAGGTCAGACAGGAGGACCTACACTATATTAGTCAGGTGGTCATAATGTTATCCCTGATCACTGTATGTAGATATCTTTAAGTCATCCAATCTAAAAACAAACAAAACAAAGGTTCCTCCTGGTGGGATTGTTGCACCATGATTCAGACTCGCTGTTCTGCGTAGGTTCTGTGAAGGAGGCAGAATGGGTCCTTAGCTGAGCCAGTGCTGATCCTGTCTGACACAGTGCAGCTGTATTTGTAAGATCCAAATCCCAAATGATACTGGATAAGATGGAGAAGAGGACAAGAGGGCTCAAAACAAATAGCAACATTTCCCCCTACTGTGGGAGAGCTGGGAAATACCTGATCGAGTTAGTGCACGTTCAGAGCGCCTGCAGGAGAGTAACTACGCCTATTAAGTTATCCCCAGTTCTGTCTGATCTTGGCTATAAATAAGCTAGCAGTGGGAGATATGCTTGATCCTTTCATCTCCAGCAGCAGATAAGACAACGCACCAGAAAGTGAAGATGTCACTCAAACAGGCACTGATTAAAAGGTGCGTCTCTCAAATAGTTTTTCTTTTTAACTTTCAGAAACTAGAATCAAATTTAAAAGCAACTTTATGTCAGAGTTTAAAATAAAGCCACAAATAATGCCATTATATTCCCAAATGTACACTTTTAGTGACATCTAAAATTAGTCTTCATGGTTAATACAGGGTTAATTTTAATTATAAGTTAATACTAACAACTATAATATTAATATTAACAACTAT
This sequence comes from Synanceia verrucosa, assembly GCA_029721515.1. NCBI lineage: Eukaryota > Metazoa > Chordata > Actinopteri > Perciformes > Synanceiidae > Synanceia > Synanceia verrucosa. The sequence goes on from CM056568.1 coordinate 767,964, forward strand.
AATTTAAGACCCAAAAATGTCATATGTCAATCAAAACAGTCAATTTATTGTATGGCCTGACCAATATGGAGTCTTGAGGCCGATGACGACAAAAAAACAAAAAAAACAAAAAAAACAAAACAAAACAAAAAAAAAAACAGACAACCGATTAATCTCCAATACTATTTTATTGCTACACTTGCTACAACGATATAAATTGAAGGCATAACACTTAACTTTCTTCGACAACTTTAATTTCACAACTTTCGTGAACAAAGAAGTGAATATTCTGAACAAAATACTGTGCAAAATTGCTGTTAATCTCTGAATGCTGTATCCCTACTGGTATTAAACGCACAATCTGTAAATTTAATATCTACAGCAAATGTAAGGACAATTTAAGACCTTAATTGCCCGGATTTTCATTTAAGACTTTTTAAGGAACCAAAGGAACCCTGTAATATTTTAATGACACATAAATTTTATGATTACACAACCAAGACCTTCCACTTAGTTATTCAGTCAAACTCTGCTTCACCACAATGTAACAGCACAGGTGAGTGTGGGTTAGTGATGGGTAGGTGGTGACATCTGCTGGAATAAATCATCACTGCATCATTTCACTCCAGTCAACAAATACACCCTCAAGGTGTACACTTGGGTTTCTGTTTCACAGGAAATATCAACTATAAACTATACATAACTAAAACCGTGACAGAATCCCATGAGTAAAATATCACTTTAGTCTACTAAGCATCAGTGACGCTCCACCAAGTGGTTGTATAAGGGAATGATGTGCAGGTTTCATTCAGATCAGAACGAACAAGTCCAGGCTGGACACTGATAAACTGATGGGGATGACCACAAGCAGCCCAGCCTGCTATCACATGACCAAAGCTGCTGTCCAAGTGAAGACACTTGACACAGCTCCAGTCCCTGGAGGAGACTGGCAAACGTGCTGTTCTAAATGGGAGAGTTTATATATTTTTTTACACTACAACACAGCAGTCAACATATTATTTCATAAAGTATAATAAGTAGGGCTGCTGAAATTAGCATGTTAACATGATTAATTGGCGTTAACTTGCACAGTATCTCGACTTGGACAAACTGCCTGAAATGTGTTAATAATGCACCAAAGAGCATCGTTAAAGTATTAATTTGTAACATGAAATGGACAAAAAGGAAATACATACAATTATTTGTTTGCTGAATTACAGGAGAAGCTTGGACAGATTAAAAAAAAAAAAGCTTAATGGTTGATCTAATTTTATCAGCATGTTTGACTGTTATTGGTTATTTCCTTGATTTTTTGAATGAGGAGGAGTACTGCTTCATGACTTTGATCTTCTTTAGTTTTTGCACATTTCAGGCAGTTTGTCCAGTTAGACTTACCGTCACGCATGTCGCTGTGGATTGTGTTAATGTAGTGGCAGCCCTAAGTATAAAATAATTGAATTTAATAATATAATTTGGATAAGTTCTGTGGGCCAGATTAAAAAAACCCAATGGGCCGTATATGTATTAATAAGTTAAATTTGACAGCCCTAATAATCAGTAAATTTTGTAGACAGTTGTGGTCCAGTTGACTCTTTTTTACTCTTTTTACCTCGATTTACCTCAACCTGGATGACTGAGAACCTACACAGACAATTGTGGTATTACTGTTGAATTCATGAATAAGTACTGTAAATAAATCCATCCAATTGGGTTATCCAGCAAAGAGGTTTGAACACGTATACAATATATAGTGCACTAGATTTGCAGTAAATTAGTCAAAGCAAGCAAAAACACTGGGATGGTCATTCACCCTGCATTAATTCACTTCTGGAAGTAAAACAGTTCAATTGTATACCCATACTTTCCCCTGTAAATATAAAGAATGAATAATTGATTAAGTGGTGTGTAAATGTTCAGCTACCACTGCACCAAGGAGAGAGTGAAAAGTCCTTCTAACCTCTTTTTATAACCATGATTATAATCATTTAGCATAGAGGTCAGGGTTTGGATGCTGGCAGTATTTAGCTCTTTACAAACCACAAGTAATGAGTGAAAGCAACAGTTCCACATTATCATGTGACACAGGGACGGCGGCAGCTTACCAGAGAGCTTGTTGTGGCTGAGGACCAGCTGAGTGATGTTAGACAGAGTGACTGAAACGACATGGAGCATCACGTCAACACAGCACCGCAAGCACCTCCAACAGACTAACTGCTACTTCAGGTTTAATACACTAGCACCGAAGTCACTTATTAGTAAAATGCTAATAATCGTTTACTGTAATGCTATTCATTAAAACATGCCGCTTTATCGGTCACTTGTTGCCTCTTACTCAGCAGCTTACTGTGTTCTTATATTGATTTTGTACATTAATATATTGCTCACACTGTTGGTTTTGCACTATAATGCATTTTTGCATCGCATTTGTTACACCGTTTGTTAATGCTTTGCATCAAATAATATGCTATAGCTTCTTATATCCTGTCGTTTTATTCTAATGTTAAAGCTGAATGGGAGTGAGCTTAGTGAAGGTCGACAGGAAAACGGTTCAACCTGCAGGTATATGGCCACATCATCACTGAGACTGAGTACATCTGTTCACATCAAACAAGCTGAAGCCTGACCGTATTCTTTCCAAACCTTCAGCAGTCTTCTACTGGAATAACTTATATGATGATGGAGATTGGAAAAACACACAGCTCTTGTCAATAAAATGTTATAAAGGCATTTTTACAAATATACAAAATAAGTTGTTATAAAACACTTCATAGATGCTGTCAAGGCAGGACCAATCTCATAAAACATAAGGTAAACACTGACACACTCTGCTCTTTTTGTGGCATTATAGATGAAACAATATCTCACTTGTTTTGGGAACATATACTTTCATACTTTCTGGATTGATCTTAATATTTCTTTATTACATTACAAAGGTGATTCTTCATTTCAGTTAAATGGTCAACATGTACTATTTAGTTTGTCAGAAAAGGGAAAATAACGTATGTAATTACAACCTTAATATAACAAATATAGCCAAATTTCATATTCACTGTTCCAAATTTGCTAACCTGTGTCCACATCGATGTCAACATTTGGAAAATACTATAAAAACTTAAACCCCAAAGCAATCAAGACAAGTAGCTTTTGCCAAAAACATAATATTGTCTGAACTTTATTCAACCTCGAGCCCTTTTTTAAGTTTTGTAACTGCATTTCTCTACTTTGTTGTCGATAAAGACAAAATCAAGCCGTGAAGCCAGAGCTAGCCCACGGGCTGCTACTATGGCAGAGGAGGAGGGTCTTACACAGTCCTGGGATGTCCAGCATGTTGGAGATGCCTCTGTCGCACATCTCCACCTCTGGCAGGTTCTTGTCTCGACTCTCCTCCACTATCTTCTTCAAAGACTTGGACATTTTTCTGAAACACTGACCCACACACAGCACAGTTCCGTCTAAGTTTGATGAAAAGTGGTCACCCAGAAGCTCCGTCGTGTGGTTAAATGAAGAATAACTCACCCGTTTGGATGCTGAGGAGTTGAAGACAAACACTGAAGGGCTTATAGCCTAAAAACAGCAGTGAGAAACCTGTTCGCTTTTTTAGTTCCTGATAGAGATTCTTCGCTTCTAGCTGACACCCTACCGGAAGTTTATGCGTGAGCCACCAATCCATAAAAGGCTACTTCCTGTTTCCAGATCCGTTCAGCCACACCTCCGTGTCAAAATAAGAGCTCCCAAAAATCTCCAGTTAGCTGTTGTAGCTGTCCACTCACTGAACACAACTTTGATAAGAACAAGAATAATAGCAATTATGATAATAATAATCACTGCCTAATAATGCTGGCAAGCCCTCGTTCTCTCTGTCAAGACCTGAGGGCTGTAGGCGGCGATATGCTTAAGCGAAAGCTAACAGTAGTTTGTCAAGAGGTGGAAGAGAGAATTGGGGAACATTTTGGAGATTTGAGGATCAAATACAAAAGATCACTTTCATGTGGGTCTGCACATGCTGGAACACAAGAGAGTGAATATTCTGGCAAAAGAAGCAGCTTAATTTGTTGAAATCAATGTTAAAGTTACAGTATGTAGGACTGTGGCCAAAACTGGTACTGCAATCACTTTCACATTACTGTAGAATGGTGTCTCCCCTCTCCCTCTCCCCTGACTGGAGGTTGCCAGCTCTGCTGCAGGATCCAACAGGAACAGTGTGTGTTACAGTGAATGAAAAGCAGCCACCTTGGGCATCACCATGGGCACTTAGAGGGAGTGAAATGTGCCAGAGGAGAGCTGTGGAGGGACGGGGTAAAGAGAGTGGTGGACGGGGGTATGTGGTGATAGTGGCCGATTGGGAGTGCTGCTGCCCGGCCGCTTTCAGTCGTCTCCATCTTTCAAAGGCATCTCCTGTACAAATCCTTGTTTTACTTTGGACTTTGTCACAACGTATTTTGGATTCATAACGAGGTCTTTTAGGTTTCATAACGTGAGACATTATTTAGCTCACACGTTCGTAGCTGCGGCTGTGGTAACTAGAGCAGAGATGCTGAAACACTACTGACTTGGTGATTTGGAGATAGATGGAGGGTGGAGCATCAGACCAAAACACAACATGACAACATCAACATCAGCTGAGGGCTGCAACTTGACTTTTTAAATGAGAATATCCTGGCTGGGGGGCGGCACGGTGGTGTAGTGGTTAGCACTGTCGCCTCACAGCAAGAAGGTACCGTGTTGTTTCTGTGTGGAGTTTACATGTTCTCCTCATGTCTGTGTGGGTTCTCTCTGGTACTCCGGCTTCCTCCCACCATCCAAAAACATGCATGGGGATTAGGTTAATTGGCTAATTTAAATTGTAGGTGTAGGTAGGTGTGAATGTGAGTGTGAGTGGTTGTCTGTCTCTATGTGTCCTGTGATGAACTGGAGACTTGTCCAGGGTGTACCCTGTCTTTCACCCTAAGACAGCTGGGATAGACTCCAGCCCCCCCGCGACCCTATGAGAGGATAAGAGGTAGATAATGGATGGATGGATATCCTGGCTGGACTACTGTTGTCAGTGATATAAGTATTTGAAATGAACATGATTTCTTAATGTCTGGTGACATAGCAAGGCAATTTTATGATTAATTTGAATACATTTCTTATATATTTTACCTTTAAATTGTCAAAATCACAAAAGGGAAAAGTATTGAAAGTATTGAATGTGATGAGGTGTTTGGTGGGGAGTGAATGGGGGGGCAGACAGAAGTGCACTAAAAGCCATATACTGTGGGCTGATCAGATCAGTGTTGGACTATGGGAGTGTGGTATATGGATCAGCAGCAGGCACATCTCTGAAAAGACTGAACAATATTCAATATCAGGCACTGAGGATATGCACAGGAGCACTGAAAACAACTCCAACAGCAGCACTACAGGTGGAGATGGGGGAGATGCCATTAGACATGAGGAGGCTGCAACTTTCAACAGTTTATTGGGTTAATTTACAGGGGCACAGTCAAGATCATCCAACACAACTCACTTTAAAGCTATGTTGGGAAAAGGAGAAAAGGGACAACAAAAGCTTTGGCTGGTTGAGCACACAGAAAGCAACAGAACTGGGAATAGCACAACTAAACATCAGTCCTACAGTACTGTTACCAGTTATACCACCCTGGATACTTCCAAATGCCACAGTTGATCTCATGTTATTAGAAAAGAAAAACAAGAATAGAGGACTCATTTGTAACCCACAGGTAGTACAGACATATATTGAGGACTTTTCCAGCTTCGTCCAGATTTATACAGATGCCTCAAAGAGCTCAGATAAGGCAGGAGCAGCTTTTATTGTTCCAGAATTTAATGTCACAGTGGGGAGGCGGATCAGTGGAGAAGTGTCAGTTTATACTGGAGAAATGATCGCAATACTGTTGGCAGTACAGTGGGTTGAGGAGACAAGACCACTAAGAACAGTTATATGCTCTGATTCCAGCTCAGCATTAATCACTTTACAGGACAGTCAGGCACACAGCAGACCAGACATACTGAGTGAAGTACAGCAAATGGCCAAGAAGACACAATAGAGCACATAATACTTCAATGTCAGAAGTATGAGAGAGAAAGACAGAGTTTGATTACACATCTGAGGAACATTAAAATACCACTGGATATCAGAGTCATTCTACAACAGAGCTCAGGGCACAAGAGTTACAAATTTATATTCCAGTTCCTTAAAGCAACGAGGCTGCTTGATAGAATATAATTCTTTTTTTCCTTTCTTTTTGAGGGGGGTATTAGTAGTCATCCTGATTCACACTCCATACCAGTTGGTGGCGGTAATGCAACAATATGTTGTTTGACAACTGCCAATAAACATCACTAGAAGAAGAAGAAGAAGAAGAAGAAGAAGAAGATCTCTTTACCTTGTGTGTTGACGTCTGTTCCTGTGTATTTTAATTTGTACTGAGGGAATGCTGTAAATAAAGAGTTAAATTCATCATATGTGGACTGATACCTGGCTAATATAGCTAATTCTGATTCGGAGTCCAAACGGAGTACCAAACGTACCACCTTCCGAAGCAGAAGGTGGCGCTAATGTACTAATGAGCTTGATGCCAACTACCATAAAATACGAAGAAGAAGAAGACAAAAAAAAAAAAAAAAAAAAAAAAAAAAACTCTCTTTCTCTCTGTCAGCTGTGATACTATAAAATGGAGAGTCTACGGGCACTCGAGCTTTACAGTGGGATAGGAGGGATGCATTACGCTTTGAAAGGTAAGCCGGTATTTATTCCGTTAGCACGTCTGAACCATACCAAGTTGAGTTATACATTCGACACGTCTCTACCACGTTGTCATTGACTATCTAAGAAAAACTGCAGACATAATGGAAAAGCTTTATCCACATGTTTAGACTGAAGCATAAGTCCGCCAGCGCTCGTGGAGTCTCAAACACTGCCGTAAAGTCTCCACTTGATAAACGAAACGGGCAAGCTAGCCCGACTTGTTTAGTTTAGCGATACGTGTGTATTTTAGGGATTACGGTAAGAGCGTGAAAGAGCTGGCTTCAAAATAAAAGCACCGTTCTGAGCAACTTGATAGACCACCTCACATCCATTCAGTAAGCCACCCAGTGGCGTGCATATGCTTATTTAGTGGTGGGGTGAAAAGAAAAAAGAGCACCTACAAGCTCAAAAACACGCATGGGGATTAGGTTAATTGGTTAATTTAAATTGACCATAGGTGTGAATGTGAGTGTGAGTGGTTGTCTGTCTCTATGTGTCCTGTGATGAACTACAGACTTGTCCAGGGTGTATCCTGCTGGGATAGACTCCAGCCCCCCATGACCCTATGAGAGGATAAGAGGTAGAAAATGGATGGATGGTCACAAATGAATGTGAGCTAGTTCATTTTTAGGACTGAACTTAGTTCATTTTTTAAAGTGAAATATGAGATGAACTAGTTCATTTTCATATTTGTGAACTGAACTTTGAGCTAGTTGTTTTTAAGTGTGAACCAGCACAACACTGGTCTCTTTATCTGTAGCTGTTTTTTCCCTCTTTCAGAGAGCGGCATACCTGCCCAGGTAGTGGCTGCCATTGACATAAACACCACAGCCAATCAAATCTACAGACACAATTTTCCTGACACTGTTCTCTGGAACAAGACCATTGAGGTGGGTGATAGTGGTGGATTTTGGCATGAGCTTGCATCTGAAAAAAAAAATGATTCAAATAAAATGTCATTGGTGAAGACCAGAAACACAACAAGGCAAACCTTAAGATTCATTTGAGATGCAAGTCATCGCTGTGTGTCAAGTTGTTCTAATCATAAATCAGAAATAAAGATGAAATTGATCAATTGATGAAAGTAGAATTTGTTTTTGTAAAGCTGTGCGATGTTACGATATAAAAATGTCTACTGTGGGATATATTTCTCTGTTGTTTATATTGTAATTTTAATGTGTAGGCGACTTGGTTAGCTCTGTTGCCACGTTCACGTTACTCTGGTTGTAGTTCAGATAGGCTACTGTGAAGCACAACTCGATGTCTGAATAACCATTGGATAATCCAAATGTATTATGGGAGTTCACATGTTCACCGTACGGCGCATATACATAATGGTATGAAGGCTAATGTAACTGCAGCAACGCTACTGCTTTGTTGGAGCACTAAACTCTGAGGTTACATTGATCAGAGCTCCAAGTTCCAACTTCCAGTGAACACGCCATAAGGCACACTCTTCCCCCCAGGGTCCTAAAGAGTAATAAAAAATATATTCAACAGTAATGCATTACTTTTTGGTGGAAGTAGTCAACAAAATAATTGAGTTACTTTTTGAATGAAGTAACTACAACTGTAAGTAGTTACTATTTTTCAGTAACTAGCACAACACTGGTTACCAGTAACGTTACATTAGAAGAAATGACATATCAGGATATAGTTCATTATCGTGACATAGAATTAGCTATATCAAGATATAATATTTTGTCCATATCACACAGCACTTGCTACGGTTGCAGCTTTCACTATCAGAATATGATCTATTCAGTCCACTAACGTTTGGAAAATGAGCTCCACAAATTATTAACTTTGCAAATCTAAATATTCTAAATAAAATATTACCAAAATATCTTATTTAAATTCAGCAAAATTTAAATAAACAAAGTTACTCATAAGTAGCAACTCAATTTACAACTAAAACTAAAAACAAAGACTAACTTTATAAATAGCTCCTACAAGTGCCATTGATGAATATAGACTGTAGGTCAAAGTGTTTTTTTGGCAGCAGGGACAAGAGGGCGCTCTCACACAGCCTGTGAGTAATATTGGGGCTTCTGGGATTTGTAGTTGGAACATAAAGAGAGGCCATGGAGATCAATGCAGGAAGTGGAGGCCATCGTGATAAGAGAGCAAAACAAACAGATTCTGGACAAAAAGTGGTGATTTTGGTGAAAGTGTCCTCTACTCTACCTCTGATAAAACAAGAGTGGAACAAGGTAAAAACAAACAAAATATTCTGGGTCATGACAGATGAATCAAAATGGCCAACACCACTGGCACAAGGCACTTTCTGTTTAATAAAAGGGCTGGCACTCAATGAGTTAATTGTCTTAAAGGTTACTGTGTAGAACTCTCTGGGGTCATTATTTTCTGTGTAAGGAATCAACAGTAATAAACAGTGAAATATTGAAGACAAATTGTGACTGTCATCGTTTATAATTAAAACACCAATAATTGACAGGAATTGCAGTTCAAGAATAAACCTTTTTAATGCAGCTATACATTGGTCAAAACAGGAATTAAACTTGAGTATATAATGTAAAGTATGTAGTATATAAACACAGAATCGAACCAAATAGCCTTACTCCAGTGCCACCTTATCCAACTATTTGACATGAGTGTCAGTGCATCCCTAGGTAGAGCCCATTCTCATTCATTCATTTTGAGGTCAATGGACCCTTGTGATTCGGGCCATGACATTTATTTCTCATCAAAGTTCCACCTAACCTTGGAGCATTATTTAATCTTCATCCCAAATCTACCAATGGGTTCCTTACGTTTGTCGTTTCATATGACTTTCATCAGTGTCTTCACTCAGCTCATCTTCAATATTGTCTTTTTATTTTCCATTATTTTTAGGGTATCACTCTCAATGACTTCAACAAATTATCTTTTGACATGGTTTTGATGAGCCCTCCTTGCCAGCCCTTCACCAGGTAAGTTCTATGTGTGTTTTATGCAGCTTGTTGTAAGAGCTCAGTCAAATACATGTTGAGGGTGTCCTCCTCATTATGTTGTATAAATAATAAGGCTGTCAAAATTAGCACGTCTCTGGCAACACATTTCAGGCAGTTTGTCCAAGTAGAGTTACCATTGCTCAAGTTAATGTGTTAACACAAATTCTATCCACGTTCACCATCAGCCTGCACTTTATTAAGGTCAACGGGATTCACCACTTTTCACCACGTAAAAATAGCAATGGAAGACAATCAACGTTATCAACGATTATTTAACTATGGACGTTGAAACAAAGCTTAATCTCTACAGACACACTAACCATCCATGAGACTACACTGAATTCATCCATTCATTTATTCATTCATTCATCCTCTGGTAACTGCTGTGCTAACTCATTCAGCTTTGCAGGGGGCTGAGGGGCAAAAGTGGAGTTCATCCTGGGCACATCACCAGACCATCACAGCATTATGGTTCTTGAATTCAAGTCAAGTCAAGTCAGCTTTATTTGTATAGCCCAATATCACAAATTATGAATTTGCCTCATTGGGCTTTACAATCTGTACAGGATATGACACCCTCTGTCCTTTACAAATGACCCTCGCATCGACTAAGGAAAAACTCCCCAAAAAAACTCTTTTAACAGGGAAAAAGAAACGGAAGAAACCTCAGGAAGAGCAACAGAGGAGGGATCCCTCTTCCAGGATGGACAGACGTGCAATAGATGCCATGTGTACAGAATAACAACAATGAAAACACATTAACACTAACATACAAAATTGTATGGAAATGTCCAACTCAATATAACAACAGCTAATATACAGTGTGTATATATAGAATTGTATGAGAGTGTCCAAGGGGATGAAGAGCATCATCAAGCTATCAGCAAAGGATGAGAAGCACGTCTTCCTCTGCACCACGCCAACCAGAAGAAGCCTGAGCAGCACGTCTTCCTCTCCACCACGCCAACCAGAAGAAGCCTGGGCAGCACGTCTTCCTCTCCACCACGCCAACCAGAAGAAGCCTGAGCAGCACGTCTTCCTCTCCACCACACCAACCAGAAGAAGCCTGGGCAGCACGTCCTCCTCTCCACCACGCCAACCAGAAGAAGCCTGTGCAGCACGTCCTCCTCTCCACTACACTAACCAGAAGAAGCCTCCGCAAGATGACCTCGTCACCACCACGTCGCTCAGAACCAGAAGATGAAGCCTGACTGGTCTGCACAACCTCTACTCCACCAAGTAGACTGAGCAGCATCGCCTCTTCTCCATCTCACCACCATCACGACAGACGAAGCCTGGATGACACCACCTCCTTCTCACCAAGTAGCCTCAGCTCATGGACACCTGGGAGCTGAAAGCACAGGGAATTCGGGGAAGAAGATGAGTTAGTATATAGAATTAGCTATAAAATCAAATCCTTAGATAGTTATTTCTAATAATAATAATAATAATAATAATCATAATACAACAAAAAAACTCATTATGTGATTAATTATGTAACCAGAAACCCAGATAACACCAGTCGAATATAGAGCAACACAGCAAAACATCAGATACGACTGCTAACTCTGAATAAACATGATGCTTTAAGTCTCCTGATGGACCACTCTTTGGGAAGGAGGGACAGACAGATAAACCACTGAACTCTTTGATCTTTCTCCATGCAGGATTGGACTTCAGGGTGACATTGCTGACCCCAGAACCAAGAGCTTCCTCTACTTCCTTGATCTCCTGCCAAGGTCTTTTATTCAATTTTACCATACAAGCAATGTTTTAACAAGCTGCTGGAACACCTTATCAGTGTTTAGTGTGTGTTCCCACTGTGGGGAAAATGAAGTGACCAAAATACCTTGTGCTCTGTCAAATGTGAATGATTTGGTTTAAATCCCTCTTGTAACTGTACATCACTCAGATATTCTCTTTCTCTATGCCCTGCCATTGAGAACACCCTGTCTCTCTCATACAGCAAGATAATGTTTGGAGAGTTTGGACAAATGTAGGTGCAGACTAGGGCTGGAACTGTACTCATTACTCAGTACTCATTGCACTCTTGTACCAAACCGTCTTGGTTCAGGTACTTATGGTACATTCCGGAGGTCTGTCAATAAGTTTTGCAGCACAGTCTCATACATCATGGGCAACCTGTCCTTTGTGGTCAAATGCTTGGTCCTTCATCGTGTGGTTCCTCCAGCCTTGTTTTTTATTGTAATATAGGGTCACTGTGTGACTCATTCTTTTATTTATAACTTATGTTTTACTAAAATCCATATCCTGGTGACTGCATACAAAAATACATCACACTTATTTCTTCAGAAAGCAGTATTTATTGCCATTTCACATCTGATCAATGCAGTCACACCCTCCATGCCCTGTCTGAACAGGTGAGCCACCTGTTTTAAATAAATCAGACACTATGTTACTCAGTAGAACACCTTCTTAACCTTTTATCACCAGCTGTGAATCACTGCCACTTCAAACCTAATCAAATGATTGTGCTAATAAAGTATCACAGACGGCACTGGGCTCAGTGGCACCGGCTGGGCTCTGAGCTCTGAGCACAGGCTGGCACGATCGGGCATGTTTGCACACAGTCTGCTGGCCCGGCTATTTTCCACTTCACCCGGGCTGTCGGACCCTTGCAATCGGGGCTGAGGCATTTAGCTCTGATATCATCTCTTTCATTATTCCTACCAGTTTCTCCTCATTACCTGGCTCTCTACTCCTCACCAGCTCACCTGCTACAGCTGCTCTCTATGTGTCTGCTACATAGACTGTAAAAAGAATGGACATAGCACCCGTGACGTCACCCATTGGTTTGGGGGAGTCCTTTTTGTGCTCCTATCATGGACATTTGAACTGCGGCATCTTGGATTTTAGTGGGCGTGTACTTTCCATATTTGGAGGAGAGGCGGTAACTTTACAGGTCAGCTGGAGGAGATCCCGCCCACTGAACTCAAGTTAACTGCGCTGAGCTGAGCTAGCCTAAGGCTAATCAGCTAGGCTAGGCTAACAAGCAGCTACCAGCAGCAAAAACAGATCATAATGCTGCTGCTACGTTTTAAAACTCCTTAAAACCTTTTCAGATTGAGAGGTTTTAGGTGGAGCTGCAGGGTTTGGTGGAAAATTCATTTGTACTATTTAACTGTGAAACGTTTAACATGTTATTTACTGGGTTTCAACACTGCCTCCATCCACTAACATTTATCCAGCACAGCAGCACACAAACAACAGCAGCCGCTTTCTGACCGAGCATCTCTGTCCATGCAATGTTGGACTTTTTAAACACAACGATACAAAATAAGGTTGTATTCCTGCACTAAACAGACTCAACATACTCTGGTCATCTATCTGTATCAGCAGGGACCATGAGTCAGCAATAAAGTCATTATAAGCCAGCGGCAAAATATGCCGACACATGCCAATAAGTGCCAGCAGGTAAGGTGCCAGGTAAAATCTATTTTATACTGTCTGTGGGTAAAATAGTACTAGATATTTATACACAGAAAAAAATTCAAACACCGCAGTGCCTGTTAACCGTGGACCTCTGGGTGTAGCCTAGCTTAGCTCAGCCGATGCTTTAGCAAAGAGCTAACTGCCGGTAGCTGTCTGTGAACCTGTCACTCAATGTAACCACGCCCTAATTTATTCAATGTATTTTATTAATTTATAATTTAATGTTCACGGAGGTGGAAACTATCGGTAGAGGCCAAAAAATTTAAATGTACCAGGCTGTAAATATGTTTTTTTAAGCTGGAAAGTCAGCTATTTTAACATGGCGGTCAATGGAGAATTGCTCACTTCCACAGCCAGCCCTCAGTGGCCGGACGGGAACTGCAGCTTTTTGAACGAGGAAGTGGTCCTCACCTGGAGAACCCACAACTCCCCTGCTAGTGGCCCCTGCTCCTCCCACTGAGACAAAGAGACTTTATGACTGACAGGAAGTCTCACTCTGTTCATTTTGCTGTGGAACCAACGTACCCACGTGTTGAGAAAGATGCACAGAGTGAGCCCTCTGCTTAAGCAGCCTCTATTAGCTCCAAGCAGACGATTAACTTTATAGCACCATGTGATAATTTGTAATAAAGTTATGTGGTGAGACATGGTCATGCATACACCTGCTTATGACGTCACATTTTCAAAGGGAGATAATTTTTCTGTCTTTTCATGTGGCCAGGCTGTCCAAGCGGCCCCGCTTCATCCTACTGGAGAACGTGAAAGGTTTTGAGACCTCATCTGCCAGGTAACTGTGGAGACAGCAAAGGTGTATCAATAGGCCTGAAAGGTCACAAGGGAGCAACAGATAGAGGCTTGTCAACAAATTCTAAATAATGTGATGATGATATCAACGTAAATGTTGACACTTCTATTATTTTACATTGTCTACTCTACAGCCTTTTAAAAACCTGTGAATTATGGAATGGTTCAAGTGGTATGAGACTTAATCTCTCCTCATATTCTTCTACTTCTGTTCTCAAGGGAACATTTGGTGAAGACACTGACAGAATGTGGATACTCTTTCCAGGAGGTCATGATATCTCCCCCATGTGTAAGAAAGACATACTGTGTGACGAACTTCATGAAATGCATTTGCACAGTATGTTATATTTACATCTACATCACCGCTCTATTCATAAATCTAGGTTGGGATCCCAAATTCAAGACTACGTTATTTCCTGATTGCTAAGACTTCAACAGACGGCATCCAGAGCTCAAAGGTGAGACAGCATGAGTAATATTTGTATCATGACAAGAATCAACGAATCACAGCCAGCAGTCAGTGTCAACCAACAATAGAGCAAGGTAAGTATAATTCTGGAATTTTCATTACAGTTTAGTTTTATTTCATTTTGACTTTATTTGTCTCTAGTTTTTGTTAGTTTTAATTTTTTCTAAATGATTAGTTTTAGTTTAGTTTTTATTAATTTTAGTTTTTTTCATACTTTGGGTTATATGATAGGTCCAGGATTCAAAAAGAAAATAATAAAATAATAAAACTCAACAAAAGATAACATTTTTCGGTCAACAGCCAAAGGTCCACAACAACCAGAACTGTCAAGGTTAACTTTGTGGTTAAAAACTCCAGCGTTAGCCTGCCTGCTACAACTCAAAATAACCAAAGCTGACTCCAAACGAGAAGCAACGAGAAATGACAAGAAGCGATGAGAAACAACGAGAAGCGAAGAGAAGTGATTCGACAACAAGCGACACAACACAACGACAAGCAGTGACAACAAAAAACTAATAATAATTTGGGAAAAAACAATGCAATTGAACATAATTAAGAGAGTTCTCATGTTAAAGTTTAAATCTGAAAAGTATAAAAACTATTTACAATACAATTTTGTGAGTCATTTTTTTTTACCACAGGTAACAAAGAGGCTGATCACAGGTTCCAAGAGAGACATGAGTGAAATTACCCTAATGACACCATACTGACTGGAAAGTGCAACATCTCAGGTTTCAGAAACCATTGGATTTTTTTCAGAGAGAACAAACCGTTACATAATTGCGGTAATCCAAATTGTGCATGTGGGATGTTAGGTGTTAAAGGGTTAAAGTTACCATGTGCTGAAGATTGACTAAAGCAACGTTTTCAAATACCGGAAATGAGATGTGTTTCGTCGTAGTTTAGGAAATCACGTGTATTGGGTTTTTGATTGTGTTAAGACCCTCCAATACCAGTACCAGTGTGTATAAGTATAACTTTTAATGAAATATTTCATCTTAGATTCTAGAAGCCTTCCCACCACCTGCTGAGAGTGATTCCTCCCTGCAGCCCACAGTGTTGAGTCCCTGCCAGACACAGGTCCTGTATAAACGAGAGACAGCAACAGATGTCCAGAAGAAGATGAGTCAGAATGAGAATCTGTCTGTGAGGCAGATCCAAGACTTCCTGGAACCACAGGAGGAAGTGAACATGGAGCATTATCTCCTTCCTCCTAAGACACTGCTGCGCTACGCTCAGATCTTGGACATCGTTCGGCCCACATGCAGGAGGTCTGTCTGCTTTACCAAAGGGTGGGTAGTGCTCTTCATCTAACTCTCCTTCACTAGCTTCACCCATGATATTATTGCAGGTACAGGATCTGACATTAACGGCTGCCTGAATGACCAGGACAAGTAAAAATACCCAGCAGGCCAGCACCACCGACTCTTGTTTTTTTTTTGTTTTTTTTATAGGAGTCAGCTGCAGGGCGGAGGCAAAGTTTTATGAACCTAGCCAGGTGCCGTCTGTGATTCTTTATTGGTACGATAACTTGATTAGTTTTGGCGTGGCAGTGATTCACAGCTGGTGATCAATGGTTAAGAAGAGGTTCTATAACATAGTGTGTGATTTATTTACAAAAAAAATAACTAGTTCATTTTTAGGACTGAACTTCAGTCTTTCATGAACTAGTTCATGTTCACAGACAGGCAGTGCTATTAGAATAAAAGAGTGTAAACTGCTGTGTCATTCCTAACACCTCATCCCAACACCCAATGGTACTGCACACCAGAGCTGTGGAACTCCTGACACTATAGAGTGGGCCACTGCAGAACAAGAGTGAGAGAGGTATGTGGAGAAGATATGAGCTTAGTGAGAAGTCAGAAGAGTGATTCAGCACATTCTGGCAGTTCACATCAGTATTCAGCAATGTGACTCAGGAGGAGCTGGTAAGATCTGGATAAAACATGCATATGTGAAGAACACTGAAGCCCGGAGTGTCTTCCATAACCCCGCATGGCCAGACCGGCTGGGTGTCCCCACCACGCCAGGGAAGCAGGAGCACCGATGATGCCAAACCCAGAGAGCCACCAGGGCCACCGAGAACCACGCAGATCCAGTGACCAGGGGGAGACAGAAACCACAATCCCCGAGGAGCGCAGCAGACCCATAGCCCATGCCTCTCGAGATGCACCCCAACCCCCACTCACACAGACACCCGAGAGAACACATGAAAGCAATCTGAACCCACCAATCAGGAAACCATTCACCAAACAATGTACAAACGCACCACGCTGCAACGGCAACCGTGTCCACCCACCTATCTAAAAGGCAATGCATCAGAGCACTAGCCACTGACAAAAGCAACAGCGACGCGTCTCCATCAAAAACGCGTCACCGCCACACACTGCACGCCCCAACCTCAAACTCCGCCCCACCACAGATGCGCTCACGGAGAAATGCCCCCAGAGCCTCCATCCTCAAGCCCACTGCACCACCGCAGAGGATGCAGCAACCCCCCCCCTCCCGGCCACTGGCAACTGGCCGCACCGACCTGCGCATTCCACCCCCAGCCGCAAAAAAAACACCAGTGGCAAAGCCCCCAACAGCCACCAACAAATGAACCCAGCGGCAACAAAACCCCACCATCGACCCTCACCGACCAACGTCAATAGTAGCAGTGTCCGCAGCAGCCCGCGAGACCGCTACTGTGGCCACCAGGCCAGCAACTCCAGCCCCACAACACCTAAAGGGCCACAGCATCAGGGGGGCCCGCCAGAAATGCAAGGCACCCCCCAGACCACCACCACCACCACCCCCAATCCCAGTAACACAACCACAGTAACCTGGAAGTTAGTCTGCCATCACAGCCCCAAGATCCAAGGGGCCGGGTCCCTACAGAAGTGCCCAGTGTTCCCAACCTATATTTGACAGCCCTAATTAAAATCAACCACAGCAACTGTTTTTCTGTCTGTTTGTGTGTTGTTGGTTGTGTCACTGTGTTTTTGTTTTGTTTTTTTTCCACAGCTATGGTCGCTATGTGGAGGGAACTGGCTCAGTACTGCAGTGCTGCATGGAAACAAAGGTAGGCTTTCATTTTAGTACGAGCATCAGGAAAAATACACAGCTGAGCTGAATGTCTTAATTTTGAATTAGGAACAGTTTTTAGTGTTTTCTAGAATGAAATGCATGCATGAGCATTTCTCATTAATTAGGAAACACAAACAACACAATTCCTGATAGTTTATGTGACATGCTCTCACGTTTGCGAATCATGAATATCACCACACACAGTAAGGAGGATTCCATTTGTCCTTTCTGAATCATAAGTTGACAAAGATTATGATTGTCCTCCCAGTCTTCTGTTATAACTCTGTTGGACATGGGCATTTTTTGGTTTATTGTATTCATCTCAAATGATGTGCTGTTTTACTGTCATCTGTTCATTAAACCTCAAAAGAATTGAACACAAAAGAAATGTGGAATACCTAGCTGTAATTAACATATCGCAGCTCAACCCCAGCTTGACCACTTCCTACTGAGTGACATGCTGCATGTTGTGTGTTGTGTGAAGGTTTTTCATTTGTGTGATCTGCAGATGGAGAGTGCGTTTACAGATCTGGACCAGTGCTCTGAAGACGAGAAACTTGAGCGGCTGTTGAAACTGAAGCTCCGTTATTTTACCCCCAGAGAAGTTGCTAACCTCATGGGCTTCCCTCCAAGCTTCTGTAAGTCAAAAGTCTGTCCACCCTTAAAGGATGTTTTGCTTTTGACCAGGACAGCTTTGGACTGCTTTGGACAAGGGGCAAAGAAGTGTTTGCTATTTATTTAATATTTTCAGTGTTTTCTACCTCATGGTTAACTGACTAAAACCACCTTAAGTCACTAAGCAAAAACTGTAATTTTACTTACAGACCATAATTTGCTGGTCTATCACTGTCTCAATCAGTTTATTGTGGTATTGTGTGAGTGGGAAATCAGAATTAACCCGGGTCACCACTTTTGATAAAGTCCGACCTCCATTCCTCAAACATCATACCAAAGTACAGAAGTATTGGATTATTTGGCCTGCATCTAAACTCTCTGATATCATCACTGTGATAGCATCAGTCCATTCCAGACTCCAGTCCAGCTCTTCTATCCAGCATCAGAGTCCAGTGATCACAACAACAGCTGTGCTAATGTGCTAACAAAGTAGAAGGAGGAGGAGTGATGTCGGCCTTGTGGCACCATTTTTAATTAAAGTCTGAAAAAGACGTTGAAGCTGAGAGAAAAACTTGTCATGAGTCCTGTGTTGGAACAGAACCCAGAAGTTTAATATAAGATGACCAAATATTTCAGAAATGAACTCCAAGGACATTTCCAGCTTGGAGAAACTAACAGTTATTACGGCAGCGACCAGCTTCTGTAATAACTGTTGTTCTAGTCAACACGCAACATTTTTTCCTCAATCATAAAACGCTAAAATGGAGGACATTTTCAGGCACCGTTTTAACCAGGGACTGTCCCTGGAAATCAGGGACATCTTGTCACCTTAATTTAATACGACCAACCTCATCAGCATTTGAAGCAGCATCACAAAAAATCAGCAGGAGGATTTTCATAAGAAAAGTATGATTTTATTGTTATTGGATTTATTGAGGTTATTTTTCAGGGTTTTCTAATTTCATTCAATTGTAGAATAATGATGTAACCCATTGGTTAATAATGAATGGGTCAGTTTTTCTCAGACCTACTGTTGCTGACTATTGTTCTCTGTGTCAGTAATATCACTTGATCGAGCCGTTTCTAACATTCCATACTACAAAATAAGTAATACAAGTCTGTATGATTCATGCTGATATCAAATCAATATTGGTATCAGCCAGTACTTAAGGCTACAATACCGGTATCATATCAGAAATGAAAAAGTTGTATCTGGACACTCCCACTGCATGGTACATGTTCTTTTTTTCTTTTAAATTTTAGTCTTAAAATGTCATTGAGCTTTTTCATTATTTTATTGATTGTATTCTCAAATGTTTTCTATGTTTTTTTTTATGTATTTTGCAGCCTTTCCCGAGCAGATCTCTAGCAAGCAGCAACACAAAGTTCTAGGAAACAGCCTCAACGTTGTGGTGGTGGGCAGACTCCTACAGCTGCTGGTCTCCTAGCACTGGGACACTGTCCTGTTCTCAGCCCAGTGTCTGCTTTCTGATGACCAAACACTGGACCACTGTACAGTGTAAATCTCTCTTTAGGCAGGACATAATATGTGTGTGCATAATTATAGATTTTTTTTTATAAATAAAAAAAAAACTCCAAACTGTAAAGCTTGTTGTTTTTTGGTTCCCTTATTTTTTTGTCTGATTGATCATTGCATGATTGTGGTTACTTAACACTGTCTGTCCTCTATAGAATAGAATAGCATAGACAAGTTACAGTATTATTAGATAAAGAAAATGTATTTTTACTATTTCTAATGTGAATGTGACTTGTAGAAATAGAAATATCTGTTGAACACTGGATGATGAACTAGTATTTCATTCAGCTCCCTCAGAACTGTGTAAATAGTCACTTTTGGGGATCATTAATTTTATTCAACCTTCCATAGATTAACTATGACTATAACTGAAGGTCGCTCTGCTATCTACTTTTACTTTACTTTTAATCTTTATTGAATCTGGGACAGTGCACATTAATGAACATAGGTACACTAGTCACAAAAAGTTATGGATATTGGGCTTTTGGATGAAACTTCAGAATGCACCTAAAATGCATGATGACCTTTACAGGTGAACTTAATTTGACCTTCTTAAAACTGTTGAATGCACATGTGCAGCTGTTCAGTGTTTCAGTATTTATTGCATGACATGCTGTTTTCTAACAAGGTGATTAACTGCAAAAATCACAACAAATGAATCAACCAACAAACGTTCTGGTTCTATGACAATCTGTATTGAAACAGTCCGCTTCATCATTTTGTTTACATTTTGACATCATGAGACCAAGACGCCGCTGAACAATGGATCATCAGTACCTGGTCACTGAGAGGACTCAAACAGGATGTTCTCAGAGGGAAGTTGCCTCTGAGCTTAGAGTTTCACATCGTCACCTTGTGCACGGTACTGTGACAAGACGACCTGAATAACATCATGAATGCAGTCATTGTTCCTCTTCATGAGCAACACAGGACCTGCACTTTCTCCACACCTGAAGCCCATAGAAAACCTATGGGATCAGAAGAGTCATCGTATAGAGGGTCTCAACCCCAGAACCTCAATGACCTGAGGGCGGCCTCCAAGAAGAGTGGAATATCATGACTCAGCAGACAATAAATCTACTTGTGAACAGCATGAGATGCCGTTGTCAAACTGTAAATGATGCTCAAGGACAAACGACAAGTTATTGAGACACATTTTTTGTTGTGGTATACCCATCACTGTTGTTTGAGATGAGGTAGATAATGGATGGATAAGATAAGATAAACCTTTATTTGTCTCACAATGGAGAAATTTTTACTAGCAGCAAGACAGAACAGACTGCAAAGAAAAATCAACACACACAATATAAAATATTAAGAAAAAATTATAAAAAAGTAAGAAATTTAGATTTAAACTTAACTGTATAACAGTACAGGATAAGAAATTAAACTGTACACAGTACAGGATAATATATGCATACATCAGTGCTTAAACCTATATATATCATATACATACATACATACACACACACAATATATGTGCACATCAATATATATATATACATCCATATACGTAGGCATAGGCATAATGGCAGATGTAGCAGGTGAAAAAGTGGCTGTGCTGTTTGAGTGATTAAGAGTCCAGAGTTCAGACATGAAGGTAAAACAGTCTGACAGCAGCAGCGAGGGTGGAGCAGTCTCTGGCTGGAGGAGCTGCCTAGTGCTGTCAGAGTGCCCTGGAGGGGGTGGGAGGGTCTGTCCAGCATAGCTGTTAGCTTAGCTAGCATTCTCCTATTGCCCACCTCCTCCAGAGTGTCCAGGGAGCAGCCCAGGACAGAGCTGGCCCTCCTGACCAGCATGTTCAGTCTCTCTCTGTCCCAGGCTGAGATGCTGCCTGACCAGCAGGCTACTCCATAGAAAATGGCTGAGGCCACCACAGAGTCGTAGAAGGTCTTAAGGAGTGTCCCCTGAACTCCAAAAGACCTGAGTCTCCTCAGCAGGAAGAGCCGGCTCTGCCCCTTCCTGAACAGAGCGTCCGTGTTGTCTGTCCAGTCCAGTTTATTGTTCAGATGAACACCCAGGTACTTATAAGTGGTCACCCTCTCTATGTCCGTACCCTGGATGTTCATCAGTGCAGGTGGAGAGTGTTGTTTCCTACAGAAGTCCACCACCAGCTCCTTGGTTTTCCCAGGGTTGAGCTGGAGGTGGTTCTGCAGGCACCAGTCCACAAAGTCCTGCGTCAGTCCCCTGTACTCCCGATCATCTCCATCAGTAATGAGACAGATGATCGCAGAGTCATCTGAGAACTTCTGCAGGTGGCAGGTTGGGGAACTGTAGGTGAAGTCCGAGGTGTAGAGGGTGAACAGAAATGGAGCCATGTCTGACTCACAGCTCTGTGCCCTCACATATTGTGGTCGGTTTGTGAGGTAGTCTGTAATCCATGTGGTGAGGTGGTGGTCCACTCTGGCATGCTGCAGCTTGTCCCCCAGCAGGATGGGCTGGATGGTGTTGAAGGCACTGGAGAAATCAAAGACTAAGACTAAAAAAGAACATGGCCTGGATGGACCAGGCAGGAGAATATATGCAAGATGACGCACGTCACCAGGCAGGTGAGAGCGCACGTCCGGGGAAGCCCTACACTGGCTCTACACTCAGTTATAAAACGGGGATAAATCAAAGCCACTCTCTAAAGGAGAGGGAAAACAATTTAACTTTACCTGAAAAACAAAAATCAACTTGCTGGAGGAGGGAATTAACAACAATCGATATCAACTAAAACTGGGTACTATGTACAAGAAACTACTCTAGGATCAACTCCGAAGAGGATTCATCTAAGAAACAAAAATCAAAGAACAAGAAACTACTGGAAATCTGAATAATAAACTAGAGACAAAAACTGGGCACTAGGCTGTAAAACGTCACTGTAAAGTAGTGATGTTAGGGTCTGTGTCGAGGCTTCCATGTGTGTGTCGAGTAATCTGTAAAAATCCAGGTGAAGTGTGCTTCAGAGCGTGGTTTGATGACGTAAGAGATGACGTTTGAACCTTCCTGAAGAACTGTACCACGTGACTGATTCAGGAAGTGGTTTGCTGGTTTGGCATGTGAACCACCTGTCATTTGAAATATAAGGCACAGCGAAACACAATGGAGTCGACCCGCACATCTTGCTTGTTTGCTTAGTATCTTCGAGTGTTTCAAAGATGGAACAAGTTTCCCCCTGTTTGGGAGTACTTTGACTTGATCACTCCCAATAAGGTTTGTCTTATATAGTAATTATAAAATGTCACAATGTCTGCTCAGTGCTCACAGAGTATAAAGCATTTTGTGCGTGAGCTGTATGCTTTTAAGTAATTCTTTTGTTTTTCAGGTGAGAAGTCTGATATAACGGAGGCATTGATTGCCATGGTAGTGGAGGATTGTCTGCCATTCTGTATTGTAGATGGGAGTGGGTTCAATACATTTGTGAAATCACTGAACCCATCTTATGTACCCCCTACTCGCCAGGTGTGACTTTAAATACATCGAGTACAAGTGGTTCTACTATTGCTTGTGAACTGTATTTATTGCTTTGATTTTCATCTTGTATTTAGGCCCTGAAAGCGATGGTGGAAAAAAAATATGCTGATTCGAAGTAGAAGGCTAAAGCCGCTGTGATGAAAGCATCATCAGTGAGCCTTACTTCAGGCATGTGGATCAACACTGATGCATTCCTTGCTGGCACTGGCCATTTTGTCAATGAAAATATCATGTTGCAGTCTGTTGTGTTAGGTGTTACACACTTTCCACAATCACCCAGTGAAAAAAGACCTTCTTGTACAGTGGGGCATCAGTGACAAGGTCACCTGTCTAGTCACGGATGGAGCTGCCAATATGGGTGCATGCGCTAAAGAAATGGGAGTAGGCCATGCCATCTATGTGGCACATTCACTAAATCTGATTGTCAAAAAAGCACTTAATTCTAATGAAGAATTATCAGAAATAAGGCACAAAAGCAGGAAGATCGTTGGATATTTCAAGAGCAGCACTACTGCAAAGGTAAAATGTTCTTTTTTCCATCTTTATCTCTCTCACACATGCGTGTATATGTATGGATAAATAAGAATAATTTGCTGCACTTGTAGGAGAGACTATCGCAGGTTCAACTGCAAATGAGTCGGCCTGTTCTCAAACTGATCCAGCAGGTGGAGACATGCTGGAATAGTCCATTTAATAAGCTCCAGGGAATTTTTCACGAAAGGGAACAGGTTGGTGCAGCCCTGGCTGGCTTGAATACTCTCTCTTCCCAGCATCTCAACATAATTTCAGATTCTTTAAAGGTTCTGGCACCGTTCAATGATGCAACAATTAGTTGAGTTATCAGTTATCAGGTCTAAAGTCATCCCTATGCTGGCCATGCTCCATCATGCTCTGAAAGAAGAGGAAATAATTGTGTGCACTCCAGAGGGCATGGCATGAGTGGGGTGTCTGAAAAAACAGCTAAAAGAAAAACTCTTCAATTTGCAGTCTCAAAATATTTTATCTCTCAGCACTATACTGGATCCACGATTTAGAAAAACGATTTTTTCTCTCTCAGGAAGCAAACTGTGGCATCGCCTAGACAGGCAGCAAAGTTAAACTCTGACATCTACATCACTGACAGTAAATGAAACAATCGAGGTGCAGAAATACCTGGCAGAACCAAACATAGACAGACAGGAGGACCCTCTGCAGTACTGGAGACAGCAAAGAAGTTATATTCCAGATTTATTCACACTGGCTGTCATGTACCTTTCCACTCCAGCTTCATCTGTACCTTGTGAGAGATTTTTTTTTCCAAAGCAGGAGAAATCCTCACAAAAAAAGCAGAACCACCTCAGTCCTGGCTCCTTAGAGAAACTACTTAATAAAAACCAATGAAAAATACTGGGGTTTTAATTCTCCTATGCATTCCTATTTCTAATACTGTGTTTCACTGTGCTCCTGTCACTTGTTTTGTAGGAGGAAACTAGATTGTAGTACATTTTATTGACCTCTTGATGGCGCCATAGAGTAAATGAATCCCACTGAAGTGTTGGTACATGTGCAGGTGTTGTGCCAAGGCGCGTTTCCCTGACAGAAAGTGTTCCCCTCCCCCGCAGGAGCGCGAAATATTGCTCGCCCCCCTCGGGAGCGCGCATGCATTCAGCGGAGGTGGAGCTATAATACTGTGCTTGGCTTAACGAGATAAAGTAAACTAAACCTACAGTTGCATTGTTTGATTTACAGTTTTAGTGTTCTCTTTTTGTCAGCGAGCTTTTGCAAAGTAACATGTGGCATCCAGCAAAATATATGCTTTAATCTGTACGTGTCATTCAAAGCATTATTAACTGAATTGAGAACGTTGTGAAAAACCAGGGCAAGCATGTATTTGTTTCCCTATAACTTTACAAATTATGCACTAGGACTCAATATTTTGTTGAATAAAATAAAACTCCTCTTTTCAAAATCAAGGTCGCTGTTTTATTTGCTGTTCTCATCTACATGATTCCATGTGATGTGGTGGACTGATGACGTCTGATCATAAAGTGATTTATTCTGTGAATAACTCTGATTATATTAACTTACCTTGATGAATATAAGCACGTTTCCTCCTTTACAGCCAAAATTACATAAAACTTACATACTTAAGCAACTACCTAAATAAATAAACAAATGATGCAAATTCCAAACAACATTCTGAAAGCACACATACTGTATGGGGTGCAACAGTTATGCAGAGTGCACTAAGACACACAAGCTGTGATATGTACACGTCATAAAATTGCATGCATGTGTGTTTGTATTGCTTTACAGTGAGTCAGTGAGGAATGTCACAGGGAGTAATATAGTATAAGTATAAATATTTTGAAAATGCCTTTTTTTCAGAGCCCTGAACAAATTGGTTGCCAGCATCCAGAGTCCTGGGATGAATATCTTGATGGTGTGATGTTTGGTTTACCAACCAAAAAAACAAATGACCACAAAATACTCTCCCTACTTTTTGATGTTCGGCAGAGAAGCTTGTTATCCCACACAAGTACCAGAACATTATGAGGTTAGTTTATTGTCCATATATCAAGATACAGATAGATTTCAGTGAATTAGAATATCATGGAAAAGATTATGTATGTCAACAGTTCAAATCAAAAAGTTATATACATCCATTACACACATGAAATATATATTTTTTTCTTTTATTCCATGTAATTGTAGTGATTATGACTCCTGGATAATGACAACCCCAAATCCAATATCTCAAAACAATTGAATATTACAAAAGACGAATCAGGAAAGCATTTTTAATAAATAATTGCCTTCTGAAAAGTATGTCCATTGATATGCACTCAGTGCTTGACATTCTGATTTCTTGAGATATGCCTGCATGGTAATAACACATAATGTAATAACTCACATAAATGCAAGCTTTTATTCCTAACTGCAAATAATGTGTTTATTCGAAGCTTGACAGCACTGTGGAGGACATAGTGGGACAGGAAGTGGTGTCACTGGACCTGAAACAGCAGGAGGAGTTGCTTGGTCTTATTAAAGAAAAACTGGCAAAGGCACAAGAAAAAATAAGGGGCAAAACAAACTTAACCAGCCACACCACAGTCTTCAAAGTTGGGGACAAAGTTTGGAGACAAAATATCAGGAGCCAACAGAGGAAGGGGGGAAATTAAATGCCAACTTTTTGGGCCCATACACCATTGTGGTAATTGAAGATAAAAATGCTGATCTCAAACATGATAATGGGGCAATCTTCCCAAAGATTAATATTGATCAGCTCAAAAAATACACAGACAGCAGACCTAGAGTGCCCCACTGGAGTTGCAAAAAGAAAAGCACCACAACCAGTCCCCCAACAACCAGCAGCACCACAACAGTCCTCAAACAATCAACAGCACCACAACCAGCAGCACCACAACCAACAGCACCACAGCCAGTACTCCAACAACCAGCAGCACCACAACCAGACCCCCAACAACCACCAGCACCACAACCAGTCCCCCAACAACCACCAGCACCACAACCAGTCCCCCAACAACCAGCAGCACCACAACCAGACCCCCAACAACCACCAGTGCCACAACCAGTCCCCCAACAACCAGCAGCACCACAAACAGTCCTCAAACAGCCAGCAGAACCACAACCAGTCCTCAAACAACCAGCAGCACCACAAACAGTCCTCAAACAGCCAGCAGAACCACAACCAGTCCTCAAACAACCAGCAGCACCACAACCAGTCCCCCAACAACCAGCAGCACCACAACCAGTCCTCAAACAACCAGCAGCACCACAACCAGTCCTCCAACAACCAGCAGCACCACAACCAGTCCTCCAACAACCAACAGCACCACAACCAGTCCTCAAACAACCAGCAGCACCACAACCAGTCCCCCAACAACCAGCAGCACCACAACCAGTCCTCAAACAACCAGCAGCACCACAACAGTCCTCAAACAACCAGCAGCACCACAACCAGTCCTCAAAAAACCAGCAGCAGCACAACCAGTCCTCCAACAACCAGCAGCACCACAACCAGTCCTCCAACAACCAGCAGCATCACACCCAGTTCTCCAACAACCAGCAGCACCACAACCAGTCCTCAAACAACCAACAGCATCACAACCAGCAGCACCACAACCAGCAGCATCACAGCCAGCAGCACCACAACCAGTCCTCAAACAACCAACAGCACCACAACCAGTCCTCCAACAACCAGCAGCACCACAGCCAGCAGCACCACAACCAGTCCTCCAACAACCAGCAGCAGCACAACCAGTCCTCCAACAACCAGCAGCACCACAACCAGTCCTCAAACAACCAGCAGCACCACAACCAGTCCTCCAACAACCAGCAGCACCACAACCAGTCCTCCAACAACCAGCAGCACCACAACCAGTCCTCCAACAACCAGCAGCACCACAACCAGACCACCAACAACCAGCAGCAGCACCACAACCAGTCCTACAACAACCAGCAGCACCACAACCAGCAGCACAACAACCAGTCCTCCAACAACCAGCAGCACAACAGCCAGCAGCACCACAGCCAGTCCTCCAACAACCAGCAGCACCACAACCAGTCCCCCATCAACCAGCAGCACCACAACCAGTCCTCCAACAACCAGCAGCACCACAACCAGTCCTCCAACAACCAGCAGCACCACAACCAGTCCTCCAACAACCAGCAGCACCACAACCAGTCCTCCAACAACCAGCAGCACCACACCCAGTCCTCCAACAACCAGCAGCACCACAACCAGTCCTCCAACAACCAGCAGCACCACAACCAGTCCTCAACAACCAGCAGCACCACAACCAGCAGCAGCACCACAACCAGTCCTCCAACAACCAGCAGCACCACAACCAGTCCCAACAACCAGCAGCACCACAACCCAGTCCTCCAACCAGCAGCACCACAACAACCAGCAGCACCACACCCAGTCCTCCAACAACCAGCAGCACCACAGCCAGCAGCACCACAACCAGTCCTCCAACAACCAACAGCACCACAACCAGTCCTCCAACAACCAGCAGCACCACAACCAGTCCTCCAACAACCAACAGCACCACAACCAGTCCTCAAACAACCAGCAGCACCACAACCAGTCCTCCAACAACCAGCAGCACCACAACCAGTCCTCCAACAACCAACAGCACCACAACCAGTCCTCAAACAACCAGCAGCACCACAACCAGTCCTCCAACAACCAGCAGCACCACAACCAGTCCTCCAACAACCAGCAGCACCACAACCAGTCCTCCAACAACCAGCAGCACCACAACCAGTCCTCCAACAACCAGCAGCACCACAACCAGTCCTCCAACAACCAGCAGCACCACAACCAGTCCTCCAACAACCAGCAGCACCACAACCAGTCCTCCAACAACCAGCAGCACCACAACCAGTCCTCCAACAACCAGCAGCACCGCAACCAGTCCGCCAGCTACCAGCAGCACCACTACCGGTCCCCCAACAACCAGCAGCACCACAGCAGCAGCACCAGTCCCCCAACAACCAGCAGCACCACAGCCAGTCCTCCAACAACCAGCAGCACCACAACCAGTCCTCCAACAACCAGCACCAGTCCTCCAACAACCAGCAGCACCACAACCAGTCCTCCAACAACCAGCAGCACCACAACCAGTCCTCCAACAACCAGCAGCACCACAGCCAACAACCAGCAGCACCACAACCAGTCCCCCAACAACCAGCAGCACCACAACCAGACCCCCAACAACCACCAGTACCACAACCAATCCTCCAACAACCAGCAGCACCACAACCAGCAGCACCACAACCACTCCCCCAACAACCAGCAGCACCACAACCAGACCCCCAACAACCACCAGTACCACAACCTGTCCCCCAACAACCAGCAGCACCACAAACAGTCCTCAAACAGCCAGCAGAACCACAACCAGTCCTCAAACAACCAGCAGCACCACAAACAGTCCTCAAACAGCCAGCAGAACCACAACCAGTCCTCCAACACCCATCAGCACCACAACCAGTCCTCCAACAACCAGCAGCACCACAACCAGTCCTCCAACAACCAGCAGCACCACAACCAGTCCTCCAACAACCAGCAGCACCACAACCAGTCCTCCAACAACCAGCAGCACCACAACCAGTCCTCCAACAACCAGCAGCACCACACCCAGTCCTCCAACAACCAGCAGCACCACACCCAGTCCTCCAACAACCAGCAGCACCACAGCACCACAACCAGTCCTCCACCAACCAGCAGCACCACAACCAGTCCTCCAACAACCACCAGCACCACAACCAGTCCTCCAACAACCAGCAGCACCACAACCAGTCCTCCAACAACCAGCAGCACCACAACCAGTCCTCCAACAACCAGCAGCACCACAACCAGTCCTCCAACAACCAGCAGCACCACAACCAGTCCTCCAACAGCCAGCAGCACCACAACCAGTCCTCCAACAACCAGCAGCACCACAACCAGAACTACAACAACCAGAACCACCACAACCAGTACTCCAACAACCAGCAGCACCATCACCAGCCAGTCCTCCAACAACCAACAGCATCACAACCAGTCCTCCAACAACCAGCAGCACCACCAGTCCTCCAACAACCAGCAGCACCACAACCAGTCCTCCAACAACCAGCAGCACCACAACCACTCCTCCAAAAACCAGCAGCACCACACACAGTCCTCCAACAACCAGCAGCACCCCAGCCAGCAGTCCAACAACCAGCAGCACCACAGCAACAACCAGCACCACAGCCAGTCCTCCAACAACCAGCAGCAACACAACCAGTCCTCCAACAACCAGCAGCAACACAACCAGCAGCACCACAACCAGTCCTCCAACAACCAGCAGCACCACACCCAGTCCTCCCACAACCATCAGCACCACCCCCAGTCCTCCAACAACCATCCGCACCACAACCAGTCCTCCAACAACCATCAGCACCACAACCAGTCCTCCAACAACCAGCAGCACCACAACCAGTCCTCCAACAACCAACAGCACCACAACCAGTCCTCCAACAACCAGCAGCACCACAACCAGTCCCCAGCAACCAGCAGCACACAGTCCTCAACAACCAGCAGCACCACAACCAGTCACCAGCACCAGCAGCACACCAACCCAGTCCCCAACAACCAGCAGCACCACAACCAGTCCTCCAACAACCAGCAGCACCACAACCAGTCCTCCAACAACCAGCAGCACCACAACCAGTCCTCCAACAACCAGCAGCACCACAACCAGTCCTCAACAACCAGCAGCACCACAACCAGTCCTCCAACAACCAGCAGCACCACAACCAGTCCTCCAACAACCAACAGCACCACAACCAGTCCTCAAACAACCAGCAGCACCACAACCAGTCCTCAAACAACCAGCAGCACCACAACCAGTCCTCCAACAACCAGCAGCACCACAACCAGTCCTCCAACAACCAGCAGCACCACAACCAGTCCTCCAACAACCAGCAGCACCACAACCAGTCCTCCAACAACCAGCAGCACCACAACCAGTCCTCCAACAACCAGCAGCACCACAACCAGTCCTCCAACAACCAGCAGCACCACAGCCAGCAGCACCACAACCAGCAGCATCACAGCCAGCAGCACCACAGCCAGTCCTCCAACAACCAACAGTACCACACCCAGTCCTCCAACAACCAGCAGCAACACAACCAGCAGCACCACAACCAGTCCTCCAACAACCAGCAGCACCACACCCAGTCCTCCAACAACCAGCAGCACCACACCCAGTCCTCCAACAACCAGCAGCAACACAACCAGCAGCACCACAACCAGTCCTCCAACAACCAGCAGCACCACACCCAGTCCTCCAACAACCAGCAGCACCACAGCCAGCAGCACCACAACCAGTCCTCCAACAACCAGCAGCAACACAACCAGTCCTCAAACAACCAGCAGCACCACAACCAGTCCTCCAAAAACCAACAGCACCACAACCAGCAGCACCACAACCAGTCCCCCAACAACCAGCAGCACCACAGCCAGTCCTCCAACAACCAGCAGCACCACTCCCGCAGCACCACAACCAGTCCCCCAACGACGAGCAGCACCACAACCAGACCCCCAACAACTAGCAGCACCATAACCAGTCCCCCAACAACTAGCAGCACCACAACCACACCCCCAACAACCAGCAGCACCACAACCAGTCCTCAAACAACCAGCAGCACCACAACCAGCCCCCCATCAACCAGCAGCACCACAACCAGTCCTCCAACAACCAGCAGCACCACAACCAGTCCTCCAACAACCAGCAGCACCACAACCAGTCCTCCAACAACCAGCAGCACCACAACCAGTCCTCCAACAACCAGCAGCACCACAACCAGTCCTCCAACAACCAGCAGCATCACACCCAGTTCTCCAACAACCAACAGCATCACAACCAGTCCTCCAACAACCAGCAGCACCACAACCAGTCCTCCAACAACCAACAGCAGCAGCACACAACCAGTCCTCCAAACAACCAGCAGCACCACAACCAGTCCTCCAACAACCAGCAGCACCACAACCAGTCCTCCAACAACCAGCAGCAGCACCACAACCAGTCCTCCAACAACCAGCAGCACCACAACCAGTCCTCCAACAACCAGCAGCACCACAACCAGTCCTCCAACAACCAGCAGCACCACAACCAGTCCTCCAACAACCAGCAGCACCACAGCCAGCTCACAGCCAGCAGCACCACAGCCAGTCCTCCAACAACCAACAGTACCACAGCCAGTCCTCCAACAACCAACAGTACCACACCCAGTCCTCCAACAACCAGCAGCAACACAACCAGCAGCACCACAACCAGTCCTCCAACAACCAGCAGCACCACACCCAGTCCTCCAACAACCAGCAGCACCACAGCCAGCAGCACCACAGCCAGTCCTCCAACAACCAACAGTACCACACCCAGTCCTCCAACAACCAGCAAGCACCACACCCAGTCCTCCAACAACCAGCAGCACCACAACCAGCAGCACCACAACCAGTCCTCCAACAACCAGCAGCACCACAACCAGTCCTCCAACAACCAGCAGCACCACAACCAGTCCTCCAACAACCAGCAGCACCACAACCAGTCCTCCAACAACCAGCAGCACCACAACCAGTCCTCCAACAACCAACAGCACCACAACCAGTCCTCCAACAACCAGCAGCACCACAACCAGTCCTCCAACAACCAACAGCACCACAACCAGTCCTCCAAAAACCAACAGCACCACAAAAACAACCAGCAGCACCACAACCAGTCCCCCAACAACCAGCAGCACCACAGCCAGTCCTCCAACAACCAGCAGCACCACAACCAGCCCCCCATCAACCAGCAGCACCACAACCAGTCCTCCAACAACCAGCAGCACCACAACCAGTCCTCCGATAACCAGCAGCACCACAACCAGTCCTCCAACAACCAGCAGCATCACACCCAGTTCTCCAACAACCAGCAGCACCACAACCAGTCCTCAAACAACCAACAGCATCACAACCAGTCCTCCAACAACCAACAGCATCACAACCAGTCCTCCAACAACCAACAGCATCACAACCAGTCCTCCAACAACCAGCAGCACCACAACCAGTCCTCAAACAACCAGCAGCACCACAACCAGTCCTCCAACAACCAGCAGCACCACAACCAGTTCTCAAACAACCAGCAGCACCACAACCAGTCCTCCAACAACCAGCAGCAGCACAACCAGTCCTCCAACAACCAGCAGCACCACAACCAGTCCTCCAACAACCAGCAGCACCACAACCAGTCCTCCAACAACCAGCAGCACCACAGCCAGCAGCACCACAACCAGCAGCATCACAGCCAGCAGCACCACAGCCAGTCCTCCAACAACCAACAGTACCACACCCAGTCCTCCAACAACCAGCAGCAACACAACCAGCAGCACCACAACCAGTCCTCCAACAACCAGCAGCACCACAGCCAGTCCTCCAACAACCAACAGTACCACACCCAGTCCTCCAACAACCAGCAAGCACCACAGCCAACAGCACCACAACCAGTCCTCCAACAACCAGCAGCAACACAACCAGTCCTCAAACAACCAGCAGCACCACAACCAGTCCTCCGACAACCAGCAGCACCACAACCAGTCCCCCAGCAACCAGCAGCACCACAACCAGTCCTCAAACAACCAACAGCACCACAACCAGTCCTCCAAAAACCAACAGCACCACAACCAGCAGCACCACAACCAGTCCCCCAACAACCAGCAGCACCACAGCCAGTCCTCCAACAACCAGCAGCACCACTCCCGCAGCACCACAACCAGTCCCCCAACGACGAGCAGCACCACAACCAGACCCCCAACAACTAGCAGCACCACATCCAGACCTCCAACAACCCGCAGCACCACAACCAGCCCCCCATCAACCAGCAGCACCACAACCAGTCCTCCAACAACCAGCAGCACCACAACCAGTCCTCAAACAACCAGCAGCACCACAACCAGTCCTCCAACAACCAGCAGCACCACAACCAGTCCTCCAACAACCAGCAGCACCACAACCAGTCCTCCAACAACCAGCAGCATCACACCCAGTTCTCCAACAACCAGCAGCACCACAACCAGTCCTCAAACAACCAACAGCATCACAACCAGTCCTCCAACAACCAACAGCATCACAACCAGTCCTCCAACAACCAACAGCATCACAACCAGTCCTCCAACAACCAGCAGCACCACAACCAGTCCTCCAACAACCAGCAGCACCACAACCAGTTCTCAAACAACCAGCAGCACCACAACCAGTCCTCCAACAACCAGCAGCAGCACAACCAGTCCTCCAACAACCAGCAGCACCACAACCAGTCCTCCAACAACCAGCAGCACCACAACCAGTCCTCCAATAACCAGCAGCACCACAACCAGTCCTCCAACAACCAGCAGCACCACAACCAGTCCTCCAACAACCAGCAGCACCACACCCAGTCCTCCAACAACCAGCAGCATCACAGCCAGCAGCACCACAGCCAGTCCTCCAACAACCAACAGTACCACACCCAGTCCTCCAACAACCAGCAGCATCACACCCAGTCCTCCAACAACCAGCAGCAACACAACCAGCAGCACCACAACCAGTCCTCCAACAACCAGCAGCACCACACCCAGTCCTCCAACAACCAGCAGCACCACAGCCAACAGCACCACAACCAGTCCTCCAACAACCAGCAGCAACAAAACCAGTCCTCAAACAACCAGCAGCACCACAACCAGTCCTCCAACAACCAGCAGCACCACAACCAGTCCTCCAACAACCAGCAGCACCACACCCAGTCCTCCAACAACCAGCAGCACCACAACCAGCAGCACCACAACCAGTCCTCCAACAACCAGCAGCACCACAACCAGTCCTCCAACAACCAGCAGCACCACAACCAGTCCTCCAACAACCAGCAGCACCACAACCAGTCCTCCAACAACCAGCAGCACCACAACCAGTCCTCCAACAACCAGCAGCACCACACCCAGTCCTCCAACAACCAGCAGCACCACAACCAGCAGCACCACAACCAGTCCTCCAACAACCAGCAGCACCACAACCAGTCCTCCAACAACCAGCAGCACCACAACCAGTCCTCCAACAACCAGCACCACAACCAGTCCTCAAACAACCAGCAGCACCACAACCAGTCCTCCAACAACCAACAGCACCACAACCAGTCCTCCAACAACCAGCAGCACCACAACCAGTCCTCCAACAACCAACAGCACCACAACCAGTCCTCAAACAACCAGCAGCACCACAACCAGTCCTCCAACAACCAACAGCACCACAACCAGTCCTCCAACAACCAGCAGCACCACAACCAGTCCTCCAACAACCAACAGCACCACAACAGTCCTCAACAACCAGCAGCACCACAACCAGTCCTCCAACAACCAGCAGCACCACAACCAGTCCTCCAACAACCAGCAGCACCACAACCAGTCCTCCAACAACCAGCAGCACCACAACCAGTCCTCCAACAACCAGCAGCACCACAACCAGTCCTCAAACAACCAGCAGCATCACAACCAGTCCTCCAACAACCAACAGCATCACAACCAGTCCTCCAACAACCAGCAGCACCACAACCAGTCCTCAAACAACCAGCAGCACCACAACCAGTCCTCCAACAACCAGCAGCACCACAACCAGTCCTCCAACAACCAGCAGCACCACAGCCAGCAGCACCACAACCAGCAGCATCACAGCCAGCAGCACCACAGCCAGTCCTCCAACAACCAACAGTACCACACCCAGTCCTCCAACAACCAGCAGCAACACAACCAGCAGCACCACAACCAGTCCTCCAACAACCAGCAGCACCACACCCAGTCCTCCAACAACCAGCAGCACCACAGCCAGTCCTCCAACAACCAACAGTACCACACCCAGTCCTCCAACAACCAGCAAGCACCACAGCCAACAGCACCACAACCAGTCCTCCAACAACCAGCAGCAACACAACCAGTCCTCAAACAACCAGCAGCACCACAACCAGTCCTCCGACAACCAGCAGCACCACAACCAGTCCCCCAGCAACCAGCAGCACCACAACCAGTCCTCAAACAACCAACAGCACCACAACCAGTCCTCCAAAAACCAACAGCACCACAACCAGCAGCACCACAACCAGTCCCCCAACAACCAGCAGCACCACAGCCAGTCCTCCAACAACCAGCAGCACCACTCCCGCAGCACCACAACCAGTCCCCCAACGACGAGCAGCACCACAACCAGACCCCCAACAACTAGCAGCACCATAACCAGTCCCCCAACAACCAGCAGCACCACAACCAGTCCTCCGACAACCAGCAGCACCACAACCAGTCCTCCAACAACCAGCAGCATCACACCCAGTTCTCCAACAACCAGCAGCACCACAACCAGTCCTCAAACAACCAACAGCATCACAACCAGTCCTCCAACAACCAACAGCATCACAACCAGTCCTCCAACAACCAACAGCATCACAACCAGTCCTCCAACAACCAGCAGCACCACAACCAGTCCTCAAACAACCAGCAGCACCACAACCAGTCCTCCAACAACCAGCAGCACCACAACCAGTTCTCAAACAACCAGCAGCACCACAACCAGTCCTCCAACAACCAGCAGCAGCACAACCAGTCCTCCAACAACCAGCAGCACCACAACCAGTCCTCCAACAACCAGCAGCACCACAACCAGTCCTCCAACAACCAGCAGCACCACAGCCAGCAGCACCACAACCAGCAGCATCACAGCCAGCAGCACCACAGCCAGTCCTCCAACAACCAACAGTACCACACCCAGTCCTCCAACAACCAGCAGCACCACAGCCAGCAGCACCACAGCCAGTCCTCCAACAACCAACAGTACCACACCCAGTCCTCCAACAACCAGCAAGCACCACAGCCAACAGCACCACAACCAGTCCTCCAACAACCAGCAGCAACACAACCAGTCCTCAAACAACCAGCAGCACCACAACCAGTCCTCCGACAACCAGCAGCACCACAACCAGTCCCCCAGCAACCAGCAGCACCACAACCAGTCCTCAAACAACCAACAGCACCACAACCAGTCCTCCAAAAACCAACAGCACCACAACCAGCAGCATCACAACCAGTCCCCCAACAACCAGCAGCACCACAGCCAGTCCTCCAACAACCAGCAGCACCACTCCCGCAGCACCACAACCAGTCCCCCAACGACGAGCAGCACCACAACCAGACCCCCAACAACTAGCAGCACCATAACCAGTCCCCCAACAACTAGCAGCACCACAACCACACCCCCAACAACCAGCAGCACCACAACCAGTCCTCAAACAACCAGCAGCACCACAACCAGCCCCCCATCAACCAGCAGCACCACAACCAGTCCTCCAACAACCAGCAGCACCACAACCAGTCCTCCAACAACCAGCAGCACCACAACCAGTCCTCCAACAACCAGCAGCATCACACCCAGTTCTCCAACAACCAGCAGCACCACAACCAGTCCTCAAACAACCAACAGCATCACAACCAGTCCTCCAACAACCAACAGCATCACAACCAGTCCTCCAACAACCAACAGCATCACAACCAGTCCTCCAACAACCAACAGCATCACAACCAGTCCTCCAACAACCAGCAGCACCACAACCAGTCCTTAAACAACCAGCAGCACCACAACCAGTCCTCCAACAACCAGCAGCACCACAACCAGTTCTCAAACAACCAGCAGCACCACAACCAGTCCTCCAACAACCAGCAGCAGCACAACCAGTCCTCCAACAACCAGCAGCACCACAACCAGTCCTCCAACAACCAGCAGCACCACAACCAGTCCTCCAACAACCAGCAGCACCACAGCCAGCAGCACCACAACCAGCAGCATCACAGCCAGCAGCACCACAGCCAGTCCTCCAACAACCAACAGTACCACACCCAGTCCTCCAACAACCAGCAGCATCACACCCAGTCCTCCAACAACCAGCAGCAACACAACCAGCAGCACCACAACCAGCAGCACAACCAGCAGCAGCACCACACCCCGTCCTCCAACAACCATCAGCACCACACCCAGTCCACCTACACACTTCAGCACCACAACCAGTCCTCCAACAACCACCAGTACCACAACCAGTCCTCCAACAACCAGCAGCACCACAACCAGTCCTCCAACAACCAGCAGCACCACAACCAGCAGCACCACAACCAGTCCTCCAACAACCAGCAGCACCACAACCAGTCCTCCAACAACCAGCAGCACCACAACCAGTCCTCCAACAACCAGCAGCACCACACCCAGTCCTCCAACAACCAGCAGCACCACAACCAGCAGCACCACAACCAGTCCTCCAACAACCAGCAGCACCACAACCAGTCCTCCAACAACCAGCAGCACCACAACCAGTCCTCCAACAACCAGCAGCACCACAACCAGTCCTCCAACAACCAGCAGCACCACAACCAGTCCTCCAACAACCAACAGCACCACAACCAGTCCTCAAACAACAAGCAGCACCACAACCAGTCCTCCAACAACCAACAGCACCACAACCCGTCCTCAAACAACAAGCAGCACCACAACCAGTCCTCCAACAACCAACAGCACCACAAGCAGTCCTCCAACAACCAGCAGCACCACAACCAGTCCTCAAACAACCAACAGCACC